>OX638396.1:19992500-21192500 GCA_951813805.1 Limnephilus auricula
TATGTGTCCAAGTGGTTAAGGTCAAAATAAAGTGTATGAAATCATTTGTGATTACAATAATATATTTGGATATTGTTTGGTTTTAAAATGAAATTAAGCTTAGTTCCTATCGGGATGTCATTTATTCAGTTCCTACCTCTCCGTTACCGTAACCTTGATGGAAAATTATTTGAAATTTAATTCATTGTCAATGGCAACGCAAGCAGTGACTCCCAACTCGCCGTGGTAATCAAAATAAACACGGGCATGTGCCTAGTATGGCGGCCATAAATTCCACAATTGTTATATATTTACTATTCAAAGAATAAAGAAACATTAAAAAAAAAAAAATGCCGCGGACGGCGACGCGCCAGTTCCTGGTTGCCAAGGATACGCCAGTTTTGTTGTCAGTTTTCGAGATGACAGCTGAAGTAGTGGTCATCTGTGGTGAATCAAACTGAGATAATTATTGAAATCGTAAAATTGACATGCGCCGTGAGAGAAGTTTGGCTGGCAACCATACAACGCGCAGTTGCAACTGGTTTATTTATGGTTGTAATCATAGCAACAACCAGTTTTAGTTTGGTTTCAGTTTTTCCATGAGAGGAGGCACTTAGTTTTGAAAACAAAAAGATTCAGAATCTCCTTGGAAGCAAATTGTTGGTGTTTTTCGTGTACACAATCTCGTTTTTAATGTTTCAACAGTCTAAATGCCAACCTGCTCATTATAGCACCTTTAACATAGGGAGTATTTGTTTACAGCAGTGGCAGCTCAAGACTTGAGTGTGCAAACATTAATGTAAAAAAACAACTACTTATTACATATTGAAGTTGTATCTGAAAAAGATTTTTTTTTTAAATAGATCGAACTGCCTGAGTTGCCACTATTTTTGAGTTAACTGTAGGTTGGCACTACTTGTCGAGTAGTGCATTTTATCTGTTTTACCAAACGCTGAGTAATGCTAATCATCAAGTGCATATTTATCTCAGATTTGCTGTCAACTTTCTCTAAATAAATAAACATCTGTTTTACAGCCATGTTAACTCTTAGATTAAGTTACTTGGTGAATAATTAGATTGTTGGCCTTCCTATAGAATCATTAACAAGAAGCAAGTTCCTTGCGCAGTTCTTCTTCTTCTTCGTATGACGGAGATCAAAGTGGGTTTACTGAGTTTATCCAGCCAGTCGAAGGCATCAGGGTTCAGCACAGATGTGCCTCCTAGAAACTTATAAAGAAGACATTCTTCTGTTTGAATTTGACCACATTTACGGAATTCTGATATCTTTTGGTGTATCATAATACGCACAGTGACTGTGACTGTGTGCGGTTTAGTGAAAGAAAATTACAATTTATGCCCTTTAATTAGGGACAGTTTGTTTTTAAAAAAACCTTTAAATATCCAATCAGGTGTGGCCCTGGCCGTGCTGGAGAAGGCAGAGGTGATCTCGCCGCTGTTTGACGAGAACGGCGTGCCTACCACGGCGGGAACCGTGTCTGCCGGCTACCAGAACTTCCTTATCTGCATAGAGATGCTGGCAGCCGCTATTGCGCTGCGCTACGCCTTCCCACACCAGGTGTACGCGCGTGGCCTGCACTCCGACACGCACCGCTCCGTCACCATGCAGTCCATCTCCAGCAGTCTGAAGGTTAGTCCTCTTTCTCCTCTTTTTCCTCACTCCTCCCATCCATCACCCAGCATCACCCTCAATGTTTAGACTGTTGCATTACATAACAGAGCATTGATGAAAGTTATTAATCCGTTTAATTACAGGAAACCACATTTGTCCCAGCTTATGTAGGTCTCATATAAATCGTTGTACCTCCCTTACCGTCATGATGAAAAATATGATCTGAACCGCATTAGTAAGATAAAATTCCACACTTCATATTCAAATCTAGAATTTTACCATACAAAAATTTTAATGTGCACATCTGTGAAACCAAAGTTTCCGATAGCAATTTGAGGAAAATGTATAAAATTCCCAGTTTTTTTTTTTATTAATTATTTTTTTGTGAAATGACAAAAGTGAGGTAACTATAAGGTTTGTAAAACATTCTGATAAAATATGTGCATGTTTTTATTTTTTTTCCTTATCAGTAATTTTAGTTAGAAAAACCTTTTTTATGTTTGGATATAAAAATTTTATTTTTAAAAAATTATATGATTATTTCTAATCATAATATTATAAAGCGTGGGTATTTTATCATCCTTCAAAAACAGTTTTTATTTTTCGGATATGTTTAGAAATATTCCGTTTATTGCAAAGCGGAAATAATCTGACTGATTAATGGCGGCATGAATTCATTATATGCACTGAAAATATAATAATAATTATGTATTTTATAATATTACGTATGCACAACTGAAATGTTACTGTTACCTACACACAGCCATAATTATATTGTGTAATAATATTTTTTTACCAATAATTGTCGCACCGTGATTCCAGGAGACGATGAACCCTAAGGACATCATGACGGATGCCATCCACAACTTTCATCCGCAGTACCAGCAGTACACTCAGTACAGCTCCGGTAAGATCACCCCACCGTACTGTTCATTCACCTCCTAGCGCCTCGTGTTGTCTTGATGTGCATGCTTCACGCCAACCTCCATTTAGTCATCTATTCAATGTGCTATCAAAATCATAATTCTTGCAATCTTGATGAGGGGATGTTTCTATTTCAATTCAATGTTCCCATCATTCTTAGGTTTCCAATCGAGTAGATTACAAGTATTGCAGGTAAAGCAGGTCGAGAGTTAACGTATTCTGCTTGTTGCTAAACGATACTCTAGACAGAATAACGGTTGGTTTGAAAACCTGCCTTTCAGAATCGAAGTGTGGCAACTAAATGGAAATTGCCAGTATTTAAAATCAAATTACTAGTAGTTCCTACACAGGGAACATTGCAGGTGCATTTTTTGCATACAGCATGTTTCAAACTTGTTATTCAGCTTCAGAAAAGAATATTCCAGTCAAATTGAAATTTTTTTTGTTTTTGATGTAATAAAAAGAAAACACTGAAACTTCTACAATATTAAAATTTGAGGATCGTTTACACTAAGGCCCAGTTGTTAGGGCCAGTTGTATTCAACATCTGTTATTATTTCACTTTTGTGAAGCAACTGGCCCATAATGTTACAATAACAGAACTTTCGCAGAACTTCAAAATTAACTTTGAATTTTAATCAATTGTTCAAATTCTATAAAACGAGAATTCTGTAAAAACAACCCGACAAGGCCATTCAGTGCCATTTTGTTTTTTTGACAATTGAAAGGTTTCTGTTAAATGCCGATTCTAAGTCCGTTTCAGCTTTAGAACAAATTGTGTTTAGCAGAAGAGGGCAACTGTCATGTTGTTAAAATTGTCAACTTAATAAAATTTGATAGAAAGCTGAATCACACCTAGAATAAGGTGGTAGTGGAAGATTTTCAAATGTTGTTGGGTTATTCGTAACCCGGGAATGTTTGTCTTTCTTTTTAAAAAAAAAGAGAGAAAAAAATGTGTTTAATGGAAATTTTTTCGAAATCGGAAATGCCAAAAAAACAAAATGAAGCTGAATGGCCAATTAAAGACAATACTACATTTTAATTTCTGCGAAATAACTGGGCTTTACTTGTTATCCCTTTTTCGTTAATAACATTAGGACGGTTTAAGCAGTATAGAAAAACTGTTCTTCAGTAATGCTTCGCAAGGATTTCGCTGCCAAAAGCGTATACAGATACACCAATCCACATAACCCTGAGTATATGTTGTTTGCTCTAATTATATGACCTATAGGCACATGCTAATCAACATGTGCTAATTTGTTTGCTACTCTCATGTCCGGTGTAAATAAATGTGCTGGAAAATGTTCCCATACAATTTCACAATAATATAATGACGTCTCGTTCATTCTGTAGAACAGTAATGAATAGTCCAATTACATTTATGTATTTTTTATTTGAAAGATGGTTTCAATAGCAAACCCTCGGTTAACTATAAGCATAGGTTGTATCGTAGAGTAGGGCAATTATAATACATATGTTGTAACGTATCTGACATTTCGTTAAATCGTAAACGCATTTAAATTATCTAGTTTAATATTCAAACAATCTTCGTTGCATTTATTGCTCGAATAGTATTTTACAGCCGTAAAATGTTATCAAAATTATTTTTTAATGACAAGACATAAAACATTGAGGAAATGAATTCTAGTAACGAAGTATAAAATGCAACAATTACTTCCTCATTTTAACGATTCACTAGTATTTACTACCTGGCTTCACATGAGTTTGAACACATAATAAAAAAATTAAAATTTAGGGTGAATAGCTTATTTAAAAAAAAAAATTATTAACAATAGAAGATGACATCTTTTCTTAGTTTTCAACAGTTTTGAAATAGATATTTCAAATCTCCATACCTCTTGATGTAAATGATGAAAATAGTGTTGTCCTAGAAATTACAGACAGAAAAATGCTAATTTCATGCTGTAAGAGTTTAGATGCATGTACATACAGAGTAATAATTTTATTAATTTAAAATCTGACAATGTTAGATGTATTTTTGACTTTTTTTTAAATATTCATTTAGTATAATTAGAAATCTCCATAGACACTAATGTTGAATATTGCACATCCATCATGTTTTAATTTTTGCTTGCTGTATAATTATTATGCGCCTTGAAAATATTCTTCTATATAATTTTTTAATTTATTTATTATTTTGTATATTGTTGTTATTTATAAATAAACATCCATCAATAGCAGCACTCATAGTAAAAATAAAAATGAAAACCCATTGGAATATTACGCACGGAGGTCATATTACACTTGAATAATATTTGCACTGTATGTGAGTCACATTGTTATCTTATATAGGAAACACAAAATCAATATCAACCTTAGATACTATACACACTACTACTTAAACATTTAAGTGTCACGGGCACAGAGCACACACCAATACTCATATTTATTATTTTATACAATTACATGTTATTTCGGTAACTAGACAACTCAGTTCAGTGATAAATCAACACACTTTTAAAAATTGATATAAATTTATGAAAAGAGATGAAAAAATAAACTAGGTTAGATTTATTGGTTAGTTTTTTTTTCTCATAATTTTAATGACTTATATCACTTTTCAAGTGTGCTTATTTGTCACTGTCCTGATTTGTCATGGAACTGTTATCTCACCATTTAAAAAAATAATAATTTACTCTTCATTTTATTGGGTACACATTTTGCACATCATTGCAAAAGCAAAAAAATTCGCTTGTAATGATGGTAGTAAGACGATTTCATATAATATTGTCCGGTTATTCGTAACCAAAATGTTTAAAAAAATAAATAATAATTCTTGCTGTTGTTCAATTTTGACCGTACGCAGAAAATATTCCGATAATGATTTAACGAATGATGTGCCTTTTCTCCGATGGATATTTATTTAAAGATGAATTGATGTTGTTCTGTACATTAGTGGAGTGTTGTTATTTTGCCTGTTGTTTACAGACGTGACCACAAATCTGCCGTACGAAAAGCTTTAGACTTCAGAGATTGCGAGGCGCTTGCCACTCACTAAGCATCCAGCCACCATATTATATTATTACTAAACCAAGCATATTTGATCATCATTACATATTACATGATGGTGGATCCACCCATGTCTTGTCCAACTAATCGCAAACTCGCATCTGCCATTTGAATGATTTCAAAAAGGTCCCGCATGTATTTTGTAGCTTTAAAAAAATATTAAACTGTTATTTTAATACCTTTTGAAATCGTAGAATAAAGAAAAACACAAGAAATGTGATGTGGGCATGTTTCGTGACACGAAAGTCTGACCATTCTTTGCTTAAATTTTATATGCAGAACTGTATTTCACCATTGTTATGAAATTCAAATGGGAAGACGTTATACAATACACTGCAACTGCTCTCAAATAGGTTCGTGGTGAGTCAGGCATAGCACATTCGCCAATTGTAATAGAATTAATAAAGATGAATAATAAATAAAAAGCTTAAAAAAAACAATGTCAGGTCTAAGAGAGAGACAGAGCTCGTGCTAAATCTAAATGGACTAGAACCGACAATGGTTCCCATTCAAATCTATATTCTTTTAAATATGAATACCACACAAGAATCCCAACTTCTCTCAACCGATTGGAGCCAGTGAAACTATGGCATCCCCAATAGAGGTATGTTGCGAGGTTGAAGGTAGTGAGAATGGGAATAAGATGGAGAAGAGCAAGATTGGAAAGGACCTGGCAATTCAGATCCGGTCACCAAACATGACTAAACTCATTTCAAACAACGTTTCAATTCTAAATGGCGGTCTTTCGCCAGGGCAATGTTGAGAGTATCTTCCGCTCTGAAAATATGAAAGGCATTTCTAGTGTTATTTTTTATTCTATGGTCAAAATCGTTTCAAATTTTGAGAGGAGCATATTTCTTAGGCTATTGCCGCCATTGATGCATCAGTAGTTGACAGAATACCAAAAAATTATAATTATATGTTGTTCATTATCTGAAGATAAATAATTCTGATTCATAAACCTTTATCTCTGCATGACTTGTGTTTATAAAATAAGACAAATGTAAATTTATCTTCTGTAGGCTTTATTTTATGAATGGACTAATGTGTACTAAATCATTCAAATATAGTAGCTTCGGTCAAAGTTTTTATTTTAATTACTTTTCAATTCAAGATACAAATCGCATTAGCAAACTGTAGCGATTACCTGCTGTAAATTATCGGAAAATGTCAGAATGTGAAGAGCGTTGTGCTGACAGCCATGGAGCTATTTGCTTGGTGTTGCCAATGTTCAGAGAATGTTGCTAGTGGGTGAAACAATAATTCACAGTAGGTACTCTTTACAAAACAATGGTTTTGATTAATGTTCCATAGGTAAAGTAACTAATCTCTCTGTGTTTTTATTCTTTTATAGAAATAAATTGTGAGGTAATTATTTTGCCATAAATTATTGCCAATTTAAAAAAATATATTTGCAATTTGGCTCTTATAAAATAATAGATTGGCATAAAAAATAAACTACTACAGGGGGGCATGCAGTCCATAGTGGCTTTAAAGTGGTCCATGCTGCAAGGGAAGAAGAAATATAAATTCCAATAAACTTCTATGAACTGCACTCCCTCTGAAAAAACACAGCTTCTATGGCTGCACTCCCTGGGAGTACTTTCCCAATATTACAAAATTAACAAATGTATTCCAATAACGTGTTATTATTATTGGGTATATATAATATTTTAAATAGCCGTATGATTTTAAAACAATCTCCTCACATTTCTCCTTTTATAAATACAGTTTTGGGATAAGTAAATATGAAGTTTTTATTGTGGTATTCTGTCATTATAATATATATCATTTAGTAGTGGAGTATGTAGCATGAGTACTGCCATTTTATTTGAATGGATTCAAGCCATAGAGGTTTGTAGTACGCTTTTGGCTTTAAAATGCCTTCAATTTCTCAAGTGCCTTCAAGGTTGAACATTGTGAACTGAGCGAGATTTAATGTGATATGATTTATCTTATTTATTTCCACTTAAATGTTGTTATAATTTAAGTTTCAGCTTATGACATTTTTATTTGACTATATATTTTGTACATTTTAAAAACTTAACTTTTACCAAATCTGGGTATAATTTTCTTTTGAAGAAATATTAATCAGTTCCCGTTTCAAATAATACATTTACTTTAATTATTTTTAAACGTCTAATACTATTATTAAAAAGGAAGCTACGAGAAACCTAAGGTTTGACTGTGTAACAGATATTAAGGAACAGATGGAATGCTTAACATTAATAATTTAGCTTAGAAAAAGTATATTTAATTTTTACACTTATGTTGATGTTAACTAGCTTTGCTAACAAAGTATTAAGTTAGTTTATAAAGTGACTTTCCTTTGGTAAGTTGAATCCTTTTAAATAGATTAATTGATTTGCCAAAAATACATTTTCTCATTTAATAATTTCTATGAAAATTGTATTTTTTGGCTAAATCAAAGTAAAATTACTTAAGTTTATTCTAAAATGTGTTTGATTGCACTAGAAATAGCTTTTTTACGTTAATTTTAATGGGAATGAGTTAATCAATGCAAGTAAAAAAAAAACTAACTTAGATTTATGGAGTTTATTGTCATATAATGTACAAGCACGGTGTACAATATTCTGTTTGGATATGTGATTGAGCTATTGGTTGAATAAATGTACTCTTGCCTCGCACTCTGTCAAGCAGGTTCAACTCAAACAACGTTTTAATTCAAATATTTAAAATTAAATTGTTTTACATTTGCAATCTGTCCTTTTCCTGCCTGCTAGTTTTCAGTACAAAATAAAGTTCGATTCCATTTTAGAATCATATCCAATTTTAAGAGTGAAATGTGCATTTTTAGTGATAGTTTATGTTAGTACTAGATGCCCTTTAATTCATCAATAAGTTAATAGATATAAGTCTAACTATATAAACACACAAGGGATTGTAAAAAGTATCAGTCGGTGATTTGAATCAATCACTTTTCTGAGCTTGTAATAATTTATTTAAAAAAAAAAATTAAATGTGTAGAATATAAATTAAAACTGTAAATAATATTATTAATAACTGATAATAAGTAAATAATTTTGTTTATCAATACACATAGTAATTTTGTTTGTTTTACAAAAATAATTTAATTCTCTTTTATTTGTTTTAAAATTCATTTTTGCTTTATTTCTATATAGTATTTTTTATAATTTTTCATTTAAGTTGAATTCCCATATAGAAGAAATCTCTTCAATTGTATACCGAATGCAGTTTATTTAGAGACTTGATTATGTTTACATGGATATTTTTGTTTGTATGTGTTTTATTTTTAGCATGTAGCATCTTGCATAACTTAATCTCAAAACCTCTATTTAGGTTAGTACATAAAAAATAACACCATCCATTATTATTTTTGAAAACGAATATCACTATATGAATGCAGAAGACCTAGATTGGATAAAAGGAAATAAAATCAGTTTTAATTCATTGTTTTTTTAATAAGACAAATAGTTGCTAAAATAAGAAAAAATGTATTTTTCATTTCTCTACTTTAGAGCAGATTAACTACTGAGCATAAATTTGGTGAAAACTATAATAATCCAACACAAATAAAAGCAAAATTTAAAATAAGTCGATTTTATTTAGGATTTTTCTGCAATCAGGTGAAGAAATATTGATTTAGTATTTATGTAACTATGCTCTTGACCATGGAAATTATTATAACGATTATACTTTAAAATTATGATTTCCTTCAAAAGTGCTTAATTTTGGTTGTGTACTTAATGGCTTTCATTCCTGCATTAGGTGCTTATGTTTTATGTTCAGTATTATATTTGTTTGTTCCATTACTCCAAGTATTGCACGATTGTTTGCATTCGTTCCATTCAGATTATTAGGTGGTAAGTACTCTTGAAAGAAAGACAGCTTATTTACAGAAAGAAAAATTAAGAAAAAATTTACTGACTTTTGTTGGTCGTCGAACATACATTTATTTTTCACATCAAATAACCAGAGACAAATTAACAGCTATGGAAAAATTGTCCGCATGTAAATGTAGCCTTTTATATTCCATCATTTTCTTTAGCTACGATTTTTTTATTTCATCTTATATTGATCAAAACAATTTCTAGAACTCAATTTGGTTCCGGACACTGTAAACAATTTTTTGAAAAGGACAAATTATTTCAACTTGTCAATGATAATATTTTTATGAAGTGTTGTATCTATAGGTTAAATAAAATAATATATAAAATATGATAATTAAATGTATGTTTTGAACTTAAATTTTTGTTTTTATTTGCTTTAATTTTTATAGTTTGTGCAAAGTAATATTATAAAGCTGGCTGCATATCATGAACTTTTTGATATGTTATGTTCATTAAGAAAATGTGGTAAGTAACAAATTGCATAGGTAAATTATTGCAGATGCATGTTCATTTTTCATTATGTTGCATTTTACTATTCGTATTGTGATAATGTGGCATGAACTTTATTATTATGTAATTCAATCAGGAGCCGATTTTTGCATGACCCATAAAAAGGGGTGGTATTTAATTTTATCCATATTCAAAATTTCTGCAATTAATCAACCAACTTCTAGAAAAGTGCCGAATTTACTTTTACCGGAATGAATTAAACAAGTTAAATATAGGATGTATGTTATTGTTGGATGCAGGCAACAGCAAGCAGGGCAAGGGGGGGGAGGAGGGGTCCATCCACGCCCCCCGGCCCACCCAGCAACGGGTGGCTACCATTTCAACTAATTACCATGAAAAGACGATGCTGCTCAGCTCCGACGATGAGTTCCAGTAGAGATCGACACAACCTTGGGTTCCTTTACTCTTAACCTCACACATCCTGCCAAAACAATGTTAAATATTTCATTTTAGTAGGTACTGCAAAATGGTCAAATAAAATACTTGACGCACTGCATTTTTTAATTATTGCAACACTGAAAAAAGGCGGCAAAAATAGATTACAATAGTTAAAATGATGTTTCGCAGACAATGTTTTTTATGAAGCATTCGTTATTTCCGCTGGCATCGCTAAGTGATGTCCAAATTATTAATATTCAAATTTCTAACATAGAAACGTGAATTGCTCTGGTGATCAAAAGAGAAAGAAAAACTCCCATTAGACTATAACTAAAGTAATATTCTGTCAATGACTGAAAAATCGAATGTCTACACTTACATGTCATGTTAATGTTTGGAGTGTTAAAAGGAGGTTCATGAAAGTTGGCAGATTTAACATGGAAATGAGTGATTATTGAATGTATAAAGATGAATCTTAATCAATATTTTGCTTACATCTAATCTATTGAAGATAACATTGCTTTAGTTGCGTTCTATTTATTTCAAATATGCATATAAAATTAATTTAAAAAATCCTAAGCTAAGAACTTAACATACATAGGTATTTATTAAATTTAAAAGTGTCATGATTAAGGGAAATCAAAACCAACTTAACTGCCTTGTTGTTGAAATTAACTTTTAAAGTTTTATCAAAAAAGTCATTCGAAAATGCCTATTTTTGGAAACTTTCGAAGATAACTTCTAAGCACATTTTTAGCATACAAAAAGATGAATTAAAAATTAATGTCCGTTTTCCATTAGTCTTGGCATATTATATTCGTCATTTATGTTGTGGTAAATGTATGTTATTTATGTTTGATTTTTTAAGAGGTTTGAGAGAATGATGATCAGAAGTGCAATGTTTTCATGTGTGTAAGTTATTTAAAAAAGAAAGTTGTTTTAATTTCATGTTATGTATTTTTTTGTGTGTTATTTACTGTTAAAAGTAATTATTTCAAATTGGGTTGATTCGTTTCATTTATTTATTATGTATGTTTTTATGAAAATTTTCCAGGTTGGCCACTTACAGATGGTTTTTAGGTTTTAACGCCTTTTTACGTGGAACAATTTGATTGATCTTGTCAATTTTAGAAGAGATGTAAATTTAATTACTGGTCAGATTGAATGTGGAAAGTTTACAACCATTTATTGCGACTTAAATGTCTTTTTCCATATTGTTTACAAGACAACTAAATAGGGCATTTCTTCACCAAGCGGCATTGCATAATTTTAAACATGCACCAATCATTCCTAAAAAAGAATGCTCTCCTAGCCTTGTATTTGGAAAGCAAATAAGATCAAAATTTATTCGATATGCGCTTTTAAAATAGTTACTGTAGGGATACCAACTAATTGTTATTAGTAACTAACTTCAAAACACTAAGAAAACCAAATGTGCAATGCCAATTTCTTTTTGTTGCAAATAAATATATATTTTGTTAGTTACTAGTTAGAAATAAATAATTTATTAAATGTTTATGAAGACATAATTTTAATAGTGTACCAATAAGCTAATAATTCTGCCTTTGTGTATTTAAAAAAAAAAACAATACAAAATTTACCAAATCCACCCAAAAAACATCATTGAGAAAACATAAAATAATAAAACGAATATTTTATGTTAGTCAGTTATACAGGGTGTCCGCCGGCAGATTTTATACTTCAAATTTTGTATTATTTTATTTATTTATTTATTATCTCACATAAGAATAATGCGGATTTTAGTTTATAGAAATCGTTCCACTCAAATGGCGTCCTAGCCGCAAACATTCTTGCAATCTTTCCTTCATGTTATTGGCGCTCATGCGGGAGTATTGCGGTAGCCATGAGTCAGTGGACAGGAGCGCACCGCGCTTTTGCGGTTGAGGGTTGAGAAGGTTGAGGCGTATTTCGCAAACAATAATTCGATCAATGTGGCGAGTAGCGAGGCATCGATTTTGTTCTCACTTTGATATCCGACGATATGGGCGATAACCAATTGATATGGGCGTGGGTACTGAAGTTTAGAACAACGGTACCGCGCGATGCTGTTCAATTTTTTTTTACCGGAGCTGCATCGTCATGTGGGCTACAATAACAGAACCCATTTTCAGCAGGATGGGGCCACGGCACACACCGCTAGGGACTCAATGACTAAAGTGGGAGAGCTTTTTCCTGGAAAATTGGTTAGTCGCTTCAGTGACATATCCTGGCCCCATAGATCACCCAATCTGACCCCTTGCGACTTTTTCTTATGGGGATATCTCAAATCTCCCGTATACAACAATTCGCCATCAACAATAGAGGCCCTACAAGAAAATATCCGACGAGAGATTGCAGCTATCAGTCCAGAACTTTGCAAGCGAGTTTTCGCCAACTTGAAGGAAAGATTGCAAGAATGTTTGCGGCAAAAAGGACGCCATTTGAGTAGAGTGATTTTTAAAAACTAAAATCTGCATTATTCTTATGTGAGATAATAAATAAATAACTTTCATAATTTTATTTTATTTTTTAAAGTATAAAATCTGCCGGCGGACACCATGTACATTACATACATATACAGATTAAATTATTTAAGTATATTTGGTTGGGTACAAACAACTTACTATAATAATAATTGTCTATAATATTGATATGTTTGTAAAAGCCATATTTTTGTATATATTATTATTCCTTATTTATTGTAATCTATTGTAAACTAAACTAGGATGATGCATAGAAATACTTAACATTAACAGCTTTCAACTGAATAATATTATAATGTAATGATTAATTTATTCCAGGCATCCATTATTTCGGGCTCAGTGGGACTAAACTTTTAGGCGAATTTTCTTACAATATATGCATTTGTTGAATATCGAGTTGGATTTAGTTGAAAGCTGTTAAATTAACCGTAATAAATATTTAATTCTTATTATTGTTCATTCCTGATAGAGTGTAATGTTACAATAACGGTCTTCAGATATATAATATGTAGGGAAATGGGTGTAAAATGGAGCTGGGTGATGAATTTACTGGATTAAGTAAATTTAACTGACTGAGGAGGTAAAAAAATATGATTCGACTAGTAAATTGTCACGACCATTAAGGTCAAGAAATGAGAATGAATTTTGAAGAGATGTTTACATTATACAAAAACAAGGAATCTTAATCAAATATTAACTTTTAAATGAAGAAGGTCAACATTCATATTTTTATGTTGTAATTTTTTTATCTCCAAAAATGGCAACACTGAAGACATTTGAAAGAGCATTATAAATGCATAAGCGTCCCGTTCACGAGGCAACTGAAAAAAAATCAGTTTGCAACTAAACTCGCTATCCTGTGTATGTCAATGTGATGGTCCGCACACTATACAACTTCTCAAAAACCCGTTGTCAATGGCAACGCAAGCAGTGATTCGAAACTCGCCGTTCTTAGGCGCTCCGCTGACGAGGCAACTGAAAACAAACTAAAACCAGCTGGTTTCTATGTCTTGATTGGTCAAAAAGCTTGTTTAACCATAGATGAAGAACAATCGGCTGACAGCTGGCAACTAGCAACGGCCGGCCACGGCAATCAGCAGTGCAAGTCGCGAGTCACTGCTTGCGTTACCATTGACAACGGGTTTTTGTGTGATTGTGAAGTGTGTGGGCCATCACATTGTCATACAAAGACAGTTGCCAGTTGGCAGTTTTCAGTTGCCTCAGTGAGTGGATCGCCTTATTGCTACGATGACAGCTGATTGCTTCGTCTATGGTTAAACAAATTGAGATAATTACTGAAATCGTAAAATTGAGTATCACCGTGATAGAAGTTTGGTTGGAAACCATAGCAACCAGCCAGTTTTAGTTTGGTTTCAGTTTCTCCAATGAGCGGAGCGCCTTAGGGGATCACACCACTCCTGAGTGTGTTTTAGTTCCTTTTTCAAAACACTGCTGAAGTGTTGCCAGTTGTTGAAAATGAAAAATATTTAACGACAATGAGATTTATTTTGTTTTACTCATGGAACTTTTGGCCATATTTCCTTTCAATATTGCCTAATTGTATTTTCTAAAATTCTTGTAAATATGTTTTGAATGTATAATACATGTATGGCATTCCCCTGTTTAAACTTCCATAAACCGTAGAAAAATTACTATTACTTAGAGTTTTATGGTTAAAACAAAATCTCATATTTTTGTAATGATTCCTGCAATCGTTATGTCCTTGTGTTAAGGAATAAGAAAATATCTACAATGCTTAGTTTAAAGGGAATTATAATTTGGCTTGATAGAATATCTTAAATTAATAATTACAAAGATTGAGAGCACTAATCCATACATCGGCACTTTCCTTATTGAAAATTGCAGCATTCTTACAGTTTTTGCACCATGTGCATATTGTCAATTTCATCTAAATCGTGTTTAGAGATAAAAACATAAATTTTCAAATAGCGAAAAGAATACTTTTACGACTTGATTGACTTTTGTTTTGTTTGAAATGTGTTTGTCTAATGTAGAGATTCTTTTTAATGCGTAGTTGAAATGTGTGAAGGGAAAATATATTCAAAAACTGTTTTATTTATTTATTGATGAATTAATCATTATAAACTTAATATTGATAATAAATCAGTTGGAAATGTATTATGCTACTAATTTTTTAATAAAAGAAATGAAAACAGGTTGCTTGTTTCACATTTAAAAATCACCCATGTCTTTCATCAGTTTGTGAAAAGGAGGTTTCTTGTGAAAACTTGAACCTTTCCTAGGAAAATGAAAGAATTCTGACACATTAGCAAAGTTCTTATTTTTTTTTTTTTTTATGTTAGCTCCATACAGGCGGCATCAAAGTATATTAATATGGTAATGCCCGTACGGTTCAAATTAAGGAACCCGACTCCGAGTAAATCTCCAATGCCACACTGTATGGAAACTGTTTTGAGCCGTCCGTGAACGTGCATTTTTCCACGGAGCTGCTGCCGTAATATGCACACTTATCAATCGCTCACACGCGATTTGCAAACGGAAGTGGCGCCATCTATAATACTATATTTAAGGATAAAAGTATGAAGAAGAAGAAACATTTTTTCGGTCTTAATGTAAGAATGTCTACTATTATATGTCTACCTATTAAATATAAGTATTCTGTAGTTTAATGTTAATAGTAGTTAGTTTTGCAAAAGGGTGATGCCTTATAAATAGTCACCAACACTTAAACTGGGCGAAGCAGAACGAAAAGCTGCCCGCAGGGCCTAGTTTATTGTTAATTTCCCTCTGGACTTATTCATCTTTGGGGATGGTGTGTGATGGGTCTGTTTAGGGAAAGGAAGGAGAGAAATTTCTGGGAAGGAAAAAGGTATTAAAGGTGGAGGAATCTGGGGGTCAGTGTGTATACGAGTGACAGACATATGAATCCATTCCTCCCACTGCAGTGCAAGGCAATGGGTCGAGAGTCTGAATGGAGAGGTGAAAAGGCCTTCCTCAACCAATCTCTCTCGATCCCACCTGCCACAATTAAAAATAATATATAGTATATTTGCGGCACGTTCCAGAGTGGAAGATACTCTCAGTTTCGCCCTGGTGTAACATCACCATTTAGAATTGAAACGTTGCTTGAAACGACTTATAGCCAGGAACTTCCCCACCTCCTTCCCCTCGCCGCACCCTTCAGCCACACAACATACCCCAATTGGAGTACCGTAGTACAGAGTGGATGTAAATCACTTTCAGTATCGCCCTGGTGTAAGACCACCATTCAGAATTAAAACGTTTGTTGAAATGGCTTTAGTCGTGTTTAGTGACTAGATCTGAATAGCCAGGTACTTTCCCTACCTTCCTCTTTCCCCATCTCCTTCCCCTCCCCACTTACCTTCCGCCTCACAACATAACCCTAATTGGGGGTGCAATAGTTTCACTAGCTTCAGACGGGAGCAGTTGGGACACTTGTGAGGTATTCACATAAAAAATAAATATATGTATATTCAGGTTTGTGTAGAAACAATAAAATCAATTTGTATTCGTATAAATATTATTTTTTTATATTTGTTTGCCGAATAGGAGAAGTTTTTTTTTTTTTGCTAAATTTAGCTAATCTGGAATAACTTGTAACGATATTATCATGATACATGAATAATAATACATTATCTGATAAACGTAAAATAATCGCAAAAATAAACAATTCCTTCGTTTTCATATGGGATATATTTGACCAGAAGTCATCAAGGTAATTTCCATGTGGTTTTTCGTAATATCAACTCACATTCAACAGGCTAAGGATTAATTGGATTAAGGATTATTGTGTTAGGCCCTAATTCGTATCTTACACAACATTGTGCATCGCCTTAACGAATTTAAATTTTTTTTTAATTGAAGTTTCTTACCGGCCTCTACAGGTTAATTAATTGGGGGGGAAATTGAAAATTTAAAAGAACATTAATTTGATAAAATAAAATATTTAATATTTTTAAAAGTGTCAGTTTTCTTCTTATGTATATTTACAACAGCATCTGAAAAAGAAACACAAGTTGATTCCTCAGATGTATTTAGGCGATGAATAGTAAAAGTTATGACTTTTGTTAATTAATTTATTTTGAAAAATAAAAATTGAACTCGCCTTGCAAATGTAAACAGATTAATCACATGGCCCCAAATCGGTTCTTAATAAATGCTGCGGGAAGTTTCTCTATGAGAGAATCTGGTTCCACAATAACTAATGCTGCTTCATCTTCACTTATCCATTTCGCAGCTACCATATGCTAGAAAATTTAAAAAAAATGCTTTAGTTCACTAGTAGTTGTCGAGATTTGGAAGACAGAAAAAAATAATTTTGGCAGAATAAATGAATGCAACTATTAATACCTTCTGTTTTTTTAATGTGAGGACTAGTTTTGATTCCTTTGGGGAATTTTGCAATCGTGACTTCTTGGTTGCCACAGCATCTTGCTGTTCTATTTCCTGTAAAAAAAATGTATGTGAATTATTTGGGCCATTCCACTCTAGGAGTTACTGAAAAAACAAAACTTTCAAAGCATGAAAACTTGTTATATTTGTGGGAACTTTATAAGCGGATTTCACTGTGCATACAAAGTTTTTCCCTATAGAAAGTTTTTACGGTCCCTTGAAAACCTTTATTATTTATTGATATGAGAACACAAGTTCTCCATAAAACGGTTATACACATATACATCCAATATAATACGGAGAAGATTACAAATTTGAGGTACATGCAAGTATAAAAAATGTATAATGCATGTATTAGCGCCTCCGCCCACTGAGGCAACTGAAAACTCTCAACTGCCAACTGTCTTTGTATGACAATGTGATGGCCCGCACACTACACAATCACTCAAACACCCGTTGTCAATAGTAACGCAAGCGGTGACTTGCGACTTGCACTGCTAATTGCCCTGGCCGACCGTTGCTAGTTGCCAGCTGTCAGCTGATTGTTCTTCGTCTATGGTTAAACAAGCTTTTTAACCAATCAAGACAGAGAAAACAGCCGGTTTTAGTTGGTTTTCAGTTGCCTCGTCAGCGGAGCGCCTTACACTCAGTAGCCTGTCTATGGCTAAAGAATATGATGTCATAGGTTACAAAAAAAATTTTAAACTGTTAATTTTCTAACAAGTTAGTATGTAATATCTTCAGTAATTATTAAGTAATTAATAACAGCTTAAAATACCATTATTACAGAAAAAAATCTGTTGATTCTTGCAAAATACATACTATTCCGTACATATTTGGAATTATGTATTGACGAATACATAGTCGCTGTGCATCTAGACCTGCTATTATGTTTTGTATGCATCTAAGAAATATAATGACAAGTTCCCACTGATCTGCTGATTTGAGATTCATTTTGGACTCACTCTTGGACAGTACGAGTATCATTCGGATGAGTGGATTTTTTCAGCAGGGAATTTAAATGGCGGCTGTTTAGTGCGACAAAATTATAACAAAGTATGTATAAAGTCTGTCTCATTTTCTTTTACATATTTTTAATAGGACCTTACTGCACAAACGCACTTTATAGAAAATTAGAATTTAATAAATGAAATAATTACCGCATCTTTGTTGATGACGTATAGACCGCAGTCGTCGCTGAGCAGAATGAAGTTGGGCTTGGAGGGGTGGAACTGTATGGAGGTAACGGGAAATAGACGCGAAGTCCAGCGCTGGCCCAGACCCAACTCCTCGTTGTGGAGGCGCGCACTGAACTCCGTGAATTTGGTCTCATTCAGGTTGTACTCTACCACCTGGAAGAAGAAGAGGTTCAGGATTTATCAAGCGACAATTAATACTGACTTCTTTGTGAACTTTATGTTATTAGGATGGCGTAATAATAGTCTAATAGATTGTAATTAAAAATATGTATTATCTCTGGGATGACAAGTGAGAGTGACTTCAGTTGCCCATTCATTACACTTCTGATAAAGAACAGTAATATTGGCGTTATCCGTTCACTTAATAGTCGTGCAAATCACTAAAATAATTGGTTAGTGGCTCAGTGGACAAATGTATTGTATTGGACTTTATGTACACATCAGTGGACTTCATTCAGTATTCCTACCCAGGCATTGTGGGTTCAATAATTCTTCTCCTAGCTAGGTATTCCATCATCGCACCAGCAACATTTAATGCTTATAATGATGGTAGTATGAGTTTTTTCAAATATTGTCAGGTTTTTCATAACCGGTGGAGACAAATTGAAAAATACAGCATTATTGATGAAACAGTCTAAACCAAACCTTATAAAAAGGATAAATGGACCATTTTTGCTATTGTGTAGTGAAGATAAAGTTTATAATACATTATGTTTTGAAATTTAGCTGGTTATTAGTTACATTTAAATTGTTATTTACATGTTTGTGTCCTTACATCTTATATTATTTTTCATCTAATATTTACAATATTTTATTTTTTGTAAATATGTCAGCCCATGAGTACAGGACCCTTAGTTTTTTTTTTAAACTTTATTATTATTATTATTACAATTTTAAGTTATGTGAAAATCTGTAATTGGATTTTATTTCATTCAGTTTTTTGTAATAGATGTAAATAATCTGTTGATTTTCCTAAATAAATAAATTTTCCCAAAATTTTGTCTTCGAGGGACCAAAAAACCAAACTTCTTAAACATAAAAACAATTTTTCACTGTATTTTGAAAAAAAAACAGTTTTGGCTATAACATCAATAAAGGCGCATTTTTCGATTTTAACACTCAAGTATTCAAAAGGTCAATACCCGCCACTGTTTGTAATCCGGGAAAGTATCTCATTCTTTATTTAAAAAAAATATTTATTTAATGAACCTACCCTTTGATCGGAATATGCCACAAGGAGGTTGTTAGACTTGGCGTCCAGGGCCAGAGCGGTGGGCGGACAGGCGAGCCGGGGCAGGCGTGCCACCAGGACGGGTGGAGGAGAGTCGTCTCCCAGTTTTACCTTCCACACTCCGATGTTGCTGGCCGCATCGGCTATCACCAGGTGGTAGTGCTTGGACTGCGCCTCCGACGTGTACAGGTGAAGGAGTTTTCTGTCTTTTAATACTGGAAATAATGTTTTATTTATATTATATTGTCACTGCAATTTTATGGACTTAACCTCTCGCAGGCCACAGGCCGGGTCCGGATTTTTGAAGCGATTTTGCCCCTTATGTATAAAGAAATTGTATGAAGAACAAGGTCAGAATCGCTTGGGCCATTCTCGTTCTTGACATAACGAAATACTGGATATCATTTAGCCACTCCGAAAAATTCAAATTAATTGCTAATGACATGCCGGGCACCAAAGATGGCGGACAAAATGGCTGCCGCTTGATGATATGAACGCTGTCATATTCGAAGTCTATATTTCTTCATTGTTTTTTATATAAATCCATTGTGGAAAGCATAGATTTAGGTGATTATTAGGAAGTTTGTTTTATATACATTATTTTGATGTAATATATCACAAAAGATTTTGATGTAAAAATTAACTCACAAAAGAAATGTTATAAAAATTGAATTCGTAAGAAAGGTGAGAACTGCCAAATATTTTACGTCGTATTGAAAAAAAATATTTTTGTATGCTGGCTTTCAACAAGTTAATCGAGTTTATTCTTACTGTAGAATAAAGATAATGAATGTATCTATGTGGTGTTATGCAGTTTTTTTTGGTAAGTGCAGTAAAAATCATATTTTATTACAATCAAATTTGTGCTTTCACCAGCAAAATTTCTTCTTAGAGACCATTTTAACTCTTGAGAACTTATCAAAATTCACTTTTATTATAGATATTTCTATATGGGATTATTAATTAGACTATTTACAAAAAAAATAGAAAATATTTAATGTGGACGCAAAATTAAAGTTTGCACGGTAGATTTTAACTAGAAAACCCAGAAAATATATCCTTTTGGAATGTTTATGATTTTTTAATATTTTTTTATAAATCCTACAAATTTAGGATGATTATTTAAATATGGGTGAATTCATTGGCTGTATAGCACTTTAATTTGTTTATATGTTTACATGCACACATGTGGAGTAATGATTTTTTTAATGTAAGCGGAAAATTTTCAAAATTAATTTTCAAACGTGGCGAGCGCTCAAGGCAAAATTATTTATTTCGCGTGATCGCTAGAGTGGATAAGATTATAAACCAGATGACATCAAGATGGAGTGCCGCAAGGCTCTCATTTAGGGCCCATTTTGTTTATTATATTCATAAATGATATTGTTGATATATTTACTAACATAAACGTATTGCTTTTTGATGATACGAAACTTTATAAGGAGATCAATGACATAAATGATTGCATTATATTACAAACTAATTTGGGACGTCTTTTTGAATGGTGCTCTATCAACAATCTAGCATTAAACATAAAGAAATGTCAGTTCATTAATTTTTATCGAATAAATAATCCAATATTTTTTCAATATACATTAAATGATAAAAAATTAAATTGCGTCAGTGAAATTATTGACCTAGGTATTATGTTCGATAGCAAACTAACTTTTTTGTGTCATATTAATAATATTATTAATAAGGCCCTTAAGACTCTTGGATTTGTTTTGAGAGTTTCAAAAGACTTCAATAATTTAGGCACGTTTATCATGTTGTACAAAACCCTTGTTAGATGCCAACTAGAGTATAACTCTACGATATGGTCTCCCTTTTACAATACATATTCATTCTGCCAACATTGAAAAGATTCAACATAAGTTCTTGAGATATATAAACTATAAATTGCATATTCCTGTAGAAAACATTGATTATAACTACCTACTAGATAAAATGTTCCTATTAGAACTTTCAGAAAGAAGAATAATCACAGATTTAATACTATTACACAAAATACTGCATTACAAAATTGACTGTCCTGAATTGCTTCAATTAATCAATATCCACATACCTAAAAGATCTTGCCGAAATTTACTACCCTTTTATTTTAATAACACCAGGACACTCTCTTATCAAAATTCCCCGATACCGAGACTTCACAGTCTCGGAAATAAATATTCTGATCTGGGAGATATATTTCACATTAAAAACAATCAGTATAAACATTGTTTATTTCAATTCTTTTTTATATTTAGACATAAATAGACGTCTATAATCTCTACAATTTTTGTCTATATTGAATATCTTTTTTTTTTGTGAAACTTCTTATATTTTTTACCTATGTATCTAATTTTATTATATGCATTTATTGTTATATTTTGTTGTAGATATATGCTTTTGTTTTACTTTTATTTTCACTGTATTATGCTTTCTTTGTTGTTTTAATTTAGATTTTTTTGAAATCACTGTTATACTCATCTATTTAACTAAAATGTAAAAGCCTATAAGGGCGTTTAATAAATAAATAAATAAGATAGTTGTCCTCTCCACAAAATGGTGTGGCATGTGGGTAGGATTGTCAGGATTATTCTTGAAATAAATGAAAAGACATATGAAACAATATATGTATTTACCTTTAGCATTATCAAGGGTATGCCCCACGATGACAGCCCCATCCGACTGTATGTGGAGTATCCTGACGCTGCAGTCGGCCGAGGATACGACGAGGGAGCGGGAGTCAGGGCTGAAGGCCATGCGGTGGCAGGGGACGCACTCCGTCGGCAACGGGAGTACCTTGCTCAGTGTGGGGCTCTCCTCGTCCTGAATCAAAAAGGAATGATGATTAGTATATGTATACACTGATTTTTAGAAGAAATAATACTTTGAACATATCTTAAACCAAGAATGCTGCTCAAAATATAGCCAACATTTTTCACACTTCTGAGATTTACTGGGGTGCAAAACTGATCCTTCAGATACATTCCCCTTCTCTATCAAACCATTTATTTATACATAGATTTGGTGAGAAAACAATATACCTTTAAAAAAAAATTACAAAATTTCTTAAATAAAATACCAGAAAACCAGGCTAGAAATGTGGAAATCGTCGTGAGGCCCTGCAGTTGAATATAGACCGTCCTCACATTAAACCACACCTCTAGTATGTGAACTACCCGATCAAACACCATCAAAATGATCGATCAGATTACTTTTTCAAGGAAAGGTTCAATCATTTTATTTTAGCTCAGTCAGCACTTGTAATACGACCGTATAAATTTTGTATACTGGGTGTCTCGAATCTCGCTCTCGCTATAGAGAAATAGAGATGGTGTGGTCACAAGTACCCGAACACTTCGCTAGTGGGTTGTGATCGACCCAGGTCGTGTAAAACGATCGATCGACCCAGGACTAGTTGGTCTTTAAATTCTTGGAAATCATAATGGACAGTATACATTAGGGATCGTACCCATACTATGTGACCTGTTGGGGGGGGGGGGGGGGGGGGGAATCTCACATTTTTTTCTCTCATTACAATATATTTTGACATAGGTTTTATCTTGATAATATTTTCTCCACTTGTAATTATAGGTATGCATGCACTCTTGCCGTCATGCAGCAAGCGCCGTATTAATAAAGAGTATTTTTTTTTTACTTTTTGTTGGCAAGAAATGATTTAAAACCATATTTATGAATTACTACGTGGTCAATTGAATATACCTCACGTGGTCACCGAGGGGGGAGGGCAGTTAAAAATTGCAAAAAGTGTGTCACGTATTACGGGTACATTCCCTTACTAGCTTAAATGAATCAGTACCAAGTGCAGAAGATGAGAAGTTCAAATAAAACTCACAGAAGTAAATTTAAAGATCCTAAAGTGTGCTTCGGTGGAGTAGGCGATCCAGCGGGCGTTGGGAGCGAGGGCGCAGCAGACTAGCGGCGAGGATGAGGGTGTGGCGAGCCTCAGCAGCAGCTTTGCGCCGTCTGCCAGCCGCAGCCTCTTGGGCCTCCCCTTGCCATCGGTACGGGCATCTCCCCCGTCCAGGTAGGTCTCCTTCTCGCCGTTGCCATACCCGTTGGCAATGACGGGGTGGACGCCGTTCTCCATGACAGTATCTTCGTCAGCCATGTACGCCGAGTTGCGGCCCTGTTCGTTGGATAATGCGGAGCCGAGACGCCAGATCTCGATGCTGTGTGAATATCTGTAGGAAGGAATGAAAACTCAATAACATTTACTCAACTAAAATTTTCTATACCGAATCCAATTAGTACTTTTTAGAAAGTCACAATATTTTATTATGCAATGTAAACTAATTATGTAGCACATAGTGTGATAGATTTCAGACGCTCCTTGTTTCATTCACATTCATATATTGTCCAATACACATTCTTCAGTTACATATTAGGATTCTTGTCATGATCCAAGCATTTGATTCACTTGATCGTTTCATGTCTTCCTCGGGAATCTTCTTCTACCATTCCTTACTCATCAAATATTTCCTGGCGCTCCTTTCACTCGGCATATTATGTTATAACCATTTTTCAAAATTTCCTGCACAATAAAACATCCGCTCCGTGTGAACTCACACTAGGTAAACTACATACATACAAATAACCTTCTCTGTGGACATGTTTACGCTGATAGCTTTGTTAAAATCTCTCCCACTATTCATTAACGACACATGTAACAGAAATAGAGGTTACAACGTTGAAGCACCATTGTTACTCAGTTGCAGCACTATTGTAACAAATTAATTATTTGAACGACAGTCATAATACGTACTTGATTTTACCATGAAAACGATGCTCTATAAATAAACCAAAAATTATTATTCTTTTTTCCTGGGGTTCTTCAAACCTTTCGTCAGCAATCTTCAGCATATTTTCTTTTGCAAAGTTTATTTATTTGTAAGAAATAAACAGAATTTTTATATTACATATATACAATAAAACAAAGTTATTGACCTCTCATTGGCCGTGTGATCACCAGTGAGATCGGCAACAACTGTCAAAAAAAATAATTTTTGAAGCGATTTTGTCCCTTATGTATAAAGAAATTGTATCAAGAACAAGGTCAAGGCTTGGGCCGTTCTCGTTCTCGACGTAACAAAAAGCCGCATAGCGTCTAGCTTCTCAGAATAATTTACATAAAATATCTATGGTGAACTTGGCGTCACTATGGCAGCCGTTTTTGGACGGACGGACATAACATGTACGGAGTTTCATTGTTTTTGATATAAATTCATCGTGGAAAGAATAGATTTGAGGTATTAACAGGAAGATCGTTTTATCTACATTATTTTCATGTAATTTTTGTAATATTTCACAAAAGAAATATCATAAATATTGGGTTTGCAAGAAATGTCAAATTTTTTACGTCGTAATGAATAATTATATTTTTAGCATTATTTGTTTACGAGTTTCTATTACAAAATAATATTATTAGTAACAACAGTTGTATAAACTACCAAAATCTGAAAGAATTGTTACTATAAACTTATAAAATGCGACACAAAGAAATTAAGTGCACGTTTGAAGTTTGATTTTTTTTTTTAAATTCACGGCTCAGGAAAGGCTAATATATTATTATACATAATATGATGTTAAATAAGACAAAAAAAAATTCTTAGAGATACAAGTTTTATTGTGCCTTAAAAACTAACAAGTAGATAAAGAGGAGAGGAAGTGGAATATAGGATAAGGATAGGAGAGGTTCCTGATACTTACCCGGGATTGGGGAATTTTTCCTAACATCGGTTCTAATGCAGGCAAGTTGTCAAATCACAGATAAACTGCAATCAAAAAGTGTTAATATAGGTTATAAGTCTTCTAACGTTCTGGCAATACCAACTGACCTTAAGCACAGAAGTCTGCCCTGTTCACTGTAACTGATGGCATGATGCGGCTGCGGGGGATACTTGACCAGCAGTTTAGGTGGGAAGCTGGACATGGCAAGGTATCCGTCCACTCCTCCTGAGAACAGCTTGTTGTCTTGTAGCACTAGAGCCCTGAGCATACAAACAAACATTACCATCACTTGGCGAACAAACACTAACTTCTAGAAAAGGTGCTGAAATATTCAACTCCATGGAATGTAGATTCAAGAAGGTTTACGATACCTATCATATCTCTACTATCATTAATGTCAAAATTTACTACTTTATTTACTTGTTTTTACTGTTTGTATGAGTAAATTATTTACTCCCATATTGCCCGATAAAGTAAAAAATTCATTTGGGCATAAACAAATAAATAAAATAGTAGTTCTGTGAACAGTAGACCTATGTTTCTAATTTTCTCATATTTACTTAATCAAAACCAAAGTTTCTCTAAAATCATAAGATTTGTAAGTAGGTATTTAAATACCTAGTAGTCTATTTAAATATAAATCATATATTTTATTCAAAATAAAGGCAGATACATACTGGGTCGACGTACGTACGCTACGCATAACAATATCTGGACTACTTAGCAACCATACGTTTTCTATAGAAATATATATGCTTTAGAATCACACTGGCCACATGCATCGCAACGTGTAGCCAGTGTGATTCTGAAGCATCTATTTCCACAGAAAATGTATTTTTTTTATATTAACTCCATACAGGAAGGAGGCCCTGAGGAAATTAATTTCCCTCGGGGCCTATGTCATCTTTGAAGATGCTGCGTGGAGGGTCTTTTTGAAGAGAGGAAGGAGTGAACATGGGTCTTGAAGAGACCCATGTTGTAGGAAGGAGGAAACACAGAGGCCGGCAAATCGTTCCACAGACGAGCTGTTGAACTCAAGAACGAGTCGTAAAAACGACCCGTTCACACGTGACAAATGTCAACCGTGTACATATGTTGGGCGAGCGTTTGGCGTGTTTCCCAACTATGCACCGGTGCCGAGGGGATCAATGACGCTAGTTCCTCGGAGCATCTTCCATTGAAATACCGATAGAACAAGGATAGCATTCCCACCCGACGCCTGTGCTCTAAAGATTGCAATCCGTTTCTTAAGACGGGAGAATCTATCAAACGGACCGGACGTATGGTTGCTAAGTAGTCCAGAGAGTGCCTCCGCTGACGACGCAACTGAAATAAAACCAGTTTGCAACTAAACTCGCTATCCTGTGTAGGTCAATGTGATGGCCCGCACACTACACAATTTCTCAAAAGCCTGTTGTCATGGCAATGCAAAGCAGCGACTCGCGACTCGCCCTGCTAGTTTCCTTGGCCGGCCTTTGCCAGTTGCCAGCTGATTGTTCTTCATCTATGGTTAAACAAGCAGGCCGTCAACGAAGTTTAATGGAAGTTTGGTTGGAAGTCATAACAAACAGCCGGTTTTAGTTTGGTTTTAGTTGCCTCGTCAGCGGAGGCACGTATTGTTATGCGTGAATTATGTACGTGAACCCAGTATGTATCTACCTTTAGAAATCTACAATTCCTAAATTTAATCTACAATTCAGAATCTACAATTAAGCAAACAAAGAAGCATTACTATCTCAATGAAAATTCTTATTTCAAACTTTCTTCAGAAGGGTTTCATAATATTCAAAAATTCGACAACAACCAAGTCAAAATAAACACGACAATTTCACATTTGAAATAATCAATAATCAAATGAAACAAATACTTAGTTTTAAACCACTTTATTTTTATTTATATTTGTCGACCGGTTTTGATTGCTCAATCTTCATCACGACAATATCAGGTAAATAAAGTAGAGAGAGAAAGCATTACATGGGAAAGGGAGAGAACATCAGCTAGAATTAACCAACAGTCCGATTTTAAAGTTGTTCCCTTACTCCCTATGTAACCCCCACCCTTCCTTTACCCCGCCCCCTACCCCTCCACCAACAAGTCTATGATGTCTCCTCTCCCTCTCCCGTATAATGCTTTCTCTCTCTACTTTGTTTACCTAATATTGTTTCTCTGTATTTTGATCTACTTTATATTTTATTGTCGTGATGAAGATTGAAGCCAGGGACACACACGGCGTTATAAGCGCTAGCATTATTTGGCTTGGCCTATTTCAGCATATTCCTCGCCATGCATTCCAATCGCAAATGTATGGCGAGTGATATGGTGAAGTTGGCCAAGCCAAATAACGCAGGCGCTTTTAACGCTGTGTGTGTCCCTGGTCTTCGTGCAATCGAAACCGGTCGAAAAATATAAAATAAAATAAAGTGATCAGTATTTAGTATTTTTTTTCATTTGGTATAATGTCAAGCCACAAAGTGTTTGCTTTCTTCGATAATTTAATCAATAATCTGTACTGAACCATTAAAACAGCCTCCATCTTGAAGCTCAGTCAATAATGAACTTAATCAATTAATTTCCAGGTTTATATGAGCTAGTTAAGTGCATTGTATAGTACCTGACATCATGCGTATGAATATTCCTCTGGATGCTCTTCACCCACTTCTCCACCGTGCCTGAGTCCCCCTTCTGCTTCATGCGCACCTTGGCATAGCTCACGATGACTGGATCCACCCCCGCGCAGTACAGAGACTTCTCATCCTCCGAGAGACAGAGGGACAGCACATCGCACTTGTGGCTCATGCTGGATTCCAGCTGCTCGCCCATGCGGCCGTCCCAGAATGTGAGGCGCCCCCTGGAATGACAATAATACTCATTTCGAAACTGAAACTCCACTTCATAGAACTTGGATATGTTTTCATTCAAAATTGGAATTGTTTATTTGAACAAATTCAGAAAAGCTATAAAGTACCTATAATATAATATTTGAACAGAAAATTATTTTTATTGTGTTTTTCAAAATTGAAATTTTAATATCCTGTGATTTTTCATGGGTCTGAGCTAGTTTACATAAATAATAATTATGCTTAACCGCTTGGGCGCATAAGCTTGTCTTCACGACAAATTAATGTAGGTAGACATAGGAATGACGTATGCCCCGCACCTGAGTTATTAACCTCTCGCAGGCCGCAGTCCCCCCAGCGGTTCCGGATTTTTGAAGCGATTTTGCCCCTTATGTGTAACGAAATTGTATGAAGAACAAGGTCAGAATCGCTTGGGCCATTCTCGTTCTTGAGATAACCAAATACTGGATAGCATTTAGCCACTCCGAATAATTCATATTAATTGCCAATGACGCGCCGGGCACCAAAGATGGAGGACAAAATGGCTGCCGCTTGATAATATGAACGCTGTCATATTCGAAGTCTATATTTATTCATTGTTTTTTTATATAAATCCATTGTGGAAAGCATAGATTTGAGTGATTATTAGGAAGTTCATTTTATCTACATTATTTTGATATAATTTTTGTAATATATCACAAAAGAAATGTTACAAAAATTGAATTCGTAAGAAAGGTGAGAACTGTCAAATGTTTTACTTCGTATTGAAAAAATATTTTTTTTTTATGCTTGCTTTCAACAAGTTAAGCTTCATTCATTTTCCAATCAGCCAGCCATCCTGGTGTTGGCATTTAAAACTTTTCAAACAATTGCAGCGCCATATTTTTTTGTCTATTTTTTTTTTTTATAGCGAAACCTCACAAGAGTCCCAACTGCTCCCTTCTGGAGCCAGTGAGATTATGGCATCCCCAATTAGAGTATGTTCTGAGGCTGAAGGTAAGTGGGGAAGGGAAGGAGATGGGGAAGGGAAGGAGATGGGGAAGAGGAAGGTGGGAAAGTACCTGGCTATTCAGATCTAGTCACTAAACACGGCAAAAGCCATTATTAAGCAACGTTTCAATTCCGAATGGTGGTCTTACACCAGGACGATACTGAGAGTATCTTCCACTCTGGAACGTGCCGCAAATATAATATATATTATTTTTATTAATTAATTGTGAGATAACACAAATTAATCAAATAAAATTTATTTGCGCACGCCGGGTTTGAACCCGCGACCTTCCGAATGGGAGACAAGTGTCTTACCACTCGACCAATAAAACATAAAAATAATGGATGAATTAACAATAAACACATTTGCCATACCTTGAGTCTCCGGATATGATAGTGAGATCCGAGGTGACGGCCAAACACCAGACAATAGTCTCCTTGTTGCGTTCTGCTCGACCCGTCCCCATTCGGTGAAGGGCCTGGCCATTGCTCACATTCCATATCCTAATTGTCTCTATTGAACCTGGAAAAAACACAATCTTCCTTGTACGAGGTGTGGCTATTAAACCGTTCCGTCAACAATGTGAAACAACAACAAAATCTTTTAAATACAAATAAAACCTATGTTTCATTGAGTCAAAATTCATACAAAACCAGAATGAAAAGCTGACTTGTGGACTGTTTCCGAGACCGAATAAGCAGATTCAGTCATACCAACCAAACAGTGTGTTTTAGTTTGATGTTTGGTGATTTATTCATTTTTAAATAATGGTTTATAAATTCTACATATAATCTTACTAATATTATAAATGTGAAAGTTTGTATGGATGTATGTATGTTTGTTCCTCTTTAAATCGAAATTTAATTAATGGATTTTAATGAATCTTTACAATAATATAGCTCATACATCAGAATAACATATAGGCTATAATTTATAAAGCTAGCTATTTATTTTCAATATATTGAAAATAATAATTATAGTTTAATAGAAAACGTCAACATTTGAGAATGACATTTTGCAAAACAATGATTGTTAAATCAAAATTCTATTTTGAAAAATATTTAAATTAAAGAATTTATTTGAAGTACTCGCCTAATACTTTGAATCGAATCAAGATTTATACATATTATATTAAGAATTTTGGTATAAACGTAGATGGGACCTAGGAAAAGAAAATAGATTACTCGAAGTACTAATCCTAGCAGACGAAGTTGCGAGCAGAAGCTTGCAATATATAATAAAACTTATATATTCAGAATCAGCGTTTGTTGATCTGTGTGAATATTGCTTTTAAAAATTTTTAACTGGAGTTCCTTATTCTTATTTTCAAAATTGGAACTGTTTTGTCGAGAATTCAGACTATCTGTGCTTTTTTACTGGCCTGCACTAGTACCAAATAAAATTCAACAAAAACAAAACATTTTTAACTAACAAAAATAAACAAGGATAAATTAATTAAGTGCTTCCGCTGACGAGGCAACTGAAATAAAAACAATTTTCAACTAAATTCGCCTGGCTGTATATGTAAATATGATGGTCCACACACTACAAAACTTCTCAAAAACCTATTGTCAATGGCAACGTAAGCAGTGACACGAAATTCGCCATGCTAGTTGCTACGATGACAGCTGATTGTTCTTCGTCTATGGTTAAACAAGTTAAGATAATCACTGAAATCGTAAAATTGAGTGGCGCCGTCGTAGAGGTTTGGTTGGAAACCATAGCAACCAGCCAGTTTTAGTTTGGTTTCAGTTTCTGGGGTGGGCCTAAGGCGCTCCGGCAACTTAAACCAAACTAAAACCGGCTGGTTTCTATGTCTTGATTGGTCAAAAAGCTTGTTTAATAGACGAAGAACAATCAGCTGGCAACTAGCAATGGCCAGCCACGGCAATTAGCAGTGCGAGTCGCGGGTCACCGCTTGCGTTACCATTGACAGTTTTCAGTTGCCTCAGTGATCGGATCGCCTAAGCGCCTCCGCCCACTGAGGCAACTGAAAACACTCAACTGCCAACTGTCTTTGTATGACAATGTGATGGCCCGCACACTACACAATCACTCAAACTCCCGTTGTCAATGGTAACGCAAGCGGTGACTTGCGACTTGCACCGCTGATTGCCCTGGCCGGCCGTTGCTAGTTGCCAGCTGTCAGCTGATTGTTCTTCGTCTATGGTTAAACAAGCTTTTTTACCAATCAAGACAGAGAAAACAGCCGGTTTTAGTTGGTTTTCAGTTGGCTCGTCAGCGGAGCGCCTAAAAGTCTCTACACTTTTGTTCTTTTTTTGAAAGTGGGTTTACCATTTCATGTGAGTACAGGTACCTAATAAAAAAAATTAAATAATACTAAAGGGGCGTTGAATTATTGACATAAAATGTATTTTACCTGTTACTAACACTTCTCCACTAGGATCAAACTTGCAACACAATATTCTGCCCTCCTGTTTATCAAATATCCTCTCAAAGTTCATAACCTCTCCCTCTAAGGAGTAAAGGTTCAAATATCCCTGTTCTGTGCCGACTGCCATTTTGTTTGAGGCGCTGGTAACATCTATGCACCAAGCCGCTTGTCCCGTCACCAAAACGGACTGCTTGGGGTTTAAAGTATGCAGATCCCATTCTACAACTGCCCCACTGAGGCCAGTGGAGAAAAGTCTTTGGTCTACCCAACACATCGCTTCCACGGATCCGGAAGGAGTACCGGGAATAACATGGGTCATGTAAGGGATGCCACTTAAGTTCCATAGTTCTATTGATGCATCATTTCTGAAAAAGGAAGCCATAGTTCGATTGAAAATATTTGTATTATAAAATAGAGGCGTTGATATATTCACTTAAATATAAAGGTATTGCATAATATGAAGAATTCCTGGATGTTGTTTTGAAATCTTGCTATAGCTATAGAATATAAAACATAATATTAATTAATGTGAGGAGTCTTAAGAACCTAGATAAAATAAAAATTACCTGGAAACTGCAAGTGTATTAGTTTTGCGATCTAAAACCATACAGTGTATGGCTTTAGGTTCAAAATTGAAGAACCTTATATTATGCAATTTGCACGTCATTTTGAAACACTTTTAAAATTCAAGACAATTTATAAACACGCCACAAATGAATAGATACATAAGTTATTGCAGGTTATATCCAAATTCGAAATACAATAAACACAGGCAACACGCGCTCTGCGACATGTGTCAAAAGCAGTGATGCCATGTTCCAAACCAAAAGTAAAATTCCATGATTCAGGGGTAAAAAAAACCTTTTGCCATGTTTTGAAGGATAAGAAAGCCATGTAAAAAAAAAACATATCAACCCAGAATCAACTCAACTCAACCCCTCTTTAAAAGGTCACTAAAAGCTATGATATATATATTTTTTTTAAATAGCCCATTACCTAATCTAAACTAACCTATTTAAACAATTTTTAACATATTTTTTTCTTCATTTTTTACGACTTTTCAAAGGAGGCGTTGAGTTGAATTTATTCTGGGTTGACCGGTCACCAAAAAATAGGAAAACAATGGTACCTAAGTTTATTATCTATAATGCTTTATTATAAATAATCATTTCAAAATTTTCCTTTGAACAATAGGAAAAAAAATAATTAAAAAACGTAGAAATAAACACAAAAAAGTAATACATGTATTTTTTTGTTAACATATTAATAACTTTTTTACCTTGGAAAAAAACCATTAAATCATGGTAATAACCATTCAACGGGCAACACTGCCAAAAGACCAATGATGCTATATTGCCACGACAGAAAATCTAAAATCCAGATAATGTGAAAAATTCGGTTGGTCGGCAAAAAAATTTAATGAAACTGCCAGCGGGATATAAGGCCCTCCGCTCACGGTGTTGCTATGTGTTGCTATGGTTTCCAACCAAACTTTTCATTTCAATTTTACGATTTCAGTATTTATCTCAGCTTATTTAACCATAGACGAAGAACACTTCAGCTCAAGAACTCGAAAACTGGCACATAGCGATGGGAATGATCGAAACTTTTATATAATCGATTTTTTTTAATCGAGACATCACAATAATCGAATGATTAATCGATTTTTTGCTCGGAGTTCGGGAGCAATAGCTACGGTCAGGGGCAGGATTTTTGTCTGTGACGGGGGGGGGGGGGGGTGGTAGGAAGTCGAAAATTATTATGGTGCATCATGTATGGCAACGCTTATTGTTTGTTGTAATTTTATTTGTTGTTTTTTGGTATGCATTTCACAACATAATAATTATTGTTAAGCTACTTAGTTTAGCCCATTGGTAAAAATTTCCATTAAAAATATTTATGTTTGTTCAATAATATGAAAATAATTATAATTATATGACATTTTTGATCAAAAACAATCTCTAAATAACATGTTTAAATAACGCAACATTAGTAAGTAAGTACTGCAACAATAATTCAATCACCGTTTTTATTTCCTGGCAATGGCAAATTGGCAAATTCCTTTTTGTTTGATGGCAACATTAGTGTTATTCCATTTTCCACGAATTTCAAATATGTGGGCATCTCACAACAATAAAATTACTAATAAGATATTTAGTTTAGCCGGTTGGTACAAATTCCCATTAATAATATTGACAGTGTGTCTGTGTTTAATACGAAGATAATAATTTTATGTCGTTTTTGTTAAAAAAATAACCTCTAAATAACATGTAGGTTATGGACAATTTCGTATGCAATTATTTGTATTTATATTTTTATATTTGTAGTTTATCATTAAATAAAGTTTTCTTACTATAGAAATCGTTTCATTTTTATTACAAACTAAGAAACACCTGTTAATTTCAAATAAATTAAATATATTTGGTCATATAAAGCAGATATGAAAACATATTACCTACTTGCTGATTTTAGTAGAGTATTATTTACTGCCCTGAAGAAACTACGGTTTTAGCGAAACCCGGTCGGCATTAAATATAAAAATGGTATATACTAAGTTATTGTTTTATTTTAAATTAAATATACAATACCCAAATAGATGATACATAACCTCATACTAAACATTTTTAAATTGTTGAAAGCTATCATCATCGCAATCTTTTACGTATAAACTATACTGAAAACGTAAATCGTTACCTAAAAGTATTCATTCATAATATAAAATTCACACATCAGGTTGATTATAACATGTACCTATAAAATATTTCGTTTGACAAGCAAAATCACTTTCGATGACGTTTCAAGACTATGCATTCGAATTCTGACATCGAGAAGCGAGAATCGATTCCAAGTTCGATGACGTTTAAAACCGATTGTCTCGGACTGTGCATTCGAATGGATTCTGACATCGAGAAGCGAGAATCGATTTCAAGTTCGATGACGTTTCAAACCGATTCTCTCGGACTGTGCATTCGAATGAATTTGACATCGAGAAGCGAGAATCGATTTTTCTATGGAAATGAATCGAAATCATTCGATGGTAAAAAAGATCGAGTAAATAATCGATTATTGATCGATTGTGCCCATCGCTACTGGCACAACCTTGGCAACTAGGCAACCTGGCAACGGCCGGCTGCGGCAACTAGCACGGCGAGTTGTGAATGACTGGTTGCGTTGCCATTGACAACGGGTTTTTGAGAGTTGTGTATTGTGCGGACCATCACATTGAAATACACAGGATAACGAAATGAGTTGCAAACTAGTTTTTTTCAGTTGCCCCGTGAGCAAAAGCTCTAACTCCGATATAATTTTTATTTATTTATTTGGATTTCACCCATTAAGGTTAATCTTGGCCATATGCAAATCTTAAAATTAGTTTGGTACAGATAACACGGAAAAACAAACTTATATTGATAAATACAGAAAAGTTAGAGAAAGCAGTTGGTCTTTGGCAGATTTGTTCAATTTTCAAACAATAGATTCTATTAAACAATACAAAATTCAAATCATATAATCATACAACAAAATAAATCAATACATAATATAGTCAACACAGTTTTCAGAATTTTAATTTTAGTTAAATTTAAATAATCAAAAAATAAATCCGAGAACGTGTTTTGTGAAAAAAATACCTCCGTTTTTCTATTTATTTAAGGTACACAAACTAAAATATTTAAAAAAAAATTTACGCACTTATTTTGTTTACACATTATTAAAAAATCATAAATACTAAAGATAAAAAAATACTTACAAGAAGTACACGATATTTAATAATTATTTATCATCGTGCGTTTTGAGCATTTTTTTTTGCTTACTTGAATGTAGGGTTCCTAAATTATTATTGGTTCGAAAAGGTATATTTAAACCACATTACAGATATTGGGCCGAGGAATTCGAGATATGCACATTTTATATTTTTTTTAAATCATACGGATTTCTACAAATTGAACATAAAAACAATAACTAATTTAATTTATATAATTGTTTTACACGATACGTAATATCTAAAATCACCACTCATTGTGATGTTTTTTGTTTATAGGTACTTATTTGTTTATTCTCGTTTATCTATTCTCAAAAAAATATAAATTCGTGTCAAGCCCGCCGCGCCGCACAGTGGGCTGAAAATCGCCTTTCATAGACATAGAGACTTAAATTTTCAATGGTCTTTTTTTTGGCTAGAAATGGATTCTGCTGATCATTACTATGCTATAAAATTTCGTAAGAAGCAATTGCGTGTACAAATGAAGGAGTTATCATTTTTTTAAGAAAAAATTGTATGGCACTGACATTAAAAATGAGGCTATCTCTGGAATCATAAGGTTGGCCATTCCATCCTTACACACAGATATACTACTATTTATTTGTATTTTTTTGACATACTTCGTATGGTGGCGCAACTTGCGCGTTTTTTTTTAAAAAACCTCAAAGTTAAAAAAAACTTTTTATGTTGATGATTCATTTTAATGCTTAAATGCTTTACATATGAGTATGCTTTGTCTAGTTTACAATATTTTATTTACACTGCAAGCCAAAACAGTTTAAGAAATGACAAAAGTTAGTTTTTTTTTATTTATTGTTCTTGTGTTTAATTCGTAGAACTCCATCTATTTTTGAAAAATTTAATTAAAATTAAATTTAATAATAATAAGTTATTTTCAAGTTCTGCCAGTATTTTATTATGTATTATAGTTACAGCTGTTTCGACATGTAAGATCATGCTCAAACTGTGGTTAGGCCACATTCAGACGATTATAGGATTTTAAATGTCAATAGTATCTAAATTGAATTTATTACCGCTTAAACCGATTTGAAAAGACACAAATTCAGTGAGTTATTATGTGGGTTCCAGAATATTTTCCCTCACACTAAATTTTAGAGTTTTCTTAATGGATTTATAATGACGTTACTGCTATGACTCATTTAAAAGTTAGTTTTACTAAATTTAAATGACTCGGTAATTATGAATTCACTTTTGAATGTAATCTCGTCTAATGGTCAAGTCCTCGTCATTATCATCGTTAATGACCTCATCGAGGTAGTCACCTTATATGTCTAAATACTTATGTCCCTTATGAATTAATTAGTTAAAAGGATTCGCAGAAAAAATAATTAGGTTTAAGGGCATACGTTAATTTTGCAATTAGTTCAGGATCACCTTAATGAGGGAAATTAGGTAAATGCAATACCCTATAAATAGTCAAAAATCGGGTTCGTAACTTTAGTTCATTTTGAGCTTTTCTACTTCTAACATCTGATAGCACCGTGAGTCTCAGTGATTGTGAATAATGGAAAGCATAATTACAAACTTGGATTTGTTTGTTATGCTGAAGAACCAGGAAACTTCTTCCTTCGATGATGAAATATTGTTTAATTCAGTTGTTATTCGACTGGGTTCTAGACTTTCTGATGAAGACAGTGTTACCCTGAAGGAATTTTGTCGAAGGTTCACACGGGCAGTTTACAAGAGATGGTTACGATCCCACCGCAAAAGTGAAAATTTTATATGTCATTACAGTAATTGGCTTCAGGCAAATATTAACTGGCCAAGCTGCGTGCAAACCGATCTGCTCATTCAAGAACCAATAAGTGAAGATATTTGTGCTGAACCTGGACCATCAACTTCAACGATGAAATCGACTTCAACGATGACATCGACTTCAACGATGATATCGACTTCAACGATGACATCGACTTCAACAATGTCATCGACTTCAACGATGACAAAAAGATTTCGAAAGCCGTTTGAAGATCTAAGTAACAAGCAGAAGAAGAGACGATCTGACGAACATAAAGCCGAAGACCCTATTGAATTAGCATATTCAGCTACAGCACTTTTTAAACAAGATGGTCGTGAGGATATTGCATCTGTTATTGAATATATGCTCAAAAATCCAGAAGCAGCGGCAAACATTAAGGAAATGATTAAGAAACCAGTTGATTCACTATTATTTTCACCAGAGAAAGCACTAGGTTTACTACTTTCATTAAAACTATCGAAGTGGCAATACATAACTTTGAGGGAAACGACAATTCGACAAGGTTCAACGGATATATATCCATCTTACTATAAAGTACAAAAGGCTAAGCTGCAGTGCTACCCTCCGAAGACATTTGTGACTGTAACGGATTCCTCAGCTAAGATTGCACTACAAGCATTACTTGATTTAACAGTGAACAAGATTATTGAAAGTCTTTCTAGAACTAACGTCAAACAAGGCAAACAAATGATGTTAATATCAAAGTGGGGATTTGACGGTGCATCCAACCAAAGTAGATATAAGCAAAAAATGGTGAACGAGCAAGATGACTCAAGCATATTTATGACCTCTTTGGTTCCATTAAAGTTGATAGCTGGCAATGATATAATATGGACGAATCCAAAACCCTGTTCATCTACGTATTGCCGTCCAGTGCAGTTCAGTTTTTTGAAGGAGAGCAAAGAAGTTGTCATAAATGAAAAAACTAGAATGGATAACGAAATCAAGGCTCTGGTTCCCTCAAAACACCAAGGAAATGAGGTTAGTCATCAATTAATGATGACGATGATTGACGGCAAAATTTGTACGTATCTTTCTGAAGCTAAATCAAATGCAGCCTGCTACCTGTGTTTGGCTAAGCCTACGGAAATGAATAAGTTAAATACCGTTGCGTTAAAAACCGTTTCTCCTGGTGTATATGAGTTTGGGTTATCTTCATTGCATGCCCGCATTAATGTGATGGAATGTCTTTTACACATAGCTTATCGTCTCGATTTCAAGAAGTGGTCTGTGAGAGAAGAAGATCACAAAGAGTTGTTACAGGCAAGGAAAAAACTTATCCAAGACCGATTTAAAGATGATCTCAATCTTTTGATCGACATCGTTAAACAAGGATCAGTCACAACTAACGATGGTAACACAGCGAGGAGATTTTTTGAATTTCCTGATAAAACTGCAACGATCACTGGACTAGATGAAGACCCGATCCGCAGGTTTGCTGTGATTCTGCAATCTATCACATCTGGAGAGCTTATAGACGTGCCTAAATTTAAATAATACTCCAAAGTAACCGCGGAAAAATACGTTGAACTGTATAATTGGTACTACATGTCGTCGACCGTACACAAATTATTAATTCATGGAGGGGACATAATCGCAGAAAATGCTAGTGTGCCGATTGGGAGTCTTTCGGAAGAAGCTTCTGAGGCCCGAAATAAAGATTTTAGGAGTTTCAGAGAACACCATTCGAGGAAGAAGAGCAGACAAGCATCAAACGAGGATGTCCTCAATATGCTTATAGTCTCTTCTGATCCTCTTATTAGTTCTATAAGACCAAAAATGGATGCCCATAAGAGGCAGACATACTTTAAGGAAACTTTAGACCTGCTTAAACCTCAGGATCAGGAAGCTCAGATAGAGTTCTTAGATGTAATGTCAATTGTAGAGCCTGATTCTGAAGTGGATTCTGATGGTGACGAAGAAGTTTAAAATAAGTTTAACTTTTATTGTTTATTGATTCTTAAATATTGTATTTTTTCCTTTTTTCTACTAATTCAGTATTTAAATTTTTTTATTTAGTTTTATTTAGTTACTGATTTTATTTTTGATAATTTTTTTTAATACAAATCAAATGTGTGTGTACAACTGTTTTTTAATCATACAATCCAATACAATTAAAAGTTCTAAATACATACTATGAAAAGTAGATATATCGTCACATTGGTAAAAAAACTTTTTATTTCTTAGACTGTTTTAGTTTATAGTGTCCATAAAATATTGTAAATTAGACAAAGCATACTCATATGTAAAGCATTTAAGCATTAAAATGAATCATCAACATAAAAAGTTTTTTTTTCAACTTTGAGGTTTTTTAAAAAAAAACGCGCAAGTTGCGCCACCATACGAAGTATGTCAAAAAAATACAAATAAATAGTAGTATATCTGTGTGTAAGGATGGAATGGCCAACCTTATGATTCCAGAGATAGCCTCATTTTTAATGTCAGTGCCATACAAATTTTTCTTAAAAAAATGATAACTCCTTCATTTGTACACACAATTGCTTCATACGAAATTTTATAGCATAGTAATGATCAGCAGAATCCATTTCTAGCCAAAAAAAGACCCTTGAAAATTCAAGCCTCTATGTCTATGAAAGGCGATTTTCAGCCCACTGTGCGCCGCCAGCACGTACCTAGTTATCGCGCAATGTTTGTGAGAAAGCCGAAAGTCAGCTTTGGAAACTTTGGAGACGCTTGATCGTCTCGGTAGAGGTACACGGGCCGGGAATACAAACAGTGTTGACATTTGTGATGAAACCAGCGATGAAAATAGTGTTGAAACCTGAGATAAAATCAGCGATGAAACCAGTGATCAAACATGCTATTAAATCACTGATAAATCCAGTAATGAAACAATCACTGATGAATTCAGAAATGAAACCTGCGAAGATATTACAGTTGAAACCTGCGATGAAACCGGCGATGAAATCACATTTAAAACTTGTCATGAAACCAGCGATTAGGTAAATAAGGGATGAAACCTGTGATGAAAACATAGATGAAACCAGCAATGAAACATGCGGCGATGTCAAAGATGAAATCTGTAATGATTTGAGCGATGAATTCGTTGATAACACCTGTGATGAAACCAGCGACGAAATTACCAATAAAAACTGTGATCAAACCAACGATGAAATAAGTGATGAACCTGTGAAAAAAAATCTGATAAAAACAGTGATGAAACATCCCAAATATTGGTAGTCGTAAATACGTCCACGAAAAAAGCGAGGATAGCGAAATTATAAATTCGCCATAGGGATTAATTACAAAATATCTTTAGATTGCGTGTTTTACTCGTTATTACCCACTCGCCAGAATGTATCTCCCAATTCAATAGTACCTATCTAATAATTATTTCCATTAGAATATCACCGTTTGCATGGTTCACGAATAATGAACATAAGTAGGACCCAGCTTTTAAAAACGCCAACATATATTGAATATTGGAAACATTACCGTTTCCTGATGGTTTCCAGTATCACTTGCGTTGTTCCTGGGTTTCTAGACAGCGCGTCAGCGAGCTCGACATAAACGACATCCGACATGCGTATTACATAATGTAAAACCAGTTCACTAAAATGTCACTCTTTTGACTTCGTTATGTGTAATAGTTTTCAGTACAGTTTCGTAGGATTCCTGAGCTTTGAGAATGTTAGTTATTTTCAATCGAAATAAATTTAAAAGGTGGTTGCGCAATAATTTTTTTATTCGGTCAGCAGAAATCTTTAATTTGTGTGATTTAGGCTTTAACAGATTTGGGCAAATGTTCTCCCTGGGCCCTGAATCCCTTCTCGTCGGCCACGTATTTGGTAAGGTACGCCTTTCCATCATCAGCGATGAAGGAGTACTGGCCCTCCTTGACCAGAACTTTATCCTTGCCGTCGAGGGTCGGCTTCAGGGCTCCAGACTCGGAGAGTACAGTTCCATCACCGCTACGGTAGAGCAAAGAGAATTCCCCATTGTCGTTGTGTGTCTCGGTCCTCTCTAGAACTGGGATCACCACACGGAGGGCTTCTGGGGCGGCCAGGGTTGCCACCACCATCAAGGAGGCAATGAAAAACTGGAAGCAAAGTAGGAAAAATAGTAGGTATATAGCGAATACATCCATAACTTTGAGAAGCGTTTGCATTTTTGATTGTCAAAAGAATTCATATTCTAGTCTTTCATAGATGGCGCGTGTTGTAATTATTTTAGGAAAAACGCTTTTAGCGGGTCATGATTTATATTTGTTTGCGCCCAAACTTTTTTTTACACTAACTCCACGCAGGCGTCCCTGAGGAAAATAAATTCCCTCAGGGCCTATGTCATCTTTGAAGATTCTGTGAGGAGAGTCTTTTTGAGGAGAGGAAGGAGTGAACGCGGGTCTTGAAGAGACGCAATACCAACATAAATAAATAGATTTGTCCAAATCATTCAAGAATATAACTTTACTCCTAACAAATACAATATTGGATTGAATCACCCACGCAATATAGTATTTGTTAGCCTTTGTTGAAAGATTTTAGTCGTTTTAGCAACAGAACATTCATTCAATCAAAACTATTTATTCACATTCATATTGCTTATGTATGGGCGCAAACAATTAATGCAACTTAATATTTTAAAGCATATTTCGTAAAAACCGTTTTTACGTAAAATAATTAAACTAAATAATTGAAAGACTAGAATATGAATTCGTTTGACATGGCTTCTCTACTTACGAGTTGCATTTTGGAGAATGAAGAGTTTAGATGACGAAACTGAACTGTGCCATTATCAAAAATGTCAGTGAATTTATACATTCAAAAGATGTTCCAAAGAAATAGTTGAACACATTAGCTTATTAGTTTATTACTGTTACCCTCAGGGCATTCGCAAAGATTATATTGATTATATACACTTTTGATACCTGATGCCCTAGCACGCTCGCTCTATAACGATCGATAGGATAACTATCGGTAACTTCTCATCGTTCCCTAGCATGACTACAGATCGCCAACGAATAAGTGACAGTACACAATGACTAGTGTCTTTAACATATTCGACATCAACTGTTGTTTGTACGTTAGGGATGTGCAGTTGTCCTAGGGAACGATGAGAAGTTACCGATAGTTATCCTATCGATCGTTATAGAGCGAGCGTGCTAGGGCCTCTGGTGTGCTAGCATGGTCGATCGATATGAAGTTACCGACCGATTGTTGGTAACTTCTCATCGTTCCCTAGGACAACTGCAGATCGCTAACTTACAAACGACTGTTGATATCGAATATCTTAAGGACACTTAGTCATTGGGAACTGTCACCTATTCGTTTGCGATCTGCAGTTGTCCTAGGGAACGATGAGAAGTTACCGACAATCGGTCGGTAACTTCATATCGATCGACCATGCTAGCACCCCTGTACCCTATATAATACCTATCTTCTTGATCAAGCACTTACCTACTGATGTATTTTTTAATAAAAGCGGCAATGGGCTGTGTAATTTTAGAATTAAATTTGTTATTATTAATCTATGTACATTTTATATGGAATCATCTCACAGAAGAAATAGTAGGTAATAGAAAAAATATGTAAATGTAACTCTAGTTTTCACAATGTTTCTAAAATAGCAATTAGCTGACTTGCAAATTTAATATCATAATTACAGAAAATCTTCAGGGCATCAATACTCACAGGCATTAATTGATAAATTTACAGATCTGGTTATTAACTACCTGACTTGTGAGAATATAGTATAAATACGTTGTATTTTAAAATACTGGCATAGTTTTCAGCTTGTTGCAGCAACAGAACATTCATTCAATCAAAATGCATTTCGTAAGTATTCTGCTACATTGGAAAAATGCTTAGAAGCAGTTCACCCATATTGTCTGAAAGTACATTATTTCACTGCTTTTTACGTTGAATGGTTATATCTGTTTCAGTTCTTCGTCGTTTCTCTGATGGTGGTAGGAGCCCTGGCCGCCCCAGAAGCCCCCCGTGTGGTGATTCCAGTTCTAGAGAGGACTGAAACACACAACGACAATGGGGAATTCTCCCTACTCTACCGCAGCGGCGATGGAACTGTACTCTCCGAGTCCGGGGCCCTGAAGCCGACCCTCGACGGCAAGGACAAAGTTCTGGTCAAGGAGGGCCAGTACTCCTTCGTCGCTGATGACGGAAAGGTCTACCTCACCAAATATGTGGCTGACGAGAAGGGATTCAGGGCCCAGGGAGAACATTTGCCCAAGTCTGTTATTGCCTAAATCATATTGACCAAAGGCATCGAAAATAAATACAATAAAACCAACTCAACTATTTTTCTCTTCTCTTCTTTTTATTTTATTTATTTACTAGCTGAAGTCTCCTGTGTTGGCCAGGCTTCCCGCAGATTTTTTAGATTCCAGATGTAGACAGTAATCCGTGCAATTGTGGGGAAGGGGATGGTCCCCCATCAACCGGAATAAAACCGAAGATTTGAATAAAAAAAACAAAGCCACACCGCCACAAACACTTAATATAGATAATAGATAAATTAATAATATTTATTTTTTGTTTTGAACCACCCGTCATTAAGTCCGTCGTTGCATAAAGCGCCATTCACATGGCCATTCGACATTCGGCCTAGTTTATTTGGAATGACACGTCTGAACATGAAATGAAACGGAAGTGCCGAATACTGCCAAATGAAATCTTCAAGTGATCCGATCCAACAATGTTGGATATTTTCATTCGGCATCCTTCACTTGCGCGCGCATGCGCGCGGAAGAGAGCAAAGTGAAACGTCTGAACACCGAGTGAAATCTCAATCAGTTTGTCTCGCGTCCTGTACGGGAAGGACCATGAAAGGACGCTATCACATCGCACGCAAAACGTCAAAATGGTATTTTTTTTATTTTTATTTTTTTTATTATTTAATAAATTTTTACAAGTTACAGTTTTTGACATTTTTTTTAACTACCATACTAGGCTACTGCCCGTGTTGTGGTAGTCATACATAATGAATATATGAACTAAAAATACTTTTTTACAGAAGCAGATAATAAAAACTAGGTAATAAATAATGAGAAATAAGAATGCAGAAAAGAAAAAAAAAGATATTTAAAGATAAATAAAAGTAAATACAAATATTAAAATAATAGTGAGCTGAAAAATAAAGAGAGATAAATATTTTAAAGAAAGAAATAGAAATTAAAAATAATAAACATTAAGATTATAAAACAAATAAAATTATATATTATATTGTTTTGAACGCAGGTTAAATTGTGGTAGATATAATCTACAAGACGATTATGTTTATGGTCACATTCAATTTCAGTGATGTGAAACAAGTTGGAATAAAGCTGTGACAGGATAAATTTTATAATTTTTTGTTTTGTTTTTAAAAGTGTTAAGAACTCATGTAATATTTAAAGAAAGCTCGTCCCTTTTCAAATATCCAATGCTGTAGACGGGCGGTAAAGGTGGATACTGAATTATTTGACTTAATATCGGTACTCAATGCATTAAATATTTTCGGAGCTATGAACCAGAATTGTCGTTGAGCGAATGTGGTTTTAGTTTTTGGGACCATGCATCCCAGGTTTGATGAAAAGCGGGTGTGTGCTTGATGTTGTGGAGCCACCAGTAAGTTATTTTTCCGTATAAAACATAAGCTTATTTTAGTAAATAGCTGACGAATATCTAAGACCCTTATTTTATCAAATAGTTCACTTGAGGGATGGGTAGGTTGGCATTTAAATATAATTCTCAAAATTAGTTTTTGTACAGTAATAATCGGATAGATAATGGATTCAGCACAACCGCCCCATCCCACTATACCATATGTTGCTACAGATTGAAAAAGGGCAAAGTATACGCTTCTTAGAGTAAGTAAATCTAAGATAGACCTAAGGGAGCAGAAAATATAGCAGAGTTTACGGAGTTTTTTTACTGTGTCACTGATATATGCTTCCCAACGTAGTTGGTTGTCTATGAGTATTCCCAAATATTTAACTACATTTGATGATTTAAGGAAAGAGCACGTACAATTTATATTAGGGATATTATTGGGAGTTTGTAAATTGAGTGAACATGAGTGAATGATAGGTTTAGGGCAGTTGTTGGGTAAATTATGTTTGCGGATGGAAAATGTCATATATTGTGTTTTGTCGATATTAAGTGTGAGTAGGTTTGTATCAAGCCAATGCTTTACTTTTAATAGACCATTATTAGTTTTGTTGATAACTGATTCCCATGTTTCATCTTCGAATATTAGAACAGTGTCATCGGCAAATGATAATATCATACCTCCAATATTCATGGCACATAGTGAGTTAATATATATAAGAAATAATATTGGTCCTAGTATACTGCCTTGAGGTACACCATAGGATACAGGTAATTTTTTGCTTATATGTATTTTGTCAGAGTGGATAAGAGTTTGTTGTGTTCGGTTTATTAGATAGTTTTCAAACCATGTATAGGCTACTCCTGTTATTCCAATCTGACGTAGTTTTTTTAGCAGTAAGGAATGAGAGACCGTATCGAATGCTTTTGCTAGATCGAGAAAGACAGCAAGTGGTTTGCGACCAATGTCAAGGTTATAGGAAACGATCTTTGTGAGGGCGGCAATTGCATCTGATGTACTCCTACCTTTGCGAAAGCCATATTGGTTATCGGATAATATTTTGTTATCTTCAAGGAACTTACATAATCTATGTTTCACCGCTTTTTCTAGAATTTTAGATATTGTGCTTAGTAAGGAAATCGGTCGGTAGTTATTTACAGATAATTTGTCACCTGCTTTGAAGATTGGGATTATTTTGGCCTGTTTTAAGGAGTTAGGAAAAGTGCCAGTTTTGAAGCTTAAGTTGATTATGTGTTTAAGAGGGGAGGCGATAAATTTTTGGATATGTTTAATAATTTTAGTCGAGATGTGATCTATACCTGTGGAGTTACTGTTTTTAAGAGATGCTATTAGTTCTATAATTTCTGATTCAGTGGTGGAAGTGAACTGAAACGGGTCATAGCTCAGAATACCGATAGGTATATTATTTGCAAGATCTTGCTCTGAAACGCTTTTTTTGGCTAAAATATTTTTTGCTAAGTTGGGTCCCATATTCGAGAAAAATTGATTGAAATGTTCGGATATTTTTTCAGGGTCAGAATTTATATGTATTGTTTGGTCTTCAACATTAATCTTAACAATAGGTGAGTCAGTTTTATTAATGTTGGCTATATCTTTTATAATATTCCAAATTTTTTTTTTATCATTGGTTGCTTCACTGATTTTTTTTTTGTAGTATTCTCTTTTAACATTTTCAATTATTTTTTTGCAGTTGTTTCTATAACGTTTGTAGAATATGAGAGATGCATAATCACTGGGGTTTTTCCTACAGAAGTTATGAATTTTATCACGCTTTCTGATACAGTGGAGAATACCAGCAGTGATCCATGGTTTGAGTTTTGTGTCCGATCGTTTTTTTTTACTATTTGAAAATGATGTTGCATTAGCTACGTGGTTATGAAGAGTATTTATAAAATATTCGCATGCAGAGGTGGCATCGGTACAAGAGTAGATAAGTTCCCAGTTTTCTTTCGAGATAAGATTTAGGAGAATTTCATAAGAAATCTTTTCTTGGGGTTGAGTAGTTTGGGGTGGTTTGTGGATTTTTTTGGTAATTGAAGTGATGATTGCATAGTGGTCTGTTATAGTTGATTGATATACTATTGATTTATTTTCTAGTTTACTCTTAACAAAGACATGATCAATACAACTACTATTGTTCAAGTCTGATTCTCTTGTTGGAGCGGTGACAGCTGGCAAATATCCTAATAGAGTTAGTATATTTAGGTAATCGTTGGCTTGAGTATGCATTTTGTTGATTATATTTATGTTAAGGTCACCAATTATGTAGGTGTTTTGGCATTGTTCTATGTTTGTTAATATTCCTTGCAGTGAGTATAAGAATGGGGTTATATTATATGTATTCGGAGATCTGTATATAGTGAGGATTGTTATGAGGTTATCAAGTTGAATTTGAAGACAGTTTGCGTTTTTAATTCTGACCTCTTTGACTGAGTGTGGGATGTGATTTTTAATGTATACAATAACGCCGTCGTTTTGAGTTTGGTTTTGCAGTGTATTATAGTGATTGAAGTTTGTTATCGTTTTAGGAAGGAAATTTTTTTGAATCCAACATTCGGTTAAGACAATTACATCGAAATCTAAGGCAAGGTCAGTAAGAACAATTAGCAGTTCATCAAAAATTTTGTTAATACTTCTTATATTCATTGAGAATATCGTAAGGGCAGAATTTGTTAATAATAACTGGCGTACCACTTCAGAATCATTAGTTGATGAACATGGGATTGGTATTGTGTTATCTAGTAAATCTGATAAGTCTTCCATTTTTCAGTTTTTTGGATTGCGTTAATTATTAATAGTAAAGATGCAGTGGTAGTGATATTTTTGTCAGCAAAATAGGGATTAAGTTGTTGAGAAGATGTAACATGTGCAATAACAGTGACCTTTATAACAATTATAGTGACATAATAAGCAATAACAGTGACCTTTTTAATTATTACAGTATTAAAATTTTGACACTTATAGTCAATGTCAAAAATACAAGTTTTATGTTTGGTAAAATTAAAACTATATGCAATGTTTAATGACAATTCAAATAAAGAATGGGTGATAATAATATTTTTTTCTGATGAAACAAAAGTTAAGACATGTAACGTTTGAAATTTTTTTTTACAAAAGTTTCTATTTTTGGTAGACCTGAAGTAAGTCAAATTGGTAAAGATAATTCCACTTTTGATGATAATTGTAGTAATGGTGGATTTATGAGTTTTAATGTTACTATGATTAATATTATTAAAATAAAATGTGCCAAGGATTTCTTTTGTTTTTAAAAGTAGGGAAGGATTTTGACAGTTACTTAAAATAATAACAGTTTTATACAGTTGAGTGACCTTTAGAAGAGTAGTAGAAAAATTCTGACATTTAGGGTAGATGTCAAGAATACGATATTTATATTTATTAATATTGAAACTACATGCGATGTCTATTGGAATTTCAAACAAAGATTTAGTGATTATAATATTGTTTGTAAATAAAAAGAACTTCAGGGTAAGTAGTGTTCGAAAAAAGTGCTTCCAAAACTTTTTTTTGGCAATACTAAAAACAGTAAACCTTAAACAGTTTATTTCACTTTTGATAATAATTTTTAGAGTATTAAGTTTGTAAGTGGTCGTGTTAGGATGTTGAAAATAGTTCAAATAAATTGTTCCATAGGTTTCTGTTGACGACAATAGTGGTGAAAGATTTTGACAGTTACACAAAGCTATAACAATAGTATAGAGTTCAGTAAGCTTTATAAAGACAACAGTAAAAGAAACCCTACACTTAGGGTTTATATCAAACATATAAGATACATATTTGTTAATATTGAAAGTACATTTAATATTTACGTATAGAGTGTTATTAGAGAATATTATTATCATAAGATTTTTTGAAAACAGGTAAGCTTTATCGAAATTGTATTCAGTGATTGTGGTCTTATATATTATGAGAGAGAGAGAAGTAATCAAGTTGATAATGTTGGTAAACCTCAATAAAGACAAATTAAAATCAAATAAATTAGTAACTTTGAAGGGTGAGTATAGTTTAAGAGTTGTTGTGTGCGGGAGATAGAAGATATTTATTTTGTTCGTTGACGAGCAGGACAGGCGTTCGGCTAATTTGTTTGCTTTTGGGAACACCTCTCAAATAAATGTTTGGGTCTCCCTCATTATCCATGTATTTTATATGTTTTTTAATATATGTAAGATTATTAATTTGTAGGAAAATGTTCGTAATAAAAAAGTAAAATCAAATTGTGATATTATGTCATAAAAAATAAAAAGGTTTATAAGACGAAACAATACTGTTTTTATATTTATTTTTATTTAATTGTGTCAACAAAATTTCGTAAAAATCGATGCATCTGACATGTTTTTCCTTAAAATTCGGGGCCGGACCGCGCTGGAAGTCAAACGAATTCCAGCGCGGTTGACCTCGCTCGGCGACGCTGTGGTGGGAATGGACGAGTGAACGCTTATTTCTATAGCGCCGTCTGAACATGGAATGAAACAAAATGGACGATTAGGCCGAAAAAACATGGCGTAAATCTTCACTCGAGTGAACTGTCTGATTCCAGCTTAAGTAATTATTATCATTGATCATAATCAATTATGTATTAATAATAACACCAGACGAGGCTCCATAAAAAGCAGTAAAAATTAAATGTATTCATACCCTACGTTTGAGTAATGTTTTCAGCATATACATATATCTGAATCTATTTGGTAATTCGCAATTTTTTATACGATTTGGTAATATTTTGGGTTTATTAATACCTACTTTTTACTTTATTTTAATACCTAATTTATTTTATTATTATTTTAGTTGATTATTAAATTCATATGAAATGAAAAATACCAGCAGCATTTTGTAATTATACAGGGGTGGCCGAGAGGATTGTACTCCAATATTATAATATAAAGATGAAAGTGAAAGACTTCTGAATGACAGTTGGAAAGGGTAATGCAATAGAAGGAGAAGACGGCAAAATACTTTTCGAAAATGACCAAATAGGAGAGAGATGGAAAAGATATCTCGAAATGCTGTACAATGGAAAGGGAAATAGTGACAACGAAACATTGATAGAAAGAGAAAATGAGGTAGACGCAGATGATTTGGGAGACCCAATCATTAGAGAAGAGTTTGACCTCGCACTCAAAAACCTCAAAAACGGGAAAGCACCCGGAATCGATGACGTTCCAGCTGAACTAATTAAGCCAGCAGGAAAAGGAACTACAGATGCCCTGTTTAAAATGGTACAGGTAATGTATAAGACTGGAAACATACCAGAGGATTTCGAGAAATGCCTAATTGTCGCATTACCAAAGAAGGCAGGCACGACGAAATGTGAACAACACAGAACTCTTAGCCTAATATCCCATGCCTCAAAAATATTGACTAATATCATTCTAAAAAGAATCGAACCAAAAGTAGAGAACATCCTTTCCGGAGACCAGTATGGCTTTAGAAGAGGTGTAGGAACCAGAGAAGCAATATTGTCGCTACGCATACTGCTGGAAAAAAGAATAAAAAGAAACCAAAACACATTCATCGCATTCATAGACCTGGAGAAGGCTTTCGACAAAGTAGAATGGAAAAGGCTCTTCGAGATTCTGAAGAGAATTGACATCAAATATAGAGATAGACGAATAATCCAGGCGCTATACAAGAATGAGGCCGCTATAATTAGATGTGACAATGGTACAAAGGAAGCCAGTATAAGACAAGGGGTGAGACAGGGATGCTCTTTGTCACCTGTTCTTTTTAATGCCTATATACAGAGTGCGATTGATGACTTGAGAGAGAGAATGAGTCACAGAGAAGGTGTAAAGATACACGGACAAAAGGTGGATATGATAAGGTTTGCTGACGATATTGCTATGGTTGCTGAAAGCGAAGAAGAACTGCAAGAGGCCTTAACAATCATGCAAAGCATTCTTCAAAACAACTACAACATGAAGATAAATAAAGACAAAACAAAGCTGCTGACTGTAGGCCGAACGCAACATCAGATGAGAGTAGAGATGTCAGGAGTTTCACTAAAGAACACCAAGGAGTTTGTCTACCTCGGGAGCAAAATAACATGGGACGGTCGGTCTAAGAGCGAGGTCGACAGCCGTATACACCAGGCTAGGCTTGCATTCAATAAAAGGTCGAAAATAATAGAATCAAATAATATAGACCTAAAACTGAGAATACTCCTCATCAAGACCTATGTATGGAGTATCTTGATGTACGGCTGCGAAACATGGTGCCTATCCGAAAGAGATAAACGGAGACTAGAGGCTTTTGAGATGTGGTCCTATAGAAGAATATTAGGAATTTCCTGGAGAGACCACATTACAAATGAGGAGGTTCTCCAAAGAATCGAAGGAGGAAGGCACCTGCTCAGAACCTTGTCCGAAAGGCGTGCAAGATGGATCGGTCATATAATACGACAAGAAGGCCTCTTGCATGCCATAATGGAGGGTATGACCGAGGGGACAAACTCTAGGGGACGCCCACGCCGAGAGTACCTGGAGGACCTGCTGGTGGACATGCGCTGCTCATCATATGCAGACCTCAAAAGAGCCGCACAAGACAGGGAAGAATGGAAGAAAAAAATAAAGGAAATTGCTGCAAACCAATCCCAGGATTGAAACCAGAGAGAGAGAAAGTCCAGGCCCCCTAGCACACTCGATCGATAACTTAATTTGAAAATTTTATTTTATTTTATTTTAGTACATAAAACAGGCAATTTGCTCAAAAATTTACATACATAGATGAAAGAAACTTACATACTAAACGTATAATACAAAAGTTTCACGACAATTAATTATTTTCACCTGCTGGTGCTGATGGGACGTTCATTTAGTATGTACACTAAGGGGACATACATTAATTACGTGAGCTGTTTTAAAAAAAATTTAGACCCCTCCACCCCCTTGGTGAGATTACGTGAGATTTAGTGGGACCCCCCCCCCCCTCAAGTGAGATTTTTTCTTACTCTCGAAATAAATGTTTTTCAAAATAGCTATTTTTTCAGCGGCCAAAAGGGGACACTTTAAAAGAAGTGAAACAATTTTTTATTTTTTATTTTTTTATTATCTTTATAATAATATATACTCTTTTAAAGTTGACGTGAGATTTTTATTGACCCCCCCCCCCCCTCGGTGTAATGAGATTTGGTGAGATTATACTGAACCCACCCCCCCATTTTTTTGCTCACGTAATTAATGTATGCCCCTGCCTATCCTTAAATAAAGGGCTTCATCACAGTATCAGCTCTATATGATTGATGGTAATTTTTTTTAAGTGTTCAAATGGGTCGTTAATAATGTGGATTTCATTATTAGAACAGGTTCTGGTTCTAATCAATTTGAATGATAAATGATCTAGTTCATTACCATAGTTTTTGTGAAATTGTTTTTTTTTTATTAAACGAATGAGATCTTGTGAATACCATTTAGGAAAGTGTTTATTGTTCGATTTAATGGGAACTTGAGGAGTAATGATAATTGATAATCTGGCGGAGTTATATACGATTGATAGGATAACTTTTGGTAACTTCTCAACGTTCCATAGCATGATTACAAATCGCTAACGAATAAGTGACAGTTCACAATGACTAAGTGTCCTTAATATATTCGACATACCATGTTAGCGATCTGCAGTTATCCTAGGGAACGATGAGAAGTTACCGAAAGTTATCATATCAATATGCCACGCTGGTAAGTAAGCACTCAGAAGTACCTACTGAGAATGGAGGCCGAAAACGAATAAGCATTTTATTCGGTTTATATGTCTCCGTATTAAATTTCGGATATATGATTTTTTTAATTTGGGCGGAAAATTTTCAAAATGATCACTAAAGAATCTCGAGCAATCCGAGAAAAAAGTAATAAATTGCGCTGTCGCTCCAGTGGTTTTATTGCACAATTTAAAAAAATATATTATTTTTAAGAGCTTTCGCCTAGATCCGACAGTCGGACAAAATAAGACAGTGCCTACCAACTAATAGCCATTCAACGTTATATTTAAAAATACAACTGTCAGATTTTGCATTTCGGTGAGGTGACAGTTCGTAGTTGTGTGTGGCTTGTTTACCTTATAGTGATTCAGTGAATTTTGCATTTAAGTATTAATTTATGAAAATTGAAGTTATTTAAAAAAATGTTGCCCGGAATTGGGGTGTTTGGCACCGGGGCGGTGGCAAAAGTTTTGGTGCCCTTCTTGCGTGAAAAAGGATTTAAAATTGAGGCTATCTGGGGTATGACTCTCCAGGAAGCGGAACACGTAGCGAGAGAACTTCAAATACCATTTCATACAAACAAAATAGATGATGTACTGTTAAGGAAAGATGTAAACCTCGTTTTCATCATTTGTGCCCCTAATTTACACGCTCAAATTTCTGTCAAAGCGTTGGGGATTGGTAAACATGTAGTTTGTGACAAACCCGCTGGTTTAAATCAGGCAGAAGCTCTTAAGATGGTCAGAGCATGCCAGTACTACCCTACATTGATATCGATAGTTAATCATTCTTTGAGATTCTTACCAGCATTTTCTTGCATGAGAAAGGCGATCAATGATGGATTTATCGGAAAACAAGAAGAACTTTCCATGATGGATATCAAGGTTCAGATGAGTTCCCTTTTGAATAACACTTACAACTGGTTGTGTGATGACACCATGGGTGGAGGAACCCTCACGCTCTTAGGGAGTCATGTCATAGACTTAGTTACATTCTTGACCGGCCAAAAAGCATTGAGGGTTCACGGAGTTCTGCGTACTTTCACTAAGACCACAGACAAAGTAAATGGCATAAGACAGATAACCGCTCCAGACTTTTGCACTTTCCAAATGGAGATGGACAAAGGGCTGCTAGTGACAGCCACATTGAACAATTGCATGGTGGGTCCATGCTTCCACCAAGAAGTTTTAGTCTGCGGGAAACTCGGCCAGCTAGTTGTGAAAGGAGGAGATTTACATGGCAGGTTATATAAATCTTCCACGATGAAGAACACAACGGAAGCTCAAGTGAAGCATCACAATGAAATGGGAGACGATGTTATTTATTTAGATGTGGAAGACTTGGAGTGTCCAATGCAGGACAGCATAGTTCCTAGGCCATATATTAAAGGGCTGAGTAAAATGATAAGTGCTTTGAAGGAAGCATTCTTGCCAGTGAAGGAACAGATGGGATGGGTGAAGGAGCCAGTGCAGCTAGCAGCGACCTTCGAGGACGGGCAGTATGTTCAGGCCGTCATGGAGGCCATCAGAATATCCAGTTCGGAGAGAGAATGGGTGGATGTCACCCTGTTGACTGAACAACCGGACCCCAATCCAATGTTATCGGCCGCAGTGAGAAGAACAAATATCTCTTTACAGTGAATGAAACAATGACTCAAAGGTTATTTTTATATTGTAAACAAATTTTGTAATTCCCTTTTCAGCTTATGTAGGTAGTAAAATCTCATTAATCCGGCATTTAAGGAAACCTGATGGTGCGGGATTTCTGGAATGTATGGCAACCTGAAAAATAATGTGAATGTGTTCAAATATTTATACTTTTATTCAAAATAATATCAGTATAGTTTTCTATTCTTTCGTTTATTGATAGTGAAACATTACATTTTTATATTGTTTACCGAATTAATCTCTTATCGAAGATTGTTTTTTCACACTCAAATCTAGTTTAAAATCTCTGATCCCAACCCAGATAGTGCCAGATTACAAAGATGTCGGACCTCTAAAATAAGTGAGATTCTACTGTAGCACTGTAGATTTTTTTTTTCAATGTTTATTTTTTATTTTGATGGCAATTTATCAATAATTGTTTTTATGTGATGTTAGGCGCTCCGCCCACTGAGGCAACTGAAAACCAACTAAAACCGGCTGTTTTCTCTGTCTTGATTGGTCAAAAAGCTTGTTTAACCATAGACGAAGAACAATCAGCTGACAGCTGGCAACTATCAATGGCCGGCCAGGGCAACCAGCAGAGCAAGTCGCAAGTCACCGCTTGCGTTACCATTGACAACGGGGTTTTGTGTGATTGTGAAGTGTGCGGGCCATCACATTGTCATACAAAGACAGTTGGCAGTTGAGAGTTTTCAGTTGCCTAAGTGGGCGGAGGCGCTTACATACATAATTTCGTCATGACGATGCGCTCTGTTAAATTTAAATTTATCACCATTGCTTTGGTTTTACACAGAACAAGGGTGTGGCTTGTTTATTTTTGTGGTGGTATAAACCCACATAATGATAATGTGGACTTTGCATTATGTTTTGTTTACTGATTTTGGATGTACTGTATGCATTTAATTATTTTAAATACTCAAATATGCACCAATGATATTTTTATTGTAAAATTAAACATTGTGGGCATAGACATCCAAATTGATAGACTTGCCCTAACATAAAATGTGGGTATCGTTTAAACGAGCTGAAAGCAAAGCATGTGACCATATTTTTGGCACCCAGGAATGTTCTAGAATTCTAGGAGAGTGTTTTGAATAAACTATGACATCAGTCGTAAGTTGACTTCCGAAAAGGGCAAATTGCAACAACCGGACCCTGCACCGAAAAGTAAAATTTGCTAAAGTAAGGCAACATTTTGTAGCGTAGTCCATTGTGGAACTTTTCTGTGCAGAATGTGAATATTAATTTTTAACCGAACCGCTTGGTGTAGCGACGCTAAATATGTGTGAGATGGGCATTTTGTAACACATTTGTAGAAGTGTCAATCTAAATAGTGTAACAAAATATTGAATTTTAATTTATATGTACCAGACCACTACAGCCAAAGTCAATACCATGACTTATTCAAAGTACCAAATGGCAAAACCGATGTCCTGGCAAAGCATAGCATGACAAGGGGAGTGGTGTTGTTAAATGAAGTAGCAAAGAATTTGGATGTATGTGACTGTTCTCTGAATGAATTAATACAATTATTAGTACTATAATTGGAAAAAAAATTCTGTTGTACAATAAAAAATAAAAAAGCTTGGTTTGTTCCCCTTTCACTGATTGGCTGGTCTATCAATTTGAATGTCTATGGTTGTTTGTTTGTCTCGACGTAATATGGCATTAAAATTTATTATTAACATATTATTTATAATTTGCAATCTTTTTGTACGTTTTTGTTTGCTAATTTGTTATAAATACATTTTAGGAGGAAGAAATTTTATTAATCATCAGTGTAGGGATAAACAATTTTACTTGCTTTATCTAGGACACAACACAATTTTAATGATTACACATAGTAACAATTTTTGCATTTTTCTTTAATGAATTTTCTTGAGATACAAGAGTGAACCAAACTGATGTTACGGGGGCATTGTTTTGCAGTTCGGGTTCTGCCGGTAGGCCCGTGTGCAGCTACGTTTCCCCAGTCAGTATGCCGAACGCTGCTCTGGAGAAGTTGTCCTTTCATCTGGTGTGATTTTTTTTGTGACAGTGGTGTACTTGTCATTTTTGCAATGGCTGATTTTCGTGAATAGTGCGGGAAAACCGGTGTAGAAACTATTGAAATGTTGTGATGCAAGATCAAACATTAAGAGAATGCTGATTTGTTTTTTTGATGTGAGAAGAGTTATCCATTCAGAGTTTGTTCCACCAGGTCAATCATTTAAAAAGACTTTTAAAAAGAAAAGTTTTAAAAAGATTTGGCAAAATTTTTTGGCGGAAAAGACCTCATCATCATCCTTGTAGGCTGTTTTTAACATTTCAAAAGTTTTTGTGCCGGTTTTCTCGTCAAATTTTTTTTTAAAAGTGGACTTGTTATTGCTATGGTTGTGATATTAGTTTTTTTTTTTTTAAATATTTTTAATTATAAAAAAAAAATGTTTTTAATTTTGACCACACAAAATGTACCAATAATGATTAAAAACTCAACATTAATGATCAATTTTGTATAAGTAAATATTATCTTTGTACTAGATAGAATTAGAAAAAAAATCAAAAATTTTAAGTGAACTCTGAACGCAGGAGCGAACTCAACTTGCAGGAGCGAAATTAGAAGTATTTTTTTTTAATTGTATTAATAATAATGGCTAAATTGAACAAATTTCTTAAAACTTGCTATTGCCGTCTTATTGCTAAAGAATTTTTTAGGATAATTTATGACAATATTGCAAAAAGCAACTTCGTTTGCTCTTGTAGATTGTAGCAGGTAAGCTTTAGGGCATATCGAACTATTCAATATTCTTGCACTTTTTACTATGTACTTTAGATGTGGATGTGGGGTGACTTTGATCTTTTTTTTGTATATCTTGGGTATTAACTATTTAACAATTTCTAGACATTTTGTTTTTGGAGAGTTTTATTTCACATGTACATTTTGTTACTAATTTTTATTTATCTTCTACCTGTTTAGATACATCCGTGCCATTAAAACTAAATTAATGCTTTAAGTTTAGAGTTTTAAGATTGCTAATGAAGGACACAGATGTGTCGAAACCGTTAGCAGATAATTAAAAATTAAGTAACAAATGTACGTGTGTAATAAAACTTTTCAAAAACAAAAAGTGACTTGATCATCATGGATATTTGCATAATTCTCGCTACTCCTTAGAAATGACTCTCTTCTTTTTAATGATTTGTTTTTGGGCAATGTGGATACAATGACGCTCTGAATATAAGTGTCAAATTAGTTGGTTTCTAGATATATTAAAACATATTAATGGCTGAATTATTGTAAAGCTGTTTTTTTTTTTAAATATTTTCAGACGTTGAAAAATGTTAATAAATTTTATAAATTCCATAATATTTATAATACCTTTGTGTCATTTATATTGTAAAGTATACCAGTGTCCATCGATATATACTGGGTGTCGGGGGTAAAGTGCATTAACTTTGAGTGATGATTCTACACGATGGTAGGAGTAAAAAAGATTAACAACTTTTTCGAAATTCCAACTTTTTTCCCATACAAAAAGACGTACGTATTAAAAATCCTTAGTGTAAGGTACAAACTTACACGATAAATTTCCTGTGAGTCAGCCGGGCGCCTTGTGGCGACGTTGGTTTTGATTGGCGCGTATCGTAACAGCGGAAAATATCTAATAGTGCAGGCCGCACACGCCGTACTAATTTTATCTTTTTAGCAAAAAAGTACCCCTAAAAGTTGGTATTTCGAAAAAAGTTACTTACACTATCACGTAGAATCACCCCCCGAAGTTAATGCACTTTACCCTCGGACATCCTGTATATATATATATGTTAACAGAAATGTATGTAATCCGTCATTGTATTCAATTCCTAGGAAATGTATGTAGTTCTTAAAATCACCCGGAAATGTGTGAAATAAATTATATTAGACACATTTCCTAGGAAATCTATACATTTCCTAAATAGCAATCGGAAATGTAAAACATTTAATAATAATATAAATATAAAGGGGCACTTTCTTTTGTATCACAAATCATGTTATACAAACCTAGCGTAGCCTCTAAACTACTTGAAAACTGGGATGTTTTTCTTGCCTTGACGCGAGAAGGCGCTATAAAGGGGGCACTTTTTTTGTATCACAAACCATGTTAATTACTTAAATAACACACTGATTACTTACCAAATGAAAGTTTATCTTTATAAGAATATAACAAATAAAACAACATATTGGAACTATACCTATACAATTCCTAGGAAATGTATAAATTTCCCAGGATATGCATGTATTAAATAATTTTTAAAACCATATTTTATACATTTCCTAAATAGCTTCGGAATTGTATACATTTCCTAGGAGTTGTATACAATTCCAAGATTTCATACATTTCCGGTAACATATACACATAATTAATTAATTAACTAATAAATATATTTAGTTTTAAAATTGGAAAATGACAAAGTCACCCTATTTTGCAGTAATTATACTTGCAAGATATTTTTTTGACAACCTTCCGTGTAATGCACATATTGCATAAAGAATCTCTAGAAACATCCTAATTTTTTAATGTCAAAGATTGTCCTATTCAGCAGCTTAGTTATTTAATTTATATTAGTGTTTATGATTTTTATTTTGACAACATAATTAATTATTGATGACAAGCTCTCAGTTTTTACATATAAGCAAGGGACCACAACATTGAATTTATTGAAGGTAATCATTATTCAATTTTATTGAAATAACTTTTGAAAGTTATACTCGCCAATGCAATATATCATTGAAGAAAAGGGTAATATAAATAAATCTAAATGAAGCATGAAACATAACAAAACGCAGAAAAAAAAAGACTTGAAAATAAATAGATCCCAATGGCCGAGTTGGTTAAGAATTAAGATGAGAGATCCTGGGTTCGATTCCTTTATGTTATTTTTATTTTTCTGCATCTTGTTCTGTATCATGTTTCATTTAGATTTATTAGTAGGTTATTTATTATCTTCTTCAATGTAATCATAGATGTAATCAGATGACATAGGCCCTGGAAGGAATTATTTTCCTCAGGCCCTCCTGTGTGGAGCTAATGTAAAAAAAACATTATAATTTACCACAATATATAGATAAAAAAATTGGAAGAATCTCCAAGTTCTTCAAATTTTTATCACAATGCCAAAAATGCTCAGAAAATACATGCTTATTTTTACTGAAAAAAGTTCATTAACCATTCGAGCGCTTTTTGCCACAATATGGCACTATTTCCAAAATGACAGATTGCTTTGTTGCCAAAATATAGCAAATATTCTCTAGATTCTTGAAAATGTTTTAAAGTTAACGATTTAATAATATTTTTTTTATAAATCCTACGAATATGTGATAATAGACAAAAGATAGGGGAAATTCATTGACCATATAGAACTATAGTCAGTTTGTATGTCTCCATATTCAAATTCGGAGGTATGATTTTTTTAATGTTGGTGGAAAAATTTCCTTTAGCAATCTGAAAAAAAGTTGCTAAATTGCTCTGTCGCTCCAGTGGATAACAATATATAATATAATGCATATTATATTATAATGAATATATAATAAATGTAGAGGTACGGGAAGGTATGTTTACTATAGAATAGTGTCGTTGAGGTACATTTGCAAGGGAAGACAAATCCTATCTTGCGATGTAATACTAAAGAAAATACAGTGAGCTCTGACTGTGTAATAACCCTATTTATGTTTGGTATCTCTTGGAGAGCGGCAAAATCTAACTTACGTGGAGTTAGATTTTGCATGTCCGATACTGTGCACTAACAACATCAGTGCACCGTTGGAACTTATTTTAGTAGATCAAAACAAAAAAGCTACTTAAAGCTATTTAGCTAAACATCCTTATTACGAGCACTGTTAACAAAATGTGCATTTATTTGGTTGTGCTTTTTCTTTATGTGGCAACTTTTTATCCCTCCACTGTTTAAACAGAATTATCTATGTAAGATTTTTGTGTTAGGTTGTTTTATTTTTATGTCCATAACTTATTTACTGAACAAATAAATATTATTTATTTATTAAAATTATGCGTGTTTACTTTTTAAGACAAAACCGGGCAGCATTTTGTGCACTGTGCACAAATGTATTTCCCAATTTCCTTCCTGGATTTTGACAGTAGTGTAGATATTTTAAAAAATAATATAGATATCGACTACTAGCGTGTCGGTACGTTTAGCTTCTTATAGGAGCTAGGACTTTAAAAATCACTATAATTGCCCAGTTTGTACACCATCAATAGACATTCAGTATACAAACTGGACAATGTATTTTTAAAAAAAGCAAAATGTACATACATAGAAAATTTTCTTCATAAAAAAATCGTTTCAGTTTTGGAGCAGAAAAATGGGGAGTACAAAACCTCGTATTATTTAGGTATTATCAGCTTGAGGTGCAGTGTTCCCATTCGCTCGGTATTCGACGGGGTAACAGCGACAGTAATGGATTCAGACTGGGTCGACGTACGTATGCATACGCCTAACAATATCTGGGCTACTTAGCAACCATAGATTTTCAATGAAAATTTATGTTTTAGAATCACATTGGCCACACGCATCGCGACGTGCGATGTCTGTGGCCATTTTCGTAGAAAATGTATGGGTTGCTAAGCATTGTTTGGCGTAGCGATGCGTACGTACGTCGTCCAGTCTGAATCTACCTCAACAGTTTGGTAAAATATATATTATTAATATTTCAACTGACAGTTACGGCATTCTATCCAAGTACGCTATTTCAACTAATTTGTCCTCAATTCAACAAAGAACTTCAGTGGTGTGAATTGCTATAATTTTTTTTTTTCTTAATATTATGCCAGAACGGAAACATAATCTAGGTCTGAATTCTGGTGTTGACCATTGTTTCGGTTACCGGATAGCCTTATACTGTTTTCTGCATTCATTTGAAAGAATCAATATTTTATTATCCGCTTTCTTCAATGTGTGTATATGGATGACCTCAGTACTCGGGTGAAGGTAGGTTTATCAAACATATCGGAGGAATAAGCACCAACAATATTTACTGTGCTTATAACATGATCCTGCTCGCACCATCTTTAAATGAGCTTAAGAGGCTAAATGGTATACGCAAGCAGTATGCTGAATCACATGTTATGATTTATAATGAAACAAGGTCTGTAGTGGCTGTCTTTCACTTTAAAAAAAGCCCATCAGTCATACCTCCAATACAACTGAACAACACAACACTAAATGCTGTATTCAAAATGAAATACCTAGGTCATATCTTCACCGCGGATCTCAACGATGGACCCGATAATAACCGTCAAAGGCAGGTGTACCAGACGAGGTGAGGCACACAAGAACTATAAATATGGCTGGAGGTCCCAATCCACGGAGGCACCAAATGTAGCTCCCTTCAAAGTGGAGGGAGAACGTCATCAGCTTGCCGTTGCAGAGCTGGTTCGAGTTGTCTAGCGGGCATCCATACACTGCCCGTAGCTGTGACGCACTCTCGCTGCCCGCCGCTCCCCCCTCTCCGACGATTTATTTATTGAAAAGGTACAAAACATACGCTGACCCGTCCACCGGTTCTCTGGGCACCGCTGGGCTTAATAACAAATACAATTAATACAAATTCAGACATCAGTATGTCCGTCACAGCAGGCTATCAGCATACAAGCAGCTATGCTATCGAGGAGGTTGAGTCCTGCGAAGGGAATGCTATTCAATGCATCTGTACTAACCTCTTTTCGGCAGACCTATCCACTATATGTGAGTCCATGGTTTTTATATAATATAGGGTTTTTTTCAACCTCTCCAATAAACTCCGCATAAAATTTAATATTGTCTTTCATTTCTGCAAACCATCTTGATCTTGAATACATGTAGCGCTAGTGCGGCTAACGTCCCGCTACAAACGTGTCCTTGGTGTGCGTGCTTGTGGTAAATATAGGGGGGCGTTAAATATGTCGCATTTCAAATGTGGCGCCACAGTTATCGTAATACAAGTGTATGTCTGGTGTGCGGCCTCGCTTAGTAACAATCGGGTGGTTAAATGCCCCAATACAATTAAAGAATGCGTCAAAAACCTCCATAATATAAACTTATGATGTAATTATCCATACAATATATATTTTTTTTGGTATTTCTTTTGTTATTCCTCTTGTAATTTTTTCGTTTGCTATATAATGTAGGTACCGAAGCTTCTTTCTTTCCGTTTTTTATTTGTTGTATAATGTTAATTATTTATTTCCTCCCTATCTTATTTTATTGTACGTTATTTTTGTATATTGTTTTATTGTACCAATATTCATTACAGTTCATTGCAAAACCCCTGCATATAACCCGGAATAAAATATCACACAGGATTTTGAATTTTAGGTATTTTTTAACACAAAATAAACTCCTATTTTTACCGTAGAACTCATCAGAGTAAGAGAAGAAAATCGTACACTTTATGAAAAATGTTATAATTAAGTTGAAAGTAGACATAAACTTTTGTAGTTACTATAAAGATACTCTCAGATTAAAATTTATCATTTTTATAGGTAGATTTCAAAATGGTAGCCCTGCCTGTGGAATCAATATATTTTTAGATAGATTCTGCAATAGTACAACCCATGAGGACAGGGACGGCCACGAGCAAAACTGCACCTGGCGCTACGTTAGGTTACTATCAGCACCTTGGCAAGTCAGCGCCCGGAGCGAACTGCTCAAATTGCGCCCCCGAGGATTTGCCCTGTATAAGGAATTCTTTTTATTGCAGGACCAAATTTATATTATGTCAAATAAGAACCATTACAATGTTCTTTCCTTATTAGAATGCCAAGTGTATTTTTGTCTATTATGAAAATTATTCTTGGTAGCGCTTAGCAGAATGCCTGTTATAGGGCCGGTATATCAGTTGGTCTAAAGCTCGGCTTTGAAGGAATGTGGAGTTCAGCATGGCTTAGCACACAATCCGTATATAAGTCGTAATCCTAGAGTTGACCAATTTTAAACGTTTAGTCTATGATAATTTTAGTAATTTCTATGCCGAAACAATCTATTTATGTAAGTATCTATGGACTCTATGGTTTTATCAAACAAGCAAACGTCAAACGATGTCCAAATCGTCATCACTCGAAGAATGTTCGAATTCCATGTTGATAGGTAAACTTATTCCTCCAATGTAATTTATAGCGTCCGTACGTAGCATGTACGTAGCAGATCAAAACCGAAGCAATGTGAAATCTAACAGATGACAGATGTGTTTTTGCCAATAGCGCTACAGCGTCTAGCAATGTAACTATTCTGCGGCTTACCACGGCTTAAGCGGCCGATTTCGGCGGTTTAAGTTGAGCGACGAATGTGCTCCTTAGCAAAGACTGATATACCGGCCCATAATCAACAGGATAGGTCACATAAGTCAAAATTATAATAATACATTTTACGTAGGTACTTATTTATCTAGGTACTTCTATATCTGCTTTTGTGTATTTCAATGAGGAATTTTCACAAAGTACTAATCTTATTCTGATTGGTTTCTGGGTAGAGAGCAACACAATGAATGATGCAATCATTGTAAATAGTACAAAATCAATGAAACAATAATGTATAACACAGAGAAAAACGTGTGAGGACTGCAGGAAGAAAACAATTCATTATTTGTAGAAAATTTAATTTCTTTGGAGCCTTAAAAGTAAGATAACAGTAACATAGAGAACCACGGTAAAATTAAATGCACAACTAACCTAAGAAACACATAATCGAATGGCGGCAGTTATTAGTCTAATTTGTTCAATCCAGTTTGGCGAGGATATCGGCTTCACGGAAGAGCTGGTATTCTTCGGTTTCGTCTTGGAGTTTCACTTTGGTTCCGCCGTATTCGGGAAGGAGCACCTTATCTCCAACGGAGACTGCTGGTTTGATATGTTCTCCCATCTTATTCCTAAGTCCTGGGCCTACGGCAACCACGAGTCCCTGGAGAATCTTGGATTGCGCCTGCTCAGGGATGACGATTCCACCGGCAGTTTTGGTCAAAGCCTCGGCTTTCTTGATGAGTACTCGGTCCAACAACGGAATAAGACGCTTGATTCCGGACATTCTGGTGTTTGCTTCGCACTGCTTTTTATTCAACTTTTGAAGAAAAACGAAGCTTTCAGAATTTCCGTAGACCGTTCGAACTAGACTTTGGATTATTCGAGAAGTTCTGCCGTGTTCTGTTCTGCCGGTTCAGTGGCGCAGTCGGTAAGTCGGTAACCCCCACGTGCGAAAGCTAGGTTATCATCCGAGATAAAGATGGGCGTCGGCAATAGTGAGGTCTACTATTGAGTAGGCTTGTGCATTGTGGTTCGTGCTGCCATCTTGTGGAGAATAATTAATGACGCTTTTCAGAAAATTACACAGTTCTGCTCTCAGTTCATAGATGTCGGTAATTTTTTAAATTATTAGTGGAAAATCTGGTGAGACAGATTTTCAATAAAAAATGATAAATTTTATTGTTTCATTAAAATTTAAAATTCTTCTGTTCCAGTTGTAGAAATTAAATTTCAGATTATTCTATCCGGTTTTGTCCTAATATTATTTTTGTTGTTTTGTTTGATTAGGCGATAGGTACATATTTTTTTTTTCGGTACGTTCACATTCACATCACTAATCCCAGAGAGAAGTTCACAAAATAATTATTGTTTATTTTTTTATTATGTATTGCTGCGATTCTACAGTTGCATGTTTCTATCGGCTCTGTATTCCAAATGAGACAATAAAGATCTAAAAAAAAGCGCAAAGGAAAAAGGAATTATCCGAGATCCTTTATCGGATAAAGCCGCAGACGGTCGCAGCGGGAGCTGGCGCCGAAGGATGAGTGGAGGAACAATGGTCACTACTTTTTGTGAACGCCATTCATCTCTTATTACCTGGGAATATCCTAGCTGAGATAGTCACGCATAAGGACCGGAGCGAGTCTATAAAGGGAAGCTAAAATAACTAAGTAGGTACCTGCCATGGTTAGAACTCACTTATTTACATGGCTACAGAGAAACTAGGTATAGGTACCTACCAGCACTACTTCTTATTTTTCTTCAAAGTTCTGCTTTGGGCATAGTTCTTCCTCAAATGTTTCCAAGTTGCAGCTGATTCTTGAGGGTTTTTTACATAGTTGTCTGAAGTCGGTATGTCTTTTTAGGTCGTCAGCCCATCTCTCGTGAGCGACTTGTATCTTTTTTCCCAACCATGGACGATATATCCGATAAAATTCGAATCCGAGGGTCATGGTAATGGTGATACGATCGATCCCAATGATCAGAAAATCAATAGAAAAAAAATCTATATTGATTTGAAATAAACCTAATTTGTCAATACATACCTATATAATTTAATTTTTACATTAACTCCACACAGGAGGCACTGAGGAAAATATTTCCCTCAGGACCTAAGTCATCTTTGAAGATGCTGTGTGGAGGATCTTTTTATGTAGAGAAAGGTCTCTTTGTTGTAGGAAGTAGGTAGGAGGAAACACAGAGGCCGGAAAATCGTTCCACTGCCGAGCTGTTGAACCCAAGAACAAGTCGTAGAAGCGACCCGTTCTCATGTGACAAATATCCCCCGTGTACATGTACCTACATACCTCTGTTTCCCGATTATATATATGGACTTTCGACTCGGAGAGGTCCATACAATTGATTTTCAGCACAGGAAAGAAATTCAATATTATTTTGTAAAATGCTTGATCATTTTCATCACAAATAAGATAAAATTGAATTACCTACTTCAGGCACACAGACACATCTACTGCCTAATTGTGCATAACCTTAAATATTTCATATTTTCACTTGACCGTTTTGCGTTTTTTAGACCTATTAGTTTATACATTCCGATACCGGTTCAAAATGGTGGCCATTTCATGGTTCAGTAAAGATTATTTTTTGAAATGTAAAATTATCGTGTTTATTTGGAATTTCTTAATTCGCCTTTTTTCCAATATTATGGTAACCTGAAGAAAGTTTGAAAAAATAATTGACATTGAGGGTGTGCAGTTTCTTTGGATAAATTGAATAATTCCTTATTTGAACTTTTTTTAAAGTTCCAAAATATAAACCTATAGTTTATAATTTAGTAGCTAGGTATAACACTTAGGTAGGTACGTAAAAATCTTAGGATTTCAGAGGAAATTTTGGTTTTGATTTAGTAAATAAGAGAAGATTAGAAATATACACTTTTGGGCGCCAAGTCTACTGTTCAGGCTGTTGACAGAACTACTAGTATTTTAGTAGTGTACTTACGTAGGAACCTTTCGGAATACACCGGATGCAATAATGTATTTATTCATATATTATTACAATAATATTAAATAACGTAATCTACAGAAAAACTACTAATCCGTCCGCTACACCTGTGCGTTACCTGTCCGGACTAAACGGGATCCCTCGTCCATTTTTCTCCACCAAATACTCAGGTGTTCACACAATCCCCGGTACCTACCAACACCGACAATCCCCGCCACCCGACCTACCCGATCCATGGGCCACCATTAGCGGCTAGCGGCGGGTCCCATCCACCTCGGCCCAGCTAAAGTCCGAAGCCACCCACACACGGCGAGTTCACATTCTTCAAAATCACAGAGTCATCGGGTAAAAAATACAGATAAATTTACGATAAAGATTATAATCAACTATTTTTTGACGTTGTGAACACTTTCAAGCCTTTTTCATTTGGAGGTGGAGTGCAATCATAGGATTCCAGAATAAATTTAATAGGTACATAAACTAGCGTAGACCCGAGAAAAATCATGTGATAATCGTAGAGGCGCTATTGCATATTAAGGTGAATGTCAAAAGAATTCATATTCTACGCTTTCGTAGATGGCGCGCGTATAGTATTGTTTTTTTTTTTACTTATAAACGCTTTTTAACTGAGTAGCAGTGCGTGGGAACCGGATTTGGTAGTTTCGGGAGCGTTGCAGGTCAAATTGGTCTAGTTGGAGGTAAAAAGTGGAATCATTTTTTTCGCTTTGAGTCTCATACTTTCCGGGGACCAATTGTCGAGCATTTGGGGCATACATTAGAAGAAGAACGGGATAATCTGAATTCTGGACAAATATGTTCAAATGTTAATTAAAAAACATTGTAATACGTGGTTTATTTGATTATCCAAACAAACTTTCACTTCCAATTTACAAAATTATTAAATTCAAATCAAAAGTTCTCCAGTTCATTTGACCGAGTTAGGCGCTCCGCCCACTGAGGCAACTGAAAACCAACTAAAACCGGCTGTTTTCTCTGTCTTGATTGGTCAAAAAGCTTGTTTAACCATAGATGAAGAACAATCAGCTGACAGCTCGCAAATAGCAACGGCCGCCCAGGGCAATCAACCGTGACAGTCGCAAGATGGTCGCAAGTCACCGCTTGCGTTACCATTGACAACGGGGTTTTGTGTGATTGTGAAGTTTGCGGGCCATCACATTGTCATACAAAGACAGTTGGCAGTTGAGAGTTTTCAGTTGCCTGAGTGGGCGGAGGCGCTTACAGACAGCACAACCGAAATTAATATTTTTAATTTTGTATCGTTACGCGAAAAATAAGGTACCCAAGTCATCCGATATATAAAAAATATATATTACTCTTTTTTGACTCGTTTGCACATCATAGCACAATATTCGACTTCGATTCAATTTTGGAGTCAAGCAACAATCAATAGTCAGTATATACCTATCTACACATAATATATTTTCAAAATGAATGTATCGCATCTTCTTCCAAATTTAGATTTATTTTGTGTCGTTACGCGGAAAATATGATAGTATGTGTTGGTACCTATCTTTATTAAGCTACCGATGATTGTTTATTACAGAAGGAGATTTAAAAATCATATATGCAATAATCAACTCCTTTTTGATGATCATTTTTATTTTTTTTTATTTTTTTTATTTAATTTTTTTTTTACAAATACAGTTGTTATACATTGTATATATATATTTTTAATGCATTTTTTTAAATATCGTGATTCACCTTTTTTTGAGCAATGCTCGTGTAAAAAAGGTGGAGCAGCGAAAAACAATTCAACATATATTTTTAAAATGTGTAGTAAGGATAATGAAAATTATAATATTTATTTTTTTTATATATGTATATCATACATTATACGTGAAACAGAATTGAATAAATAAAAGATATAAAAGAAGAAGAAGAGAGAAAATAAAAAAAAGAGTATAAAAGAAAAAGGATTTCCAATACGTGAAACCAATACGTGAAAGGATTTCCATACGTGAAACAGAATTGAATAAAGAAAAGATATAAAAGAAGAAGAAGAGAGAAAATAAAGAAAGAGTATAAAAGAAATAGGATTTCCAAAGTCACAGTCACAATGATTATAATATGTTATCGATATATTGTTTTAATTAACCTTTTGAATTTTTTATAGTTTGTTTCCAATCTTAAGTTAAGGGGTAATTGGTTAAACCATTTGACTCCAAAATATTTATAAAATTGTTGGGCTGTGGTGGTATTACAACGCGGGATAGTTATAGAGCCAAGAATATTTGGTCTTTTGCTGTTTGAAATAGATATTGAGGTATCGTTGTTGAAACAATCTTTGTGTATTTGTAAAAGTGAATTTTTTTTATAAATAATGTGTAGTGAAGGGACTTTAAATTCATGAAATAATCTTATGGTGGGGTACTCATATGGTTTTTTTTAAATTATTTTTATTAATATTCTTTGGATGATTTCTAAAGGCAAGAGAGAAGTTTTTTATATTATTTATTTTATTTAAATTTTTATTTAATTTTTTTATATTTATTTATTTTATATTAAGGTTACATTTTTTGTTAGCAATCAGTATGTACGAGCGATAAAAAAAAACAATTTCACACCATGAAATTATACTTTGTAAGGTACCTACAGGGAAAATACCAAATTTTATCATAAAAAATTCCCTTTTTGTGTTGCTATACGGAAAATAAGGTAAGTTTATTAGGCAGTAGGTACCCCTTATCGGTATAACCATGTATTGTAATATTATTTTGTATTTACAGGAGGCAGATTAATAATGAGGATAAAGCTGAATATAATATTATTATGGGTGGAATTGCAAATTAAAAATCAACACACGTTTTGGAGGCATTTAACAACAGGTTTCCTAAAATTTTAATATGTGAACACATTTTTATAATATTTCCATTTCCGGCAGCGGTATTAATCCAAAGAGAACAGTCAAACTTCTTGCCGTTATCTAGACTCGGACAATTCGCTTAAAAGTCGAATAAATAGGACTGAAAGCACCGGATTTTTTCACCTAAGACAACTCAAATCAGTCCGAAGAAACCTTCCTACAGAGGCAACAAAATTACTAATCAACTCTTACGTAGTCTCACGTCTTGATTACTGTAACGGCATTATGGTAGACTTCCAAAATGTCAAACCGACAAACTTAAATCCGTGTTTAATGCAGCGCGATAAATAAATATTCGCACATTTCAAAACACCTTCGTAACCTTCACTGGCTTAAGTGCCCCGAAAGAATCCAGTACAAACTGTGCTGGATGGTGGAAATGGCCCCACTTTACATCTCTGAACTATGCGTCCCGGAAAACACTGGTCCAAGGCAGTCAACCCTTAGATCAGGTAGACTGATGGAACCTGAGCGAAAGCCAAATATGTACTAAGTTTGGAGATCGCGCATTCTGAATATCTGGGCCTATGGCTTGGGAAAAAATAGGCTTGGGAATAAGATGCATAACAAGCCCCAAAAGGATTTAGGTCAAAACTAAAAACCTACCTTTTTAGGCTCCCATACCCTTAAATTAAATATATCTATCTGAGAGTATTATTCGTGTGTTGCCTATAATATATCTTAATCAGATTTTCTTATTAGATTAACATCATTCGAAGCCTTACACAGCAATCAGTCTATTACCGAGAGACTTCATTTAAGAGGATAAATACCTATTCAAATCAAATAAAATTCTTGTACTACTGTTACCCATCAATAAATTTTGCTTTTCCCAAACAAGTTAATTAAAGAACATATTATATTATATTAGTACTAACATATATACCAGGATTAAATAATGGCTTTTCCAATAACATGTGTTCGCTATTATGACTAAATTTCTGTAAATAAACTTAATCTCAAGTGACCTACCAGGTAAGTATGGTCCTGTATATTTTCTTAATAATAATAAATAAAAAAAAATACGTCTAGTCTGTAGTTAGAAGAAAGATTGTAGAAATGTATTGAAATTTGTACAGCGCCCTTGTGTTTCACAAAAAGGCGCTGTACAAGTCATCCAAAATTAATTTTCGCACCAGTCTTTTAGGTCCGGATTTAGTTTTCCCCATAGGAAAAACTAAACCCTTTCACACACTTTTCCATAAAAATGATCATCTAGTAAATCCACGCTATGCAAGTATATTATATAAGTATAATTAATACAAAACTATACAAGAACAACATGTTAACCTACCAGACTATTAAATGGGAAAATAATTCACCGACTCCAGATATTTTCATATCAGAGGGTTCGGCTCGGTGGAATTCCTAAATTGACCGATTAATCCTACTGATCCCTCAATATAAATATTTAAAAAATCTTTCGAAATCCTACATGTATTTAAAATGACTGATCTTTGCATTTGTATAAAAATTATTATTATAAAGGGGTTTCCAAGAGGCAGAAATGACAACTACAATTATTCATAGAATGCTTGAACAATGAACATATCTTTCAACCTAGACCTAAACTATCCTATTTTATACCAAAACAAATGCAATAAATTAATGCACATAATTAAAATCTGGATTACAATTTTTGAAACTCAGGAAGGGAAAGATTCGAACATAACCCAAAGTCCAAAGTGCACTTTCAACAACGATTATGGTAGATTCAGACTGGGTCGACGTACGTATGCATCGCTGCGCCTAACAATATCTGGGCTACTTAGCAACCATAGATTTTCAATGAAAATTTATGTTTTAGAATCACATTGGCCACACGCATCGCGACGTGCGATGTCTGTGGCCATTTTCATAGAAAATGTATGGGTTGCTAAGCATTGTTTGGCGTAGCGATGCGTACGTACGTCGTCCAGTCTGTATCTACTTTTATAAACGACAACCATGCATTGTGACGGTGTTACCACAAGCAACCGTTGTCAGTTCGAAATTGAGCTGACCCGGAGTATGCCCGGAGTGTTGACAGATTGACAGCCACACTGCCCGTAGGTCAGACGTCAGACTGGCAGAGAAATAATGATCTATTCGGCAATTCGGCGGATCTTTTTATGAATGCTCATTATCATGCATAGTGTCTCGGGTGGGACCTAAGGTAAAAATCCGTATGAAAAAAAAGTTAACAATAAATTTATGCAAAAAAATAAATCAACATGCACTTCTCACTATTTAATTTGGATGAACATAACTCCTTTGGCTTAGGAATTATTCAGGAGAGCCGGTTGAAGATTTTTTCGTAAGTTTTTGTCCTGATAATTTTTACATTGCATACTTAAGTATATGAATAGCTCTATTCATTTCCAACTATAGATACTAACCCGCTAATAAACTAATGCGGAAAATATTGTGATCCGTCAATATGCTAGCCTACACGTTCAATAAATCACGGTATTTATTGATAAATATTGACGGATCGCAATAAATATGTATCGTGATAAATATTGAACGTGTAGCCTACGCCATAAAGCCACACAAATTATCATTCAAAAAGGCTGTCGAGTTAGGCGATCCGCTCACCGGAGAAACTGAAACAAAATTAAAACTGGTGGTTGCTATGGTTACAACCATAAATAAACCCGTTACAACTGCGCGTTGCTACGGTTGCCAGCCAAACTTCTACGATTTCAGTCATTATCTCAGCATGTTTCACCGTAGACGACGAACATTTCAACTGTCACCTCGAAAACTGACAACAAAACTGGCGTATCCTTGACAACCAGGAACTGGCACGTGCGTCGCCGTCCAGGGCAATAAGTGCCTCCACTGACGAGGCAACTGAAAAAAAAAACCAGTTTGCAACTAAACTCGCTATCTTGTGTATGTCAATGTGATGGCCCGCACACTAAGCAGTTTCTCAAAACTCGTTGTCAATGGTAACGCAAGCAGTGAAATCGTAAAATTGAGTAGGAAGTTTGGATGAAAACCATACCAAACAGAAAGTTTTAGTTTGGTTTCAGTTTCTTCAGTGAGCGGATCGCTTAAGGCGCTCCGCTGACGAGGCAACTGAAAACAAACTAAAACCAGCTGGTTTCTATGTCTTGATTGGTCAAAAAGCTTGTTTAACCATAGACGGAGAACAATCAGCTGACAGCTGGCAACTAGCAACGGCCGGCCATGGCAATCAGCAGTGCAAGTCGCGAGTCACTGCTTACGTTACCATTGACAACGGGGTTTTGAGTGATTGTGTAGTGTGCGGGCCATCACGTTGTCATACAAAGACAGTTGGCAGTTGAGAGTTTTCAGTTGCCTCAGTGGGCGGAGGCGCTAAGTACGGCGAGTTGCGAGTCACTCCTTGCGTTGTCAATGGACAACGGGTTTTTGAGAAAGTGTGCGGGCCATCATATTGAAATACACAGGATAGCGAGTTTAGTTGCAAACTGTTTTTTTTTCAGTTGCATAATCAGCGGAGGCACTTAAATTCGCTTTCCGCATTAGAAAAGAGTAATAGTGTTTCCTTGTAAAAGTACCTACCTCCCTACCTATCTTCGGACCATAGGCATGGTGGACGCGGACCCATTATTCGGACTATGTCACAAAAGCTATAAAGTGTGATGTTTGCCGCCGTTTTTTCTCCGGAACAGCCGTGACTAACTTCACGGCGCGGTGATTTTAGGCCACAGGTGTTCGGCGCAGTCGCTCGAGATGTTGTCGTCTCCTTGTTCCAAATTTGAATAGGTATTTTCACCAATGTCGCCAGCATTCAAAAAAACAACAATGGAACCTATCTGCGCTTTTAATTACATGAATAAATCGAAATTCTTAAGCGATTACCAATCAGTTTATCCATTCGTCAGTCAGTGACGTCAGCGTCAGTCTTGTTCAGAGCGACATACTTATGTACAGTCGAGGGACGCCAGGATAGGTTATTGATGGATACAAAAATCCAAAGTTTTGCATAACTTACTGATTAATTACACAAGTTGCCTCTCTATTTATTGTGCAAAAATGTAGTATCTTGATATATAAAAAAAATACTTCGAATACCTCACATTTGTCCTACTTCCACAATAATCTCGGAGCCTGTGGAACTATGGTTGACTGCCTCTGTGGTCGAGGGGTAAGGCTCTCGTCTAACAATCCAAAGGTTGTGGGTTCAAACCCCAGCTTGGGTAAGAATTTTTTTATTTGATATCTTGTGTAATAACCCACTTTACTTGTGTTACTTCCAAACTATAGATTTTAAGGATCTGTCCTTGAAATTAAGGGGTCTAGTTTTTATAACCGTTTCTGAAGATGCTGGGATAATTAATTCTGAAATGAGTTCTTCCTCGGATAGATCTGTGGGGATACCCCTCACCAGACCCATGCGGGAGACATTGAAAGAAGGGATGTAGGCTTTGAATTTTTTGGCAGAGAGGAAGTCAATAGAATTTATGAATTTATTGGCATTAAGCGCGGATGTGAACCCTACACAAATGCCAAATCTGCCTTCGGATCTAATACCACCTGGGGAAATTCCAAGCGGTTTTTTTTCCTATGAATTTTCTAAAGTCAAGGGGATGCAGAGAGTGGCCTGGAGTGTTATTTTTCACATACACGATGAAGGGGGCTTTTGCTGAAGTTGAAGAGACAAACAAGTGGAGGAGATACTGATGTCTCTACAGAAATTGAGACCTGAGAAGGCTCGTGTTTCGGAAGGTCACTAACTTTTTGATTTTTGAGAGTAGAGGAAGGAATAGGAAGGTTGGAAATGGACATTATTTCTACTTCACTGCCAATGTCATTTCTAAAACAGTGTCGCCCTGGTGTAAGACCACCATTCAGAATTGAAACGTTGCTTGAAATGGCTTTAGCCGTGTTTAGTGACTAGATCTCAATAGCCAGGTACTTCTCCACCTTCCTCTTTCCCATCTCCTTCCCTTCCCTGCTTATCTCCAGCCTCACAACATACTTAATTGGGGATGCCATAGTCTTACTGGCTTCAGACGGGAGCAGTTGGGACTCTTGTGAGGCGTTAACTATAAAAAAAGCTTCTTCAAAATTACAATTACAATATTCCGTTATTTTTTACGGGTGTGTTTTAGAAATATAATATGCTGGTCAAGCCTCATCCCGTGGTTTTCCACGGGTAAAAAACGTAAAAAACTAAATAGTATTTCGTAATACTTTTGAATTTCATGAACATACAGGTCAATAAAATAGTTTCCCGAGAAACCTCAAAAATACAATTAACGGTTCGGATTTTAAGAAAGTATTACCAGAGAATACCGGAAATTAGTCCTTTTTAAATCAAAATCTAGAAGTATTGACTCTTTTTAACAAAAAAAACATAAATTGATTTAGAAAGATCATTGTTTTATCTATCTACACGTAGTTTTAAAATTTTGAAAAACTAAGTGTATTTTTAATATACTAAGGTTATACCGTTGGTCGTTCGTAGATTTGTTCAATTTTCAAACGATAGATTCTATTAAACAACACAAATTTAAAATCATATAATCATACAACAAAATAAATCGATCCATAATCTAGTCCACACAGTTTAAGGAATTTAAATTTTAGTTAAATTAAAATCATTAAAAAATAAATTCGAGAACGTGTTTTGTGATAAAAATACCTCAGTTTTTCTAATTATTTAAGGTCTTACAAACTAAAATATTTAAAAAAAAATTTAGACCCTTTTTTTGTTTAGACATTATTAAAAAATCATAAATACTTATGATTAAAAAATACTTACAAGAAGTACACTATATTTAATAATTTATATAGTGCGTTTTGAGAATTTTCATGCTTACTTTAATGCAGGTATATATTAAAGCAAGTTTTGAATGAAATAATCGATCTTTCTCATTGGAACCTACCTGGACAGTTGCAAGCATTTTAAAACTTTTATTCTCAGCCGCTGGTTAATCGCTCTTAACGGTTCGGATATTATTCGGACTATTTTATAGCCACCGTACCATAAACCCTGACGATAAATTGCGTAAAAACGCTTCTTTGTAATCAAAAATTGCAATTTGTGTCTGTCCGTTACATTGTAGGTATAAAAGAAACAATGTATCGAATAGTATAGTTGCCAGACGAATAAAATATCCAATAAGTTTCTAATGAGAAAGGTTCAAGTGTAAACAATGATTTTTTTCACTTGTGGTGAATAAAATTTGCAGTAAACTTAATACTGTAATTTTATGACTTGCATAAAATTCTCGAAATCATTATTTATACCTCATTTCTTAGAGTATAGTTATGCTGGCCCGTTTATGTCCGGTTTTTGTCGGTTTAAACTTACCTCTATACCCGATAGCCGTGGAAGGTACTTAATAACTCAGGTGCGGGGCATACGTCATTCCTATGTCTACCTACGTTAAATTGTCGTAAAAACAAGCTTATGTGCGCAAGCTATTAATAAATCAAATTTTCCGCTTTCCGACTCTATTAATATTTATAACGCGATTATAAGTAGATATTATCTAATAGTATCCAATTTCTTTATTTTAGGATTGTATTGTTTCTGCATGGTTACACGACAGCCATACAATACCTATGCAGTCGGTTTAGGGAAAATACGGTATACAAACTTACACAAAACATAACTAAGTGTCTCTGAAGGTCTGAAGGAGGTATGCAGACAGGATGTACCGCCTAATAACAAAAGTATAAAACATTTTTTTCATTCAAATTTATCAAGGAAAAACTACTTGTCTATATGCTATATATACAAGTACATAAAATCGACACAAGTTAGTAAATTGATATTCTTACCAACTTCCTAGGAATTTTGGAAGTCGATTTTAGGTTTGAAATTGGTAGATAAATAATGCACAAAAAATTTATATAAAATGAATGTTTATTTGTTCGTCCCTTATGCACTCCTAAACCGATTAGATGAAACTTTGGGGATTTGATGTATAATATATATATAATAGTGAGCTCTGGCGGTATGAAATTATTTCCTGTACTCTTTATCCGATTGCGATGGAATTTAGGTGAGTTGTTGAGGTTTCGACATGAAATTTGTATAAAAATGTTGCAGTGAACGAAGGACAGGGAGGGAATCCGGGATGGGCAGACGGGAACGAAGGGGTGTCGGGGGGGTTCGCGGGACTGGTAAAAGCGAGAGAGAGGATGGGGGAAGGCGAGGAAGGTGAAGGGCAAAAGCGCGAGAGCAAGGGGACGCGGGAGGGGAGCGGGGGCGAATAGGAAAGGACACGCAGAGAGAACCATTTTTTTATTTATTTATGTGGCATTGCAACGCATTCCAGGAACTTGCTAGTTTTATAATAAAAAATTTCGCCGAATCATCTGTTAGGTCACCTATCTGCATAAATATTATATTTACTTTCGTGTATGTATTATCACAGTAGTGGGAACTTTTAATATCACCCTGGCGGAAGACCACCACTCAGAACAGAAAGGTTGCTTGAAATGGCTTTAGCACTATTTGGTGACGAGATCTGAATAGACAGGTACTTTCCAACCTCCCTGTTCAATATTTCCATTCCTTCTCTAGTACTTTCAGCTTTCACAAAAGATCACAATTTACTAAAAGTAAGAAAATAATTGTAGGTCTGAATAAGATGAGTAGTAACGTATAAAATTATCTACAACGAAAACATAACAATAATAATGTTATCTACAAAAACCTGCCAATACTAATTATTGGTATGTTTTTTATTTTATTTTAAGCCCTCGAATTGGGGATGTCATAATCCACAAAACATTTGAAATTTTTGTGCGGTATTCATATAAGAAGAGATTTTTAGATTCACCTAACACCATTTATAATTCGTGCACCCATTGGCTTTTCAGGTTTTCCCCACAATCAATAAAATTAGATAAAATTAAACGAATGATGGCCGCCGCGCCGTGATCAATAATAGCGGTCGGTAGCTAAATGGCTTCAGAGAGTTGGTCATTATAAACGGTAGATAAACACGCTCTAGATTGATTTATGAAGTGCTCTTATTTTGTCTTTTTTACACCTCCTTTTGTATCACTGTTTTCAAGCTATTCTAGGGGAGAACGGGGCAAGTTACCATTATGTTTAGATTAATCTAATTAATCACGTTTTTTTGTGCGAATAAGGAACTCAAGTGAAAAATATATTCGAATATATTAAAGAACACCGATTCTTAATAATACATCTGTTTTTTTAAAATTATATTTAATTAGGTATACGTAGAATTAATAAATATGTTGTTATTTAAAAATGAATAAAACACTTCCAAAACGTCCTGTTTGTTTGGCATAAACAAAATGGCAAGATTAACGGCAGTTGTTTCCAGTCCTACTAATCAACACTCCTCAAATTCACAAATACGCTCTTCCCAATCCAACTCTCTGAATGGAGTATTCTAAACAAATCAATTAGTTGATCGGAGACTTGGAACAACGACCGTCATTCTGGTTTTGTACGCAGGTATGTTTTTATCTGCCGATTTTGTTTTGATATTAAATACGTATATCTTTTTAATTTTTGGCGAAACTGAAACTTAATTTGTGCGATTTAAGCTCTATAATTGTTTTTTTTTACAATAAAACAATAACTTTGTAAACACCACGTTTATTTTTTAAACTTTATGCCGACCGGGTTTCGCTAGAACCGTGGCTTCTTCAGGGCAGTATAATCTCTTTATAAATAATTATCCAGTATAAAGAGAATTATACAGTATAAAGAATTATACAATATAAAGAGATTATACTGCCCTAAAGAAGCTACGTTGCTAGCGAAACCCGGTCGACATAAAGTATAAAAATAAAAGTTTTGTTTACAAAGTTATTGTTTTATTTTAAATTATGATGTCACATCAAAAAGTAACAGCTACAAATGAACATCTATAATTGTTGTTAATTGTAACGTTTCTCTGTAGTCCTCAATGAGATTAAAACGTAATGGATAGTACCCAGAACTATTATGTTTAAAATAATTCGAGTTCTTTGAGATCACGGTGACTGTTTATTGGTATTTAATACTATACTTGTGTTGTTTAGATGGACACACGTCCTTGTGAGTGGAAAGCTAGTTTTGGTCTGAAGAGCTCTCACAAAATAATGCCTATTCGTCTTTGGCTATCTTCGGCACAAGTCGTAACCGAGACCATGTAACCCACATATAACATAGACAATTCAAACAATGTTGTAACAGATTATGATACATTACATTAATTATAAAAAACAATTATTAATGAAGGAAATAGGACATAATCAAGGGAAAACCGACGATAAACCACCGAAATTATAATAATTTGTATTTAAATTTATTATTATTTTTGGAGTTAAAGATTCACAAATAGGTTAGGTAAGATACATAACTTTATTACTTATGTTTAGTTATGGTTTACTATGAATACATAAAATTATGCAAAACCAAACGGCAAAGTTGAAAAGTGCTACGGGTATATGTAGCACTTTTTTGCTACCTAATTTGATATATTATTCAATTACTACTTACCTCTAACATGCATTGCCCCCGTCTCCCCGATGCGATGGTCTAGTACCCAGGGACCTCCATCAATTTAATAATATATAATGCGCATGTATTTGGATCGAGAATAAGACATGTTTTAATCACGAGAATGGTCCACTCGCTACTAGTCATGCGCTGACCTCACTGCGGTCGGTACCTACCCCGGTTCCTGGTACATGCCTAAATTAAATGGCAATCAACTCAGATTTATCTGCGGAGACGTGCCTCTCGGTACCTGCCCGGGCGAGTGGATAACTAGCCTCTCGTTCAGATGAAAGAAGAATAATGTTCTATGGAATCTATTATGAGTGGGAATATGGCGGAACTTATTAACAGTAGGTAGCCGCATGCAGATGTAATAAGTTGTGGATATATAAATACTTACAAGAAGAAAGGCTTCTTATATATTGGTTTGTGGTTTGGGCATTGAGCTGTATTTTGCTGTCTCTTCCCTTTTGTGGCAAAGTTTCGGACAGATTTCATGACATTTAATGCCCCGACAGTAGTAGTTTGCCCCGGGCATACTTATACAGGGTGTAACAGGTAACAGGACGTGCCCGAACTGGCATTATAATTGGCATAATCGGGAGACAATGTCACAAGTCCGCACGTGCACAAAACGGCAAGGTGAATCTTGGTAACCGACGAGTTCATCGAAAGCAAATTTATCGACCAACGAGAGGTTAGGTTAGGTTAGGTTAGATAGGTTAGGTTAAGTTAGATTAGGTTAGGTTTTCAAAACGTTTTAACCATACACACGCAGCAATAATAAGTCAAGTTTTTCACTGTTATTTGTATTCACCGCGTATTAGTTATACTACGATTATGAGTAAGAGGGATAATAACTAAGCGTCCTCTAAGGTGAGTGCAGAAATGATGTACCACCGAATAACAAAAGTATTAAACATATTTTCATTCAAATGTATCGAGGAAAAAACTACTTATCTATGTGTTGTATATATTCCAGCGTACACGGAGAAAAATGTTATTCTATCTCCCCTCTCCAGTTTCTTCAGCTTCTCAACATTCGCATTAAATTAAAAATGCCATAGTCCCACTGGATCCAGACAGTTGCAACTCTTATGCCGGGTCACATAAAATGCATGCTACAAAAATGTATGTATCTAATCTCTATATTATTTTAATTTTATTTCTTTATAGTGAACACTTCATAAGAGTCCAAACTGCTCCCGTCTGAAGCCAATAGACCATGGCATCCCCAATTGGAGTATGTTGAGAGGCTGAAGGTAAGCGGGAAGGGGAGGACATGGGGAAGAGGACGGTGTGGATGTACCTGGCTATTCAGATCTAGTCACTAAACACGGCTAAAGCCATTTCAAGCAACGTTTCAATTCTGAATGGTGATCTTATGCCAGGGCGATACTGAGAGTATCTTCCACTCTGGTACATTACTTGTTGTATATTCGTTGATTAGGAATACGTAGGTATACAAACATTTGTGTTATAGGAGTTTCAGTTTCAGTTTCAGTGCCGGCAACCCGGGCGTTTACTTAATATATAAATTGATTAACAGTTTTTTTTCTTTTACCTGCCTCACTAGACAAAGTCTGTTCCGAGGCGGGTAAATAACAAAAATAAGTATATTTATTTTAAAAAGATATGTATCAGAAGAGACATGCATTAAAAAGATATGTATTAATATATATATGCATTAAAAGAAATATGTGTTAAAAAGATATGTGTGCAATAAAGCAAAAAATAAATATATATATAGAAAATATTTACATACAGTTATTTAAAGTTTTTTATTTATAGTTGTTTTAGGCCTTGATTATTTTTTTAATTGATAAACTAATGTTTAAGACAAGATTTTTGTATGCATAGCACAAAGGGTAACAATTACTATAAGCAATAATTATTAGCCTGAAACACACATCCATATTGAAAAAATCTCCCGAGAAAAGATACATGTCGCCGATGGAACTCGAACCCGCACCCCTATGATTGCCGGTCAGGAGCTCTACCATTTAGCTACGGCGGGTTACCTCCTACCCGCCAAATGATTCAATATATACCTAATGTTTCATTCAACAATTATCGCTTATTAATTATTAAAAATAAAATTGGTTATTTGCAGGTGAAAAAATTTAATAAGCGATAATTGTTGAATGAAACACTATGTTAGGATGGTTATTTGGCGGGTAGGAGATAACCCTCCGTAGCTTAATGGTAGAGCTCCTGACCGGCAATCAGAGGGGTGCGGGTTCGAGTCCCGTCGGCGACATGTATCTTTTCTCGGGATATTTTTTCAATATGGATGAGTGTTTCAGGCTAATAATTATTGCTTATAATAATTGTTTTAGGCCTTCTCAGAAATCTTCTCTTTTTTTCACATTAACTACAAACAGAAGGCCCCGAGGAAAGTATATTCCTTCAGGGCGAATATCATCTTCGGGAATGCTATGTGGAGGGTCTTTTGCGGAAAGGAAGGAAAGGAAGTTTTGGTAAGAAAAAAAGTATAAAGAGTGGGTAAGAATCTGGGGGTCAGTGACGGACGTATGAATCCATAAATTAGGCAGATTGAAATTGTCAATTTAATAGACGCGACAAAAAAAGAACGGAACAATCTGTATACTTATCATGTCTATAAAATTACTTTTCAAATCTTTGCACAAATTTCAACATCTCTAATTTTACGCTTTCATGCTAAAACATTTTAATTAGGAACACGTACAACTAAAAAGTTGTATATTAAATCGATAAAACATTAGAAACAAAACATCTTCTAGTGCCACTTGTCATTTGGAGTGAAAATAATGACCATATGGCCAGCATTACCAATTAAACACACCGTCAGTTATAGGATAGACTGTAAAAAAGATATCCAACACTTGGATAAAAAAAAGTAGGTTTGTTTTTTTTTTACCACGTTGTCTTCGGCTAGGTATTTTTTGTACCCGGCTCGCGTTTGTCGCTCTAATGGTGTAGGTACCATGTAATTAGGTAGGCATAACTCGTTTGTCTACATCTGTGTTATGACTGAGGTAGGTACTGGGTGGAATGACTGCCCAGGTGTTTGGCCCGACCTGGAAGTCTCTCAGACTGGACTCTAACTAAGCCAGCCTTTTCATGTAATCAGTCTTAAGTATTGAACTGCAGTGGTATTAAACTGTAGGACGCAATAGAACAACATATTAGTGCTGACTTCTAATTAGTGATGACTTGGAATGCCATCTTGGAGTGCCAGGGTAAAATGACACTATTTCCAAAATAACTTAATTGTTTTTTGTTGCAATACGATGTTTTTGTAAATTGTAACCGTCTTACTAGATAATGTGTTTATATCGATCGTGGAAATTTGAAATGCTGTAAAGAACCAAATGTTAATTGTTCAAGAAAGCAAAAATAAAGTTTTTTTATTTTTTTTTTTAAATTATGTATTATGTTTTTGTAAACCTACAATTATGATTTTTTATTATAAATTAAATTTGAAAAGATCTTTCAGAGTACTTAACATTTTTTGACATTTTGTAAATTTCTAACCGAATTTAATTTATTTTTATTTTTCATAAAAAATCTTAATGTTATATAATAATATATCATCTTATTATGTATGCTGAGAGCATTTTATTAAGGTTAAAAATATCACATAATGGAGGCAATTGCGGTGAGCTATTAGCGAGTCCACGGTGGATTTGCCGGCACATGACAAGGCTTTGGACTCCTATCTCCTATTCCGAAGGTCGCGGGTTCGAACCCGGCGTGCGCCAATAAAATTTATTTGATTAATTTGTGTTATTTCACAATTAATTAATAAAAATAATATATACTTTATTTGCGGCACGTTCCAGAGTGGAAGATACTCTCAGTATTGCCCTGGTGTTAGACCACCATTCAGAATTGAAACGTTGCTCGAAATGACTTTAGCCGTGTTTAGTGACTTGACCTGAATAGCCAGGTACATCCCCACCTTCCTCTTCCCCATCTCCTTACCTTCCCCGCTTAACTTCAGCCTCACAACATATTCCAATTGGGGATGCCATAGTCTCACTGGCTCCAGAAGGGAGCAGTTGGGACACTTGTGAAGTGTTCACTATAACAAAAAAAATACAAACATCAGAAATGTCCACCGTGGATGTCTTGGCACATTTAAGATGAGATTTTTGATTGTTTTTGTGGTTTTACAAAGTAAAATATTTGATTGACGCCAGCTCGCAGCCTTTTCGTTTCCAAGGCAACCTTACCTCTCTATTTTTCCTTTCAGTGGAATAATGTCAAATCACTGCCAACATTACGAAAGGGGCTCTTTTCCCGATCTTCACTATTAGATTTTCTCTATTCAATGTTTAACAACGACTCCGTTCAAAATTCGTTACGCCAATTTTGAAAGACTTCTTAGCCCCCAAACGACGCGGTGTGGATTAGAAAAACAAACCAGAAAGTTAGTTAATAGTATTAAACAATATAGGATGAATATTGATTAGTTTAAATACAGTTTGACATACTTAACTTTACAGGGGGACAAATACCAATAGAGAGACTAAAGAATGGACTATTTTTAATATTAAAAAATATATAGTCAAAACATTTATTCGTACATTTTAAATAGAAAAAACAAATTTGTGAACTGTCAAAAGAATTAGAAAATGTATTTATATATTTATAAGACTAAGAAATATTCTTAGATTAGAAAACTTAAAAAGAGTGTACTATGCAATTGTTCAATCTATATTGCAATATGGTATTATTGGTTGGGGAGGAACTTATAATAATATTTTAAATCCACTTAAAATTGTTCAAAGATTGATAATTAAAGTAATATTGAAAAAACCATCCAAATATTCTACTGATATTCTCTTTTCAATATTCAATGTACCTACAATAGACAAAATATATAAAAAAATATTCAATACTACAAATTTACAAAGAAGTACAGTTAAATAACTTACCATTCCATTCATCAGCAAGATATCAGAATACCATCAAAATCCCTAAATTCACAAATCCCATCACACACAAAATATTTATCCCTATCTAGGTATAACATATTATAACAAACTACCATTATATCTGAAAGTTATCAAAAATATTCAGGACTTTCAGCCAAAATTTAAAAAATACCTAAAACTACTATAAGAGTCCATATCTCACTATTATTATTATTTCTTTCAAATCCTTTATTGAAAAATCTTGCATTTTCTTAATTATCCCTTGTTAACAAATTGTATTATTTACTTTTCGCACGTGATATTATATAATTGAACTAAAATTCCCTCACCAAACACAAGAGCCTCGTCTCTTTATGGTGAGGTAAATCTATTCTTATCTACTATTTTACCACTGAATAAAATGTAAAAATTGTGTATTTATTGTAAAAAAAAACATTTAAATATTAAATAAATTAAAAAAAAAAATCGTTTAAATCGCAATGATCATCAGCTAACTGGAAATAAAATCTCATGTGATAAATATTGAATAAGTCGTGAACTATTTCTGCATTAAGATTAAATAAACATGAAATAAGATTAATTTAATATATGGGTTCCTGAAATTTATAATAATAAGTTCGTTCATTGGTGTAATTTGCTGGTCAGAACGTTGCCTCTTTGTTTTCCAAATATGGAGAAAACAAGCTGCATTAGTCGCACGAAAACTCACGTACAGGACTGTAGGCGTTTTTCAATCACAGCTCATTACAATCACAAAAGGAACATTAGCGTTTTCCGTCAGATTACTGTCTCAGTTAGATGCTGCTTAACCCCTAGGAGACCAAACATTAAAATAATAAATAAATAACCGAATGCGTATGACATGTCTAAACTCGCTGGACGAAGCATTTTTGGCACAATATGGCAAAGCTTTCAAATTTATTGCTCCTTTCTCCAAGAAAATACTCCAATTTATTTGAAAATTATATATATTACTATCTTCTGCCCGCGACTTCGTATGCGTAGGATTAGTACTTTGAGTAATCTATTTTCTTTTCTTAAGTCCCATCTACGTTTATACCAAAATTCTTAACCTATTTATTTGAAAAATGTATAATTCTTAATTCGATTCAAAGTATTAGGCGAGTACTTCAAATAAATTCACTAATTTAAATATTTTCTAAAATAGAATTTTGATTTAACAGTCATTGTTTTGCAAAATGTCTTTCTCAAATTTTGACATTTTCTATTAAACAATAATAATTATTTTCAATATATTGAAAATAAATAGCTAGCTTTATAAATTATAGCCTATATGTTATTCTGTAGTATGACCTATATTATTGTGAAGGGTCATTAAAATCCATTCAGTAAATTTTGCATGAAAGAGTAACAAACACACATACATTAATACAAACTTTCGCATTTATAATATTAGTCAGATTAGTAAGATGATACCATTTTGATTTTGTGTACATTTTGGACAACTCTTACGCAATTATATAATACGATACTAAACTGTATACAATTTTACAAATCCATTTGATTTTATTGCCTGCACTGTATTTAGGTATCAAATTATTCGAGAAATTTGTAGTGTTTAAATAAATTGTCAAAAAGGAGAAACAAAATTAAGCTATCGAAAATCCGTGTTTCTTAGGAGTGTGACGTGTGACATAACAGTAGAACGTAAATAATTACGTGAGGGTATCTTTGGAATACAATACTATTTCTGGTATCTAAGGCCTGATAATAGAAGTTAGTTGCCACATTTTTTAAACATTAACTCGACAAAGGAGGCCCCGAGGACAATAATTTCCCTCAGGGCCTGTTAGGGGATCCTGTGGGAGTGATGATTGTGTGGGTAGTGACTTTTCAAGTAAATAAAACCGAGGAAGAAAGTGGTACGAGAGGTGGGTAAGAATCTAGGGGTCAGTGTGTCCAGGAGTGACGGACGTATATAACCATCCCTCCAACTGCGGTGCACGGTGATGTGTGGAGAAAGTCCGACCGAAGAGGTGAAAAGGCCTCTCCCAACCAGTCTCTCTCGATCCGGCCGCCACGCAGTAGGACGGCAGAAGCATCCTCCGCCAAGACCTAGACAATCTCACCCCACGAATCCGGGCACCCCTGTTCCAAAGTCAGCAAAGAGAACCATTTGGGGTGACCTACGAATGGCAGAGGCGTTGGATATCCAATAATTGGTATTCTGGGCGGCGGTACCATACCCGTCTTCCAACATGATATTATGACATAAACTACAATTTCTCTAGCATCCACGTACCTAATCTTGCTTTTTAGCAGCACCGGATTTTTTAAATACATGGTTAACAAAATTATCCCACAGACTGCCACTTTTTTGTTTTTTACATTAGCTCCACACAGGAGGCCCTGAGGGAAAAATTCCCTCAGGGCCTATGTCATCATGAAAGGAAGGAGAGGAAGACCTGGGAAGGAAAAAGGTTTGAGGGGTGGGTTGGAATCTGGGGATAAATATGTCCAGGGGTGATGGTTGTGTGAAGCCATCCCTCCCACTTCGGTGCAAGGTCGAGAGGGTCCGGCTGGAGAGATCAAAAGGTCTCCCTTAACCAGTCTCTCCCGATCCGGCTTGCCACGCAGATGGTCGGCAGACGCATCCGCCCCAAGACCCAACCCTTACCCCATGAACCCGGGCACCCCTGCTAAGTCACCAAACGTAGCGAACCACTTGGGGTGACCTGTGGCAGAGGTGTTAGTCGTCCAATAAATGGTTACCGGGGCGGCGACACTACTTTTAACCAATAATTTATCGGCGTAAAGATGTAGATAATATCCGATCTTGGATATATTTATTATGGTGGTTGGCACTTCGCACTAGCCCCAAGGTACTTCCTCAACTGCTTGTATCTCGGAGGGTTAAACGTTCGCCGTGGGTAAGTAAGCATAAGCAAGAAGAAGTTAAGTACAATAAGTTGGCACGCAAGTACAGCAGAACAAAGTCCGCAGTACAAAGCAGCTAGCCATTATTTCGTGGAACATATCCAAGTCACGATTCGAGAAGCAATTCCCGCCACGGCTCGTCATGACTCCTGACAACCGAATTGTAACAGCTGCAAACATTTAGTGTGTAGTATCTCTCAATCAATCTGATCCATCTTTGGCCGGACAGGGCAGGACGGCCGGCGGAGGAACACGGAACTGAATGATGAAATGCTAAAATGTTTCGTGAGGTTCTTTTTGCACGATATCAATCCAAGCTTCCAGTGGTGTTGGTGAGGTGTATAATGTCGATGCGTACTTACTTCCGCTGCCTTAAGTATGGTGTGTGTGTTACACTGATTAAAGAGCTGAACGATCCATTAAACTTAGTTAATATTAGTATTATCGTTAGTACGTTTCGAGAAACGGTTCGAGGTTCGATAGTCTTGAAAGCCAAACATATAATGCTTAAAACATAAGACTGATAATCATATAGTTGAAATGTAGTGGTTTTTTATGATTTGCCTGTTTTCGGTAAGATTTACTGAATGTCACTTGTAGAATAGTCTTCTTTAAAAGTAAAAGTAAATGGTTACAAGTCCATTCATTTGTTAAAATTTGGTTCGAACCTAGTACATACTTATCGTTTTAACTACCACTTAACCACTTTTCTTGACAAATGAATTATAAACAGTCTTTGTACTTTATTACCCGTTTGACTTGCTCGAAAGAATTGCTCGAACGAATTGCTCGAACGAATTGCTCGAACGATTTGTTCAAACTATATTTGCTCTAATTTGCACAAGTTAGCAAAAACGACGACGACAAAAATGTATAATGCGCAAATGGCTTGTATACACTTCAAATGATTGCGACTTTTGCTCAAACTGTTTGGGCATGCAGGTCGCCGTCGTATGTGTTTCCGTGTTTTTGCGCAAATTTTTGCATGAACGATTGCGCATGCAAGTCGCTGCGTGTTTGGACCCAATGCGAAAGTCTCTACGTGTAGACGGACGAAATACAGAAAAGCTGTCATAGCTTTTGAAACTCGCCGTTTGAATTTGATAGACCGGAAGTAATCATTTAAAAAAATCGTTCATGTTTTTACTGCATCCCTATTTCTATATACTCTATAATAGTCTAATATTAGTAGGTATTGGTTTATTGTGTATATTATTTAAGTATCTAAATACTAAATACGTTGATTGTGGCTTACTCACAAGAATTAAGATCCCAATCGCCACAATAAACGGTGTTAAGAGCCTTTGAATAAATCTTGTATTTATAATTTTTATATTTATATTTATAGCCTAAAGAGCGTGTTCAACAGTTCAATAAGCGGATCAAAGAAAATACATTGATCCATAGACACAAAAAATGATAGACGAGCCCACCTGGAAAAGGAGCCCACGCTGGAGAAGAGAGCGTGACCGTCGACCTTTCTGTGATTTGTTAATAAATGAATCTGACAGTATAAGGTTACTCGCATTGTAAGATCACGATTTTGTCCGCGAAAATAAAATCTGCTCACGAATTACTAGTCATTTTTACAATGTCGCGTACATAGGTGGCTGCGTAAAAAAATTAAGGCCCGGTAGTACCTGCACAAAAAGAAGAAGAAGGAGAGATAAGATAATACGAATGTAAGAGGGAGCGCGCTAATATTCAAGCGAAAATTGTGAAAATGTTTAATAAAACACTACTCGTTTAAAATAGAATAAAAATTTCCGACAATGTCTTAAGTAGCATTTTAAGACACACTGTGAATTTTTTCAAACCTATGATGTGTTAAATAACAGAACTGTATGTGTTTTATTTTTATTTTAGGAGCATACTTTGCGAGTTTTTTCTAGCTAGGGAATTTTATGTGATTACCGTTTCGGCTCGACAGTTTTCCAGAGATTATCTTCACAAATAAGATATATTTTTTTTAGAACTTAGAAATTTAAAGTGTTCAAGGGACATATGTTATAAATCGGTAGAAAATCGGAATACTGGGCCTTTACTTCAATTCCCAAATAGGCCAAACAAAAGATCGGGGTTGTTTCCAAAGTTTAGTATTTTATTACACTATTTACTTAGACATGTTTACAAATGTGTTGTATTTTTAGCGTTGCAACGCAACCCGATTTGATGACGGTACGGATTTTTAATCATTTTTACAGATCCTGCTCAGAAAAGTCCCACAATGTTGCGAATCGTTGCTTTACTTTAGAGAACTTTACTTTTCTGCGCAGGGTGTTGATTATTTCAATGTGCTCTCCTCGATTATCATAGTTTATTCAAAGCATTCTCGAACCCCCCTGGTGCAAAAAATATGGTCACGTGGTATGTCTCCAGCTCGCCGAAATGATACTCAGATTTCACGTTAGGGTAAGTCCATCAATTTGGATGTCTATGCATGTATACATATATTCAAAACGGAAAGATTTTAGAAAAAGAAATGCTTTAGACATGTATAGTGACTAGATCTAAATAGACAGGCACTTTCAATCCATCCACTTGCCCATTTCTTGTCAAATAACAACTAAACTAACTAACTAACTAACTAACCATCACGCCGTTTCCCCGCAGGGGTAGGCAGAGAGGACAGACCGCTAAACAACTCGGTCTTGGTATACACTCCTCGCCTCATTCACATTCATACATCTTATAATATCATTATTCTGACTCTTGACATGGCCCGACTCAAGTATCTGATTCACTTGATCGTGCCATGTTTTCCTCGGGCGTCCTCGACTTCTTCTACCATTCACATTCGCATAATATATTCTCTTGACACTCCTTTCTTCATTCATTCGCTCTACATGTCCAAATCATCTAAGCGTCCCTTTTTTAATCTTACTTATGACACTCATTCTTTTGGCCTTGCATTCTTTTCGGATCTCCACACTCCTCACACGATAATACATGGTTTTAATACACATACGTCTCAGGGATCTCATTTCTACAGCATTCAGTCTTGTCAAATGACGATTATAATACTTACAACAGTTACTTTCTTGTCAAATCATTGCAATACTTACTTTCTTGTCAAATGACGATTATAATACTTACAACAGTTACTTTCTTGTCAAATCATTGCAATACTTACTTTCTTGTCAAATGACGATTATAATACTTACAACAGTTACTTTCTTGTCAAATCATTGCAATACTTACTTTCTTGTCAAATGACGATTATAATACTTACAATAGTTACTTTCTTGTCAAATCATTGCAATACTTACTTTCTTGTCAAATGACGATTATAATACTTACAACAGTTACTTTCTTGTCAAATCATTGCAATACTTACTTTCTTGTCAAATGACGATTATAATACTTACAACAGTTACTTTCTTGTCAAATCATTGCAATACTTACTTTCTTGTCAAATGACGATTATAATACTTACAACAGTTACTTTCTTGTCAAATCATTGCAATACTTACTTTCTTGTCAAATGACGATTATAATACTTACAACAGTTACTTTCTTGTCAAATCATTGCAATACTTACTTTCTTGTCAAATGACTATTATAATACTTACAACAGTAACTTTCTTGTCAAATCATTGCAATACTTACTTTCTTGTCAAATGACGATTATAATACTTACAACAGTTACTTTCTTGTCAAATGACGATTATAATACTTACAACAGTTACTTTCTTGTCAAATGACGATTATAATACTTACAACAGTTACTTTCTTGTCAATTCATTGCAATACTTACTTTCTTGTCAAATGACGATTATAATACTTACAACAGTTACTTTCTTGTCCAATCATTGCAATACTTACTTTCTTGTCAAATGACGATTATAATATTTACAACAGTTACTTTCTTGTCAAATCATTGCAATACTTACTTTATTGTCAAATGACGATTATAATACTTACATTATATATATTTTTCATAAAAATGTACCAGCGATTTCTATTTTGGTTTCAGTTTTTAACTGTCTCGTTCAACAGTGCTCATCTGATGCGTGTTGCGGCCGAAAACAATGCCAAAGGCGTTGTAATGTTTCACCAACACTTAACAATCTTGATAGGCATTATACTGTTATGGATGCGTGTTAAATAGGGTGTTAATAAAACAATAAAAAACATCTAGAATTAGATAAGGCATTATCATCAGTGAACTCAAAAGTGACCGTACAGACAATCAGACATTGATCACCTAAATCCATGGTCCCGTTATACTATACATAGTTAAAAATTTAGTTGCTTGACTTTTTGCAAATAAGGGGGATTATGAACAAACGAAGATTATGTTCTGTGGGTAATTCAAAGGATCCTCAAAGGGGCCGCTCTGCCAATTTCTACGGATTTCTTACATGTTTTCCTTAAACGTTTGAAGTTTTTAAGTTCTTTAAAAAATATATATATTATTCTTTAAGATATTATGTATACATTCCCCACGCCGAAACGGTAATTATTTGAAATTCCCTCGATAGAAATAAATCGCAAAGTATGCTCCGAAAATTATTATTAACACGTTTTTTTAATGTTATATGTACGAAAAAATTCACAATGTTTCTTTAAATACTACTTGACACATCCCTTACGAGATTTTTGCTCTTTTTCAAACGAGTCGTCTTTTATTAAACATTTTCACAATTTTCGCATGAATTTTATGATTTTAATGTTAGCGCTATCGCTCCCACGTTCGTATTGTCGTATCTCTCTATCTCTATCTTATTCTTTTTTAGCGGGGTAGCGCGGCCTTACGAACCTGCAATATTAATCCTTGCGACCGGGGGAATACTTATATAGCGGCTTACCTATCGATATCTACGCCGCACTAATTGGCACTGTCCGGCGATGCGCTGCACGTACCTTTTTGTTGTTGACCACCTTCTGGAAAGAGCTAGGTTCTGCGGTACATTACACACAGCGGTGCCTAGCCATACCGAGAATCTTCCAGCGTGTGCACAATAATGCCTGCCGTTCTCGTACCAGGCTCGGCCCTATATAAGGGCTTGAGTAAATCAAATCAGTCAGTCGTTCTCACACAGTCTTCATTCAACGCAGTGCTCGCGTGGCAAGCGGCCGAGTAACACAACTACTCAATCTGCGGTTCGGTCGGGAATAATATTACGCGATTTGTAAATACGGTGCATTTGTAAAACACTGTACATTCTGTAAATATGTAAATATATCATCATCATCAACAATCATTCTCGCATTTATTATCCCGACCTACAGCACGTGGAGATATCACGACACACCGGTATCTCCTCTTCCATCCGGAGGCCCACACTTCTCCTCACATAGGAGACTCTCATTTTGCCTCTAAATTGGTGACCCCGACGTGATATGAACACGCGACCCGACTCACCTCCTCATCACCACGTCGCTCGCAATCACCCTCCAAAGTGGTGACCAGCGACGTGAGTTCACGTGCTTCGGACTGCAGATTTTTTATACGGACGTGATGGGGTCCAGCATCCAGCACCGGCTCAACACCCAGCCCTGGCTCAACACCCAGCCCTTGGTCAACACCCAGCACCGACCCAAGACTCAAGACGACTCATATTTTAAACCTCAACACTAGGACTCCGCCCATCGCGCGTCGAGCCATTACATCCCACCGCGATGTAACCAGCATGCATCCCACCGTGATGCATCGCCGTCAGAAGCCTGGGGGACCTGGAAGATCCGTGATCTTCACCACCAGCTGACATCAACATCAACACTCCGCTCACCGTGCGTCGAGCATCTACCTCAACCTCCGCCCATCGTGCGTCGAGCACCAACGCGAGCACCAACACTCCGCCCTCATGGCGTTGAGCATCAACACACCTCTCCGCCCACCGTGCGTCGAGCATCAACCTTAATCTCCGCCCACATGGCGTCGAGCAACAGCAACAAACCTCCGCCCATATGGCGTCGAGCACCAACGCGAGCACCAACACTCCGCCCTCATGGCGTTGAGCATCAACACACCTCTCCGCCCATCGCGCGTCGAGCAACAACCTCAACACCTCTCCGCCCATCGTGCGTCGAGCATTAACCTCAACCTCCGCCCATCGTGCGTCGAGCAACATCTTCAACACCACACTCCGCCCATCGTGCGTCGAGCTCCACATCCTACCGTGATGTGGCCAACCCGCATTCCACCGTGATGCATACCAGCCTGGGGAAACGGAAGATCCGTGATCTTCATCACCAGCGCCAGCACCAGCTCAGCTCGCACCAGCTGACAACAATCACAATTTCAACACTCCGCCCATCGTGCGTTGAGTTTCACCTTCCACCGCGGACCTGCATAATTCAACCTGCCTTCCTTCGTCACATTTTCCCCTTACGCTACTCGCTGGGAAGGGGGTATATAGCGGCTTACCTATCGATATCTACGCCGCACTAATTGGCACTGTCCGGCGATGCGCTGCACGTACCTTTTTGTTGTTGACCACCTTCTGGAAAGAGCTAGGTTCTGCGGTACATTACACACAGCGGTGCCTAGCCATACCGAGAATCTTCCAGCGTGTGCACAATAATGCCTGCCGTTCTCGTACCAGGCTCGGCCCTATATAAGGGCTTGAGTAAATCAAATCAGTCAGTCGTTCTCACACAGTCTTCATTCAACGCAGTGCTCGCGTGGCAAGCGGCCGAGTAACACAACTACTCAATCTGCGGTTCGGTCGGGAATAATATTACGCGATTTGTAAATACGGTGCATTTGTAAAACACTGTACATTCTGTAAATATGTAAATATATCATCATCATCAACAATCATTCTCGCATTTATTATCCCGACCTACAGCACGTGGAGATATCACGACACACCGGTATCTCCTCTTCCATCCGGAGGCCCATTTATCTCCTCACAAAGGAGACACGCATCCTGCCTCTAAACTTATGTAGTTGATCAAGAGCAAGAGGTGTCAGAATTTCCTCTCTCATTTAATCAGGGCCTTTTCAATACTACTCACTTTTAGACGAGTCCATTTCCTACATCTTCTTCCTAAATCCTAACTTTTCCTTATTGTATACATACATGGAGCATCAAGCTGTTTATAAATATTTATTTTGGTTCTTTAAAGCTTTTTTTACTTCTTTGGTTTTGATTACAACCCCGTTTCGTTCCAGATTTCAACAATTCTTTTCCTTACGAATGATTGAATATAGATCACACAACACGACTTCGTGCCTTATATTTTCAATGTTGTTTATAATTTCACATCTTCAGAAATTATGATGGAAAATAGGACATTAAGAACTTAAGGGTTGTTTTTGCTGCATACATTATGCACCCGAGTTCGTTTCTGGTATTAATTTAAAAAAATAGCTTATTATAAACATTAATCAATTCACAATCTTTCCTGTTGATTGTAATATTCTTGATGTCAAAACTCCAGTTAATCTAGTTTAACCGGTACTGTAATCATATTTTTTTAATCCAAGATAGCAATTTAATTCCGTGTCATAAAATGTTAATTATACCATTTGGTGTTAGGTTCAATATAGAGTTTTTAAAAAAAAATTATAAGCATATACAAGATAATCAGGTATGTACGCAGGTAATTCATCTGAAAAAAAGGGCAATAATTTATGAAATGTTTTTTTTCCTTGTTTTTAAGAATTTCCGGATTAAGAATAACCCTACAATGTTTGAAAATTTCCGAATACCATCACAGTAAACGGAACATATTTCTTAAGCAATGGTTGAGGACTTTTCCAATCCGTCTCATTTATCAACTCAGCCACCGACCAGTGTTTGTATAAAATACCAATGGATATTATTAAATATCATTTTTCTTCAATATAAATTGAAATGGCGAAAAAAAAATAGTGAGATTCGACAAAAGCTCTCACCTTTTTATACCTACTGAATTTTCCATTAAATGCATAACGTAAATTCGGTCTTTACTTTTTTGCACGATGGGTTTCCATTGTGATTTGATGCAAGTAAATTATACACTTTAAAAAAAAGGTCAACACTACTTTAATACAGATTGTTCTTCGATTTACAGGAATGGTTTGACATTTGTACAAGTGGTTGATGCATTTTCTCGTGCCGCGTGTGCACGAGATGGGCTTTGTGTATTTGCACGTGCGGACCATACCAGATGGAGGCGAAAGGAGACGGTAGATAAATTGCCTCGGATAGACAGAGACGTAGAACAGACAGTGAGGTAGAAAGAGATGAGCGGTGGACAGTGCGCGAGAGCGAGTTGGATAATGGGTGCCATTTAGTGGACACTAGATCTACAGGCAACGTGAAGTGAAAATTACATTTACGGACAAAGATTTTCTTTTGAATTTTATTTTATACACTTTTTAGCATATATATGGTGTTTTTTTAGAGGTATACAAATTCAGAATGAAAAAATACATTTAAATAATGTTAATGTCTATGATATTTGCTTTATTCAATAGATAATTTTATGCCATTATTGTAAATATGATTTCGGGTATATGAGTGCCACGGCTAGCTGGAATGAAGCGCAATCGTGAAGTCCAATTTTCGACAACTTTATCGAGCAACTGGGGCCATATATCGGCAATAACAAGGCGAATGATGACTTCCAAATGGCCCAACTTCTCTGGTTTATCGGCATAGACTAGTGACTTCACATACCCCCCAAAATGTAATCTAATGGTGTGAGATCACACGACTGTGGAGGCCACTTCAAGGAAATTATGCGCTCACCAAATGTTTCCCGCAATAAATTGATGGTGACAAAAATTAATAAAATAAATAAATAAATTTTGAACAATTTGCAAGCGCTGTTCTGACGTCAGTCTGTTCATGGTGAAATGGCAAAACGTACTGACTACAAATCAACTGTCAACTGTCGAATTGACAATCTGTAGAAACAATGTTGCGAGTTTATTATTTATTTATTTATTTATTGATACAATATTTTTACATTTAATAGTAAAATTCAATAATGTTGGCCTCACTAGGTGGTTTACCCGTGCTGAGGCCTCCATTTTATCTACAATTAAATTTTTACACAGTACATTTAAAAATATATGAAAAACATAAGATTAAGATAAATTAAATTTGAAAAACAGAGATTTGAAATTAAATTAAAATTAAAAATAAATAATAGATATTATATAAGGTTTAAAATAGGTATATTTATATTATGTGTGTTTGTGGGTGATTGTGTTTTATATTGGTTTTGTGTGTTACTTTATGTTTTATTATTTTATGCTATGAGATTTTGGTAATATTGTCTTTTTTGTTCTTTAATCCATTTTGTAATTTTGTGTCGGAATTTATTTTTGTTTTCCTCAATTCTATTTTCGAGTGTTAGACGGTTGAATGCTTTTATAGCGTGATATTGGTAGTGTCTTTGTCCAAAGCTTGTATTTACCGTCGGAGTTTTTATGTTTTCTTTGTGCGCTTGTCTAACTGGTCTGTTAGTGATATTTTGTGTTTGTTGAAATTTGTTTTTTTGGTCAAAAATGTAGTTAAGTAGTGTTTTAACGTATAATTGGCGTATGTCTAGTACGTCACAACAATTGAATATTTGGTCTGTATCAGTAAGTCTATGTTTTTTAAGTATTACCTTTAAGATCGCTTTCTGCGCAATTTCTATGTGTTCGATAGCTGAATTTGTTGCTCCTCCCCAAACAATTATTCCATATTCTATTATTGATTGACAGAGTGCAAAATATATTGTTTTCATTTGTTTTATTTTGTATATATTTCTTATGTTAAGGAAAATATGTATTGTTTTGAGGAGTTTATTTGTGATTTGTTTGATGTGATGTGTCCATCTAAGGTTATGGTCAATTACAATTCCTAGATACTTTATTTGTTCTTTTTTTTCTAGAGGAGGGCAATCACAGTTATTGGTGTTTGAACATTCGTGTATTTTTATGGTGTTTGTGTTATTTTTTGGCTGTCCCGTGCTATTTATACTGTACGTTGTATATTTTGTTTTCGATATGTTTAATGTAAGTATGTTTGAGTCTAGCCATGTTTTTACTTGCATGATTCCTAAATTCGCTATGTTAAATACATTTTTCCAATCCTTAGATTTAAAGAGTAAAACTGTGTCGTCGGCATAACTAACTATTTCACCGTCTATTTCCATGCTGCAAAGTTCATTTATATAAATAGTGAAGAGAACGGGCCCTAGTATGCTTCCTTGTGGAACTCCATATGTGATCTGCAGTGGTTTGCTAGTATGGTTGTTAATTTTGACTTGTTGTGTTCTATTACTCATATAACTTTTTAATAGTTGGAGTTCCTTGCCTTTGATACCCATGTTTTCTAATTTTTTAAAAAGTGTTTGGTGGCAGATTGAGTCAAAAGCTTTAGCTAAATCTAGATATATCGCTATGCATTTATACCCTTGATCTAAGTTGCTATGTATATAATCTATTGTACGCGCCAAAGCTTCTTTTGTGCCTATTTTTTCTCTAAATCCATATTGTTTATCCGAGATTAATTTGTTTTCTTCCAGGTATTTTATAATTTGGTTTTTTACTACTCTTTCGAAAATCTTTGAAAGCGAGTTTAACAATGTGATTGGTCTGTAGTTAGTTATTTCCATTTTGTCTCCAGATTTATAAATAGGGATCACTAGTCCTTTTTTAAGAGTACTAGGAAAGCAGGAATGTGTTATACTAAGGTTGATTAAGTGTGTTACGGGTTTTAAAATTTCGTTTTTTATTACCTTAATGCAATCCGTTGTTATCTCATCTAATCCAGGAGCAATTCGGTTTTTTAATGTGTTTATTATTTTGTCAATTTCCTCTTCCGAAGTTGTTTTTATTTTAAATCTGTGTTGTGACGGTTGCGTATTTATGTTTGTTTGTGTTAGTGTGTTTGTGTTAAGAATTTTACGGTTCGCTAAAACTTTTCCTATACTTGCGAAGAAGTTATTCACATGATTTGCTATAGTTTCTTTATTTTTATTGGTATCTATTTTTTTTGAGTTAATGTTTAGATGTTCGATTGTATTTTTCTGTTTGAATTTTTGTGTGTACGTAACTTCTTTTAATATTTTCCACATTTCCTTTGGGTTATTGTTTTCTTTTTTTTCAAGTTTTTCTCGATAGTACAACTCCTTAGCTACTCTAATAATTTTCGTGCAGATGTTTCTATATCTTTTATAGTAATTAAGTTGTGTTATGTCGTACGGCGTATGTTTAATTTGTTTGTGAATTTTGTCTCGTTTACGAATACAGTTTAATATTCCCTGTGTTATCCATAATTTAATTTTTTTAGTTTTGTGTGTAAGTTTTACTTGTTTTAGATTAGTGTTATTATTTATTTCTTGCGCTAACATTGTTTAAAAACAATCTCCAAAAAACACACCCTTGAAGCGGGCGCAGCTCACATCAAAAAGATATTTATAACACAATAGCGCTCGCCGTATAATCCCATGAGACCCGCAGACGAAAAAGATGATGCTGTGATCGCGGTTTGAATCTTCGCTAATCGGCGTTATTTTTCGTGACCGCTACGATCGTGATATCAGAAAAGTTATGCGACCCCCCCTTCGCTGTAAACAGGAGAGGGGGTCATTTTAAATACACGGAGCATGCACGGAGCTGTCAAGTTGATATATCCAGTACAAAGAAATGATATACTCTCGACCGCTTCCGATTTCAACTGACCCCTTCTCCTGCCGTAGGAAGAAATATTTTATAACGTAGTGTGTCGGTAGAAAAGATACTTTATAACGCTGTATCTTTTGATGTGAGCTTCACGTATGTCGCCTGCTTTACTTAGTAACGCGTGTTACAATGCTGTAAAGTAAGAAATTTGCGTTATTTAGACTAATTAACCATAATGTGAAAGAAGCACCAACTGTTAAATTTGTAGGGGTTCCTTCCTTCAGTTCAAATGATTTGGGCTTCCTTCATTAAAAACATTTGTTGCTTGACACTGTTTTTTATTTGCACTTTTTACAATAAATTCACTGTTACAATAAATATTTGCTACCCGGCTTCAATAGATTCCCCCAGATTATCACAGACCTTGCTGTTTTACTAAATTTGGTTAAGAATGACCAGCAATAAACAAAACATTGATATTTATACGAAATCCTAAATGACACAAGCAAATAATGACCCTTTCCTAAGAAATCTTCTTTACCGACAATTCAAACTGTCTCTACATTACCGACAGATAGAGGCTGTCAATGTTGCCAGAAAATGAAAACTAACTCATTAAATAAGTACTTGAAAAATAAACACCAACATTGTGAAATAATTAATTTTGTCGCATTCTTCGATCAGTGTAATATAATAAATAGAACCTACACTAAAACTCTTTATCATAAGAGACTCATTAGACCGATAGACTTAATTTCTACAATATACGCACTCTTGAACAGAGAAGACAAAACATGGATTTAACTTATTTTCAAAATTATTAATGGTTTAATAAACTGCCCTTTTCTACTTCATCAAATCGGGTTTAATATTCCTAGATTCGGTTCACGACTTGTTAATTTCATTCCGCTAAAAATTAAAAAAATATCGAACCAAGCTAGGGTATGACACAGCCTTGTTGAGAATGTGCCGTCATTTTAACGAGACATATAAAAACCATTCCGTTAATTTGACAATGTCATCATTGGCTACCTTTGAAACATCTATTAACAAGATTTAAAGCTCCCTATCATGTTCCACTAGCAATGCTTCTAAACCACTTGTAATGCACTAATAGTAAAAAGGTAATAGTAAAAAGGTAATAGTAAAAAGTAATGTTTATATATATGTAATGGATTAGTAACTTGTTAAATGTAAGTAATATATTCACCAAAATGATGCCCAAATATTTGTCCTGCTGTAGAGGTCAAAAGCCCCCTTCAACCATTCTCTTCAGATTCGGCAGATGCATCTGCCGCCAAGACCCACACAATCCTCACCCCATGAACCCGGGCACCCCTGCCAAATCACCAAACGTAGTAAACCACTTAGCAGAGGTGTTGGTTATCCAATAAATAGTGCCCGGAGCGGTGGTACCCATATACACCTCTCAAATTGAATTAAGCGATTATAAAACTAATATTTACGTTCTTTGCAACACAATACAAAGTAGGTAGATACGTTCTTCGATTTCAACACTCGTTTAAATAGGGTATTGTCACCGTATTTTTGTTGTCAAATAATGTTATGTTATCAATGCTGTTTTTGTCTGTAATTAGTGATAGTATAAACCACGCCTTTTGTAATTGTATTTGTGAGAACTTTGACGTGAATCACTGTTGACAAACCTTTAAATAAATAATAAAAAATAAAAGTTTTACAACTTTTCAATGCTAAACTAAACATCCTGCACCTCATAATATGCAAATTTATCGAACAATAATAATAATGTAATAAATACCCTATGCCCGGTATTGGTGGATTTATGGAATCTGGAATAGGAAGGTTGAGAAGTACCAGGCTATTCAGATTTGGCACTAAGAATAGCTAAAATCATTTCGATATTGAATGGAGATCTTTGGCCAGATGGCACTGCGTATCTTCTACTATAAACTTGTCCACACCAACAAGAACTTTCAGGTTTTATCAATAATGTCGGTAGCTTTTCATCGTTCCCGCGCATGACTGAAAATCGCCAACGAATAAACAACAGTTCACAACGACTAAGTGTTCTACATTAATTCGACGTAAACTGTTTTCTATACGTTAGCGATGTGCAGTCGTGCTCGGGATCGACGACAAGTTGTCGACATAATCGATGAATCCTTTATCTAGATACCCAGGTTAGCTTACGTAATACAAATTCCAAACTACAACGACAGCTTTGATAGAAACACAACACAATTGTGCCGAAACTGGTTTTCCAGTTAGGTTGAATAAAGTGAAATACTAAAGGCCGGTCTCTTCAAACATTACCATAAACATGGGGAAGGGCCACAACGTTTGTTGTTTTCCATGGGCCACGGAAAGCAAAAACATTGTGGCCCCGACCTAACTATCCACAGAGTGTGTACACATTTTCGTCGGAGGAGACGCCGCTTAAATACAGTTTTTCATTCAATAATGAATAATAATAATAATTACATAAAAACAACACACAAAAAAATTCCACTATTTTTTTCTGGGTTCATTTTAAAAATTAATACGATATGAGGTAGATGGTCCATTCGGCAGCATCCTTGTGTACCGGTGCGGTGTGTAGTGTCGGTAAGGCGGCGGAATGTGACACGGCGCCAAGGAGTCTGGCGCACACCTGCGCGGCCCTCCCCCCCCACCTCCCACCAACCATCTCCCACCTCCCCTACCTTTCCACCTCATCTACTTATTCCTCCACTGCCTCTGCACTCTGCAGGCTGACTATGATGGAGGAGCTTAGGTACAGGGTGTAACTACTGCGAAGTGGATACTATTATTATTGGTTCTAGGGGTGGTTGGGAGAGGTAATTTGAAATAATATTATTTATTAATCAATAAAATACAATTCACAAGAAAAAAAATTGTCTTGAATATATCTTTTGTGTCCATTGTACGTCCTTTTAAAAAGCAAAGTTATATTTGGCCAATGAAAGAAACATGAACAAGATACATGGAGAAAAATGTTATTCGAAAAAACGATCATTTTATTAGTAAAAACGGTTAAAAACGGGACTAAAGTTCTTACGAACAAATTAACAGTGTTTCAATGTTTATTGGCGGGAAAATGTATGAATAATTTGTTGGTATACGTACGAATTTACGTGTACCAACAAATTATTCTTACATGTTCCTGCCAATAAACATTGAAACCCTGTTAACTTGTTCGTAAGAACTTCAGTCCCGTTTTTACTATTAAAATGATCGTTTTTTCGAATAACATTTTTCTCCGTGTAGGAGCTATACAGAACAGGGCTGTGAGATAATCTCCCTTCTGAATTGCAATGTATTATTATCAACGAATGAGAACAAATAAATAAAATTAAACAATGTTTTCAGAAAACTTGAATGAAAAAATAAATAATTTATATAAAACATACAATACCAACTACCATTACAGGTATTTTTTATGTCGATTTTAGCTTTGAAATTGATAAATAATGCACGAAAAACTGTTAATATAATATAGTCACCGATTGACCGCCCTACCTTCGGGTTATTTCAAAATACCCATACCTGATAAGATTTTGTCAAAATATATGCATTTAACATTAAAAAAAAAAATTTAAAAAGAAGAAAAAAAAGTGCGTACGTAATACGGGAGTGCGTATGTGATACGGGATAGCGCAGAATGGTACAATCAATTAACGTACCACGTACGTTCGTAGGCATAGGGCCATTTTAAAAATGGTCTATAAGCAATGCAACACTTTTGTGTTGACAATGCAAAATACATATAGTTATAGTTACCTTGTAAGTATGTATAATTTAACAGATAGTTTTGTCAAAATGTTTACATAGAACTTTCAAGCAATTTTATCACATTCATTCTTCGAACCATAGTCAAAAGACTTACCTAACTTTGATTTGCACGTTTTTTACACGGTTATGGTAGATTCAGACTGGGTCGACGTACGTGCCCATCGCTACGCCTAACAATATCTGGACTGCTTAGCAACCATAGATTTTCAATGAAAATTTATGTTTTAGAATCACATTGGCCACACGCATCGCGACGTGCGATGTCTGTGGCCATTTTCATAGAAAATGTATGGGTTGCTAAGCATTGTTTGAGTAGCGAAGCGTACGTACGTCGTCCAGTCTGAACCTACCATTACCCTCCGTATATAGCGGTAAAGATATCCAGAAATTTAAAAATTCGATGGCTTTTTTCGTGGGTCCATCGTGGGTTGTTGTCTGAAGACTATTTATAACGAAACGTTCGAATTTGAATAATGGAGCACACGTGCTTTGGCGCTGGCTGAGTGGGTAGCACGACCGCCTACGGTCCTTCTTCCGAGCCAGGATTCGACAGTGGGATACATCAACTATTATTGTCATTTGATTGCACCGTTACAATGTAAAATCATAAATCTAAATTATACAAAACACAAGCTTTACGACTTACCGAGTATGACCCGCTTCCTCTCCAAGTTCAACGTTCCTTTTTTACAGCCTTGAGGTGGTATTTAAAAAAATACGTTTTATAAAAATGTAGCCAAAATTATGGGCCTTACTTAAAAAAGTGCGTAAATACTAAACAACTGATAAACAACCATTAATGTAGGGTGGTAAATGGTAGTTTTCCAGTTATGTAAAATTTTAAATACGTAAGAGGGTATATGATTAAACATTGAATATGAAATATATGTGAAAAACACCATTGTATTTTCTTCGATACTTAAATGGATTTTTCAAAGTTCCTCTGCTCCATGATGGAAATGACTTCGAGTCTAATGTCTAAAAACCTTAACTAGAAAAGGATGTTTAAATTTAATCGTCAGAGCTCTCCTTTCGTTTTTTTTGGATTTTAGTCAAAAAAAGATAGCAGCCAATAAAAATATGCGTTAAGAAAAATGAAAATAATGTTGGTGGTTCTTAGTCGAAGTATGATACAGTTAAAAATGACCGATTCGGATAGGGATACGTTGGCGCAGTGGATAGCGCGTTGGCTCGGATTGCCAGAGGTCCTGGGTTGGAGTCCCAGATGTATCCGTATCTTTTTCTGGTTTTTCTGTTTCGGATTTTCGATTGACTTTCGCTAATATTATCTTCATTAATTAAAATATTATAATTTATTTTGTACATTTCTTTCTTTTAATTTTTAGTCAAATGTACAAAATGATGTTTTCTGTTTTACAGTTGACGTGATTTTGGTGGCATCAACCCTAAGTAATGCCTCTCCCCTTGGCAGTGCACTGATGCCAACCTCCAGCGCTTTATGCCCATATATTTAACCCTCCATTCTTACCAGTTTCCTGCCGCCTATCTGCAGTTCTTTATGCCCATGTATATGGTTTAGATCACTAAATTTAGAACTTATCTTAATGTTTCACAAAACTCCCTTGTTCCGGCAGTAATAATATAATCAACAAAAAAAAAAAGTTTTTTTCCACATTTGTAATACGGTCAAACTTGGATCTATCACATAAACGCATCGTGGATATTATTTCTACAGAATTCAATCAACTCCCATCCTTCTCCTTACGGTTTCATGCCACACCGTCACATGGTTGGTATTGGCACTCCATTGTGGGCTGCTAGGCTCGCTTCTTTAGAGAATTTTTTTACTGGTGAAATCCGCATTTAGTCCTCTACTAATGAATAATAATAATAATAATAATTGTATATATATATATATTTTACATTAACTCCACACAGGAGGCTCTGAGGAAAATAATTTCCCTCAGGGCCTATGTCATCTTTGGAGATGCTGTGAGGAGGGTCATTTTGAGGAGAGGAAGGAGTGAACGTGGGTCTTGAAGAGACCCATGTTATAGGAAGGAGGAAACACAGAGGCCGGCAAATCGTTCCACAGCCGAGCTGTTGAACACAAGAACGAGTCGTAGAAGCGTCCCGTTCTCATGTGACAAATGTCAACTGTGTATATATGTTGGGCGCGCGTTTGGCGTGTTTCCCGACTATGCACCGAAATACCGGTAGAACAAGGATAGCATTCCCACCTGACGCCTGTGCTCTAAAGATTGCAATCCATTTGTTAAGACAGGAGAATCTATCAAGCGGATAATTTGTAGAGCGCCGTTTTTGTGAGAAATCACCTCAAGTTTCACACATTCACCTTTCTTTCATCGTCCTTATCAACATTTTCACATAATATCTAGTTCTAAAAATACACAATCTTTCCAAATGCATAAACTATTTCGACCACATACAGAACACGTCGATCGAAATCTAATTATACTAAATGTCGACTTGTTTAATTCATGTACTATTTCCATGTTTATCGACTACCATAATACGGGCATTTGCCTGGCTTGGTAGTCGAAAAGCCATGTAAAACAAACCTGTAAAAAACAAAATGAATAAAGAAAATTAAAAAAAAAAAAAGTAAATATCAAATTCAAATTCATTAATTTATGGTTTAACGATTTGACTATTTTTACGATCAATATGTAATCAGATAGGTCGTGTTATTAGCCAGGATGACTCGTTAAATAATTCAATAGCCAGCTGATAAAATCAATGCAGCAAGTCGCGCGATTTCAAAGCAGGAAGACAGCGGAGGTATTTATAAACTTTTCCGTGAACATAAATCGCTGACGATTATGAAACAAACAAACATCTGGCCATCCAAACACTTGCGGACTCACACTCATGCAATATTATGTTAGGTTAGCACTGAACGGATAATGCATAGGAGTATGATCAATACCATCACCGATTTTGAGCAATCGATTACCACCAAATTATATAAGGTCTTTCAATTCCTTATAGTCGCCAGAACTAAAATCTTCACAACAAGCCATCCATTGATGTGCTTGGTGTAACCAGGGCACGAAGTCTCTTTCAGAAGGCAGAGTATATCTTTATAGTAAACAACTGCTGATTGTGTACAAATCCTAAGTGACCCAATATTGAATTATGCAGTCACCTCTGGTCTGGAGCCCCAAAATACCTTAAAAAACCATTGACCTTCCTAAACGGGCTGATCGTTTGATAGATTTGGAGCACCGACGACGTAAGGTGGGAATGCTGTCCTTGTTCAATTGGTTCTTTATTGGAAGATGCTCCGAGGAACTTACGTCGATCCCTTCTTCACCGGTGTGTACAGTAAGGCCGGTCTCTTGCGATTTCACAAAAAATACCTCAAACATTACCATAAACATGGGGCAGGGCCACAACGTTTGTTGTTTTCCATGGGCAATGGAAAGTAAAAACATTGTGGCCCCGACTTAACTATCGACAAAGCGTGTAAACATTTTCGTCGGAGGAGACGCGCCGTTATATACACGCAAAAACGCACATCCAAACATTTGTTCACGTTTGACATTCGCAACAGGTTGAATTCGCAACAAGAACGGACTATGTGATTCTGTTTCCTACCTCCTACAATAGCGGCTAACATCAAAATGATGGCCTCCGTGGTCGAAAGATAAGGCCCTCGACTAGCGACCGGAGATCGCGGGATTAAATCCGGACGTCCGCAAGTAAATTTTATTTAATTGATTTGTGTTTTTTCCCAATTTAATGTAACGATCCAGAGTTGAAGGTACAATCAGAACTTCCCTGGTGTGAGAACCTCATTCGGGATTGAAACGTTGCTTGAAATGGCTATAGTCGTGTTTGGTGACTAGATCTGAGTAGCCAGGTACTTCCCCACCTTCAACCTATGGGGTAAATTTGGAAAATCCATGCTTTTGTGGTATATTCATGCGTCGGAAAATCTTCTGATTTATTTGTGTACTTACTCACCAGACGGAAACCAAAAAATTATTCCGTGTATCGAAAAGCAATAAACAGAATTATTTCTTTAAATGGCATTTCAACGCATGCCGGGTACTCGCCAGTGTTTTATAAAAAATTACTGCCAAATTATCGACAACAAAAAAATCACGAAAAGTATAATACAGATTAGTAGTAGTACCGGCGTAGTCCAGCGGTAGGGCGTTGAAGGTCGCTGAAGGTCGCGGGTTCGAACCCGGCGTGCGCAAATAAATTTTATTTAATTGATTTGTGTTATTTCACAATTAATTATTTTAAAATAATATAAAGTATATTTGCGGCACGTTCTAGAGTGGAAGATACTCTTAGTATCGCCCTGGTGTAAGACCACCATTCAGAATTGAAACGTTGCTTGAAATGGCTTTAGCCGTGTTTAGATCTGAATAGCCAGGTACTTCCCCACCTTCCTCTTCCTCTCCTCATTCCCTTCGCCACTTACCTTCAGCCTCATGACATACCCCAATTGGAAATGCCATAGTCTCACTGGCTCCAGACGGGAGCAGTTGGGACTTTTGTGAGTTATTCACTGTAAAAAAAAAAAATTTTCGTGCACACAGATCCTCACAACACACTTCTATTCGATTACCTCTTCAGTGATGTGATCATGTCAAGGTTTACTTACACACGCACGAATCGAAATCATCACACCTGAAAAAGCGATTAAGTAAATCGAATGTCGATTTTATTCGATCGGATGAATTTTAAACATCTCGAAATGTTTCAATTATTGAAATGATCGGTACTTTCGAAATGGATACGTCGATTTTCATCATCTCAAGTTCTTTCCCACGGTAATTAAGGCGATCAGGCGGCTGTCTTTAAACACATTAAACAGGTGCATGTAATATATTATCAATTATCACATATCATTTTTATGTATTTCAAAATCATCACATGTCTTCACACAAACTTCACAAAATTATAGGAACCTATCATGAGAATCTAGGAAAAGATAAGATGAAAATAAATTAAATTATTTATCTAACTAATATTTAACATTTTTAACAATGCTTTTTTACTACTCGCCTTCGCCCGAGTTATCAACACTCTTTTTCCAAAATCATTTTTCTTATTGACCAACAGAAAATATAAAAAAAAACCTTGCATCTTTGTCTTATTTTTTACTGATATGGTTTAAGATGATACCCGGTGGTGCAGAAATAGATTTTACTAAAATATTGCTGTCACTGTTGCTCTTACTCCACCGGATATTGAGCGAAAGGGACAATGCACTGACACCTAACTAAAATGGAGGTTTTGTATTCCCCACTTTTCTCCTCCAAAAGTGGACTGATTTTCAATTTTTTTTTTACCTACTACATAAGAAAAAACTATTCTATGTCTGTACGTTTTGCTTTTTTAAAAAAATCATTGTCTGGTTTGTATACTGAACATCTTTTGACGGCGTTTAAACCAGTCAATTTTATTGATTTTTGGAAGGTCATAATTTCTATTAAAAGTAACTTATCAAAAAAAACAAAAAGTACCGACACGCTAGTAGTTGATATCTATTTTATGCAAAAACAATATTTTCTCTAGGGTTAAAATCCAGAGAGATAAATAGGGAATACGTTTGTATGGAAAAATCACCGCCGGGTATCCTCTTAAGATGATCCACTAGTCCTTGACTCATTCAGAATCGGGCGGAGCGAACGATTTTTGGGCGTTTACCAATAAAAACCCTAATCTCTAGCAAACAACAGTGTTTTGTTATTCCCCAAGTATATTTTTAAAGATCGCGTAGACTAAGGCATGTCCGTTGGCCCCGGAGTCTGGGCGTAGACTGAGCGACGGGTTAAAATCTTTCTGTACATGGCATAAGGATAAAATTCGCACTTACAAATTCGTTGGGTACCGCCTATTTTTATTCACTGAAAAGAAACGTCGCCAAAATGCACGTTTTATTTTATTTTGTGAAGTTCAGATACAAATATTAAAATCTTTTCCGATCACTCTATAAGAAACTTAATTAGCTACAGTATTCAATAAAACACCACCAGAAAAAAGATTTGTAAGTAGGAGATTTTTCACTTTTAACCATTTTTTATAGGTCAGATGCATAATTTTTTTCTTAGCTTATTTTAAAGCTTATCAAAAAATACTCGATCACTTCAAAGGCCAAGATGTGTTCTACTCACAGTATTTAATTGAAGCATCTATATTATTTCTAAGCGATCAAATTTTCAAAACTAATACACAAGATTTTGTACGATTTTGCATTTTTCCGCGTGGCTTCACCTTAAAAGCTCTTTTTGAAAACGAAGTTGCCGACTGATAATACCAATTGAACAATTAACTTCCGACATCAAAAGTGATTGATACTCTAAGGACCAGTTGTTTCGGAAAATTTCACGTTTGAATTTCCCTCAAATCGACATTCAGCGAAAAATTGGGTTGTTTCAACCTCCGTCAGAAGACATTTCATCGAAAATTCCATAGGACCAGTTGTTTCGGAATTCCCTTCAAATTTGAATTTCCTTCAAATTTGAATTTCCTTCAAATCGTCATTCACCGAAAAATTGGGTTGTTTCAACTTCCGTCAGCAGTAAAAATATTATAGAAATGTGATGTGAATGTGATCAGCCGAGTCCGGACGGTTAGCGAAATAATGGGAGGCGCATGCGCAGACGTCAAAATTGTGATTCGGCGTGGAACACATGAATAAAATTTTCAAATTTATCGAACGTTATTTGTTGCTATTTACTGCTGACGAAAGTTGAAACAACCCAATTTTTCGGTGAATGACGATTTGAAGGAAATTCAAATTTGAAGGAAATTCAAATTTGAAGGGAATTCCGAAACAACTGGTCCTATGGAATTTTCGATGAAATTTCTTCTGACGGAGGTTGAAACAACCCAATTGTTCGGTGAATGTCGATTTGAAGGAAATTCATACGTGAAATTTTCCGAAACAACTGGTCCTAAGAATGACAACCATTCAGAATCGAAGCGTTGCTTAATTAAGCGTTGAACCAGCTTAAGCCGTGTTTGGTCACCAGATCTGTATAGCCAGGTAATTACCCACCTTCCTTTTTCCCATATCCTTTCACGTCCCATACTTTTCAGCCTTACAGCATACCCCAATTGGGGATGCCATAGTCTCACTGGCTCCGGTAAGCAGGAAAGAGTTGGGATCTCGTTCAATATTCACACTTAAAAATATAACGAAAAAATCTTTCTAACTTCCACGCATTTTAGCGAAACTCACAAACAAACTTGCTGCTTTATAGATATTTATCATTGTACATAGAGGACCGGACTGTTCAAAAGCATGCTTTAAAAAAATTGTTCTAATAAAGTTTTATATCCCACTACCAAGAATTGTTCTTAGAAAACTGTATTTGTCGACCCGTTTAAGGTGCAAGGCCATGTTCCGAGAGTCCTGCTGGAGAGGTCTCTCCCGATCCGGCCTTACACGCAGTTGGTCGGCAGACGTGCAGACGTGTCAACAAATCCACCCCGTGAAAGTGCTAAGTCATCAAACGTAGCCAACCACATGGGATGACCTATGGCAGAGTTGTTGGTTATCTAATAAAATTGTTCATTTTATCGGTGAAAAGAGCCTATATCTCCTAGATTTTAGTGGAAATATTGATTCCAAGATGGTAACACTGATTCATGCCTCAATAAAACATGTTATTAATCTAATTTTATACCATTTCAAAAGCCTTTTCATTTTTTATCAGTTCTTCGTTTTGTGTGATGTCGAATATTCTGATTTCTGTATTATGTCCCCGTTAACTATCCAAAAATTGTTCGAACAAAGTGCTCAGTGATCACATTGAATGCCGCCTATGCTATGAATATAACATTACGTATTACATGTGGAATTTACAGTAAGGTCAAATAGTTGAAGGCATCGGAAATAAATGTTGATATTGCCTTCTAACTTCTAATTATAACATAAATGACGAGCAAAAAACAAAGTATTTTTGTCCGCTTTTAAAATTAACACAATAATTCAAATGTTAGGCCCAGGCTACACGAGCGCCGCGACAAACCGCAGCAGACACAATTTACTATGAGAGCGGCCGCGGCGGTTGAACCGCTCGTCTGGCCTGGGCGGTTCGCAGGCGGTTTTCCGCGGCGGTACAACCGCTCGTGTAGCCTGGGCCTTAGGAGTGATAAGGTGAAGGCCAACCACTAACTGTTGAATATACATCATAACTAAGTGCTTTGTTTGAAGTATTAGCTGATTTATTTGTGATCTGGTTAGTGCTTTACACCTTTTTACACTTCTAATAAATACGCTAAGAACTAAAGTATTAAGGTATTTTTTGTTTATGCGATCAAATGCTTTAAGTTATCAGAATTAAGACGATAGACTTTGCTTTTCGGCCCATACAAAAAGGACGCCTGGGAAAAAACACTTTTCTACATCGAAAATTGCACAAAATGAATATATTTTTTTTATACTGCCTTCTAGAGGGTGAAAACTGTGTCGGTATGTTTTCGAATTTTCGATGCGTTTCGTATTAACGTAAAAATTCACTGTCAAACATGTACGATTTATCAAAAAATACTATTTAAGGAAAAAGTGCTGGAAAAATCAACTCCCATAAAGAATTATAAAATTATAAAAAGCTACCGACGTAGCTTCTTCTTTCTAAAAATATGTATTTTTTTAAATTTCAATTTCGTGAAAGTTTCGGTGTAGAAAAGTGTATTCTCTATAAACCCCTTTTCGAGCGATTTCTGTAGGTAAATTTGAACGTTGTCTCATTCGCACATTTCGCATTCGCATGTATTGTAAGTGTGCGTGAGATTATTGTGAGCGGGACAGAATGACAGACGCGGGTGTTCCGCGTGTCGTTCAAAGTCTAGCCTCTTAAGTTAGCCTCTTAGAAGCTATGCGTAGTGTGCAGGACCGTAGACACTTTAGTAGTACATAACTGCTAACCTTATACAAAGCACATATGGGCCCCACGGATGAATATGGCAGCCACCTCTGGTCTGGAGCCTCACAACTCCTAAATAAAACCGTCGACTTTAAGCAGAAATGGGATGTCTGTTTGATAAATTCTCCTATCTTAACAAACTGATTGCAATCATCATCTGTCATTGTTGTACGGGTATTTCAATGGAAAATGCCCCGAGGAACAAGCGTCATTGATTCCTCCACCACCGGTGCACAGTTTGTAAACAACTTTTGTACACATGATAACTTTATATTATATGAAGTTAATCATATGAGAACGGTTCGTTTCTGCGACTCACTCAAGCTCGACTGTGTTTCCTCTCCCTACAGCATGGGGTCTCTTTGAGACTTGTATTTAATTAGCCACAAAAGAATACACTTACATAATAATAAATGTAACACAGAATGATAAATTTAAAAAAATATATTAGGTTAATTAATGCATAATGACCATAGCAAAAAAAAAGTATATATATCCTTACGCCCTCTAAACCACACATTTTACAAAATAAACAGTATTTGCCAAAAACATTGGATTGTAGGAACAGAAATAGAGGTCCTTGGAAAGAAAACCTCAAATGTCACAAATGGATTATATTTCAGGAGATCATTTTTTAAACTGAATACCATGGATCTACTGATTTTTTAAGGATATTAAAAAAAAAATAACAAAGCATAGATTCACCTTTTAAGCCATGAATTGGTATAGCAAATACTATTAAGTATGTCCAATTAATTATTAATTAAAAATTCAACGTGACATTTGCTGTTTCTTCAAAATTCGATTTGGACCTTAGCCTGTATTCAAAATATTGAGAATTTTGTGGCCACACAGTTACAATCACTAACCAAAAGCGAACTAATGGACATTCGCGCCAATAATATTTGTTTTCAAACAAATTTTGTGGACATTTGCTGTTTTCACAAAATATATATTTTTATATTTATATTATATAGTACCATATTTTTGACAGTCAATTTGAAGGACGTACGCTAAGAATAGTGGCCTGCACGGGAATCAAAAAGAAATTTTGCAAAAAGTTGCATTTGGGAAAATATCATACTTTTCATGGGCATAATGTAAGACTTGGGCTAGAACAATTTTAAAATGTAATTTTCTCCGGCCATGTCATAACACCAATGTGAATGAAATTTTGTTCGTACGCTTAGAATGGTGGCCTGCACGGGAATCAAAAAGAAATTTTTTGGGAAAATTATTTGGGAAAATATCATACTTTTCATGGGCATAAGACTTGGGCTCGAACAATTTTAATTAGTCTCAAAAATACACTCCTAAAAATGACATATTTCCTGAGACAAATTATTTTCCTCGGGGCCTCTTGTGTGGAGTGAATGTAAAAAAAAGAATTACTTGACACTTTCAGATTAAAAATATTTGTTTGCAGGAAACCAAACGGGAACCAACGAACGATATCCTTTATGGATTGGTTCCCTTATATCTAAACCTACAGTATCAATGTCCTTGATTTTTCCTTAATTGCGGATATATACTTAAAATCTATTTTTATCTGTAATTAAGAAGAAACTGTCAGCAATACAATTTTTTATGGAAAGCAGATTTATTTCATGTTTTCGTTCTTGTGTTTAAACAGCCCGGAGCCAATAGGACAATGGATGGTACGCCGATTTTGGTGAATTTTGTTTGGCTGAAAAAGGGAAAGGTGGGAAAAGGATGGGGAGTAAGAAGGTAGGGAAGTAGCTGGTAATTCACATCCGGTTAATTAACACAGCAAAAGCCATTTGCAGCAATAGAGCGATACGGAGGGTAACTCCTACCCTAGAACGTGTGTATTTATTCAATTTGGTCCTAGGAACATTCACCGCCCACAATTAACTAAAATTTATTAAATAAACTGTCGGGACTGTTTGTATTACATTGATGAGTTAATCTAACCAAAACTAACCAAATTGTTATTCAATTTATGTCATTTCCGTTGGCTATTATTTGTAATAAATTATTTCAGTAAAAAACACACATTTTCAAATATGTGGTAGCAAATAATTTCCCCCACGGTGAATTATCCGCGGTGAATTTTCAACGCTTTAGAGTCCAAGCTGCCGAAATGAGATATTTGAGAGGAGTGGCAGGGGTTACGAAATGGGAACATATAAGAAACTCTACAATCCGATATGATCTAACCATTGAACCACCGCTACCCTTTATAGAAAAATCGCAACTGAGGTGGCTTGGGCATGTACTAAGAATATCTGATGACCGGATTCCGAGGAAAATACGGAGTGCCATTCCAGAGGGTAGACGTCCAGTGGGCCGCCCCAGACACAGTTGGGCGAGGCAACTCCAAAAACTGTGCGAGGAAAGGATGGGTCTGCCATGGACGGAGGCCGAACAATCGGCGCAAGACAGGTAAGTATGGAGGAGCCTTATCGATGCAGTGGGTCCCCGACCCGAATAGGACAAGGGGAAGAAGAAGAAGAATTTTCCTCGGTGAATGGTGGTGGGTGTATTTATCGTGTCTGGAACCCACGAATACTGGGAGCAAAACCATGGAGCTTACCTCTGTTGATATATCGTATACAGTACACAGAGTAGAAGCTTGAACCATGATAAACCAACAGCGAAGAAACAAGATACCTTTGAACTCGTCGCGTGCTGAGAACTCCTTGGAAAGACCGAGTAACCAATATCGAGGTCACGATAGGAATGTCTAAAGGCCTTGAAATTATTGTCATTGCAATTAAAAATGCTCAATACTAATGTAAGAATAATTTGTTGGTATACGGACGAAATTTGTTCTAATAATTAATAATAATAATTTGAATAAAATAAACATTGAAACCCTCTTTAGTCCCGTTTTTAACCGTTTTACGAATAAAATGATCGTATTTTAGAATAACATTTATTTCCGTGTACAATATTATGATATCCCATGATTTTTCAGGGATCTGCAATGAAATTCACGAGTTTACTGAATAAACAACGATAAAAATACAATCAAATGTTGATATCGATTGACACAGCTAAAAAGAAAACCAACATGTTTTCTGAGCAAACCACCCACCGTTATTATATATCGAAATTATATGTAAAAATACATTATTGTAAAAATACATTATTGTAAAAATACATTATTGTAAAAATACATTATTGTAAAAATACATGATTGTAAAAATACATTATTGTAAAAATACATGATTGTAAAAATACATTATTGTAAAAATACATGATTGTAAAAATACATTATTGTAAAAATACATTATTGTAAAAATACATTGTTGTAAAAATACATTATTGCGTTCATTTCTAATTTGTATTTATATTAAAATTTTCTTAATAAAATACCATGTATGATCGTGTGAGAAATGTGGAGATTCGAAAAGAATGCAAGGCTGATGTAAGCGTAATGAGTAAAATTAAGAAAGGAACCCTCAGATGGTTTGGGCATGTAGAGCGAATGAACAAAGAAAGGAGCGTAAGGAGAATATATGATGCAAGTGTGAATGGTATAAGAAGTAGGGGACGTCCGAGAAAGACATGGCACGATCAATTGAATCAGATACTTGAGTCGGGCCATGTCAAGACTCAGAAAAATAGAAGAGTATGTATGAGACGATGTATGAATGTGGATGAGGCAAAGAGTGTGTGCCAAGACTGAGGTGTTTGGCGGTCCGTCCTCTCTGCCTACCCCTGCGGGGAAACGGCGTGATGGTTAGTTAGTTAGTTAGTTAATAAAATAATAATAATCGTTGTTTTTGTTTTATTTTATGTCGGCTATTTTCATACTTTACTTTATTTTTCGATGCATATTTGCATGTATATTTCAGCCTTTTGATGTTATAAATGTTTTATTTATAAATAAATCTATTCAGGATTCAGGTAGTTAGGAAAATGTCGTTTCTAGTATTCTAACAATCACCTTTAAAATACACCGTTTCTAATATTTTGCAATCAGATAGTTAAAATTGTTCCTGTTTGTTGTAATCAAATGTATGCACGCTGTAAAAAATTAGTCATTTGTAAACTCAGATATACAAATAATTAAATAAATGCATTTCTTAAAAAAAAACAAAAAATCTTAACAAATTTTTGGTTAATTTTGCCGTGTTGCGCTACCTCATTCTTTGTCCAACATATCGAACAGATTTTTCGAAATGTTTACCTTATTTTGACAATTAGTTTTTAGAAATAGGACATCGATAGAAACTCAAAAGAATACAAGAGAAAAATGCACAATCTACAGATTTCAATCTCCCCTTAGTACATCGTGAAAGGCTAATTTGAACAACATTTTTGAATAACAATGACTTGTGACATTCAGACGGGTTAAGTCAACGAGTTTCTAGTTCACAATGTCACCCAGTTTCAAATCACAATGAAAGTGCAACAATTAACAATTCGTGATATCATATCGGCCACTGCAAACCACAATCTAGTCGTATCAATAGAAACCTATTTCACTTGGGCTAGATAAGGCTTTATTGCGCTTGTGGTAATTATATGTGAGAGCTGTCGAATAAAAGGTTACATTCCGCAATTATGTGACGTAATTATTAAAAATGGCGATGCACCAAGTCGTATGATATTTGGAATCGCGCCGCTAACATTAGAACTTTTAACTCTTTATGCGGATGGCGATAAGGTTTAAATTCCTGCTCCACACCAACCGCCTGTTTTAATTTATGCAAAAAAACATCGCCTAAAAACATATTTAATTATTTGCGAAGTTCAGGCATAAACATTTAAATGTTTTAGGATCATTTTCCAAAGAACTTAATTTGTACCTTGATTCAATAAAACAATAATCGAAAATGGAATCGTAAGTAGAAGATTTTTAACTTTAAAGCAGTTTTTATAATAATAATTAAACAATTTGTAGAGCGCCTTTTTTGCGAGAAATCACCTAAAGGACTGTACAATTTGTAATAAATTCTTAAGCTGTATCTAGTTTTATTATTCATAAATAGATACAGAAAACATACTTACATGGTAGGTCACTTCCAACAAACACTCTTTAATTAGAAAGCTTGGAGGAGATACAACTTTGCACCCGGAGGACACTAATGGAAGTTTAATGGAAGTTTATATACTTAGTGAAAAGTGAAACATAAAGGTTTAGAAATAGTTAAATAAATTAATTTGGGAGAAGGGAATGGGTACCGCCGCCCCTGGAACCATTTATTGGATAACCAATACCTCTGCCATAGATCCAATAAATCACCCCAAGTGGTTCCTACATTTGGTAACTTAGCAGGGGTGCCCTGGTTAATGGGGTGAGGTTTGTCTAGGTCTTGGCGGCCGATGATCTGGACACACTGAACCCCAGATTCCCTTATACCCTTTTCCTTCCCATAACTTATATCTTTCGGATATATTTTTTGTTTTTCTTCTTATCTACGAAAATGTAAATACTTTCCTCTCCTTTCTTTTTCTATAGCACATATTATTCAGCTAAAAAAATATATTTTAATCTACATTTTTATGCTGCCTACAATTGAAAAAATGGTTTCTATTTTGTGTTATTTTTTCTCTCTTTCTTTTTCTTATAATATATTATTTTCACTTTAATTTACCTTCATTCCTACTATTTATGTAATGTTCATATTTTAAGTTGATCTTTTTTTTATCCAAACATTGTGTCTCTGTATATATCATATCATACACTTGCTACGAAAAGCCCGTAAGGGCGTTGAAAATGAATAAATAAATAAAATTAATAACTTTCTCTTCCTTTCCCTAAAAACACCCTCCACACAGCATCCCCAAAGATGACGTAGGCCCTGAGGGAAATTATTTTACTCAGGGTTTCTTGCGTGGAGCTAATGTAAAAAAAAAGTTTATAAGAAAAGCGTTTTAACATCTGAATCATTCAACCACAATTTTAATGCTTCATGAAATATGATATTTTATTTGTCATTTAAATTAGCTTTGATTTTCAAAATTGGAACTGATTGATGAAGTGATTCAAACAAGCGATAAAGTAGGTACCAAAACTATTATATTTTAATCAATAATTTGATATTCGAAATGTTGAATTTGTGTAGTTTGAAAATTTTGACAAATGTTGTCATTTTTCAAGTATACTAACGGTGTTGGTTCGAAAAGAACATTTCTGATCGTCTTTTGAAAGGCAATGATCCCGAGGAAAAATTATACGTAGCACATTTACTTCCTACGAATAATCTAATAAACATAGTGTATATAATATTGTGATCAGTAAATGTGCAGTGGGCAGTAACTGAGATACTTATAGTTTAGTAAGCCGATACTTGGTTCGACCGATAAGGAAGTAAAGCGACCATATGCTGTACAGGCATAGCACCGACCGGTGAAATCTAATCTGGAGATGAGAAAACTGGCCGCCACATCTGTGGCCCTCTCATCCACAGGGTCCAGTAGATAGACACGTGTGCAGCAACCAGTTGTCTCGGGTTCTATCCCAGCCGTATGTTAATGTTTATTATCACTGCGGAATTATAGCCAAGGTTGAAATGTGAAAAAGAAATATGATATTTTTTCCACCATGGAACAAAATAGCATACCTACAAGTACCTATAGATTCGCACGCATCGATCTTAAAGGTTGTCTTTTAATTGGAGGTGGAAGGTTTGATAACCGTTGAACTGAAAAATATGTCTCTGTAACTTTTTTTTTTTGTTAAAACAGTTATTATCTCGGGAAAACTGCTCAGGGTTAGCTTTTAACGGGCAAAAGTTTACCCTTTATTTTATGAAACCTAATTTGGATGCATAACAATTTGCAATTCGGATATGGGTTCCGCTACCCGTGAATAATAATAATAATAATAATAATTGGATAATTTGTAGAGCGCCGTTTTTGTGAGAAATCACCTCAATGGCGCTGTACATTTTATTATGACTTCTTAGGCTCTACCTAGGACTATTATTTACAAATAGATACAGAGAACATACTTACCTGGCAGGCCACTTTTGATAAACACACTTTAATTAGAAAGTTTATGCTTGGAGGAGATACGACTTTGCACGCGGAGGACACTATATTAAAACACTGGAGATTGCATAATTTTACATTTGTTACACCATCATTATTTTTCATATTAAATTTATAATAAGATTACTGCCAAAAATGCATTTATTAGATAACTAACACCTCTGCCATAGGTCACCCCAAGGAGTTTGCTACGTTTGGTTACTTAGCAGGGGTACCCAGGTTTATCGGGCGAGGTATGTTCAGATTTGGCCCAATACAAATTAAAGCAGTAATATACTAAGAACATTTTCACATGTAGGAAACACTTTGTGGGTATACACAATTATAATAATGAGAATAATAAAGTGGAAATAAAACAAAGTTATATTATTCTCATTATTATAAACTAAGAACTGTTAAATAGGTACTTATTCGGACGATATTTAAATAAAACTGTGTAGTGTAAATTATCCTACCATTAGTAGTGGTCATATCGTTTGGTAATATAGTTCGATGAAGTCTAAATATTTGCGCTACTTACATTCAATTTGTCAAAAAGACAGCATTTTTAAAAAGCATCCATAATTTTACAATATTCTATTTCAAAAAAATTTAAGAGACGACACAAATATCTGTGCTTTGACATAACCTAACCTCAAATTATTGGATATAAATGCTGAAAAAAAAATTTAATTTACAATTTTGAATCTTATTTTTTTAATTAGCAATGTGAGTAGCGGGCTTTTTTGAGCTAAAAACTATAAATAATTCAAACATAATATTAGCACGCTACCGAAGAACATTATTCTTTCAATATTCGATAATTTTTTTTTTTACTCGAGCCAACTTTACATAAAAAACTTTAGACAATCAAAGGTTTGTCTTTGGTTCATTTGACAGTTTCTACAGAGCTAGAGATCTGTTGTTGGTTGTTGCGGTAATGTGGTAGGTGATTGTCTTATATTGTTTACCGCCATCTCTGATCCACAAGCTCCTTCCCGTGCATCTCCCGGGCATGAACACCAACCAGTCAACATTGAGAACAGGTGTTCATTTTGGCCAGGACTGCACCAAGGGTCAAAAGGCACTACTGCGAATAAAATTGTTTCAATTTTGAAGCATTGCTGCTGAAAATAACCTGCAATTTCCAGTTCCAACTGTTGGAAAAAATAAGTTGAACATTATTTTATTAATATTTTAGACACCGGTCAGATTTAGCTTGTAGATGTCGCTTTTCACATAAACTTCATTATGGCTATACAAAGTATTAAGGGACGTATTTGAATTACATTAACCAGTGATTTCTGACATTATTTGGAGTAAAAAATGTAGGTGAAATTTAGGACCCTGATGACTTTTTTGGTTTTTATTTATAATTTTTTTTTTCAAAACTAAACAACAACAAAAACTATTTTGTATATCATCACTGGTCACTTAGCCGAGTAACCAGTTAACCCCTCACCCAGACTGTAACTGCTAAATACATATTCTTTTTTTGTGATGTAAGATGAAAAAAAAAATAGTCACCGGTGACAAAAATTTTATTTTCATTTTTTAATCCAAATAATTTTAGCAATCACTGGTTAAAGAAAGTCAATTACGTTCCTTAACAATCTGTATAATTTTGACTCAGTATCTACAGATTAATCATCCATTTTTGTTAGGAGCAAGATCATTTAAATTTTATATCCCCGACTTTTTGGACTATAATATTCTTTTTTTTATATTTCTTTCCAGCTCTGGATGAATGAAAATTTCAGCTTTTAAACATTATACTTGTATATATTTTTAACATATGTGGCAAACGTAAAGTTTTGCTTTGAGTTCACTCGCTAAAATGACTTTTTTAGATAATAATGTTTGTGACTTTGAGGTTACCGATAAAAATAACCGCTTCTGTTCCGGATGCCATTCTTGAGGCATTCGGAACAAAAAGGGTTATTACTACAACACATGGGAGACTATAAATGTGCTAATCCCTAGCTAATTTCTAGAAGTTCGATCTGAAAAAAAACTGATGTCGCATTGGTGTTCTATTTTTTTACCTGAGACCTTTCAATTCCTTGGCACCAAAAAGGCATTCCTTCACCAGTTCTCGTGAAGGAATTTCGATACTTTAAAAAAGTAGATATATATTTTAAACTTCCGTGGAAGTGAATAAAAAAGTGCTGACTCAGGGAAATTGCACACTCTCAAAACACACTTCTATCCACTGGCGGTTTTCGCTAGCGTTAGCGCTTGTGCAGTAAACTCCCAAAGAAAATCTACGGCCAACAATGCTCTTTTGCATTATAATATAACTACAGTTCGAATAGCGTACTGAATGCGGGGAAATTTGGAGGTCTAGCTTCTTTCGTATACATTTAGACCCGCTCTTTCAAAACAATTAGAGTCATTGCGAGAGCCTTGAAAGCCTAAGTTACTTATACCAGAGCGGGAAAGTGGTGAGTGTTAAATTTGTAGGGCTTCCTTCAAATTCCAATTCGTGGCGTTAAAAATAATAACAGAATACCTTAACAAACTTCCAATTTATTACTTAGACCACGAACCGCCACCTATCCTATAACTATCGGTTTATCTACCATGCACATGAGAAACACTGGACAGATATTTCCAAGATGTTTGATCTATACCGCTTCGATGACCAACACAAGTCGTTTTGACTCCTAGACCCAGGCAGGCCAATGAATTTTGTTACTGCTCACGATGGCTGCTCATCGTTGAAAGTGGTTGATCAATTTTATCAGAAACAGGACAAAATTGATACAACTTTTGCCACACGGACAAGCAAACAGCGCACTTCTATAAGTCAATCTCCTCGGTGATAGCGTGCAAGACATGTTTGTCATCTCTGGTCGTCACGGGAACCTCACAACAAACAGGTGTGAGTCCGTCAGTGGTCAGGCAGGTACCCAATCACTGCAGACGTTTTACCTGACGAGATGTTATTTTGACAGGCAATTTGCAGTTTGTTATGGTTCCTGTGCGAGACCGATTGACTTGAGTGATCTTTCGTGTGAAAATAGAATAAGAATGACATGTTAAATAGTACGCATTATATTTTTGAACGTAATTGCCTATCGGTCGTATTATTTTGACCAACACTTTCGATGCCATCAACATTTCCTTTACGTGTACAGACGACCAAACAAGTACTAATGAATATTTTGTTCACCACAAAAATACGTAACATCTACAGTTCTGCTGATCCCGATTGCATTGCATGTTAATGTTATATCGGTCTCACTTAAAAATTAAAACAGTCTTCATCACTATTGAAGAATAATTGTCGATTCAAAAAAAAAAAAGTGTAAGTAAAAGTTAATGCTAAAGGTGTAAAAATAATTTCTTTAGAATATTTTATTAACAATAGCTTCACTTCCAACAATGTTATATTTATTTTATAATACCTCACAAGAGTCCCAACTGCTCCCGTCTGGAGCCAGTGAGACTATGGCATCCCAATTGGGGTATGTCAATAAGTCATGATTAAATAAATCTCTCTAACTAATAATATAAATATTACCACAATAATTGCAAAGCATTAACTTTTTATACACAGGATGGGGCAGAATAGAGTAGTTTAAAAAAATCACTATAGGCCCCTAGACTAGATTTACAGTGAATACCTCTCAAGAGTCCCAACTGCTCCCGTCTGGAGCCATTGAGAATATGGCATCCCCAATTAAGGTATGTTATGAGGCTGAAGGTAAGTGGGGTAGGGAAGGAGACGAGGAAGAGGAAGGTGGGGAAGTACCTGGCTATTCAGATCTAGTCACTAAATACGGCTAAAGCCATTTCAAGCAACGTTTCAATTCCGAATGGTGGTCTTACACCAGGGCGATACTAAGAGTATCTTTCACCCTGGATCGTGCCGCAAATAAACTATATATTATTTCAATAAATTAATTGAGAAATAACACAAATCAATTAGATAAAATTTATTTGCGCAAGCTGGGTTCGAACCCGCCACCATCGGAATGGGATTCAAACGTCCTACCGCTGGACTATACCATATTAATATTTTTAATGTTTCTTTATTCTTTGAATAGTAAATATATAACAATTGTGGAATTTATGGCCGCCATACTAGGCACATGCCCGTGTTATGGTGTTATGGTATTAATGAGAATTCTGCCGGTATTTCAATGGAAGATGCCCTGAGGAACAAACGGCATTGACAACTCGTCTCGTTCTTGTGCTTAACAGCTCGACCATGGAATGATTACCAGCTTCCGTGATTTCTCAAGAAAATCTCTCTGCTCAGCATCCCCAAAAATGAAATCGGCCTTGTGGGAAATTAATGTGGAAGTTCGTAAAAATGAAGATATTTTCTTACTCTTGACATTACTGTTTTATTTTTACCAAACACAATAAAAAATTAAGGATTGGCGTAATTTTGCACACGAAAAGTTGTTTTCCGCATTCAAAAGATTCTGAATCATAATTTTGTAGTCTAAAAAACAAAAGAAAGCCGTGAAAAACGCGCGTTTTCCAACAGATGTTCCAAATTTTTCAAATTTTCTAATTCCGCTCGCCCCAAATGGGCGTGCACCGCACTGTGCTCACGAAGTGTTAGCTCACCGTATATTACCGTGCGCATGCGTGCGTCCGAAATGATCTGTTTTTTATTATTTTAATCGGCCACCTGAGCAAAATCACGACCATAACACCGCCCTGAGGGTAGCGACCGGTTTGATTATCATCAATCCAGAGAAAAATACACAGACAGCTAAATTACAACCACCTCACCTAAAAGGGCAAGACCAACTGTGGGGCAATTCAGACAAATACTTAAAAAAAAAATAGTCCAGCTTAAATACTAGTTTATCTAAATATACATGTTTACGCTGTAATTTTATTTTGTTATATATATTTTATACCCGTTCTAACAGGTCCAAGTTGAAGTACAAGTCTCAACTTAAAGCGGGCGACAAACGCGAAGTTCACATCAAAAAGATACTGCGTTATAAGTATCTTTTCTACCGACACACTATGTTATAAAATATTCCTTCCTACGGCAGGAGAAGGGGTCAGTTGAAATCGGAAGCGGGTGAGAGAATATCATTTCTTTGTACTGGATATGTTAACTTGACAGCTCCGTACATGCTCCGTGTATTAAAAATGACCCCCTCTCCTGTTTACGGTAGAGAGGGGGTCGCATAACTTTTCTGATATCGCCACTGTAGCGAATACGAAAAATAATTCCGATTAGCGAAGGTTCAAACCGCGATCATAGCGCATCATCTTTTTACGTCTGGCGGGTCTCATGGGATTGTATGGCGAGCGCTATTGTGTTATAAATAACTATTTGATGTGAGCTGCGAGTCTGTCGCTACCTTACACGACAAAATAATGAGGTTCATATGAAGTCACATACTTGTCAATCTCGCAAATTTATCCCGATCGGATTAAGATGATGTCAGACCTAAACCGAAGCATTTAGATTCTAGAATTCAGGATTTTAAAGGTTTTTATTTTAATTTTTATATTAGCTCAACACAGGAGGCCCGAGGAAAAAAATCCCGCAGGGGGTCCATCTATGGGGATGTTGTTTGGAGGATCTTTTTTTACGAAGGTTTTTGGAGAGGAAGTTCTGGGAAGGAAAAGGTTTGAGGGGTTATCAAGACGATGGGTTGAGAAAGTTCTGCTGTAGAGGTCAAAAGGTCTCCCTCAACCAGTCTCTTCTGATCCGGCCTGCCACGCAGTATTTTGGGCAAACGCATCCGCCATCAAGAAAAACTCACCCCATGAACCCGGGCACCGACGTTATGTCACCAAACGTAGCGAACCACTTGGAGTGACTTATGGCAGGGGTGTTATTTTATAAAATAAATGGTTCCTGGGACAGTCGTACCCATACTTGCCTTCCAATTTATTTTTATTTTCATTGTCTCTTATGACTATTTGTTTTACATGGGTTTTAGGTTCTGGTGACATTAACCAGGCTCATGCCCATACCATAATAGTCTTATTTGCTGTTCTCGCTGTTTTCAAAGTTTTCAAAGTTATGATGTATTTCACCGGAATCTTTAATCACGGTTATGAAATTGAACCTTTTTGCTCAGTCTCCAGATACCTCTTGGTGTTTTTTCAGCACTGCAAATGGTATGAAAACTCGTTCACGCCACTCTTAGAGATAATGTTTTCAGTTTTTTGGCGGGATAATTTAACGTGTATTTTCGGGTTTTGAAATAACCGCCGGTTTTTTGTCGAATTTGCTGCCAGCATTTTTCGGAATGAATAAACAAAAAATATTTAATTCGGCTAGGTATAAAAAACACGTAAAACTGCTTTTATGATTTTTGTGTTGTGTGAATATAAAGAAGTCATATTTGCCAAAAAGTAATTACTTACTTGTAAGCTATCTTCTTATTTTGAGATGGTTTTAAAATAGAACTAAATAGCTCTTATTGAGTAAAATAGCACTACTAAGCAATGCACACGGAGAAAAATGTTTTTCTAAAATACGATCATTTTATTCGTATAACGGTTAAAAACGGGACTGAAGTTCTTACGAACAATTTAACAGGGTTTCAATATTTATTGGCGGTAAAATAGAAGAATAAATTATTATTATTAATTATTAGAACAAATTTCCCACGTATACCAACAAATTATTCTTACATTTTCCCGCCAATAAAAATTGAAACCCTGTTAATTTGTTCGTAAGAACTTCAGTCCCGTTTTTAACCGTTTTACGAATAAAATGATCGTATTTTAGAATAACATTTTTCTCCGTGCAAAATCTTGTGATTTTGGTTTGAAAATTAGGTCGCTAAGAAATATTTAAGGTGAATTTATCAAATAAAACTGCCAGTAGAATACACATTTGCCTTTAAAATAATCGATTTTTTTTTTTTATCAGTCTTACTATAATTTAGTCTTTTTACAATTCCCAGAAAAAAATAAAGTATCAGGCCTATAAAAATTGCTTTTAAGTTAAAATATCTTTTTTACGAACCGCTTTTCGGTTGTGATTTTTAATGTATAATGTGAAAAACTGCTGGTGTTAAACTGGAATTAAAACCTCGCCGCTATTTATGTTAGGAGTTATTTTTAGCAGTGTTATCGCGAATTTTACACGACGTGGTGCATCACATTATCATTCGAAATAATACATTGTACATTAGTGACATGTTCTATAATGGACAATATGTGTACTCTATATATGATGAGAGACCACCATGATTCTGAACAATAAAACAATTCACGGTGTCCACCGTTGGTAGAGTATAGATAACACAAAAAATTGATCCGAGCATTTCGATTTTTATTTTTTATGCTTTTAATTTACATCTATTTGAATTTCGCTTTTATTTTATTGATTGAATGAATGTGCCTATGAATGTAGTGGAATCTTGAAAGAGGAACTTAAACCACTTTTTGACAATCGAGCAAACTGTAATAATTTAAATGTCATCGGACAGACTTGTTGTCGACAACAATGCATTATTTCAATTTTTCCCTGAAATTCGATGACACTACAGCAGTTAATATATGAAAGAAATGTCAGTCTTTTCTAATCGGGATTTTGGCTCGGTTTGTAGAGTTATCGACTCCGGTTCCTGGGTCAGAAGGTTCAACTATCAGTCAAACCAATATACACATTTGTATTTTTTTGTTTTAAAAGACCTTTTAATATAAATGTATTATAGTAAATAAACTTAATTTTTTCCTTTTTTCGGGTTTACGCTTCGACTAATTTAAAAAGACAATAAACAAGCGAAAAAAAGGAAAGAGAAAATATGTCTGCCACGGTCGTTTGTATTAAATTTGTAATTGAATATATTAAAATTTTAAATTATCCTTGCCAATTTTAATGTAAATTTCCTTTTACATTTATGTTTCCAAATTATTAGCATCCACAATGATGTGAGCTAACTTAAGATTAAAAAAATAAAACATTGCTTGTAATGTCTTTATTTATGCATAGGGACAATTATTCTGAATCGTCATGTCATTCCTAACTTTTATCTTTCACATATTCTTTCCCTTCCCACTGCTTTCAGCTCTACAACAAACCATTATTAATTATTAGTAATACTTATTGTATTAGGGATGTCATAGTGCCACTGGCTTCGGGTATTTCGAATTCTTGTGCGTTATTCACAAGATACAAAACAGATGCTTACGCGTCCTCGGCGTTTCTAAACATTAGATTCATATTTAATATCAACAAAAAATCATAAATTATTTTGGTAAGCTTCGCTTTACTGTATAAACTTAAAGATATGTAATATAAATTAGTAAGATTCTTTAAGAGATTATTTGTTTTTAAATCGTGCTTTAAAACCGTGGTTTAAATTAAAGGACTCCATCTATTTGACTATAGTGCATGGGGTTAATAATTATATGCTAAATAATGTATTTTAAATGTGAAGAAACAATTAATAAAATAAAAAGTGTTTATTTTTGATACTTGATAGTTATTCAAAGTATTCAAAAGATGACATTACTGGTTGAGTTGTAAAAGTATCTATCAACACATTAGGTGATATCTCGGAGGCCTGCCAGTAACTGCCATTGCATAAATGGGTGGTAATTAATATAAGAAAGCCGAGGGCAGTATACTCTCTAATCTCTCACGCTTCATTGGTAATATTCTTAGAGTAACATAGAGTATATTGTTACTCTAAGGTAATATTTCATAGTGCCTATGCCCAGTGGCGTAGCGACAAACCACCGAGCCCCGGGTGAGCGTCGGATCTTACTTGGTTCTTGAGGTTGCTTCTGAAACCTAATGCTATTAAAATCACGTGATACCTGTATACAATGATATGTGACTAACTAAACATCTCGAAATTGATTCCACAGACTAAAATTTGGATTCACCATAATACTCGAACTGAATGTTTCTGCCAAAGACAGCAAGTTGGTAAATAAAACAAGTCAGATACGTCTTCACAATAATTGTGAAGACATATCTACATATATAATGATCGGCTCCACAAAGTTCAAAATAGGGTTTTATCGTCGACTGAACTTCACAATTATTTTGAAGTCATATCTGAATATATAATGATCGGCTCCACTTAATTCAAAATAGTGTTTTATCGTCTTCATCTTTATGTTTTATTTTCATCTTCTTTTTGACAGAGCGCAGATAACTCCTGTTTCAATTTTGAGTAAAAAAAAATTTTGCGTTCCGTTTTCATTTCAAAATACTGGCCTTTGTAATGGATCAGTAAAGATTAATTTTTAAGTATGAAAAAATCGTTCTTATTTGGAGTTTCTTATTCGCATTTTTTCAATATTAAAGTACCTTCCTGCCTGAAGAAAGTTTGAAAAATAATTGTCATTGATATAGTGACATTTCTTTGGATAAATTGAATTATACTTTTTTTAATTTTTTTTTTATTATATAAAATATAATATGGTTACAAACTAAAAATCTTATGATTTTAGAGGAAATTTTGATTTTGATTACAAGAGAATTACACGGAGAAAAATGTTATCCTAAAATACGATCATTTTAGAATAACATTTTTCTCCGTGTAGAAACTTACTTTTTGGATGCGAGCTCTAGTGTTGACAGAACTAGTAATACGATAATATTTAACTAAACTGCTGTTGACAAGTTACTTTCAATAGCTTAGCGCTTACAAATTCTGACTGTAGGTATCTAAATAATAATACTATAAACTCAAAAAAGCAGTAGGTACCATATTATTCCTACGGTGCTACCTCGCCTTTTTAGAGTAATTTGAATGAAATAAAAATAATTTCTTAAAAAATTTTGCGGGTCGTAGAAAAGAACAGTATGAAGTTTTCCTTAGATAATGTGTAATATTCACCTATTATGTTGATCTGTATTCGGCGGTGGCCACGCCACTGACTGTGCTATACGAAACAGAAAGTAATAATTGCAGAACCACGATGGAGAAATGTTTCAATTATAGATTACGTGTGACGAATGCACTCTCAGGAGGAAAACTCATCGAGTAAGTGCATCGGTTTGGCTCAGGGGGAAGGTTGGCAATCATGTGCTGCCATCTTATATATAACTTAAAATATGTATGATTTATTATTAATCTTTCGCGGTGGCATTAAGGACGGGAGGAATTTAATGTTTAATCATTGAAGAGGATAATATTGACAAATCTTCAATGAAACATGAAATTTTGATTTTAAAAACGATCTATAACCGTACACTCAGAAACGGTTCAATCTGGCTACAACCTACTGGCTGGTAAGACGGCTGTCACCAACGTTGCCCGGCGTGACCATATTCAAGAATTTAAAAAAATATGTCATTTTTGTGGTAAATCGAAAATGGCTCATTTTAAATAGTTGTAGACAAATTTATTGGTCGATACAAAAACAAAAAAAAAATTAAAATACCTGCCTTCATTATTATAATTATTTTCTTAATATTTTCCCAGAATGAAAAAACATTGGAAATATCGTATTATTTCTAATAAACATAATAATTATATATCGCATAGTATTTGAATGACCGTAATAAGATGATAAGTATGCACTAAACAGCGCAAACAATAGTTGCAGGAAAGTAATTTAATAAAGCTAATACTGATAATATGCGAATGTAATAAGTGATAACAAATTCCGTCTATTTAAACCATGCCCTGTACATACCTATAACTTTAACATTAAGTAAAACTGGAAGTTAAGTTTAATTTGATTTATTTTTTTAAACTTTGTTAAAAAGGTCGTGATGAGATGTGATCAGCGAGGCATAAAACTACGAAAATACAATTCCTGAATATTAAGGTCGAGATATGTAACACTTTTTGCGTAGGGATAAATTCGTTAGATGCACACAATTGATAGTAATAATATTTCGATATAGAGGCTGAAATTCCGCACGATTCTTCTGGCTTTAGCTCAATACAAATGGGTTCATATCCTTCATGTAATCTTGTTTGAAAAACGATACGAAACAATTCTGATCACTGCCATTTCTCTAATAATAATAATAATAATATATGGATGATTTGTGTTTATTTTTTTTTTAAATCCCCTAAAGGGGGCTGTATATTTTTTCAATGGCGCTGTCCTACTGCTAATTATATATAGATAATTATTGTAATATCTTGTAACTTAACCTTCATCCGTTCGTTTATCTTTTGAATTTACTTTCATTTTTTTTACCAAAAACGTGTTTGTAATATTGTGTCAGAGTTCATTTGTTATAATTATTTCGAAACATTTACGTTAAACGAAGAAAAATCCAAGAAAATTATATAAAATCATGGATGTCAAATTACCGCCCTAGCAGTGGAAGAGTGTTTTTGGTAAACGCGAGCTGATGAAGGTTAAGGCAAACAGATTGCATCCACCAGGAGAATAACACTTACCTGGCACTTGCAATTAACCAGAGATGTACTTTATTACAAATAAATCCATTTCAAATAGAAATGCAAAATACCCATTTTGCATTTTTCCAATTAGTTAAAAGGAATTAGGTAAAATGGGAGATAGCACAATGTGCCTATGACCTAAGTGCTCACGGGAACTACAAGTGCTTAAGAAAGTGCTAATAGGAATAAATTATTAAAAATTAAGTTTACATAGTATAATATTTAATACTTTCCTGGACAGCAATCACATTATGTGGTAATAAATAATTAATTAAATGCAAACATTATTTGATAAAAAAAAACACTTTACTCTTTGCTGTGCTTTCTTTTACCTATATCCTATATTTAATATCTAGACTTTGTGAGAGTATTTAACTGCTTCCCGAATGATCCCGAATTCCTCGTAAAAATTAAAACTTTTCGGGATATCACGCAAACGTCCATAATAAATATAACCACATTGGAACCAACCAAAGATATTAGAAACCCGAACTAACTTATTAAAATTTTTTAAGATTTCGTTAATACACGATAGCAGCACGTAGACGAATAGTAAAACAACACAAAAAACGACAGCTGCTTCCAATCGAATCGAAAATCAGACGTGATTTATAATTTTTGCAATACGTTCTAAAGTAATACATATCTGTAACTTTAAGGACATGGCGTGCAGTGACCAAAGCAATTTGGTCGATGGACATCTGCCAAGTGGGACCAACAACTCTCAACAGATGATCATCGGGATATGGATTATGGGCAGATAGCAGATAGCAGATAGCAGATCTCACATGGCAGATTGGAGATACTCAGGTGGCAGATGATGGCTTGTTCGCTTGATGGTTCAGGGTCGGTAGGAAACAGGCGATGACCTTATCTAGCGCAGGTGGCCGATGGACCAAATCACAGATCAACAAAATAGTGAATAGTTAAATTGTGATTGGATTATGTTTTTTAGATAAATGGTTTTGTAGTGAAGGTATAAGGTAAAGTTTTTTGATAATGTGAGAATCAATTCCCGCTGTTAAGTGTCCAATTACACCGCGTGGACTGTAAAACTAATTTTGAAGCGAATTACGAATGTTCATAAAATTGTGTTTTTATATCTACAGGGGAAGGATAAAGACAGGAATGGCCCTTACCTTGATGATGAAGTGTAGCTCCCAGCTCTTCATTCACAGTCACTTTCCATTTTGTTAAATGACCCGATGATTTGCGAAATGCTTGTACAAGCCCGACAGAATTTTCAAATATAACAATTGAATGTTTTTATTAAAAAAAACAACGAGGTGCAAATATGTTCTTTTTTCAAGAGTTTTTTTATTCATCTTTTTTTGCTTCTTGGATAAGAGCCTTGATGTGAAAGGAGGGGAATCAGAGGGAAGGAATATTTGGAAAGGAGCATGGGTAAAATGGATAAATGTCCTAAAGTTATTTCAACACTAAACACTTACATTATTCAATTCAATGTCTTTAATGTGGTGTTTCATGACCCTTAGCCCCAACAAAATCGGTAAATTCATGCAAAGACATAAAAACTGGCTTGAAAAATTATACTCATGAAATCCTCAATCCGGTGATTAACCCACAAAGCGTTCAGTCTTTAGATTAGCGAACTAAAGGCTATATATACACCTTTATTGGGAGAGTTTTAACATATTTATATATGTGTATATAAGTATACTCGTGGGAGATTCCATGCACTTTTTTAAGCTATGAAAGCGAGGACTTCTGACTATCAGAACACACCAATCAAAAGAGCGACTCAATTCATTGACTATCGATCTTTTCAACGTCACTTACACTTTGTAAAATAAGAGTAGAAAAAATATAAAAACCGTAACTAAAAAAATTGTAGGCTGGCAACACCAATTTTACTGTCAAAATAACAGTAAAATGTCAATGACACTGTTTATGTAGAAAACTGTAAGTAACATTTTAAAAAACATTTTTGTAATATAAATATTTTAGTTTTATTTTAATAATAAAAATTTTAATGGACTTTATATAAATATTTTCAAACACATATACATGTTTTAAGTATGGTTTTATTTTATTTAAGTAGGTATACAATATTTACAGTTAATTCAGAAAGTACCATCAGGCGAATTGTCAAGGAGAGCGAAACAAATGAGGGTAAATTTGAAACTGCAGGCAAAATAGAAAGGGTCGCACTCCGAAAGCTATATATATATATTTTGACATCAGTGCTATTCATCATAAGGTACATTTTTTAGGGGGATGATACACAGGCAATTCTGGGTACTTCAGCTAGTATTAAATAAATGTGAGCAAATTCTAAACTGCTTTTTATTTTACTACATTACCGTTATTCTTCATTGTTTTTTGTCGCACAAAATTGCAAAGGGATAATATATACATATATGCAATTCTAATTTTGAGATCAGTGGGTATCTATATTGCAATGGAAAAATATTTTTCTCACTTTCATGTGTCTTTGTTTTTTACAAAATTGTGGGTTCCACAGCTTTACATTTCCACCGTGTATTATAATTTTAGTATTGCCATTTGAAGAACAATGGCGCCCCCCTATGTTTTCTACTCTTATTTGACGGACAATACAGGCATTTCAGTAACCATCTTTTGAAGCAAGTCATAAAATAATAAAACTGCCCTCTTGACCTTTTTATTTTACACGTACCTACCCGAAATTTGTAATCTTTTCGGTAAAATAATAATAATAATTGGATAATTTGTAGAGCGCCGTTTTTGTGAGAAATCTATCATGAATTATTAGGCTCTATCTAAGTTTATTATTTACAAATAGATACAGAAACATACTTACCTGGCAGGTCGATAAACACACTTTAATTAGAAAGTTTATGCTTGGAGGAAATACGACTTTGCACGCGGAGGACACTATATTAAAAATACTGGATATTGCATGATTTTACATTTGCTATCCCCATCACTATTGGTATTCATTTATAGGAAGATTAATGCCAAAGTTGAGTTAATATTTATTTTGAAAGACTTGAGAATTTAGGACTGTTTAGGACTGGAGAATTTTCATGTGGTGACTTTTACAAAAGCTTACAAATAAAAATTTGCTAATATTTGTACACAACTTGTAGTTATTTACAATGTCGCGGGCAGTGAAGGTGAAAGGTTTTTGACTTTATGTATAAAAGTCCGAAAAGATGAGTTTTAAGTTTAGCTCTAAATTCCGCCGAGTCTGTAATCATTCTTAACACTTCGTCACCTTGGTTGGATAGGGCTCTAACTACGTCTTACGATGGAAAGGAATTTTGGCACATAAGAACATGTTCTTAGGTGTCAAAGTCCTTACCATTGTAAAGTGTAGTTAGAACCCTATTCAAATGAGGTGACGTCATGTGGCAGTCCATTCCATGCTTTAGGTCCCGACACTCCAAAAGCACGCTCACCGAACTTAGTGTTTGGAGTGCGCTTTGGTTCCTTCAACCTTCCGATGGCTGATGACGCTGATGACCTGAGGGTTGATTTTTGAGCATTGGAATTTAAGCAATACCCGTTTTATTAAGAACATGAATAAATAAATAAAGTTGTGATGCATATTCCCAAATAAACGAGGAAGTAAAATAAATGCTGAATATTATATGAAGAGTGGATTAAAAATCCACATTGTGCTAGTTTGCTTGGAAATAATTTGTTGGTTACTTGGATTTTAGAAAAACACCACTTAGTTTTAAGAGCGATTGACCAGCGGCTGAGAATAAAAGTTTAAAAGTGCTTGCAACTGTACGGGGAGGTTCCAATAAAAAAGATCGATTATTCCCTGAATCAAATTTTTAAAATTAAAAATTTTATATCGATTTATTTCATTCAAAATTTGCTTTAATATATAACTACATTCAAGTTAGCAATAAAAATGCTCGAAACGTACGATGATAAATTATAATATGTAAATAAATATCGTGTACCTCTTGTAAGTATTTATGATTTTTCAATAATTTCTGAACAAAATAAGTGTGTAAAAAAAAAGAAATATTTTAGTTTGTAAGACCTTAAATAAATAGAAAAACGGAGATATTTTTGTCACAAAAAACACGTTCTCAAGTGTATTTTTTAATGATTTTAATTTAATAAAAAAAAATAATTCTGAAAACTGTGTTGACTAGATTATGTATTGATTTATTTTGTTGTATGATTATATCATTTGAAATTTGTGTAGTTTAATAGAATCTATCGTTTGAAAATTAAACAAATCTGCCAACAACCAACGGTATAACCTTAGTATATTAAAAATACACTTAGTTTTTCATAATTTCAAAACTGCGTGTACCAGATAAAATAACAATCTTTCAAAATCAATTTATGTTTTTTTGTAAAAAAGAGTCAATACGTCTAGAATTTAATTTAAAAATGACTAATTTCCGGTATTCTCTGGAAGAACGAACTCTTAAGAGGAACGGCTGCGCGGCCGCTTTCATACAAAACGTAGTTTTGGATTTTAAGCCACAATACCCAATTAAACTGAAAAATTATTTTTGTAATAAAAAGGTAGGTTCAATGTCGATCTTTCTTGCCGCGCACCAAAAAAAACATCTTATTTGAAAAATAGATTTTTATACACGCGCTAATATGACTCGTAGGTTCTTGGATATTAACTATTGGGATGAAAAAATAAAGTAACACCGATCAAAATAATTTGAAATATGGCATAATTTTTTATTCATATAACGATAGTTTTATTATAAAAAACAATTTATAAAATAATATTAAATCACTAAATTGATAGATTGTCAATGGTGACAGTGTTTTCTTGGATACTTACCATAAAGGGAATGACGTGAAGTGAAGACGATGGCATTTCTAGTAGTTTCCTGAGTGCAACCACTCGTGTGACTTGAGTTATTATTTGTTTAGCGATATGATTAGAAGGACAAATAAAAATTCTTCAAATATTTGCCACGTGAAGTGTCACTGTCTCCCAAACATGTGGGAACATTTTCCGGTTGAATTCTTACAAATAATAATATGTCTATTCAAACACAGGTCTTGAGAGCGAAGATAAGGTAAGTAAAGGCTTGCCCAAATATTAGCACGTAAAAGGAAATGTACTGTTCACTTTACAGGTGAGTTCATACAAATAATATGGGCTTATTACAATAATATTAGTGGTTACATATTATGTTACCACTCGAGCGATAGCTACCCAAATTTAGGTTGGTGATTTTTATAAATCCCACTTCCCGATAAAACAAGCGGTCCCGTCGAAAAGTGACACTAGCGACATATCCCGGAGATAGGATGATCTAACTTACATACGTTTTTCGTGGGGCATAGATAATCCTAATCACTTTACTATTCAGAGTAAAAAAAATTATAACCACTGGAGCGACAACGCGAAATAAATAAATTTGCCTCGATTGCTCGAGATTTCCAGAGGATCAATTTTAAATTTTTCGCTAACATTAAGAAAGACCTTCCTTCGAATTTTTTGTACGGAGATGTGCTATATTGCCAATGAACTAACCTATATTTTACCCTTTATTTCATATTTGTAGAATTTATAAAAATATCGTAAAGTTTGATTCGAAGGATCCTGTGTGTTTGATACTTTGAAACTGCCGTCAGAGGTACTTTTTCGAGTCAGCTTAGAATATTTTCGATTTGTTGTCTGTGGTATACTTGATAATAATATAAACATCTCTACGGAAAAAGGACTAAATTTTGACCGTAAACAGCTGATCAGAAATTCTGCGTGAAATTTTATTTTTTATTTTTAATATCGTTCTAAAATAGTCTACGAAGTTTGGATTTACAACATCTATTGTTATAATAGATAAAACATTTCAATAGTTTCGTTTTAAGACCAAAATAACTAACGTGTGAGCTACAAATATTTTTTTTTTGCTGAATCAGGAGATAATTGGCTTTTTTTATCCCAAAAGCAATCAGAGACATTACGACCCTCTTCTACAGAATGTGCAAAAATAATATACATTGTAAAGTTAATGATTTGCTTACATTTTTTAGTAAAACCAAAATTTTGGGGGAAACGGTGAATATCTAGGTAGATTCATTGGCTTTAAACAGCAGTAAGCAGTTCATGTGTATATCTATTTATATTTGGAGGTATGATATTAATTAAATCAAATGGAAATCTCCATCGCTTCAGTAGCTTTGATATACAACATGGGAATACCACTGTTTGTAGATTTGCGCCTACTCTCAGGTTGGTTATGGCATTGTAATGAGAGAGTATACCTACAAAACAGATCGAGATACGGTTTGAAACAGCTTTAGCTGCGCTTTGTGACTAGGATTGCCAGTTACTTACCGACTTCCTATTCCTATTTCCGCTATTACAAATAGGAACTCCAGTGAAAATTATTAAGCTAAAAAATAAATTATTTTCATATGTTATTAACAAACGCTGATTCCGAATATATAAAATTTAATAAACATGATAATTAATGCATAATAAATAATAACTATTATGCATAGAATTATTAAATCTACCAATAAAACACGCTTAAGAGATTTAACACGTGTCGTCACATGTACCTCAGAAGATTTCGACCATATTGGAAGGCTTTGAAAAATTAAACCTTTGTTATTTATTTTAACCATGAAAATGACATTCATGAAAAACCCACCCACTGGCATAGGTGAATATTCCTGTAACCACTGGAGCGACAGAGCAATTCAAAACTTTTTTCTCGGATTGCTAAAGGAAATTTTTCCGCCCACATTATAAAAATCGTACCTTCAAATTTGAATATGGAGACAAACTGATTATAGTTCTATATAGCTAATGAATTCACCTATCTTTTGTCTATTATCACATATGATTAAATCGTTAACTTTAACACATTTTCAAGAATCTAGAGAATATTTGCCATATTTTGGCAACAAAGCAATCCGTGGTTTTGAAAATAGTGCCACATTGTTGCAAAAAACGCTCGAGTACTTAAAAAATTAAAATTTGAATGTAGTTCCTTTTTCCCTCAGCGCTACAAAATTCCACGGGTATGATGGAATCGTCATTATGGTTTCGGGCGGAATAATTCGAAAAAGAAATTAATAAAATTGAAATATACTATTCTCCATTGTAATTCACAATATTATAAAATTAATTTAATTATACTACATATTCTGTACCAACATTTTGGTTTAAGAATGTGATTACATATTTTATCTTATGTCAGAAAGTCCTTTTAGAATAGATCAATCAATATTGAAATCACTTTTGTTAATGAAACTAGATGTGGAGAACTAAGACACTCATTATCAATTCATCTACTACTTTACGCATGGTGATGGTCCCTCTAGCTCTGCTCACTCTTTTGTGGTAAACCTAAGACAATAAGATATTAGAAATATTAGAAAACTTTTGACGTTTTTGACATAACAACTATATTAAATATGGGTTGTTATTAATATATTATTATATGTAATCGATGTAGAGTATATTTACAAGATCGTGCCACTGTCTGTCAATACCTTTCCCCTGGCTCGGAGTTCATCTTCCGAGTTAATGGTCCCGACACTGCTGATGGGCAATGCAGATTATAAAGTCGAAATGTCAGCAAGAAGAGCGATTGAGACATCGTAAAAAGTCCGCAAGACAAGAAGGAAGGATTTAGTTTAAATAAAACACTGGTCTGAAGTCGGAACTGACGACAACTAATTAAAATTTTTGAAGACAGTGAATTAATGGGGGAATTCTGAGGAACATCTTTTGCAATTAAACATTCGAGTTGTATGTATAGTAATACTAGTAGTTAATGTAAAAAATCAAATCAAACGAAATATACTTTTAATTAAATGATTGCACTGTAAAGGCAAGAGGTACCTAGTAACCTAGTACCTTCTTCTTCCTTGCACTGTCCCAACTCATTGCCTAGTTAGGCTGTTGAAGTCGGCTCCCTACATTCTCAGGTTGTAGCTTCTTCGGTTCTGGGTGTCGCTCTCTTCCAGGCCGTTTCTACTTAGGATTTTGGAGCAATGAGTCATCCAGCAGTTCTTTGGTCTTCCTCTGGATGACTGTCGATGAAGCTCCATAGATATTGCCTGCTTCACTGTGTGGTCTGGTGGTCTCGTTTTATGTGACCTAGTAAGCTAGTATCTTGTCATTATATTTTTTCTTTTCAAATTTTTTTAAGCATACGAGGGTTTTGACAGTCTTTCTGAATTCTGAATATATTCATCATTTACATCACAATTAAATTGGAAACCTATTAATACGTAATTTTTGCTGACTGTTTTTATCCCCACGTAAGAGTGGCCTAAAGCCAGTCAAGGGTTCAAAATTCGGCTGGGATAGTTAAAAAATGACAAAATAGGTGTTTTCATGCACACATCTAAAAAAAAATAATTACGCCTCAAAAAGTAAGGTCATCAGCCCTACCCCACTTCCTTCTGTTTCACGACATCCCTCGATTCCCTCACTAGTTCTGGGTAGCTGAGTAGGTTACACGAATTTTAAAGAAAAAAATTAAGGTTTAGGTTAGGTTGGATCATGTTAGATATCTTAAGCCTACTCTAGTGCTTATTTCACAGACATAATTCCAAACAATACATATATAACGTTTTTTTTTTAATACGCTGACCTGATTTAAGAAGATTGAATCACATTTTGGTATTTTGAATAAGGTCACTGTAATAGTTATATTGCAAAAATGCATTCGCTCATGAAATGTTTGGTTTCAAAATAAAAGTAGATTTTAAGTTTTAAATAAGATAACCACACATCGTGTTGACACAACGAAACCTGCTCCTCGGTTGTGGATGGCTTGTTGATACAGGTGTGTTTATTTTAAAGATTGCTCGGATACAAAATACAAATTTAAAAACGTCTGTGTTAGTATGACGCTTGACACCAGTCCATCAGTACCAGTGGGAAGTTGGAAATAAATATACCTGAAGTCAGAGATAACGCAACGGTATGACTCAATTACATAGAAGGAAAAACAGAATTTATTACCTACAATGTACACACATCATATACTCATAATTTTATTTTTATTTATTCACCAAAAGTTCTCATACATATGTTATTATGTTTCTGATAGTTTTGAAGGTGGTTGGGATGGGTGTGTCATCTATATAAATATCACTAATGCTCAGTAATAATAATCAGGTAGTACCTACCTACTAATACTAGTAGTTCCCGTGGTCGAGTGGTAAGACACTTGACTCCCAATCGGAAGGTTGCGGGTTCGAACCCGGCGTGCGCAAATAAATTTTATTTGATTAATTTGTATTATTTCACAATTAATTAATAAAAATAATATATACTATATTTGGGCGTTTTTCAAAAAAAGTGTACATAGATAAAAGTCAGTGTCCCATCACTTTCAGGACCAGTAACTTATGTTCTGTCGGTTTTAATGACCACCCCATATATTTTACCAATATAATAACAAATAAATACCTTTATGGACTAAAAATAACGAATAAATCTTTTAAATTTCGATATTATTTCAAAATAAGTAAGTCTACAGGTCACTGTTTCTGGTATGTCGTACACCTACCACTACCAGTTAGAGTTAAAAAATTATTGTTATTTTATGTTATCCCAGTATTTATATCTAATTCTACTAATACTATATGATAGTATTTTCGATTTGCAACCGTACTATAGATTAAATTATCGTGCAAAATAATTTAAATGCCAGATATTGAGTTGTCCTACGAAATAACGTATGGTGGAATTTCCGACTACGCTACCACATTATTGACGTATTCCAAAAAAAATATTACCAAATCGATGAATATTTTCGAAAATAGCGACCCTATTTAGTCTATGAGGGGCGGCCATGGTTGGTTTTTGTCAGCCAATTTGCCAAGAAATCGTAACAAAAGTGGTCGTTCTCAGCTGTACTAAAAAAGTGTTCCACCAACGAAACCGTATTTCTCCAGGTAAATTAACAGCATGTATTAGACTCTACTTTGTATTAAATTGATTCATTTATTGTTTTATGAAATGTTTAGTTCGAACAAACAGAAGTTTCATAATTTATAGATAAATACATTTTGAAAAAATATTCTCTACTTCTACTTCTCTTAAGCTACGGTCGCGTGAATGGAACTTAAAAGTGACGTAATGGAATTCTAAAGGTCGGTTCACTCTGTCCTTCTTTTAGTGTATTTGAGTGCGTTACAATTTTCTAATTAAATTTATATTTTGCATGTATCTTCAAAATGTAACGTATTACCTGTAGATAAGTGGGTTGAGTGATACATGAGGCATTGAACAAAAAAGCACAACATAGATAAAAAGAAAAAATTATTTTATTTCATATGTGAATAATTTTTTTCTTTTTTTATTAATTAAGATTAATTCTGAAAGAGTCGAAATGGTGTTAAAGTACTAATATTGACTATTACTATAGAAGCAACTCTGACATTGAGTATAAAATCAGCTGGTTCATTCAATTTTGATTAAGTAAGTATAAAATGCAGCATGATTTATATTCCTGTGTGTTTTAGTGGATCCTGTGATTAAAGTTGTGTATATTAACAAGTACTTTAATACCATTTCAACTTAGTTCCCCATTTCAGGCTATATACGGTATGCACGTGTAGCCCATTATTACCTATCTAATTATTTGTCCATTTTTATAAATAATTTATTTTAATTTTATGTTCAAATACGCCGTTGAAAGTTGCATAAAAAGGTACAGAGACAAAATTAAAAACGATCCTGAAATATTAAAAACGATGCAGAAAAATCAAAAAGGTACCGAGACAAAATTAAAAACGATCCTGAAAAATTAAAAACGATGCAGAAAAATCTAAAAGGTACAGGGATAAAATTAAAAACGACCCTAAAAAATATGAAGCCTTTAAGAAAAAAGAGTTACAAAGACAACAAAAAAACACCAAAATAAAATCTAATCAAAGAAGAATAGAAAAAAGAAAACGTTGGAGAGAACAGAAACGAAAATAAAAATAAAAGAAAAAAGAACAAGTGGAAGAAAAAGTACTTGCGCGGCAGGCCTTGCACGGTGGCGGTAGTACGTAAAATCGCCCTTTTTTATAGAGAATACCTTACAAGAGTCTTAACTGCTCCCGTCTGGAGCCAGTGAGACGATGGCATCCCCAATCGGGGTATGTTGTGAGGCTGAAGTAAGTGGGGAAGGGAAGGAGATGTGGAAGAGGAAGGTGGGGAAGTACCTGGCTATTTAGATCTAGTCACTAAACACGGTTAAAGCCATTATTAAGCAACGTTTCAATTCTGAATGGTGGTCTTACACCAGGGCGATACTGAGAGTATCTTCCACTCTTCCCATACCAGTGCAGTGTAGCCACAACGGGCGTATACATACGACTGATATTTCGCGCCCGCTGTCGCTACCGCGCAAGACTCTCACTCTGGCCGAGGCCTTAGAATTCCTAAACGTTACCAAATGTTTCTCTTTACGTCACTGTCCTGTTATTGCTGTGATTTATTTTCTAAGATAAATTATTATATCTCAAAGAAATTTGTTCTATTTTTAATCGATATAGTTCATGATTAATTTTAAATTTGTTATAATTAAACATTCGTAAAACAAAAACTTATATTCGTCTTTCTAGAATGAAAAATATACAGTACAAAGTATCCAAAAGTAGCGTAAATGAATATTTTTATTTAAAAACTTAATATTTATTTCAATAAGCTTGATTATTCATATTTTTTAGGAGACAAATTGTGTTTTCAATTCGTGAATAAAAATCTGAAATAATGAATTTCTTTTAATTTTCTTTATAAACTTTATGATAAAAGTGACGTAAAAGAATTTCTTACCAATAGTATTAAACTTAAATTGCAATTATTTTCGAAGTTTATTGATATTTTCTATTTAAATACTTTTTGTCATGAAATTCATACTTTCTTTAATAAATTTACGTATATTTTTAATCGAAATGCAGCATCTCAATTAAGTGGAATTCTTATTACGTCACCGACATCTTTTTTGGAAAACGCCCATTTGCGGCAGGTTCCAGAGTGGAAGATACTCTCAGTATCGTCCTGGTGTAAGACCACCATTCAGAATTGAAACGTTGTTTAATAATGGCTTTAGCCGTGTTTAGTGACTAGATCTGAATAGCCAGGTACTTTCCCACCTTCCTCTTCCCCATCTCCTTCCCTTCCCCACTTACCTTCAGCCTCACAACATACTCCAATTGGGGATGCCATAGTCTCACTAGCTCCAGAAGGGAGCAGTTGGGACTCTTGTGAGGTTTCTCTATATAAAAAAAAGTTCTGTGAACGGTTTTTCGTCCAAAAAGGATATTTTTAATTTTCTCTTATTTAATTAAACAAAAACCAAAATTTCCTCTGAAATCATTAAATTTGTAAGTAAGTACTTAAATATCTACCTACTCAATTAAAACCGTATATTTTATGAACATTTAAAAAAATTTCAAATTAGGAGTTTTTTGTACAATTTGTCCAAAGAAATGTCACCATCATCTCAACGATAATTCTTTTTTTAAACTTTCTTCAGGCAGGTAGGTAATATATGTAATATTGAAAAAATGCGAATAAGATAATCCAAATAAACATTTGAAAAAATTAACTTTTCTGAACCGTAGACCAGGGTTCCCGGAAAATATACATCCTTAAGTATGTATATATTTCCTAAGAACCTTCACAATAGTCAAAGATAGCCACCTAGTCAAAATAATGCTTGCTTGAATAATAAAGTGAATGCAGTAGATTTCAGAAAACGGAAATGAAACGCACAAATAAATTCATAGACAGACAAAGTCATAAATGGACAAGTTAAAAGAGGACTTTAATTATTGACAAGCATTAATAATAAACCACAAAAATGTTTTCCTAACTAACCAAGTAATCATCACGTCAATTCTGCAGAAGTAAGCAATTTGAAGTAAGGCCACATAACCCTGTCATAGTTTGCACTGACTTTTTTCCAAGTTCATTCGTACCTACACATTTGTTATACCGTCTCAGGTATAATTTGATTCTCTTGATGGTACCATGTCGTCCTGTGATGTCTCCGACTGCTATTTTCATCAACGTGTACTCTCTACTTTCTCTCCATCCATTCTTTTCGTCCATTCTAAGCAGCTAAGCATCTCATTCTTAGACTAATTAATTATTATCTTTATCCCAGGTTTGCAATGTCTTCAAATTCACATCATTGGATTTTATAGGTTATCTTATTTCTATAGCATTAAATCAAGCTATTTCCATTCTTCCTCAGCTAGATTCAAACATCACAAAAACTAAATTTCGGTTGTCGGTGCATGTATGATTTCAAAATACATTCATGTGTAATGCGTAAAATTATTCAAGTGAATTAAATTTTAATTTAAAAAAAATTGAAAGTGATGAATTTGAATAATATCAGACAATATAAAGTACTTACACAAATCTAAATCTGAATCACCAATGATTTTTACAGTTTATTAACGGTGTACATGCTTAAGGTAATTGTGATCGTCTACCTGATTATTTATTATTAATAAAAATAATTATATCATAAAGAAACTTGACAATATTTGTTTATGATAGACATGATCCTGCTGCATCATTATTATAAATTCTTTCCGCTTCACAAATCCCACAATTATAACATCCCGTAAGAGAATTTCGTGGATTTAGTTTATTCGTAAGTGTCGTATATCTCCCTCCATAACGTCCTTCTTTCAGAATATGCTTGACCGTCCTCCATTGTAAGATTGTCTCCAATGCTCAGGAGTCGAAACTTGTCTTCTGATAGAGGGAGCCACTTTACTTTCACAATATCATCAGCTGTCAACTGCGGAGTTGGGTCACTATAAAAAGAAAATGTATACACTTCTATGTAAATTTGGGATGCTGTAAATAGGTGCCCTGCCCCAGGAACCATTTATTGGTTAACCAACACCTTTGCCATAGATCACCCCATGTTCGCTACGTTTGGTGACTTTGGAGTAGAGTTGCCCGGGTTCATGGGGTGAGATTTGTGTAGGTCTTGGCAATGGATACGTCTTCCCATTCACGTCCTATGCGACGGACCGGATCGGGAGATACTGATAGAGATCGTTGACCTCTCCACCGGATACTTTCGATGGATTCATACATCCGTTACTCTTTAAAACATTGAACACCCGATTCCTACCCACCCCTCATCTCTTGTTTTATTCCTGAACTCCTTTCCTTAAAAATATCCTCCACAGAGCATCTCCAAACATGGCATAGGCCCGGAAGGAAATTATTTTCCTCATTTTGAAGCTAACGCGAAAAAAAGCAAATTCATAAATGAACAAAAAAAGATCGATTATATTTGCTACCATCACTCTGCGATTCTTTCTCAAAGGAGATCTAGAAAATCCTACCTTTATTATGGATTTTCACCAAAATAAACCGTACAGTTTAGACGTCAGTTATATCTAAATATCTATCCCAGCTAGACATTTAATATACCTTTTGATTACAAAAATAATTTTTCAGTTCGGTTGGGTACTTTCCCAAAATCCAAAATTAAGATTAGTATGAAACGGGCCGAAACGGTCCGCGCAAACGTTCTTCTTAAAACAAAAATACACGTCATAAAATCGTATTTTTGTAATACGTATTGGTAAAGCACAGTATTATAATCGCCAAAACGAGAACCAGTTTGCGCCCATTTTTCTAAGATAAACAGTGCTTACATACTCTGAATTCAGAAAAAGATGGCGAATTATAGTATGAAAGTGTAATTTAGTATTATATAGAAGGTATTTTAATGACATATATGTAAGTTCTTACCCTGTTTTTGCAAAATCAGTCCACATCTGTACCATTTGTTTTCTAACAATGATATCTTTAGGCAGAGCATTACTAGCTCTGACGGTTTGATTGGTTCCCAAATAAGTCTGGTCATCTGCATGGCAAGCTCCCTTTTCTGTAAAACCAGCTTTGGTTTTAAAATAGTTCATATTCCCGTCATAATTAAAACAATAGAAATACTCTTCGCTGTGATGCTTTAACTTAAGCTCAGTTGATTTGCAAAGTCCTCCGTGGATTACCAGGTCTGTTAGATAATCCAAAATATAGTCATCATGATTTATATCATCATCTTTAGGTTTGTAAATGGATTTAAACTTTTCGTCCAGTATTTTTCTATCCATTTTGAATTCCGTCGGCAAACATTCAACCAATTTTCCTTCGTTCAATAAAGCTTTTGTCTCGTTTTTGAAAAATGTTTTCATTAATATTCCTTCTTTGTTGCTAAAACCCGAGATAGTTGGAACTTTCTCGAAATTTCCTTTCTTTAATAGTTCAATTGGTATCTCGCTTAAAAAGTTTTCATAGCCGGGAATTGCACAGACTACTGGAGTAAATCCACAAAATTGTGTACGCTGTATATGTTTATCAGTTATTATATTTGTACTTTCCGTAACTAATTCTTTGGCTGTTTTGCTTTTGAAGAAGTTATACAAGTCTTTGGGTTCCTTTAGTGTTTTTCCTAAATTCTCTGCAAGTCTGATGGGGTTGTCAAGATGATCTCTGGCTAACACGAATGGATTTAGGATGGAACCTGATTGTAGTATAGCTTTTTGAAATAGTCCTCTTGAGCATTGTGATATTAAATGCGATTCTATTGAGCAAGCGCCTGCACTTATCCCAAATAATGTTATATTTTTCGAATCACCATTGAATGCACCAATATTATTGAAAATCCATTTGATTGCCAGACTTTGATCTTTAAGTCCCATATTCCCTGGGGCAAATGCAGCATCAAGACACAGAAACCCTAATACGCCAAGTCTATAGTTGAATGAAACCAAAATGCAGTTTTTTTCAACTACGTATTCTGGCCCGAATTCACTGCAATTTCCTGAGCCATAGTTAAAAGCGCCTCCGTGTATATAAACCATAACAGGAAGGCGATTTGGTCCAGTAGGTGGCAGATGGGGAGTGTGAACATTAAGGAAGAGACAATCTTCATCGCCAATACATTTTTTTGTCTCTCCGTCAAACTGCAGTGAAATATTCCCTTCTTCGGATGCATCTTTCACCTCTTTCCATGGCTCAGCAGGCAGCGGATCCTGTGAATTTACTTGTTAAAACTACTTTTAATACAAATCATTCCATCTTTAAAAAAACATTATTATGTTTACTGACGTGTTTGTATTACCATAACAAGCAACACAAATAATAAAATATTTTTTTTACAATGATCCCTACATAAAAAAAATCGGCTTCAGTTTTCAACAGTTCAACAGTACGAAGTAATAAATTAGCTTAAAAAATGATATTTCTCAGCAGATCAGTTAAAAAATTTGAAAAAAAATAAATCGAATAGGTATATGTAGTTATTTTTTTTTAATAATATTGTCCATTTGAGTATACTATCATGCATACTTATCATAGTAATGAACGAGCACACAACGCTGAACAATTGCGTCTTTTACACCTAAATACATTGACCGTATATATAAAATTGTACATTACTTTGAATCTCAGATCTCCAACAGGTGGTTTAGCGTATGGAATGCCCAGAAAACTGTAATATTTCTTTCCATCTTCCGTCACTGACTCAATTCCTTCGAGTTCTCCTTGAACGACCTTAACTTTAGGAAGTGACATCATGAGAATGATTATTTCTTTTCTCAAATCTCTATGTAGTTAACCACAATTAACTACACAGTACAAACAATATATTATCAGGAACAATCTTTAACGGAGCACTCTATGAATAAAACTGAAACTGAAAACTGTGTTTTATCATGAATGTAGAACATGAACAACATAATTTATTATTTACATTACTACACAAATAATAAGTTATAACTCTACATTATAGCTATTTTGAGCTGTAAAAAGTATTGTTGACCATAATGATAGTCTTAAATATATTTATTATGTTACACAGTTTAACAGACAGTGCCGGATTTAATGTTGAAAAAACTCGAAGCTATAATAATAGATAATAACAATTGGATAATTTGAAAAATCACCTCAAGGGTACTGTACAATTTATTATGAGTTCTCAGGCTCTATTTAATTTTATTATTTACTAACAGATACAGAAAACCCACTTATCTGGCAGGTCACTTCCAATTAACACCGTCACCACGAATGCAATTACTAATGCTCTCAAAAGTTGTCTTGACAGAATCGCCATTCCATTGTACTAAATACACAATTTGGCTGTCCTGAAACAGGAATCCTTCCCAGTTGGACAGACAAAGGATCATTTTGTATTGTATTGTGTGTAATATATGTTTAAAAAAAATTGAATGTTTATGCTTAGATAAGATGCGACTATGCACACAAAGATAGTATCCTTATATTATTTATAACACTGGACATGATTTTACATGTGCTTCTCCATTACTATTGTTATTACATTTATGAGAAGATTAATGGAAAAAGTATAGTTGATATTTATTTTGAAAGACTGTAGAAATTAGGATTCTGTAGGGCAGAAGAATTTTAAACACAAAATGATATTTTTTTCGATCTTGGAAAGGTACAATTTTTAACAATATCGTAATTTAAAAAATATATATTAGGTATGTCTTGTGGAGCAAATGAATTAGTTTTGAAAGGAATTATAAACACGAGATATGGGAGGGCTAGGGAAGGAGCAATTGAAATAAAGGTGAATAAAGGTAATTTAATTAATGGAGGATGCAATGCAACAATTTGTTGTTAAGGAGTAAAAAAGCCAGTCCACAAAGGAATCCTGATACCAAGAAATGGGTCATGATGGTTAAAAACACGAAATGTCGTTTTTCAACGAAACTTGTAACAGTTCCTAACATAGCGGTCGGTGAAAAATTACATTTCGTGTTTTTAAATGCACTTTTTTTGAAATTCCGGTAACTGAATTGATTAGTACTAGTAAATATCTAACTACTACAACTTTTTAAATTTATTTTTTTCGTCCGTATTAAGCGTGTCCCGGTTTTATAAATACATCCCTTATATTTCACACCAGCAAGGACCGGGTTACGTCGCGGACTCTGCTGTGCTCTTGCCGCCGATTTGGCGGGCTTTAATAAAATTCAAACATGTAGAATTAATTTAATTATGAAAACGAACTTAAAAAAAAAAACTGGTATTTAAGTTTGAATGTCATCTACATGAACATATTTTTTATAAGTCAAAATATTTTTCACTCAACTTCCCTATTCATGTAACACACAACTCAATGAATATATAAACTTAAAAAAAATAAAAATAAATATATATATATATATATATATATATATATATTATATTTTAACCACAATGTTTATATTATTACCACCATTACATAACCGTTCCAGATATCCCAGGAAGTTCACCTTTCAAACCACGAAAATTCCTGCAAATTCCTTTGGACAGACAGGGGAATTATTTTCTTAGAGATTAAAAAGTGGCAAAATATGTGGTTTTTAAGTCCTAGCCACGGATATACCTACGTATCGGATTGTATTTATTTATTATGATTACTAAGAAAATTATTAAGATAATGATGTAATATCCCTTTGCAACCGGCAATAATATCCGAATTTTGATAGGTCACACTAGTAAAGCTCTTAAATATGATCCCAATTAAATATTTTAGAATTGTTCGACTTACACGACGACGCAGGTATCAAAAAATGAAAACATCGGAACTCTCAGAGGCAGGGACATATTTTTTGAAATTTTTTCTACCTACTGAATGAAAAAAAAGAGTTGGACAAATCAACTACGTATTGGAAAGAAAACACAGTTTGGAAGGGAAAACTAAGTTAAGGAGAGAAAAAGCAGCTAGGAACAAACATAATATTAATATACATTGTATATATATATTTTTTAATACATTTTTTAAATATCGTGATTCACCTTTTTTTTGAGCAATGCTCGTGTAAAAAAGGTGGAGCAGCGAAAAACAATTCAACATATATTTTTAAAATGTGTAGTAAGGATAATGAAAATTATAATATGTAATTTTTTTATATATGTATATCATACATTATACGTGAAAAAGAAAAGATATAAAAGAAGAAGAAGAGAGAAAATAAAAAAGAGTATAAAAGTAAAGGGATTTCCAAAGTCACAGTCACAATGATTGTAATATGTTATTGATATATTGTTTTAATTAACCTTTTGAATTTTTTATAGTTTGTTTCCAATCTTAAGTTAAGGGGTAATTGGTTAAACCATTTGACTCCAAAATATTTATAAAATTGTTGGGCTGTGGTGGTATTACAACGCGGGATAGTTATAGAGCCAAGAATACTTGGTCTTTTGCTGTTTGAAATAGATATTGAGGTATCTTTGTTGAAACAATCTTTGTGTATTTGTAAAAGTGATTTTTTTTTATAAATAATGTGTAGTGAAGGGACTTTAAATTCTTGAAATAATCTTATGGTGGGGTAATCATATGGTTTTTTTAAAATAATAATTTTTAAAATAATAATAATAATTTTTTAATATATTGTTGAAGAAGAATATAAAACTAATAAATGAAACGGAATAAGGCAGAAAAATAAAAACAGGTAACGGTCGCAACTGGGACTCTTACCGGGATACAGCACTTTAACCAACTTGGCCATTGGGACATATATAAATATGTACATTACATTGATGGGTATAACCTTAAAAAGTTATTCCTATAAAAATATAATATAATTATTTAGAAGGGAAAATGAGAAGGGAAATGTCACTGGAAGATTTGCGTAATTTAGCGAAACGTTTTGTGTACAGAAAAAAGGGGATTCTTGTACGTTTTACCACTTCCATTAAAAAGATCAGTGTAGTGGCGTGTATGCATTATTTTCATCAACGTGATTATAAAATGTTTACGTATAATGAAAATGTCTCTTATGTAATTGTAAAATAAATGATTTCCACTAAGAATTACTGTATAGGTATAGTACGAATAGCTCGATTACATTCTTTGAATCAGCTCACAGTTGTATAGGTCTCAAAAGTTTTTATATTGGGATTATTGAGTCTAGCGTGACCAAATCATCTCGTTAACCGGGTGTATTTTTTAAGACCTTGTACGTTGACTTGTTAGTGTAAATTGAATAATTCGTGTCTTTGAATAGACACTCGCAAGCGGACACTATCAAGACGGTTTTTAATGAAAGACTTTGATGAGTGACAATAATATAATCATGTGCGGCTCGTGGAGGCCAAAAAGTGAATAATAATAATATGATTTTTAAAAGGACAATTAAATTATATTAAAAAAAAAAAATTTACCAACAATCTCTTAATAAGTTCATATTTAAATTAATTTCCAAATTAACGAAGTAAGTAGGTTGTACTACACTTATTTTATAGATTTTTCTTTAAAACTACTTGGTCCTTTCCTCCCCAAATAATCTTTCAATAATTGTTATAAATATATTAATAAATTGGCAATGTTGAAATCAAATACTAGCCTAAATACCCATCGGCAGTCTGCATTTCTTTTTTGGCACTAAACGGGAATTAATTAGTTAATGAGGTCTTTAATCATATTTCAACCACTTACGTTTCTCAAAGGTCTAACGAAATAAATGGATCGTAACTTAGATAAGTTATTTAGGTCTATGGATCGCGTATTCGACATCTTTCAAGTCTAAGAGCTTTGTTAGATGAATTCCGTTAATTAATAAGCTTCTAAGTTTGCAAAACGGAATACGGTTTTATCGAACGACCATGCAAGACTTCCAAAACATATGGATACCTTGTTTGATTCCACTTAATGAGACCCTGGTAGACACAAAATACATTCACTCGACCTGCCACTGTTTATACCTATAATAATAAATCATTACGTTAGATTAGATAGTGCCGTCCTGCAATGCATACGTTGACATAGAAAAAACAGATTGGCCTATTTAAAAATATGTTTATTTATTATTTTAACATTAAATGCAGTCTTCCTTTTATCTTTCTTTGTCAAATTTTTTAACGGTGTTTCCGTATTGGGGCGTTCTGACGTTTCGATTTTTGTTGACCCACTTTTATTTTACGAAAAAAGTTGAGCAACATTTTGTTCACACGTTTCAATTTAAGTTGAACCGATTTTGACATTCAAAATGGCGTCAACTGAAATTGTTAGTGCGTGCGTCTATCTAATTTCTGATGTTCTGTGAGAGGAGCTGGAGATTATGAAAAAACATAAAAAACGTCGTACTTGGGTGAGAAAATGGATCATGAGAAGGAGTGAACTAGGCGCATCCAACACAATTTTTTTCAAAATAATATTATTTACATTTCAAAAATAATATTCTATTTTTGTATACTTCTTGTTTTTGATCCGAAAGACAGGGATGGCTTAAATCGTCCGACCATTTCAGATATTTTTTGGCTGAAACGGATTCCATGACGGTAGGAACTAGTACCGAATAAATGAAACGCCTGACGTTTACTTTTTCCCGCGAGTAACTAAAAATGATAAGCGACTTGAAACATGTGTTCAGACGCGACGATTCGATGTAAAACTCGAACGATTAGTAAAACCAAAATGGCGATAGACAAAAGTAGACGGGCTATCAACTTTCGCTAGCAACAAAAAAAGTTGATAACTTTGTTGACAAAGTGTTCACACGTGTCAATTAGCTTTCAACTGTCGAGTTGACCGACAAAAATCGCCCCGTGTGAACCGGCTATATAACCAGAATTTTTCCTTACTTTTGTCGCTTTCTAGATGTTTTCGTATTTTTCTGCGTTCCACCGTTACACTTACATATCATGGATAATTTTTATTATTTTTTAGCCTGTGATCGGGCAATGCGACAGGCTAAGATGATTAATTACAGTTCATAGATAAAAAGTTTGATTAATTCAGCGCCTGTGATCAGTTAGTCCCAAGTGCGCCTACATAAGACATGGTGCTAGCATGGTCCATCGATATGAAGTTACCGAATGATTGTCATAGTTCCCTAGGACAACTGCAGATCGCAAACGAATAGGTGACAGTTCAAAATGACTAAGTGTCCTTAATATATTCGATATCAACTGTCGTTTGTACGATAGCGATCAGCAGTTGTCCTAGGGAACGATGAGAAGTTACCGACAATCGGTCGCTAACTTCATATCGATCGACCATGCTAGCACACCAGAGGCCCTAGCACGCTTGCTCTATAACGATCGGTAGGTAACTTCTCATCGTTCCCTACGACAACTGCTGATCGCAAACGAATAGGTGACAGTTCACAATGACTAAGTGTCCTTAATATATTCGATATCAACTGTCGTTTGTACGTTTGAGATCTGCAGTTGTCCCAGGGAACGATGAGAAGTTACCGACAATCGGTCGGTAACTTCATATCGAGCGACCGTGCTAGCACACCTGGCCTTATTAAAGGGTGTGTGCACTGTGTGCAATTCTTCGCTTTCTACTTAGAACAAGAAAACATCTAGACTCTTTTATATCGGTGTTTACTGTGCTTACATAATACAACGGCACAATTGGTTGGATACACTTGAATACAATAACATCAATTGAATAACAGATTATTCTGTTCAAGTCCGTCAACTAATATAGTTATTTCCTGACTTCAGACTAGTCAACAGCTAATTTTACAAATCTAATTCCTATTTTTTTTAAATCCAATAAACAAACGAAATATAAAAAATTAAAGTAAATTTTAACTATGACTAGCCCTCGTGTTAAAGTTAACGAGGGAGAATTGGTTGGAATTTCCTCTACAACTATCAATGGGAAGGAGTATGTTAGTTTTAAGGGAATACCGTACGCTGAAGCCCCAGTTGGTAACCGAAGATTCAAGGTAAATTTAATTTTTTAATACTTTAAAAACATTGTTAAATCTATTGCTTATAAAATTATCAAATTAAGCAAATACTGTGTTGCTTGACATTATACAAATGAAAAAAAGTTTTGTTGATGAAAACCACTTAATTTTTTTTATACATGTACGCCGGTTTAGGTTGATCTCAACCTTCATTAAGACAATAAATAGTTTACATGTTTATTGTGGTTTTAAACAAATAACGTTTTTCATTTGTATTGCAAATCAATTTGATAACACGAACTTAAGCATTTTGTCCCCATTTTAATAATACAAATAAATAATATTATATACTTATGGTATGACTATAAACGTGATTTAAATGTTACACAGCTGATAAACAACCATTAATGTATGATAAATAGTTGTTGTCGTAAAAATTAAAATATGTTTATTAGTAACGACTGTTTTACACAAATCGTGTCAGCAATTTTATAACTACAGCACAAAAATATATTTAATTATATCCCAGTTGCGACCATTATCTTTTATTATTTTTCTGTGTCTTGTTCATAAAAAAATAGATTATTATTGTTATCTTCTTCAATAAAAATATATTTGTTTATGAATAATATTCTGTAAACTGTAAAAAATAACAATTTTCATGTTAAATTTAGCCTTATAATTTTTTAATTGCAAAAGTAAAAAGTACCCATTGACAAACCGAGTGGGTTATTTCGATTTTATTATTTTATTATCTCTGAATGTTACAATGTTTTTAGAAAAGGTTAAAAAATATTTAAATAATAAGTTAAGATATTTCGAATATATTTTGATTAAATACGTGGTGTAGTGATTTGTTTTCATTTTAGGTAAAAATTAATAGTTTCAATGGGTGAAAAATGAAGTGACACTTCATAAATCCTTTGAAATTAATTAAAATTGATTAAAAAACAACTAGGTTAAATTACGTTATGGGCTACTTTTTTCATCACTTTTAATGAATTTTCAAAGGCCACTTGATTGAGTTGTCATGAAACTCATTTTCCCTCTCTACTAACTTCAGCCTCATGATGTATTTTATTTATTTTTTAATTAAACTTTTAAGTATACCCCAATTGAGGATGAAATAGTCTCACTGACTCCGGATGGTTGGGAGCAGTTGGGACTCTGCAGCTGCTGCGGTATTCACATTTTTTTAAAGCCATTGCAACAATTGTAGCCGGTGGTGAAAAATTTATACTTATCAAATCCATGTAAGAATTCAAGTACAGACATTAGTGTAAATTGGTAAAAGGGCGGATTAGTTATTTATCAGTTATCAGATTGTCCAAGTGCCCCGGGGCTAGAGAGTTTATGACCACGCCACTAATATCACCCGAATCTTACAAAATTGGTGAGCTAAAGATGACACGTCAATTTAATTAATCTTTTACAACAGTTTATCATTTCTAAAATGGGCGATGAGGTACAAAAACAAGTAGTAACCGACAAACAATATTTGTTCCAGTTCCTGAAATGTTTTATGCCATCTCATGATTAGTGGGAATGCTATGTATTCTATATAATTGTTTTTGCAATTAAAAAAACAACACAGGAGCTGATCACACAGTGCGGACTTAATATAAATACTAATAAAGCAATATGTGGGTTCGTTTTAGGTTAAAAAATTATGTAGGTACATACTTACTAACAAAACATGTGTTACGTAAGTCATATCAGGGAATAATGACTGTTATCATTTTTTTGTGTGCCTTTTTAAGCGAATAACTTCTCGGGGTCAATACATTATCTTTAAATCGGTAGTCGTATGGCACAAGAGGCCATCTGTTAATTTCATTATTGTTCAGGAGAGCAAAACAAAGATTTCGATCAAGTCCTCCAACCGATACATTAGGTCAATAAACTAATTCATATAGCCCCTAACGTGTTATCAATTAAGGTTTAAAAAATGTGTATTTTTTAATGTAGTCGAGATTTTTGATTAAATATTGCAAATTCCATCTTTTGCCATCAAAGTTTTAAGATAATTTTTCAAATGTTCGTTTTATCTCAAGTAACTTGTGCAAGGTTCAAATAAAACAATGATAATAATAGATACTATTTATTTTCATTGGCCGTATCATTTTCAGATTGTTCTGTTTTAGATTTTTGATTTTCGCTAATATTGACTTCAATAATTTAAATATGTATTACAAATTCAGGTTTTACCTATTAAGTTAAAAATAAAAATAAATATTCATCCTAGACTTGCAGAAAAGTCAATAGATATTGCATAAAATAAAAATGGATAAATTTATCCAAGACACTACCTAGATAGCATTTAGTTCGAGTTTGAATCGTGAAATGTAGGTAGGTATATATTAAAGCACATCTTGAATGAAATAACATCTAAATTGAGTTTTTTTTTTTTAAATCTGGTACGGAGAATAATCAATCTTTCTAATCGGAAACGCCCTGTATAGTTGCAAGGTACGATCGCAAGTTGAAATTTGAATTCTCGGCCGCTGGTCAATGGACCTTAAGAAAATGAAGAATGGTAGTTCTCATTCGAAGTATATGATACAGTTAAATATGACCGAATCGGATAGGGACACATTAGCTCAATCGGTAGAGCTGCACCCTGACAAGCCGACGATTCTGGGTTCGAGTCCTATATGTTTATTTGTTTATTTATTTATACTGGGTTTTACAGATGTTCTCAGTTGCGTGAGAACAATCCAGTTATAAAACTCAGTTAATGAACAATAACAAAAATCTACAATTACATACAATTAAATACAGACACACACAATTAGGAAAGTAAACATCACAAAAAAAAAAAAAATATATATATATATATATATACAAGCTTAAAAATACAACCGAGGAAAACCATATTGCTTATCACACTTGTATCAAGTTACCAACTCAATGCGCTATCAAACAAATTGTTTTAAAAATTTAATTTAATTTTAAATGAGAAGAGTTTGGTTTTTAAATTCTTAAGTAGTAATGTTTTTTTTTCAGGATCCAATTCCGAAAATACCTTGGGATGGTATCAGAGAGGCAACGAAGGACGGGAGTAGATGCCCTCAAATAAGCTTTATTGATGAGACCTACAAGGGAGACGAAGATTGCCTCTTCTTAAATGTCAGCACTCCCAGCCTACCAGATATAGCTGAAAAGGTGTGTGCTTATCCAGTTATGGTGTACATTCACGGAGGCGCATTCGTTGGTGGAAGTGGACACACTGAAGAGTATGAACCAGATTTTCTCCTGGAAAAAGATGTCTTGTTCGTCTCTATCAATTATAGACTTGGTCCTCTTGGTTTTCTGTGTTTGGACACACCGGAAGTTCCTGGAAATGCAGGACTTAAAGATCAAAGCCTTGCCATCAAATGGGTTAAAGAAAATATTCATGTTTTTAACGGCGACCCTAAAAATGTTACAATATTTGGTGTCAGCGCAGGATCAGCTAGTGTGGAGTATCATTTGATATCGCCGATGTCGAAAAATCTATTCCAGAAGGCAATTATGCAATCAGGGTCCTCGCTGAATCCGTGGGCACTAACCAAAGACCACCAAAGTCATGCTAGAAAATTTGCCGCTTCTCTAGACATCGTTGAAGATTCTCATGATCTTTTAGAGCAATTGCAAAAAGCTGATTTGAAGAAGATTGTTATAAGCGGTTGTACAATGTTAATGGGACAGCCATTGAGAGGAGAAGTGTATGCTTTCACACCAGTTGTTGAAAAGGTGTTTGAAAATGTTCAAGCGTTCTTGCCATCTGATCCAAAAGATCTCCTACGATCTGGGAGCATCATGAACATTCCTACCATTACTGGATTTTGTAGCAACGAGGGATCGTTGATCAAAATGTTCAACAAGGAACAGGTAGAAAAAATCAAACAAAACAACTTTGTCGATGTACTACCAATCCTGTCAGATGTCAACGAAGTTGAACTAAATAGTTCATTCTCAGCCGTTTACACACCGAGCAAAACGGATGAATTTAAAGTAGAGGATGAGTTTTACGCTGATCTGTCGATTGTCTACGGAGTATATGAGTCCCTCAAATACCGTCTGATGCATACCAAAAAAAGCAACTACGCATACATCTTTTCATTCGTTGGTGGATTCAAAATGAATTTCAAATTATTTGAGACCGAGAAGGGAGAAGGTGCAGCCCATGGATCAGATATTCCATATTTGGCCAACAGTGCTTACTATACTGAAGAAAAAGACTTAGATTTGAGCAATGAGTATCTGATGAGGGAACGTATGGTGACATTGTGGACAGATTTTGCCAAACATGGGTTGGTTCTAATATTATTATTGTAACAGTGAGATGATATATCTACACAATTTTTCAATTTGTATTTATGGTGTCTCCTTCCCGTTTTCAGGAATCCAACTCCCGAGGGGTCTAACACAGAAATAGATTGGCTACCAATCACCGAAAATGATTTCAATTTTCTTGAAATCAATGATCCATCTTCCATGGTCACTTTTCCTTACAAAGAGAGGATGGATTTGTGGGAAAAGTTTTACAAGTAATAAGAACTACACTTTTTTGCATTGCTAATTGTTGCCCAAATACTTCAGAAAAAATCGATTGATATTCGTTTGAGATATGGAAAAACATTTAGTCGAATTATGTGGCCTAATGTGATTAATACGATAAACTCATTGATAAACAAAATTCCCTGGAAGGACTTTGCATACTGATAAAAAAAATAAGGCGGCGGTTTCCGTGGTTATTATTCAGTTTATATTATGATAATAAGAAAGTAATAAATATTGGTTGCGTCCATCCGCCATTTTTGTATAACCCCTTAGACATAATGTTTTATTGGTATGCCAACCCCTCTCTGAGGGTAGTTTACTTAGTAATTGGACAAACAACTCGATTATTTCAATGCTTCAATTTTTATAATTTTATTAATTTACCATCACTAACCCATTTTTATATTCGGGTCAGAGATTAAAACGATTCAGATAAACATAAAAATATTTTTTTCTCGAGTATGAATAAAATGAGCCAATAATAAAATTAGGTGTATAAGTGCTCAATTAAAGTTAATAGTTTATTATCTCATGTCCTTTGAACAAGGATCTATCTACCATTTCCATGAAACTGAGATATTGAGGATCAATTTGAATTGATGAGAAAGTGAATTTATCTGTAACGTATTGTAAATTATTTTTTGTATCTAATGGCATTCTATGTAAAAAAACGTGGTATTTAAACAAAAGAAAATTATTTTTTTTATTTTAGCAGTTCGAATTTGAATAAATCCATACTTCCTCGAGGATATTATTGATATCCATTAAAATGTAAATGCAAAACTAGGAAATATTTCATAAAACACTTTTTGTAGATTGAAGATGCACTTTATCAGAATTGTTAGGTTGTGTATTTTTCTATTATGGTCTTATATTTTAATGTCGTTATTTTATTGGTCAATCAATATATTTATCACTCTTATATATGCATTTATATAGACTGTTTATGACGCTAATAAATAAAATAAAATACGGCTTTAAATAGAAAAAAATCTAAGAAACTTGGTGCAATTTCTGCCAAAATGTTAGATAGAACCATGCTATGCCAAGGATTCTTTTGCAAATGATGTTATTATTATCCAGAACTTGTTGGTATCATGATGGAAAAAATGACGTAGATAATAATTGTCGGGCTCATGATAGTAATGTTATCTAATTGTAATAAGCACTTGTAAGTACTATGTTGATTAGCGTATTGAAAGAATCAGTGCAAACAGTCGGGTGATACCTGTTCACAAGACGAAACGTGCCATATTAAGAGGAATCATTGTGTGAGCATCCATTTCAAAGGCATACATTAATATATTTCCTAACAAATTTATCTTTGCAGTTCTCCTAACTTAGGTAGGGGTGTCGTTACATGTCGTAAATTTTGTGGTTGCGCAAGTGCAAGCAAACATTCATTCCTCATTAGTGCATCATTTGGTCACACTCAGAGATAAATTCATAAATCTTTACAAATAATTTTGTTTTCTATACTTATTTGGACATTTTTGATGACAGAATGACAGGCCCAGTGATCACAGTGAAACAGGGGGATTTGGAAGGTGGAGAGGCAATTACAGAAACTGGAAAAAAATATGTCTATTTCAAAGGGATTCCTTTCGCCGAGCCTCCAACTGGAGATCTCAGATTTAAGGTAAGCCATGTGATATAATCTACATTAATGAACAGACAACCTTTGGAAGAGTGAAATAAGCCATCAAATTATATTATCATCAGGATGGAACACCTAATACTATACCATCTCCGCACGCATTACCTATTGCTTAATATTTGATAATTATAATTTTTCTTCCAACTTTTAACATGACCAGGCCCCCTAGCACACTCGATCGATAACGATTGTTAGGATAACTTTCGGTAACTTCTCATCGTTCCCTAGGACAACTGCAGATCGCTAATGTACGCACAACAATTGATGTTGAATATATTAGAAACATTTAGTCATTGTGAACTGTCACTTATTCAATGAAGATAATATTAGCGAAAGTCAATCGAAAATCCGAAACAGAAAAATCAGAAAAAGATACGGATACTTCTGGGACTATAATTTCTTCTATAATTTGAGGTTTAACTCATTAAATTAAAAATAAAAATAAAAATATGTCAGTTATTCGTTGGCGGTCTGCAGTCATGCTAGGGAACGATGAGAAGTTACCGAAAGTTACCCTATCAATCGTTATCGATCGAGTGTGCAAGGGGCCCAGAGATAATAATAATTTGATTTCCTTGATCGTGCCACGTTTTCCCGAAGCGTTGCCGAATTCTTTTTGTCTACACCTCCGGGTCGTATTATTTAAATTTTATTTTTATTAATCAACAGTTTTTTCACATCTAGGTATGTATAATAAACTTATAAACAAAACATATAAAGTCTAATAACAGATATTCACATAAATGTTAAATTATAACAAAAAACTAAATGGGTTAAATTATTTTAAAATTATAAATTTTAAATGAAAAATAAAGTAAGATTAATGACAACATATAAGGTAACTTATGAATTAGGTAAATGTAAATTTTAAAATATATTATACTGAAAAATGCATCCGCACTACTTTTCCAAGAACATGTTCGCTATTATAATAATAATAATTGGATGACTTGTATAGCGCCGTTTTTGTGAAAAATCACCTCAAGGGCGCTGTACAAATTTCAATAATTTCTACAATCTTACTTCTAACTACACACTAGAAAATATAAAAAACCTATGGCTAAAACAATGGATGCAAATCCACCGGTTCTTTGATCAGCGATACAAAACTATATGTACAATGCAACTGAAAAACCAGCGCGCATTATTATGTCCTCTGCGCGCAAACTGTATCTTAATTTCTCTAAATAAACATCTTTAAACGTTATTCTCAAGTGACCTACCAGATAAGTATGGTCCTGTATATTTTTATAATAAAAAAATAAATACATGTACATTTTTAGGCAGCATTGCGGTAATTGTCAGATGCATTGTACATACTGTTTTGTATCACTGATCGAAGAACCGGTGGATGCAATGTTTTAGCCACAGGTTTTTTTTATGTTAAAATGTAGAAATGTATTGAAATTTGTACAGCGCCCTTGAGATGATTTTTCACAAAAACGGCGCTCTAAAAGATATCCAAATATTATTATTATTATTATTATATAAAAAGACAACATAAGAAGATCACAAATGAATACTTCGGAGCCATCTATTTAGATAAAATTATCTCAAAAGGGATCCATCTGTTGTCCAAATTTGTCTTTTTTCTATTTGGATTATATACCCTTTTAATTGTCAAGCATCATTTTAAGCGTCAATATATTTGTTGCTAATTGTAAGAATGACGCGTACATACTGAAAATAATAATAAAAGACGAAGAAAGTATCCAGATAGCGAAGCAAATTTATCGCTTCGCTTTTCTTTACATCGCTGGTATTTTTATGCATGATCAGCATGATGCATGCAAATAATTTATGTAATGAATATATTCCGTAGATAGACTTTCTAATTTGAAATACGTATAGGTACGTTTAAGATAATTAGAAATTGATTAAAGAAAAATGGTAAATTTTATTTTTAGGACCCTCTTCCAGTGAAACCATGGTCAGGAAGAAAGTTGGCTATAAAGGATGGAAGCGAATGTACTCAAGTGAACATGTTTGTAAATGGTGAATTGATAGGAAGCGAGGATTGCCTGTATTTAAACGTGTTTACGCCCAGTTTACCGAAGAATCACAGTGACGAGAAATACCCAGTGATGGTGATGATACATGGCGGAGGATTCAGAGGCGGTAGTGGAGGTTCAGATGGATTTGATGCAAACCTTTTACTAGAAAAGGATGTAGTTTTAGTGTCCATAAATTATCGGCTTGGCGTTCTTGGATTTCTGTGCCTCGATGTTGCCGAAGTTCCCGGAAATGCTGGATTAAAAGACCAGACTCTTGCCATGGCGTGGGTTAAGGAGAATATCGAATCGTTCAATGGAGATTCGAACAATATCACTATCTTCGGATGCAGCGCTGGTTCCGCTTCTATAGATTACCAAATGCTTTCTCCACTATCGGAAGGCTTATTTCACAAAGCGATTCTTCAATCCGGATCATCGTTGAACCCTTGGGCGAGGAATAAAAATCCAGCACAACAGGTTGAAAAGTTTAAAACGGTCCTCGGGATAACAACAAACGATACTGTTGATTTGATTCAACAATTGCAGAGTATTAACGATAGGGAGCTCGTCGTAGCGATGGATAAAATAATTGATGACGATTCATTTAAATCTGGCGAATTATTTGGATTCGCTCCGGTCGTAGAGAAGCCTTTTGATAATGTCAATGCATTTTTAACAACCGAGCCACTCGAACTCCTGAAACAGGGGAAATTCCACAAAGTTCCGATAATAATGGGATTTTGCAGCAACGAAGGTTGTATCTTCAAAATGTTTTATGGAAAACAGTTGCCAAATATTATTGCAAGACAATATACAGAGTATATGTCATCATTCAACGTTGCCGATGGAACAAAACTGAATAAAGATTTGACAAGTGTTTACAACGTCAGTAATCAATCAGAGACTGAACAAGTTGATAACTTTCTCTCCGACTTGCATTTTGTCGCAGGAATCAAAAAATCCTTCCATTATTACGTTCAACATGGTATTCGTTGTTACGGTTATGTCTTTTCATTCGAAGGAAGTTTTGAATTTGACATGGAAATATTTAAGGCCTTCAAAGGTAGCGGAGCGTGTCATGGTTCCGAGTCAATGTACCTAACTAAAATGGCTCACATAAAGTATGATAATGCGACGCCAGCTGATCTCAAAGTTCGACGACAATTGCTTGAAATGTGGACCAGCTTCGCAAAGTTTGGGTAAGCTTTTATGTATTTATTTTCTATCATCCTTGTCTGGGGTGTTTGGGGAGGTGTAAAGATTTTTAATTGCGTAACAATTTTTTTCCACATACAAAAAGACGTAACTTTTAAAAATTCTTACTTACTAACTTACCCGATAAATTTGCTGTGAGCCTACCGGGCGCGATAGTGGTGACGATGGATTGTTATGATTGGCCCATATCGTAACAGCGGAAAATAATAGTGTTGGCTGCACACGCCGGACTAATTTTATCTTTTTACCAAAAAGTAGGTACCCTAAGAGTTGGAATTTCTAAAAAAGTTATTTATCTTTTTTACTTTATACTATCATGTAGTAATAGTGTAATCACCTTCCGAAGTCAGTGCACTTTACCCCCGGACACCCGTATAGAAGTAATAAACAATTCTTCGTGAATTGAAGCCTGCAATAATTTTGCGGTACCCCACCAGTACCTACCAGCCACAATTTTTACAATTTCAACAATTTTCTCCGAGATTATATGTTATTTAAGTAATACTGTAGTTCTCTTTTATCATAATAAAATAATTTTAATTAACCTAAAAAATACATATTATAAATAAATAAGTATATGCCTAAGATATTGTAAGGTTTCTTCGTTTCACACTTAATTTTCATTTTTTGACTGGACAAAAACTTTTACCCACAACGTCAAAGCGTGGCTTAAAATGATCCATTCATATTAATATATTTAGTTTAAGGATACGTTTACGGAGCAGTTAGCTCATTTTAATTGACTCCCAGCCTAAACCCTAGTAACTTTAGATGGATGTTTATTAACTGAATTTCTTTAGTTCTTACTTATTTTGAGGGACACGTTCTCTGGGTTGTTTGCTTTGTTTTAATACGTTTTGTTGTTCTAACAGGAATCCCACACCTGAAGGATCTAGTTCTGAACTCATTACATGGACTCCAGCGACCAAGGAGAACTATGAAGTGCTTGATATTAACGAGGATTTGACAATTATACCTTTCCCATGGGAGGAACGAATGAAGCTATGGTCAAAGATAGAATAATGGTTGAAAGCCTACATTTATAGAACAACTTTTCGTCGGATTAATTTCATACAAAAGTGCCTGTCTACACAATATAAACACCTTAGTAAAAAGATAACCTAATTTTGTTAAACAATTTTATACCTTACATACCAATACATTTCTATACATACCTACTTAGAAAAACCACAAACCATTATTTTAGCTTTTTATGCAGAAATTTCGTGGTACCTAACTGATAAAAATATTTTACCTCAACGAGAAACACATTTTTCAATATTGAAATAATAAACAGGATGCTTTGTGGTATTAAAAAAATACACGGTGGTATTTCTCAATGGCTGTCGCAGTGACGAGAAACATAAAATTCTGTAAGTTTTCACAAAATAGTCCATTTCGAAATATCTTAATAAACATATAAAATTTTAAAAAATACCTGCAACGAATACGTATTTTTATTTATTAAAGGCACATCATCTATGAACTGCAATGCATACCGCTGCGAGTGTGAGAGGTTCCCCTGCAAAAAAGGTCATAATGTTAGGTATATTATTTTGATCGATCCGTGCTAAAAAGTAATGAAAGTACGGACATAATTATGATTAAAAAAACAACTTTGCATATTGTATTCCCTGAGATTGTACGGTGACAAGAGTAATTACATGACTCACGGAAATAAATCATTTTAATTATTGTGCAGTCGAGACACGAGCAAATCGTCAAAATTATAATTAAAATTTATAGCCATCCGAGAGGAAACAATTTCGATGGTCACCTCATTAATAAATGCAATGGAACTGTGTTCCATATTTATTGACGGGTCGCTAAATATTATTACTGAATTTTCACTTTCTCGTTTCTCATTTTTATTTACTGAAACTGAAATTATTAAAAAAGTTAATCAAATTCTTTAATAACTCATACGTCATTGGTCCGGGTCATACGTCATTCCAATGCTACCTACGTTAAATTTTCGTGTAAACAAGCTTAAGTGCCCAAGTGGTTTTAAATTGCATCGGAAGAAGCCCTCCTTAGTTCTTACGAAATAATTTGATTTATTTATGTATTAAAAAAATAATGTATCACATAAAAACATAAGCTGCACAATCACACCTCACTAGGCCATTTCTGTGTCGATTATGCAGTTAGATTATGATTTAAGTCAAAAAAAATTATAAATAAATATTTTATAAAAATAAATAAATAATTTCAGCCAAAACATTTAATAAATAATGTATAATATATGTATAAAAAAAAGTCCCGATGAGAGACAACAGAAGAAAGAAACCTAAACTTGTTGTACTAAATCTATTTTTCATTCATTTTTTTTTAATTATGGCAGTCCACAATGCAACTTTTACCAACACGACCTTTAAAATTTACGTTTTAAAATTTTCTTAGAAAATTGATTTCACCTTTTCTGCTGCCAATAGTTGATCAACCCTGATGTTTACATTCTATCATTGTATAAAATGTATTACCAGAACTTCTAGTCCTTTCTTAAAGTTCAATCTTTTAAGGAGTTATATTGTGTCTTTAAAAGTAATAAAATCATGGTAAAAATAAATAAGTTTGCCATTATTTTATTGTTGAGCTTGTGTATTTGGGCTCTAGTTGTTTCCAAGTCTATCAGGCACCAGAGAAAGCACATTAGATGCGCAAGTGACTATAGAAGATGTATTTCGAGAAGGTGTGTCATTCCAAACCCTCGCAGAGGACCAGGAAGAAGAACATGTCGCCTTTGGCGTCCAATTTATAAGTGCTGTCGTAAGAAAAGATCAACAACTACAGAAATTCCCGAGATTTCAAGTACGCCATACCGCACACCAAATAATGCTTCTGATTATTGGAATTCAACTACAGACTTTTCGAGTTTTCGTGATCTTATGAATGTTACATGGGATTCGACAGATTATACCACCGCCATTCCATACCCCACAGCAAATAACACTTTTGATTATGGGAACTCAACAAATGAGTTTATTATTGATCTTTTGAATGTTACATCGGATACACCATCTAATACCAACTCTACTCCGAGCCCAAGTGCCACTGGAATTATGTCCGTTAACATCATAGCTGCTCCAATATATTGTGGAGAAGGAAAAAAATTGGATCATTTTGGAGTATGCCGAGAGGTTATGTAATAAATAAACCAGGTATTTATTAGTATTAAGGTATTAAGAAACATAAATATTTGGATTTCTAAATTCTGTTCTTATAAAAATGTCTTGAGATGCGTACTCGTAAGTTCTTGTTTTGGCTCGAGCGTTACAAGTTTTATTTTATTATCTTAACATATGCTGTTATCTAAGCGTTCACAGATTGGGCCAATTTAATTTATTAGGGAATAACCACTTTTTGCAAATTGTGCTTTAAAATGAATTATGTGTTTGCGCACATATTATCAAATGAATAAATATGCATGTACAAACTCGATTCTTCCAAAAAAGGCGTACAAATGCAATTTTGTATCAGATTTTCTACCGAACAGTGTATACATATGCCTCTCTCGAAAAAATTGAGTTTGTATACGCAGAAAACTATTTGTTCATATTCATATTGCGATTTTACGGGCGCAAACAAATTAATTATCTTAATATCTAAAAAAAATATATATATATATATATTGTAAAGCATAACTTGAAACAAGTGTTTTTCTTAAAAATACTTTAATTAGCGCCATCTATGAATGAGCAAATTCTGCATTATTTTAAGTTTACCCCTAACCTCGTCCTTGAGGTGATTTTCAATAAAATGGTCCCTTTAAAAAAATTCAAACATTATTATTATTTCATACTAATATTGATACTTATTTGTTAAGTTTAATTGTGGTATTGCTGTGAAACATTTTCTCAAGGGTATTGAAACAATCAGTAGTGAAATTGTTTATAAAATATTTTATTCTATGTGCTTAGATTATCTGAGGCTTTATGAAAATTTTATTTTATTGGTTTTTACAGATGTTGCGGGCTGAGAACAGGTTGAGCGTTGTGGGATATATGACTGCCAAAAATTAAATAATTAAAGGCAAACATTCATCGTACCTGTACCATATTTACAAATAAACAAACGCAATGTTTGTGTGTTGAAACATTCGAAGAAAATAATTGCTGTCCTCCAAGTTTAAAACCTAATTTTGAAACATATAAACTGAACGCTTCTGGAAATGAATAACAGAACTCATTTCTCCAGTAATAATAATATTTAAAAAAAAATGGATAATTTGTATAGCGCCGTTTTTGTGAGAAATCACCTCAAGGGCGCTGTAGGTAAACTAAAGTGATGTTCAAGAAATTAATAACTTATCGAAGATGAAGCCCTCATCACAAGCAAAAACTATTCGCTTGTACAGTTCCGAAATCCATTAACGAAACTGCCCCCCATTGTCTGGTGCCTACCTAGTATAATTTTTTAAGAAATATGTTTTTGTTTTTTAATGTTTATTAAAAAAAAAAAAAAATGCGCCTTTCTTTTAATTTGAAAAAAATTACTCACTGTACCATGTTTTTAAAGTACACGGAGACATTTTTTATTCTAAAATATGATCATTTTATTCGTCAAAACGGTTAAAAACGGGACTGAAGTTCTCTTACGAACAAATTAACAGTGTTTCAATGTTTATTGGCGGGAAAATGTTAGAATAATTTGTTGGTATACGAACGAAATTACGTATACCAACAAATTATTCTTACATGTTCCCGCCAATAAACATTGAAACCCTGTTAATTTGTTCGTGAGAACTTTAGTCCCGTTCTTAACCGTTTTTAAAAATAAAATGATCGTATTTTAGAATAAAAATTTTCTCCGTGTATTTATAGAAAAAAAAACAAAATTAAATTTCTTTAAATTGAGGGATGTACCTATAATGTTCATAAATAATCATTTTCGCAGGATCCAAATTCTAGCTGTCTGGGGGCTGTCTACGGAAAGGCATTACTGGGCTTTCATAAAAAAAATCTATATATTTTTTGTTTAAAAATGTCTATCGAGAAGAACGTGAAAGGTTTTTTGAGCACGCTATTACAATATAATTTAAATAATAATAACGTACAAGGCCCTTTGTCTTTTCTGTGTCGTTACATTTTTTATTTTAATTAAAAGACAAAATAACTTTGTTTTCATCACTTTTTATTTATACACAATCTACATGTTTCGTGAACGATGTTCATCTCATCAGGAATAAATGTATACATACAAGTAATACATACAATAATATACATACAATCTACATGTTTCGTGAACGATGTTCATCTCATCAGGAACAAATGTATACATACAAGTATACATTTGTTCCTGATGAGGTGAACATCGTTCACGAAACATGTAGATTGTGTATAAATAAAAAGTGATGAAAACAAAGTTATTTTGTCTTTTAATTAAAATAAATAATGACATCACAAAGTGAAAACCTTACGGAAGAAATTTTATTAACATTTTTTTATGTATAATAAAAATCCTTCGTAATATTATATATATACATAAACATATTTTTATGTAAAAAATACAATTCATAAATAAATGCCGACATCACCAGTAACAAGGGAAATGCTGAGAATAGAGTATCAACAACTGCAATACAGCAAGGTGGAAGAAGAAGTGAGAAGGTAGATGAAGATAGCGACTAGTTAAAATACTGTTTATTTATTTGCGTTATAAACAGCTTTATACATTTATATATGACAATGATAAGTTTGTTTATGTCATTGACCAATAAAATAACAAATAATAATTCAAGGCCATAATAAAAAATTATAAAAAATACCCAACAATATACCCAAAACAAACAATTATGATAAAGTGCTTCTTATATTTACAAAAAGTGTTTTATGATATATATATATATATATATATCTAAGGTTTAAATTACAAATTTTATGGAATCAATAATATCTTTGGGGAAGTGATTTAATTCAAATACAAACTACTAAAAGTAAAAGAGGAAATGTGATGAACTAATAAAAAAAAATCAATGAAATATTAAGTATTTTTATTTTTATTTTTAACTTTTTAACTTAAAGAGTTAAACCTCAAATTATAATATTTTAATTAATGAAGATAATATTAGCGAAAGTCAATCGAAAATCTGAAACAGAAAAATCAGAAAAAGATACGGATACATCTGGGACTCGAACCCAGGTCCTCCGGCAATCCGGGCCGACGCGCTAACCAACTGCGCCAACGTATCCCTATCCGATTCGGTCATTTTTAACTGTATCATACTTCGACTGAGAACCACCAACATTATTTTCATTTTTCTTATCGCATATTTTTATTGGCTGCTACCTTTATGTGTGATTGCAAGATTCAACTCGAACTAAATGCCCTCTAGATAGTGTCAGGATAAATTTTATCACTTTTTATTAATATGCGATAAGAAAAATGAAAATAATGTTGGTGGTTCTCAGTCGAAGTATGATACAGTTAAAAATGACCGAATCGGATAGGGATACGTTGGCGCAGTTGGTTAGCGCGTCGGCCCGGATTGCCGGAGGACCTGGGTTCGAGTCCCAGATGTATCCGTATCTTTTTCTGATTTTTCTGTTTCAGATTTTCGATTGACTTTCGCTAATATTATCTTCATTAATTGAAATATTAAGTTTTTGGTTAAACATATGGCATTTGATGGAGTGTCATTTTTTTCCGAATTCTGTGAATTTAGCAAGATTCGTGTTAAACACATCGATGTTTGGGCATAATCTATTAAATGTGCTACAGCTTCTTCTTATAAATACATTTTCAAAGTAATTTGTATTGCTCTTAGGAATATAAAATGTATCCAGAGATCGAGTAACTCTTTTTGGACATCTGAAATGAATATTTTGTAGTAAGTATGGGCTATCGATACAGTGATAAAGTATCTTATAGACATTAATAGGTCTATGATGTCTCGGCGTTGATCGAGAGATTTAAGGTTTATGGGTACATAGTTTTAGACATATTTATTAATTTTTTTTCTGAACTCTTTCTAGATTTGCTTTATACGCAGAACAATGAGGGTTCCACACTGTTGAAGCGTACTCTAGGTGGCTTCTGACATAGGATATGTAGAGAATCTTAAATTTTTGTGGATTTTTGAAAACCGAACTTACTCAAATATAAATCCCAACATTTTCAAAGCCTTCCCCATGATATGCTAGACGTGAGATTAAAAAAGAAGCTTACTGTCTAATAGAACTCCACGATCTCTTATTTCATTCACCGCGTTTCTAGTATTGTTCTTAATTATGTATGGATATAATATTGTGTTTTTCTTTCGAGAATAAGATATGACGCTACATTTATCTGCATTCAAAAGAAGGCGATTTTCTAGACAATGTACATCTAGAAAGTCTAGGTCATTTTGGAGCCCCATAAAATCCATTTCAGACTTAATGATTTTGACAATCTTTTTATTTATTCACAATAGATACAGCTGAGTGTTACGGATAGTTTTGTTAACATCATTCATTAAAATATTAAATCAGATGGGGCCAAGGTGAGATCCTTGGGGAACTCCTGCGGTTACGGGGACGAAACTAGAGCAGAACCCTTGTACAGTTACAGCTTGGTTTGATTGTTGAGATAAGAGGCTAACCAAAGAAGAAGGTCACCGTGTATACCCATTGCTTCGACTTTCATCAAATTTTATCAAAGGCTTTGGAGTAGTCTGTGTAGACTACATCGACTTGATATCCATTATCTATAGCAACAAAAAGTGTCTCAACAAACTCACATAGATTGGTCTTTGGTGACAAAGGCGTGTAGATTCGAAATGATGTGTGGTCGTATATAAGGAAAAATGATATCAATATCTATTTTTTCAAAAACTTTACCCGTTACATTTAACTTAGAGATCGGTCTGTAATTTTCAATATTGTGCTTGTCTCCTTTTTTGAATATAAATGATTATGCATGAAATTTTCTTTATTTGACTCAGAGGATAACATAAAACACTAGCGCAATTCTTTAAAAATACAGGGTGTATACCATCAGGCCCACTGCAAATACAAAATCCATTCACGAAATCAAATAAACCCTCTGAATAACAAGTTCTTTGGCAAACCTCGAGTTTTACATGCACGAGATAAGGTTTTCTGAGTAGGAAAAAATATAAACAGGAAGTTTTGCGGTGTGGAATGTAGTTAGGTTCTACCTAAATTTGTGATAACCGATAACTTACACCGTCCGATATCGCAGTGACAAAAAACAATAAAATTCAAAGAAAGGTCCACAAAAATGCATTTTAATATAATGAGAATAGGTTAGGTTTTTTGTATGGGGAGTGTTGAGAAGCTGAATAAAATAGAAGAAGTCGAAAAAAGAGTGGAAATGGAAGAGGAACTTTTATCTACCTGGCTATTCTGAAATGATCACCAAATACAGTAAAAGCGTTTTTAAATAATGTTTTGATTCTGAAGTGTCTCACGGGGTGATGCCTACTGGAAGTAATTTTGCACTTGTCACTTAAAAGCCACTTGACGGTTGCAAAAGATATAGAAAATGTTTGTTTAGTGAACATAAATAAATATTACCAATGGTTTCTTATCTCTGGTGTTCCTTTTATCGAAATGAAAAAATATATAAGAACTTGGAGTCGTTTCTTCAAGTTCATTCTATCAAGAGAGTATATCGCATGTGTTTAAGTGCAAAGTGAACAAGCCATGGCTCCATTGAATAAGATCGCCATTCTTTTAATTTTGAGCTTTAGCATCTGGACTCTAGTTGAGTCAAAGCATTTGAAAAAATTAAGTCAAATAAGGTATGTAGACGGTTTAAATTGTACCTGGACCTACAGGTGTATCAATTTCAACCCCTTACGGAGACCAAACCAAAAGAGATGTCATCATTTACGACCAGTACGGAAATGTACTCCAATTCAAATACCAATTACTGATAACCCAATAACAGTCAGTCCGCAGCATCCGATAGGGGGAAGTCTTACCGCTAGCGAGAATCCACATGGAATTTCGCCAGCCCAAATCATCATTGCTCCTATCAATTGTGGGGATGGATATAAAATTGACGCTTCAGGAGACTGCAGGGAGATCTTTTAAAACAATTATCAGGTATTTGATGTTCGTATTAAATAACTAACTAAACAATTATCAGGTATTTAATGTTCGTATTAAATAACTAACTAACAATCACGCCATACATCGGAAGATGATTTTACAAATCCATAAACCTTGTTTTATAGACTCTATTAGAGTCATTAATATTCGTAAATCATCCCGCACTACTTTCAAAATAGGTACAAAAACAAAAAAATATTCAAATCCAAAAAAAGATGCACATATTTATTTGGTATACCGACTCTTTACATGACTCTACTCAATGCTTTGATACTTACAGTGATCGTCCGATGTTTTTCTGGGGAATTTTCATGTCTCATATTCTCCTGATACTTCTTTCTCCATCGAATGTTCAAATTCTATGGATATAATGAGCCCACCTTTTTAATTTTGTTAATTAAATCGGCATCGGCCTTGCATTTTACATACGCATATTTTACTCCGCAGGTATTACCCTTTTACTACATTCGTCATCTTTCCTCTGCCAGTTCAATGTCTCACTGGCAAACATCACTGTTGCCACCATAACTCTATAATGGACTGCTAATATTGCTTCATTTGACAACTTTTCATCAGCGCCATAACAACTATATATTTTTCAATCTACCATGCACATTTATCAATAAGTGATTAACAAATAATTTTTAAGCATTTATTTCAGAAACGAAGAAAACCACAAAACTTAACCAGTTCACAAATCGCCATAGGATAACGAAAAATTATTGTGTAATCACCTCGTGAACAATCTGCTGTAACTATAAGTTAACCATTATTATTCCTAATTAAATGATCGTGATTGCATCATTTTATTTAATATTTCTGGTACAACGGTGTTCCAGGACATTGCGGTTACGAGGAACGAAATTGATAACAGGAGTTTCGATAAAAATGATGACAAATTGAATTATAATTCACTTCAAGTTTGACTGCAGAGTCATTAAGAGCCAAAAAGTTTAAAAAGCGATTGAAGATTAGAAGCGAACAAAAATTGGATTCATAAAATAAAATTAAAATGTTCGGAAAGATAATAGTACCCATTTTGGTTCTTTATTTAATCCAATGTGTTCGACCAAAGGCAGTTGGTGATATCCTGGAAGATATAGAAGACAACGACTTATACGGGGAAAGATCCTTTCTTGAAGACCATGGCGATTACATTGACAGTTCTGCTGAAGAAGATCTTCCCGAGGCACCAAAGGAACCTGATGCATTAAAGGAATCCGAGGACAATGGTGTGGATGAATATGGTGAAGCCACCTATGTGGAATATGGAGACGATTGTCCACAAGATATGGAAAAGGATCTTAACAATGTCTGCAGAATGGTCTGGAATTGAAACCAGAATAAGTTCTTGACCTACCTGGTTTAGTGTTTTCAGTTCGTCCGTCAGTCTCTTCTTATCCCAATCTCATTCGTATATATTTCTGTGTTACCTACGTTTTGTGCTATCTCTGTGTTAAAATATGTTTTGATGTTTTTTAAACAACTAAATATTATTATTGTTTTTGCGCCGTTTGTCTTCCATAGTTCAAGGTTTGGTAATAAATTATAATCTAGAAAATTAGTCTATGTCACAATTATTTTTCAGAAGTGTGTATTTCTTGACAATTAAAAAATTAAAATATTAATGACATTTTTTAAAAGATATGTTTAAGTAATTTAATACTTTTTTGGTAAGCTTTCTATGGATATATTTGTCCCGAATATTTTTTTTAAAACGACATTTGGAAAAATGATGCTACTATTTTTATTTATTAAATAATGTTTTTGTACTACTTGTAATGATGTTTTATTTCTATGAGAAATCTGTGATTTGTTTTAGTTAAGGAAAGTGAGTAAATTGAAAACATTTGTTCAGTGGATTTATAAAAAAAATTAATGTCACATATAAGTTTCTGGCTTAAAAAAGGTCCATTTGTACTATAAAAATAGAATGTTTATACATCAAGAATTATTGTATATCATTTACACAATTATTTTTATTACATTTTGGGGTTCATTAGTTATTTTTACATATGATTGGACCGGTCATAAAGTTAAAATTTGAAAAAAAGTGTCTAATTTAAAACTTTTATATTTAAAGAAACTTCACTATTGTCATCTTCGATGGTCGGTGCTTTTTGACATGTTTAAAAAATGATCTCTTTGTTTTTGTCTTCATGGAAGATCTTTAATATTTATCTAAATATTTATGCTTTATTGCCATTTAATAAAAACATTTTTCGTAATTATTTAAATTAGTATTTTTACGATATTAATTTTTTCAAATTTTATAAATTTAAAACATAACAAATCAACTGTTTACTGTGTGGCAAAGCGGGAACCTCCTTGACACCTGGCCAGGAGGTTGCAGATTCGTAAACCTGGTGGCAAAAATACTTTCCAGAACCAGTGAGACTATGACATCTCCAATAATTGGGGTTTGCTGTGAGGCTGAAGAGGATAGGGAAGAGAATGCAATATGAGAGAGGTTGTAGATTTTCCTTAAATGGGGACGCCTTAGTTCCACTGGCAGTTGGAGCGTTTATGCGGTAACACGATACATAATTTAAAAAATATATATGTAAAGGAAACAAATGAAAGCGAAATGGTATATATTTTTAGGATAATTTTGAGCTACAAAAATGGTCAATAATCTTTAATCTATTTTGAATAATGCGTAGGTAGGTACATTAGATTTTTTACTAATAAAGTTGTCTTGAGTCTTGAAGGGACCGCAGGAAGGTTTTTCCATCAATAAAACAAGCAAAGATTTAAAAAATATATGATTTTACATTATGAATGTACCTATGAAAATGATCACCAATAATAGTATAGTAATTGTTCCGACATCACAAAGGACTTAATGTCAAAGGTCTCCAACATATCTGAAACGAGTAATAATGGGCATTCTTCTCACTGTGGGGATTAGACTGTGACCTTAAGCGAGACCAGTGCGGCCCAACACCTCAAAGATATACGGTTTCATTATGACAAGAGGAATGGTAACATTATAAACATGGTAAGTCTGAATAGTATAAGACCTTATATCGCGTAGTGTAAAGTAAGGGACTATACAATGATTATTATTAAATACAGATTTACACACTTAACTTTGCAGTCGTTGAAGTCGCTAGAGTCATGAAGATCTTTAGTAAAAGTCAGTTGGTTAGTTCCCCCTTGGCAGCCTGCAAATTAAGTGTGTCAAGATGTTTATAAAAGTTCGTTCTAGACATCTTATTAACCTTTTTTTAATCTCTTTAACAATGCTAAGATGAGAAAATTTTGCCATAGGAGTCGCCTGATAAGTGGATATTACATCAAACTTTCATGAATTATTCTGAAAACCTAACCTAATCTAACATGAAGTGAAACCTAACCTAACATGAGATCTCTGGCTTGCCATTGAAGTAAAATCATGTATTGGTTTCATAGTGCTTTCACACAAACGAAGTATTGAATTCCGTAAGTCTAAACTTAAACTTTAGGTCGCACAGTTTATACCCGCGCTGTGCAAGCGGGTTCCCTACAGAGCATCGGACCATCCCATGAAACTTCGCCAAAGAATCCGCCTGATAAGTGGATATTTCATCAAACTTTCATGAATTATTCTGATATAATGGGTTGTAATTTGATTGTAATTCTAAAAATAGGTGACGAAATATTGAAATTTTTTTCATGTTTACAATTGTGACAGACTCAGCTATAAAAGCATTCCCATTGGGAATGTGTGACGAGCAATATGCTGAAATAGGCCAAGCCAAATATCCTATAGTTGTCGCTTTTAAAGCTAAGCCGTCAGCCCCGTTATGGTAGTAATTGTTTGTGAAACACGAAAAATACTCGTGTTTTGTTGGGATAGAAAACTCTTTACGTCAGGTAAATGCAATGTTATATTAATTTTAAAACTAATAATTATTTCTCGATGTTTACCTCCAGGAGGAATAAAAAACACGTAAAAGTCCACATTCTTGTACGATTGCAGTATTCATTTGTTAACTTCTAGATTAAAGGGAGTAAGTGTTTCTTAGCAAGTTAGATAGTTCAGGTTACGTTTGTGTCTTTTGGACTAAATATTAAACTTCCTAAAACCTTACCTAATAATTTGACTAAATATTAAACATCCTAACACCCGATACGTTTTTAGATTTTCACGGCCAAAAGCATTTTCGTTGTTTGTTTTTGGGGTGTTATGCCGTGTTGCGCTACCTCCTTCTTTAGCCGACGTTTCGGACAGCGTTGCAGTGTCCATCATCAGGGCAGATCCACATCGTCGGATCTGCCGGATCTGCCCTGATGATTGTCGTTGCAACGCTGTCCGAAATGTCGGCTAAAGAAGGAGGTAGCGCAACATGGCATAACACCCCCAAAACAAACAACGAAAATCCTAACACCCAACCTAATAATCAACCTAACCTAATCTAAAGCAACTGAAAAAAAACCAGTTTGCAACTAAACTCGTTATCCTGTATAGGTATGTCAATGTGATCGCAAACTACTACACAAATTCTCAAAAACCCGTTGTCAATGGCAACGCACGCAGTGACTCGAAACTGCAAGTTGCTACGATGATAGCTGATTGTTCTTCGTCTATGGTTAAACAAGCTGAGATTTTTTTTTTACATTAGCTCCACACAGGAGGCCCCGAGGAAAATAATTTCCCTCAGGGCCTATGTCATCTTTGGGGATGCTGCGTGGAGGGTATTTTTAAGGAAATGAAGGAGAGGAAGTTCTGGGTAGGAAAAAGGTATAAGGGTTGGGTAGGAATCTGGGGTTCAGTGTGTCCAGATCATCCGCAGCCGAGACCTAGACAAAACTCACCCCATGAACCCGGGCACCCCTGCAAAGTCACTAAACGTAGCGAACCACTTGGGGTGACCTATGGCAAAAGTGTTGGTTATCCAATAAATGGTTCCCAGGGCCGCGGTACCCATGCTCGCCTACCAAATTGAAATAATAACTTAGTTGACCGCAGAAATAGAAGGATTTATGCTTGCCATTCAAGATAGAATCATTAATACTAAAAATTATAGGAAGCATATAATCAAAGATACAAATCAAATTGATCTTTTATGTAGAAAATGTATGGCTTTTCCGGAAACCACAGAACATATTATATCGGATATCCTATATTAGCGCCGTCTGAGTATACATTTAGGCACAATCAGGTTTTAAAAATAATTCAACAAGTTTGGTAATTAAACATAACTTGATTGACTGTCATAATATAGTACCATATTATGAATACGAACCAAATTCATTTTTAGAAACTAATTTCTTTAAAATATACTATGATAAAACTATACTAACAGACAGACCAATTAGTCACAATAGACCCGATATAGTTTTACATGACAAAATTTAAAAAAATAACTTATATTATCATTGATGTAGTAGCTATTTCAAATTCCTATAATATTGAAAAATCTGTTTTTGAAAAAATTAGAAAGTATACAGATTTAGGAAATGAAATTAAAAGAATTTGGCATTCTCAACTATAAAAATATTACCATTTGTTATTTCGGCTACTGGCATTATACCTAGCTCTCTCATTAATCATTTAGGCATATTAGATTTGTTAAAGAATTTGTATATAAAAATGCAAAAATCAGTCATTTTAAATACATGTAGAATTACGAAAGATTTTTTAAATATTTATATTGAGGGATCAGTAGGATTTATTAGTCAAATTAGGAGTTCCACCGAGCCCAACCCTCTGATATGAAAATATCTGGAGTCGGTGAATTATTTTCTCAGTTAATAGTCTGGTAGGTTAACTTATTGTTCTTGTATTGTTTTGTATTAATTATACCTACTTATATAATACACTTACATAGCGTGGATTTACTAGTTAATAATTTTTATGGAAAGTGTGTGAAAGGGTTTAGTTTTTCCTATGGGGAAAACTAAGCCCGGACCTAACTGTCTGGTGCATAAAAATAACTGAAATCGTAAAATTGAGTAGCGCCGGCATAGAAGTTTGGTTGGAAACCATAGCAACCACCCAGTTTTAGTATGGTTTCAGTTTCTCCCGTGAGCGGACGGCCTCGATCTGTTTGTTTTGTGTAAGTCGCATTTAAACGCTGTCTATAGGAAATCAAGAACATAGGAACATTTTTGAAACCGCGTAAAACAGAAACCGCATAAACCAAAACCGATCTATTCATAATTTATACACATAGAATGAGTATGTACCGACTAGCTATTAGAACGCATACTGAAAAGGAGCATTCTCAAGTTTACGCTTAGCATGTGCCTTTCCACTTTTCAATACTAGTTTACATTTCTGTCTGGCTGGTAGAGAGTCACATGCTGAGCACGTTCACGGTGTTAGGTGGCATTCTTAGAATACGCCGCTTAGCATGTGAGGCTGTGTGATTTGAATGGAGTTTATTGCAGGCGGCGGCGGGTGTAGGGTCACATGCTGAGCGGAGCCGCGGTGTGGTGGCCGGCGCCAGTCTGTCGCGAGGTGAAATACTCAGGTGCATCCAAACCTGCCCACGCGGGATATAACGGTTTTAGATACTGCGGCAATGTTTATTATCATTAAATTTATTTCATTTTATTATTTGTGCAGGGTTGTTTTTTTTAATGATACTTTTTCAACGGTTTACTTGTTAGAATTCCATTGGAATAAGTGTAATGAAACCAATTTTAGACTACAAACGACTTTTTTTTCTTACCGACCGGCTTCAGACAATCACATCCAGCTTCAGAATGATCAGTTGTTAAAGCTGGTTGCTTCAGCTACTTTGTTGCTTCAGTTGGTCTGTTGCTTCAGCTGGTCTGTTGCTTCAGCTGGTCTGTTGCTTCAGTTGGTTGCTCTATTTAGTAAGTTGCTTAATATTATTATAATATTTATATATTTATAATCAATTTGAAGAAAACGTCATAGGCTTAAGAGCAATAAGGTTGCACCTTGTACTGTAATTGAAAAAAAAACTATAGCTTTGCTAAAAATGTAATAATTATGCACGTTAAAGGGATTTTAAAAAATTGGCACCTAACTGTCCTTTTAAACCCTTGAATGATATTTAATATATTTTAAACAATAAATAATTAAAATTTTCTAAAGAAGCATTTTTTTTGTTCGGCATCCATCTGATTTCGCTTAGATCCCCTTATGATTTGTTAAAATAACAGTCCAAATGGCACGATACTTTCAATCATAGTTAAAATTTATTAATTTCACAAACAACTACTTTATGTGATTATCACATTCGTAAATCAAAAAAAAAAAAAAAAATTAGTGGCCCTGCAAAATTTTACTTTTAAGAAATGGTTATATGGTCGGCAAATCACTAATTCAACCAACGAAGGCATTTTAAAACGATTTATATTTGTGCAAATAAAATTTAAACATGGTCTTTTTCCCAAAGAGACGGTAGTCTTGCTGCAAACCGCTTCATTCTGAGGGGAATGACACCAAAAAATCATTTTCTCAAACTTTTGGATCCATTTGTCTTCTCATCATCTGCCTCCAACAAACAATAAAATCTGATATTTCACAAAATCAAGAGGTAATTAAAAAAGCATTTTCATAGTAGAAATATAAAATGGAAAATGTTTGGGTTAGGTAAAGAAAGACAATAAATAATATATATTACGAATAGTTCCATTAGTTATGCTCTAATGGTCCAGTATCCGAGGGCAGCTATTTCCAAAGGTGCTTTTGGATTTTTTTTAATGTGGTTTTCTCCTCCAACGAAATTTCATGCGTTTTATAAATGCATCATATTAATTAGAGCACGTTGAGGACAGAAACTTTTTAATTTTTGGAAAATACAGATTAAGAAGGTACCGAAGATATAAGTCGTCAAAATGCTGATATTTGTGGCCGGCACACTTCGGTAAAGTAAAACCGCTATTTGAATTAGGAATTGTACCGAATCACGTCTCGTGTGACGTCACAAGACACCATTGCATAGGCTTTACCTTAGTTCCTTTGACAGCCCGTAACTACATTGTTTTGGAAATACCGGAAAAACAAATTTTACTATATATGTGATTTTAGATTTCACGGGCAAATTTATTCTGGTGATTTATTTCGCTACTTCGTTCTTAACTAACATTTCGGCGTTACGGTGTCCATCATCAGTCACACGTCTGTCTTGAAAAGTTGGCTATGGAAGGAGGTAGCGCAACACGGCATCGTACCGCAAAAATAAGTCACTATAATTTTATCATAGTTGTTAACTCTTTAAAAATAATACAACTTCATCTAAATAAACATTTGGAGACAACCTAATTCTGAAGGAAACTGTGAGTGATTTATAATGGTGAGTTGGAATTCGAACAACTTTCTTTCTTTCAAAAATTCTTTTAATCGTAAGTACAATTAGGTAAACAAGCGGGTTAATATTGTGCAAAGGTATTTACATGGCTAGTTATCAACCATACCAATATAAAATGTTTATTTAATACATTCTTTAAAAGCCGCTGTAACCAAACGCGTCGCTCCTTGACGGTGTGAATCGTGATTTGATTCTCACAACTCACTACACACACGACACTGTTTTGTACAATCGTCTCGCTCTAACTCACCGCACTTGGCGTAAGTGCCTCTCGCTCACACCTGTTGTGCGTAACAGACCAATTCACCTTTTCACACACTTCTTCGAACAGAGACTTTTAAAGAGGAAATATTATAATAACACACCTACCTAGTTTTAATAATACTAATTACACTGTAGCGTACATCGAGAGGATAGAATACCAGTCTATAGCCGTTTCAGCCGTCAATTTCCTTATTAAATCTTTCCTATAGACAATTATTTGGTACTGGGTTTCCTACATGGAATTTATACCATAAGGGGATTTTAGAATCACAGATTTTAGATTTTGATTTTGATTCTCAAATAATACATACAGAAGGTATTTTCCATTCTTAGCTTTAAAATTTATTTTTATTTTTATGTGAATGCCGCACAAGAGTCCCAACTGCTCCCAGCCGTCTTAAGCCAGTGAGACTATGGCATCCCTAATTGGGGTATGTTGTGACGCTGAAGGTTATGTGGAGGGACACTTAGATCGGGAAACCAAAAACGGCTAAAGCTATTTCTAGGTTGATTCTGAATGATGATCTTTCACCAGGGCGATACTAAAGGTATCTCTTGTAGGTTGTATATATGTAATTTCTATGGAACGTGCATAATGTACTACTATATTTTACTACTTACTTTATATTTTACTTTTAATTGTAGTACAATATTTTATTACTTTTAATCAAAATAAAAAAAAAACCATATAATGTATTTGCGCACGCCGGGATTTGAACCCGCGACCTCCGAATAGTAATCACTGAATAACGGGGGTCGTCCAATTACAAGATAATTGCAACATTTTTAGTTTTTGTTATTTTTCTTTATTTTCATTTAAATCTGTTAAACTTCTTTGGTAGTTTGTCAGCATTTGATTTTTGTGTGATTTATATAGTTTAGTTTTTACGAAAGATATCTTCCTTAGCTTACGAAATCTTTACAGTTGGGAATAAAAATCTAGCAAACTCTACACGTTGTTCTTCAAATTGTTTTATATTATTTATTAATAAAATTATATTTTTATTAAATTAAACAAATAACTTTGTATCAACCACTACTATATAATCACAATTACTTTAATTAATATTTTAATTCAAAATGACGCCACAAAGTGATTTTGCGAAGTTTGAAGAAATTATATTTTGATCATTGATATTTGATGAAATTTTCCCGAAAATTCACCAAAAGATCTACCACTTTCTTCAAGATAGGTCGAAATATTTTTGAAAATGTCTGAGTTCCCTGACGTTGCCTGAAGTTTGCTCAGAGTTTTTCTAAATCAGATATAGACGGTAATTTTCCACTTATTTTGAAGGTCGAGTGTACAAAATTTTATCAGAAGAATCAAAATTCTGTTTTAAGGTGTGACATTTCTCACCGTTGATTGTCTAGTGTGCAAAATTCTCAATCTCGGAATAAACTAACTAAACTAAGTAACTAACCATCACGCCGTTACTCCGCAGGGGTAGGCAGAGGACGGAATAAAACTATAGATTTGTATGAAAAAAGTGACAACGCCCTCACACTCTTCTTTATATAAATATAGACAGATAGTGAGTCTAGTTTTTTAACTGCTAATTCATGGTGGAATTCCATTGTATTAGATATGAAATTAAACAATTTTTTCACTTTGTTCCACTTGTTTATTTACACCAGGACCGGTTTCGTCCTACTACGGACATTTTCAGACTGTAAATGAACTCTCAGGAAATGGTGGATACCAGATTTATGTTCCAGTTATCAAGATCTTGCTCGATATTTAAGAAATGACACATGACAAAATGAACGGATAAGGAGTCCAGGTCATGTAAAGGGTCGAAATAACAGAAAAGTATGTAGGAATGAAATCTAGAGTTGTTGAGCGGTCTACCCTCTCTGCATACCACTTAGGAGTACTTAGGTAATGGTTAGTTTAAATAATTGTGAATTCTACAAAATCACAGTTTATATTCATTTACGTTCGTCTCATACCAAGCCTCGCATTCTTTTTATATGTATCTCTTTTATCTTTACGCTAAAATATAATCTTGGTCTCTTTCTTACAGAAAATTACGTCGGTTCCTGAGATTTTAACGCTTTCCCACTTACACACACTGGGCTGCGTAAAGCGCCATCTCACCTGAATGCACGTGTGTCAGGTGGGTTGACCGCCCTGGGAACCGACCTGACTATTTTATTTGGAGGATTGGAATTCTATAAGATTATATTATAATGTCGACCTATGGGAACATAATGTCTATTTTTGCAATAATTTCGTATATATTGATTAATGTAGTTTCTTTTTCTCTATGTAGGTATTATCAGTTCACACTTCTAAACATATAACCTAACATAATTTCATCGTTATGTTGTAAATCATATTGTAATTCCTCCTTCTTGTTATCAGGTACCTGGTTTACACATTAAATAGTACCAACTTACCTACTTATCTCTTACTCTGTAAATCTGAATATAGTATATGTTACCAGGCTAATTCGGTAAATCCGAATAGAATATATGCTACCATATTACTTTTTCTACATTGTCACAAAAAAAATGTATGTATATATTTATATACTTCTTCATTACACAACTTGGTTTCAGAGAAAAATAATATATATATTTTTTTATATTTTATGGTTTTCAGTTTTTTGTTAACTATGTAATTATGTACATTTCTTAAGGACTAATAATATGAACTAAAACCTGTCAATTTGTCTGTCCTGGAACGGGAAGCTTTCCTAGTTGAACAGGCGAAGCTTTCTTATATGTAAATTGTACTTTTTTTGTATCCACCTATAATAAATAAATAAAATAAAATAAATGTATTTACTGGATATAATGTATGATGGTGATTCGAAGAGCATTTGTACATTTTTCTGTTGTCAAACAGTTTGAGTTTGTCGAAGTCAATTTTTAAGAATTTAGTAAATTTATAAATCTTACACCTACCCTCCTTCCTTACAAATAATACATTTGTTAATATGCATAAAAACTTCTGGCATTTTGGCTTGCTTGTTGAATGTGAATACCTCACAAGAAAGAGTCCCAACTGCTCCCGTTTGAAGCCAGTGAGACTATAGCATCCTTAAATGGGGTATGTTAGGTACACTAGGAGGCTGAATGTAGTGGGGAGGTGAAGGAGACGGGGAAGAGGAATGTATGGAAGTAACTAGTCACCAAACACGGCTAAAGCCATTTCAAGCACCGTTATGTTCAATTATTAATGGTGGTCTTACGCCGGGGCAATGCTGACAGTATCTCCCACTTAGAAACGTGCAGCAAATATGCTATATACGTACGTATACCAACAAATTGTTCTTACATTTTCCCGCCAATAAACATTGAACAACTGTTAAATTGTTTGTAACTTCAGTCCCATTTTTAAAAGTCAATAAAATGATCGTATTTTAGAATAACATTTTTCTCCGTGTACTGTTCATCCGATTACGATGAAACTTTGGGCATATGATGTGCACATACCCGGGATGGTTATAGGATAGATGAGCTCTGGCGTTATGAAATTATTTCCCATAGGTACCTACTATTCATACGATTGCGATTAAAATTTCATCCGATTGCTACTAAATTTTTTTGAATTGTTGTGAACTTGCCGTGAATATTTCTATATATATAGTTCTGGTATTATGAAATTTGCAGGTCATGCGAGTTATTGGAAAAATTGGTATGTTTTATGGAGTTAAGCTGGGAAAGGGGTATGGGGAATTGCGGAGGGGGTTTCGCGGGAGGGTAAGGCGACGTGGGAAGGGAAGAGGAAGAGGAGGCGAAAGGGGAACGAGGACGAATGTGAAATGACACGAAGGAGAAACAATTTATTTATTTAAGTGGCGTAGCAACGCATGCCGGGTATCAGTTAGTAATCAATAAAATCAACATACGTACGTTTTAAAAATACATTTTATTAGGGAGTGAAGTTTATTTGTTACTTTGTTTGTACATGGAAGTGATTCACATGTACTACCTAATAAATTAGTTGGACAACAGGTAGGTGCGTAGGTTTCGTATTACCAAACGCCAGGAAAAAAATAACAAAAAAATTGAGTAAGTGACTAACGGCTTTCTAAAAGTAGAGCACACTTTACACAGTGGCAACATTTAATTTGTCCATGCTTCAACACGATACGACGAGACCAGGTCCGAATTAGTAAGAAATAAAATTAATTTGTATAGATATTTCAAATAACTAATTGTGAAAATATGAGCTATTTTTTATTTGTAAGCTTTTATAACGGTCACTCGATGAAAATTCTCCAGTCGTAAAGAATCATTAAATTCTCAAGTCTTTCAAAATGAATACTAACTCACCTTTGGCATTATACTTTTTATAAGTGAATACCAAAAGTGATGGGGGGCAGTAAATGTAAAATCATGCAATGTCCAGTGTTTTCAATATAATGTCCTCCGCGTGCAAATTGGTATCTTCTCCAAGCATAAACTTTCTTATTAAAGTGTGTTTATCGGAAGTGACCGACCAGGTAAGTATGTTATTGTATACAATTGTAAATAATGAACTTAAATATAGCCTAAGAATTATATTATAAATTGTACAGCGCCCTTGAGGTGATTTCTTACAAAAACGGCGCTATACAAATAATTATCCAATTATTATTGTATTACGTCGATCCGTTCACTATGTTCGAACCGTTTGTTATTCATTGTGCTAACATCTAGGATTTCTTTTCTGATATCCACGGAGTGTTATAATAATAATGATTGGATAATTTGTAGAGCGCTGTCTTGTGAGAAATCACCTCAAGGGCGCTGTGCAATTTAATATAATATATTAAATATATCGATGCGGATTTCCTCAACCATATTTCGATTCCACAGATTCGGTAGTGCAAATTCGAAAAGCAAGTGAAAATGGTTCCATGACAGTTGATACCCAGACAGTTGGTCCCCCGGCATATTTATATACAAAATACATTTGGTTTACGGAGAGTGCAGTGTATATACTATCAAAGTGTCCCCGAAGAGGTGTGCAGAGAGGATGACCACCGAATAACTAAAATATAAAACATATTTTCATTCAAAAGCATCTAGGAAAAAAAAACGAGTGTGCTTTCGACTACACGACTGAAGTAAAACTTCTAGAGAGAAAGAAAATGTGCGCGCGCACTGCTCTCTCTTGCTCCTACAGTATTTATAAAATTGTTCAAGAATAAAATGAAATTACGAATAATCTTCATGCACTGGCTATGAGAGGAAGAGAGAAAGATAATGTGCGCGCGCACTGGTCACTCTTGCTCCTACAGTGTGATACAGCCCGTTCACCTCACCCGACTACACTTTTCGTAACGCTCTCGTCACGCATTCGCCAGCTACCCCCAAGTCAAGCGTGCGTAAAGAAGTTTTACTTCAAAAACTACTTGCCTACATACAGCGTTTAAGTACAAAAAATCGACACTAATAAATTCGTTTGATATCTATATTCTAATTTATTTTTAAAAGTAAGTCTTTTTTGGGTTTGAAATTGGAAGAATAATGCAGAAAAATTACATTTTTTAAATTATTATAATTTCGGGGGGCCAACTGTAGAGGGATCAACTGTCGGATCACCAGTGAAAACATAACCTATCTACATACAAAAAGGCTTTAATTCGTACAAAATAAAATAACTGTTGCCATGTAAAAACTTTAATACCAAATCGTTGGAAATTTGCGACTATCTCTTCAGCTTATGAGTATTTTTATTTATTCCCTTTTTTACAAATTAAAATTACTTACCGTAAAAATGTTTAAATGGGAGATTTTGTAAAATCTTAATGATTTAATTATTAGATTATCTATGTTTGTTTAACAAACGGCTCCAGTAAAATACAGCCCTGAGTACAATAAATTCACGAGTGATAAAAAATTCGGGCAACGATAATGAGTCCGATAAAATGGCGGATCAACGCGGTTTCCCGCAGGGAGAAAGCTACCGTGTTACTTGCGTTCATTTTTTACATTGGATTCGTCTTACGGAGCCGGGGTCATTATTAGCATCCAGTCCTCTGGTCTTTTGATTCAAATTTAACATAACTAAATAAATAATAATGGCCCGGCTTCCGGAACAAATTAATGCGGTAGGTTTGTCGGTCTGTGATAAAAGGTTCATACCTATTTCTTGTGATAAATAAATAATAGATGTCGCTTTTGATGCAAATGAATTTTTATTTTTTTTTAATAATTTTATTTGCATTTGATACATTTAAAGCCAAAATAACAGAAATAATATAACATAATAAGAGAATATATTTAAAATGAATACTTTGTTTTAGGTCGATATTAGTTCCTAGCTAGGCAGATTGCCTGTTCTAAGGAACCAAAGTGTGCAAAGTGCCAAATGCAATTTAAATTATTATTATTTTTTTAAATTAATACCTATATACTAAGTTTTTACTACATGTGCCATTCATAGGTAACCATGTATAGTTTTAAGTCACATTATATAATAGTTTTTCAATTACAGAGACATTTGAAATATGAATGGTTAGGTATGTTGTTTTTAAAAGAACATTAACTATATTTGCTGAATGTTCCACAATGGATGCTTTCAGTATCACCCTGGTGAAAGATTCTCTTTCAGAATCGTGGAATTTCGGCGTGGTCGAGGGGAAACGCTCTCGACTCGGCGTGCGCAAATAAATTATATTTGATTAACTTGTATTATTTCACAATTAATTAATTACAAATAATATATAGTATATTTGCGGCACATTCCAGAGCGGAATCTCCTCTCAGTATCGCCCTGGTGTAAGACCACCATTCAGAATTGAAACGTTGTTTGAAATAGTTTTAGCCGTGTTTGGTGACCAGATCTGAATAGGTAGGTACTTCCCCACCTTCCTCTCCACATCTCCTTCCCCTCTCCCACTACCTTCAGCCTCACAACATTCCCCAATTGGGGTTGCCATAGTCCCACTGGCTCCAGACGGGAGCAGTTGGAACTGTTGTGTAAAAAAAGCGTTGCTTGAAATGGCTCTAGTCGGGTTTGGTGACCAGATCAGAAAGGCCAGATACTTTCTTCATTTCATTGAAGAAGAAGATAACAATAATAATCTAATTTTAAAAATTTGAAAATAAACAAGACACAGAAACAATAAAAGCTTTGTCTTGTTTATTCATATTTTAAAAATTATAGATTATTATTGTTATCTTCTTCTTCAATGATATATTACATTGATGCGAATAACCTTCAAAAGTTAAAAAGAGAGTTATTCTTATAAATAATTGAGTTTTCTTCATTTCATTTACTCTTTCTAAATTTATTTAATTTATTAAATTGTCGAAAATATGACTCGTATTCCTCCTGAGAGAGAAGACAGGATTTTAATGTACGTAGGTACATTACGTAGGTACATTAAAACCTGTCTTTTTGGGGGCTGATTGTTAAGTATGACAAACTTTGCATGATCTGTAATAATTTTTACAGCTTTTGGAACGGACATTGACACACAAAAAGGGCATCTTGATTACGCGGTAATAACATGTAATTGTTTGGGAACTTTTCGTGTATTTCGATTTAATTTGGGAAGGAAACGATCTTCTTGTCAATCAAAGCTTTACAGTGTAATAACTCCTTAAAATAAATTACTTTCGACAAATGAAAATGTATAGGTGGGTAAGTACTTCTTTAAAATATTTGTGGCACTTAACAATATGAAGAGAGTAGCAGGGATATTTCTTGCAGATTGTTGGATTGGTAGCGAAAAGTCGGATGGAGCAAGTTCAGGTGAATGCGGCGGAAAAGAAATAACGTTCCAGTCGAGCTCTTGAATAGCCGCTTTTGTAATGTAAGTAGTCCAATGGTATTATCTCTGACATCCCCGTAATTTGTAAAAAACACTTTTAGTGGGCTGTGATGCCTTAAAAACTGGGTTTCTCAAAATAAATTATTCGTCGGAAATAGGTCAAAGTTACCTACATGGTTTAACCACACACACACACCACAGGGATCTTATGTAATCTATCTTAAATTCTTTGATTCCGCTATCGTCAAACATCGCGAATATCTTTAACGACGCGTCGTTAAAGATATTCGTCGCGACGTGTGAATCGATAATTTTGAATGCGATTTTTTTTTAAATTTCAATTTTTAGTATGAAGATTTTTCAGTTTGGGTGCGTTTCCCCAAACTGAAAGAATCCTGAAAATCTTCATATAAAAATTGAAACTTTGAAAAAAAAATCATTTTCAGCTACAACAACATCAATAATATCATATTTTAAACCTTAGCACTCTAGCTCAGTGAAAAATCTTGTACTGCCACTGGTACCTACCTCTTTAATCAACATTTTTACTTACAATTTAGGTAGCCTAAAAATTTATAACTACATATTTGAACATGTAAAACATTGACTACTTTGGAATTATTTAATCATTTTTAAAGCCCTCTGATTTAAAATGCTGTTAACATCACTTTCCTTGTTTAATGTATGACAATAATGTTTTTTTTATTTTACAAATGATGTTTTGAACACATTCATTATATTCACCACAATGAACCAAGTTTTGCACTAAATTTTAATACAATATTCAAGACTTATTTGACGGCCGTTCTTTCCAATCCTACTGATCAACCGTTGAGCCAATATTTTGGCTCAACACTCCTCAAATGAAGAAATATGCTCTTTCCAACGCAAATCTCCGTTTTTTTTTTAAATGAAGTTATTAAAATCACTATTTAGATTTATCTTTACCACGAATCGGTTTACATTATGAATATGAAAAAATATGTTTTGGATACATTGAAGCTTTTCCTACCTTTCCAACGAATGGAATTAAAATAAAATTAGTAATTACGTTACAAAAAATATAAGCGCAAGGTACTAAATAATTTTATTTTTTCTATACCAAAAACACGCGAGTTTTCAAGGGGTAAGAAAGTCGAATATTTCTGGCGTTTATATTCCTCATATTTATGCATTTACATATATATTCCTCATGTTTCTGTTACTAAACAAATCACTCAACTGATCGGAGACTCAGATTGATCGATAAAAAAATTTGGAACAACTACAGTGTGAGGAATTTGCCGGTAATGAATAATTCAAAAGAATACTCTTATAATATGAAAGCCTCGAATTGCTTGCTACAATGGTGTATAATTTGTGGTGTGAGTACCAGATTTTAGGCGCAGCTGGGTTCCTCCCACGCACTCTGTGGAGTGTGTGTTTGGAGGATTTTGTGAGGTTCCAACATGCGTTCCGAGGAAGGAATCAAAAGACGGACAGGAGGTTGTAAGAAACTAACGCATGTACTACCAAAATATACGCATTTGACTAGTTCGGTGGTTGCTGGATCTGTTGAATATGAACTTCAAAAAAGGGAATGAATAAAGAAATACAAAAAAGTTTAAATACGACAACTAAGCAGACAATATTGTTTAATTATGTGAGAGAAACAATACGAGATGTAGTAACATACTGATTAGATGGTATTGTTTATAGCTTGTAGTACATGCACTTACAGATATAATCCATCTCACGAAATAAAGGTTCACCGTAAGATTTGAGGTGGCTAGAACTTTATTAAGATGACGAAATTCTAATTCTCTGACCTAACACTAAACTTACCTAAGACCGTAGCTTACATATAAGATTGCTTGATGATACCCGACCTCAAATAAAAAAGGCACCTGGCTAATATATACAGGTAAGATATATATTAAGTTTCTTAAGAGAACATTAAAATATACTGCTTTCTTCATGAATGGACATATTTCAAGGGTTTTCTCCAACTCGTATTTTTAAATTTAGCAATTATTTTCAAGACTTCATCTCCATTCCCAGTATCGTTCTGTAATGCAAGTGTGTATCTGACCACCTGCGCCTCCCACGCGAGGCTGAATTGGCTAAGGCCCAGATCGCGCCGTATAAAAAAAAGCGTCATTACAAAGATGTCAAACACCTCTGCTGATGTATGCGATCAGATGTTTACTCTTATCTTACCGCAGATCGTCAGCAGTCACGTCTGATACGTCGTATTTTTAAAGTAACTTATATTATTAAATTATTATCAACTATCTGCCTTCGGCGTACTCTAAGACACTATTATTTTGGACAAGTTACTCGCCAAATTAAGAACTTAAACCTGGTGAAACTCATGGACACTGGAAACGGGTTTGGCAGGAGAATCAGAGAAAGATCACCGATCGTCGAATGTCGATCTCCTTCGTTCTGCTGCACAGAACCACGAGGAGTGCAGGAGCCATGTCCAACTTGGAAATTTAAGTAGGGTCACTAGAATTTCAAATGTCTTTTTGTAATTCGTTAAAACATCTAAGAATTTGACCCTTTTCTAAATGTTGAAAATACCGGAATTGTGTCATTTGATTAGTTCTCAAGGTTAATCAAATTATCTTTTCTCTTTCATCCCTGTAGCATAATCGCAAATATGTTTGACTTTGAGTCGATGTGTCGGATCTGCCGGATCTGCCCTGATGATGGACACTGCAACGCTGTCCGAAACGTCGGCTAAAGAAGGAGGTAGCGCAACACGGCATAACACCCCAAAATCTAACAACGAAATTGGTTTAGATTGTTGGGGCATGTAGAACGGATACAAAGAGAAGAAGTGTAATGATAATATATGGCGTGGAATTGAATGCTAGAAGTTGGGAACGTCCAATGAAGACGAGAAAAAGTGAGTCAAATACTCGAGTCTAGCCATGTCGGGAGTCAGAATAAGAAGAGTACCTGTACCATGTGAGACGGTGTATGAATGTGAGTGAAACAAGAAATGGGCGCTAAAGCAAAATTGTGGGGCGGTCTATCCTCGCAGCCTACCTCTGCAAGAAGACGATGTGATGGTTAGTCAGTCAAAAGTACTCATGTAATATAATAGAATGAAAACATGTCCGCAAGTATGGGTACCGCCGCTCCGGGAACTATTTATTGGATAACCAACTCCCCTGCCATAGGTCACCCCAAGTAGTTCGCTAAGTTTGGTGACTTAGCAGGGGTATCCGGGTCCATGGGTGAGGTTTGTATAGGCCTTGGCGGCAAATGCGTTTGACCACCTACTGCCTAGCGGGTCGGGTGAGACTGGTTCAGGGAGACCTAATCTAGACCTCTCCAGCCGGACTCTCTAGACCAGAGGTTCCCAACCCCGTGCCCGCGGGCACCATGGCGCCCATGGAACAATTCGTATGTGCCCGTCACTATTCGACAGACAGAATTTTTCATAAACATTAATTAAAAATGTGAACTATTTTTATTTATTTGTTGGATTAATAATTTTTTTGAGTGCCTAGGTTTATTAATTACGTTCGTATGTTGGCGATATTGTATGTATGAGTGGTTCCTAATGATTATACCTATTTTCACTTGTTTAAGTTGATCTCGAACAATTTTAAAGTTGTAACATCAAACCTTTATTTTATTTTTATGTGTAAAGCTAATTGACTCTTCTCGGCGGCTTAAAAAGAATTTGAAATTGACACCCCACCCCCCGCCGTGGTGCCTGCCACCCTACCGATATTTTAGAATTATGCTCTAGAGTACAAAAAGGTTGGGAAACCCTGCTCTAGACACATCGCCTTGCATCACAGTGGGAGGGATGGATTTATAAGTCCGTAATTCCTGGACACATTGATCCCCAGGTTCCTACCCGCCCCTCACATATTTTTCCTTCCCGGAACTTCATCTCCTCCCTTTCCTTTAAAAGACCCTCCACAGAGCATCCAAAAATGTGACATAGGGCCTCCAGACCTGTGTGGATCTAATGTAAACACAATTTTCTGTGCATTATTTGTCAAACCTAAATGGGCCATCCAACCGCTAGTCAGTCAACTTTTCACTCGTGCCCATTTGTATAAACCTCTTTGAAAGTTTTATTTGATCGCGGAGCAGGTGAAGTCATTAAAAATGAGAATAATATCTCATTTAGCATTTCCTTTGGAATACGGCGGTCATTACAGCCCACGTCTGCATTTACACTGACCCCGGACCTCCGGGCCGTAAGTCAATCAGTCCATATTCGGTAGTTCACATTCTGTACACATATACATTATACTTCTGTACAGTTCTGTAGGCGGTACAGATCATTATCTTTCATTCTTCCTTCTTTCTATAGTCACTACAACATCTGCCGGCCTCAAATTTATACACACTGTAGATAATAATATGTCCAACTTCTATTGAATTTGTTAATGAATGGATACATATGCAGTGTTTCCAATATAAATGAACAACTTTATTGTTTATGTTGACAAATTTTGTAACCACTCAGTTTGGATAGAATTTTTTTTTTCTCTTTTAACCAAAGTAGATTTTATAATGTAAGTAACTCGATTTAATACCGGTCAGTTGATGAGTTGGCATCGCGTCGGTGTTCCACCAAAGTGTCGTTAATTCAACTCCTCCACCACGACACTGGCAACATTTTCCGCTTACCGTGATTTAAGTAAATTTTCAAATTATGGTTGGGTTTTTCGAAATCAGGAATGTTTGTCTTTCTTTAAAAAAAAGATAAAACTGAGAAATTTTTAACCATCGGCACTGTTGTGAATTTCTTTAAAATCGACACCTTCGGTTTTTCGAGTGCCACAGTTACAAAATTCCATGTTCTTCCATCTCGAAAACGAAGGATATTTTACTAAGGTCATGATATTCTGGTCCGTCATGAGTTGGCCTATCAGCCCTACAAAGGATAGAGGTTGACTTTCGGGACCCCCTGTACGATTTAAAATTAAGAGGGAATTACCAGAGAATATCGGAAATTAGTCTTTTTTAAATCAAATTATAGATGTATTGACTCTTCTTTCAAAAAAAATAAATATTTGGAAAGATTCTTTTATCTAGTACATGCAGTTTTAAAAATTTGAAAAACTAAGTTTATTTTTAATATATTAAGGTTATTTCCGTTAGTCGTTGGCAGATTTGTTCAATTTTCAAACGATAGATTCTATTAAGCAACACAAATTTCAAATCATATAATTAATTATATTTCAGACTGGTCCAGACTGGTAGAAATGTCCGTAGTAGAACGAAACCGGTCCTGGTGTAAATAAACAAGTGGAACAAAGTGAAAAAAGTGTTTAATTTCATATCTAATACAATGGAATTCCACCATGAATTAACAGTTAAAAAACTAGACTCACCTTAGTTTTTCTTTTCATTTAAGGTCTTACAAACTAAAATATTTCATTTTATTTTACACACTTATTTTGTTTAGACATTATTGAATAATTATAAATACTTATGATCAAAAATACTTACATGAAGTAGACGATATTTAATAATTTATCATAGTACGTTTTGAGGATTTTTATCGCTTACTTGAATGTAGGTATATATTAAAGCAAATTTTTAAGGAAATAAATCGATATAAAATTTTGAATTAAAAAAATTTGATACGCGAAATAATCGATCTTGCTCATTGGAACCTCCCTGTACAGTTGCAAGCATTCTTAAACTTTTATTCTCAGCCGCTGGTCAATCGCTCTTAAGATGGATGCGTATTTTACAATGTTTGTGGAAATTAAAGTTTTTTTTATAGGTTCAATGACAGAAGCAAGAATACAAATTCTTTATTTTAATAAATAAAAATATTTAAATACCCACCTACTTCCATATTATTTGCCGACAGGTGATAAATCTAAGTGAATGTGTCGTTTCATAGTTTCATTCAGTCAAATTGATAATGACATAGCTCTCTAAAGCTATAATCAGCCCCATTGCTTGTTAAGCGTCTGCTACACAATGCACCCCCTAATAAATAAAATGCCCTATTAATAAAGGGAGCACCTTTTTAATATAAAGGGGGTGGTCTTCGTATGTGATATCCTGGCAATAATAATAACGGTAATATTTGTAATCCCCTAAACACATTTTTTGTGACATTGATGTAACAAATAATAATGTTAATATTTGCTCCATAATAATACAACAGTGTTCCCTGGCTCTAGAAGGGATGCGCTAATAAATTATTTTTAATATAATTTTCCAGTGGATATTTTGATATTTTACTTCATTAAGATCATTAAGATGTAACCCGGTGGTGGAGAAATTTGAAAAATAGATTTTACTAAATTGTTGCTGTCACTGTTTTTTACTTCACTGGATATTGAGCGAAAGGGACAATGTACCTCGAGCTACTAATACCTTACTAAAATCGAGGTTTTGTATTCCCCACTTTTCTCCTCCAAAAGTGGACTGATTTTCATTTTTTTTTACCAACTATATAAGAAAAAACTATTCTATTTCTGTTTTGCTTTTTTTAAAAAAACATTGTTTAGTTTGTATACTGAACGTCTTTTGACGGCGTTTAAACCAGCCAATTTTATTGATTTTTGGAAGGTCATAACTTCAATAAAAAGTAACTTATCAAAAAAAACAAAAAGTTTGTACGGAAAAATCACCGCCGGGTATCCCTTTAAGCAGAGAATCTGTGTACCTTTATGGATGAAAGATGAGAACAGATGGCAGTACTACGAATTTGGAATCTGCAAATGGAAATAGAATTTGCATATGAACAGCTTTCACTAAATTTTCACTTTAATCGTAATTAAGCATTTTTCCTTTAATTTCCTTCCGTCTTTCAAAAACTGGCTTTGAGCATAGGGCCAATTTTCTCTCTAATGGTGTTAAAAAATTATAAAGTAACGAATTTCCTACTATTCGGGGTTGCATATGACGAATCTCTAGACATCTTTTGTGGTATAATGAAGTTTTTTTTTTTTTTTTTTTTTTCCGTAACTTATTTTTTATACAGTTTTTTTTACATGATTTTCGACTACCACACTAGACACACGTCCGTATTATGGTAGTCGATTTAAGTCATTTTAGAGTGTACGGCAACAAAAAAATGCTTTATAATATAATGTAGTAGTTCGCATTCGCTCATTCTCTCTCTGTACCCAGATCTCCACTGTTCAGATGTTAGTTCGTTATATTCATTGTTAAATAAAACGCAAGTCTTCCTCTCAAACACATAAATAATTTGTCACAGCCGGTAGTATTACCGGTATATGAATATCTATTATTTAGGTGTTTGAGAGTAAGATTGGAATAACTCTTCAGTTAATCATATGTATAGAGTTTTTTAAACGCACGACAATGCTAACAATAGGAAATGATCTTTGTACAGAAAGAGGATAGCGAGTCTACACTCCCGTATTTAAATCACTGTATATTGATGGCTCCCTCTAACACTATATTTAACATATCAATATAATCCCTATTAAAACTTTCAGAAAGAAGAATAAACACAGATTTAATACTATTACATAAAATACTGCATTACAAAATTGACTGTCCTGAATTGCTTCAATTAATCAACATCCATATACCTAAAAGATCTTGCCGAAATTTACTACCCTTTTATTTTCAACACCAGGACACTCTCTTATAAAAATTCCCCGATTCCGAGACTTCACGCTGTCTCGGAAATAAATATTCTGATCTAGGAGATATTTATATTTCACACTAAAAATAATCAGTAAAAACATTGTTTATTTCAATTCTTTCATATATCAAGACATATGACGTCTATAATTTCTGCAATGTTTGTCTATATTGAATATCTATTTATGTGAAAGTTCTTTTCTTTTATACATATGTTTCTAATTTTATAATATGCTTTTGTTGTTATGTTTTGTTGTAGGTATATGCTTTTGTTTTACATTTTTTTCACTGTATTATGTTTTATTTATTGTCTTAATTTTGAATTTTTTTAAATAACTGTGATACTCATCTATTAAACTAAAATGTAAAAAGCCCATTAGGGCGTGTAATAAATAAATAAATAATTGAACTTTAGTTTGTTAATTTTTTTTACCTCCATGCATCTATTTACTATCTATGGATAACTACTACCTACTTGTATTTAATGCAATATTTATAGGCATCATCCAATTTGGTCGCACTTCTGCGCCGCTCTCTCGTCTCCCGTGACTACTTCCACCAGATGACACTGATGAGTTAGACGCGACCGGAGCGTGACATTTGGCGCATTGACTGTGCTCGTACCGCCAGGGACCCTCGTGACATTTGTTTGGCAACCTGCTCGCACATTGTTGCCCCATTGTTTGGTGCAAACAATTTTATTATTGCGCTGCAACCCCCTGCGGACGGCTTTAAAATAATACCAGTTTATATCTTTCTCGGATTTAAATACGTGAATAATATTTGATTAATTGATACAACACAGAGACGATAGAATTTCACAAATTATCGTAATTCTTTCATTTACATTCATACATACTCAACCAATATCATGACTCTGGCTATGCCGATATGTTTTGTCCATAACGTATAACACTCTTTATATCCAAAATTATTTTTCTTCACACTGCCTGCTTTCATCGTTAATTCGCAAGCGTACGTACAAACCCAACACTAATTATAACTTTATTTATCGTATTATTAACGCTTACTTTATTATATTCCTTGTTCGCGTCAACAATGTTCGGTACGATTGTACCTCCCCAGCCAGGAGCACTGATTTGTTAGTAACACGTGCTCTGAGGAGGGGAAGTAGGTTGGAGTTTAATCTCCCGGTCTACATGGCAACTTATTTTTTTTCCTTTCTTTATGTATTCCCTGTTCTTTCTTCTTATTGGCAGATCTTGTCTCTTCTTGTCTCTTCTTGTCTCTTCTTGTCTCTTCTTGTCTCTTCTTGTCTCTTCTTGTCTCTTCTTATCTCTTCTTGTTTCTTCTTGTCTCTTCGTGTCTCTTCGTACCTTTTCTTGTCTCTTCTTGTCTCATCTTGTCTCATCTTGTCTCATCTTGTCTCTTCTTGTATCTTCTTGTCTCTTCTTGTCTCTTCTCGTCTCTTCTTGTCTCTTCTTGTCTCTTCTTGTCTCTTCTTGTCTCTTCTTCTCTCTTCTTCTCTCTTCTTGTCTCTTCTTGTCTCTTCTTGTCTCTTCTCGTCTCTTCTTGTCTCTTAATGTCTCTTCTTGTCTCTTCATTTCTATTATTGTCTCTTATTGTCTCTTCTTGTCTATTATTGTCTCTTATTGTTTCCTCTTGTCTGTTCTTTCTCTTCTAGTCTCTTTTGCTTCTGCTTGTCTCTTATTTTCTATTATTGTCTCTTCTTGACATTTGTTCAAATCAAAAATATTAGAAAATACTCTGACAAGAACAAGGTTATTTGGTTTATCGCTTTTCTGTAATATGGATTTAGAAATATCTTAAAGCTGATCCTTTAACACATACATTTACTGAAAAAGAGAAATATCTGCATTTATAAAGAGATAATTTAAGAACTTGTATTTATTTCAAAGTCGTACCATTGTTCCCCAAGGGTTGGCCAATCTATCGAGTACATTATAAGGGCGCGGTTCTTCACATTGGCCATATGGGCGAGGCCCTGTGGTACACTGAAGGGCTGGAGCGGCCCTCGAGCCAGGGGCTTTAAACTTGCAGCCTGGGTCTTAGGAGCAACACATACAAATAAACATAGATACATATTAATCCGCATCGTACCGATCTCCGTAGAACCTTCTGTCTACTATAATTTTCTTCCATAACATTCTTCACACATAACGTTTTGGTTTTAGAAAAACAGTAGAATAGGTAACAATCTGTATAAAACAAAGTCAAAATAAAGCAACGCGAATTAATGCAAAATCATACAAAATCATGTATTTTTTGTTTGGAAATTTGATCACTTAGAAATATTATAGATGCTTGAATTAAATACTGCGAGTAGAATACATCCTGGCCTTGGAAATATCCAGTATTTTTTCTATAAAATGTAATTTCAAGTGCAAAATCTTCAAGTTATGAACCCCTTTTCGGGTAAAATTTCATTATATATTGTAGCAAATTCGGTACATTAGAAAATGATCTTAAACATTTTAATATTTGTGCCCAAATTTCACAAAATAAAACAAAACAATGCAATTTTGCGGTCTTTTTTCGGCAGGATTCAAAAGGGGCGGCGTTCAACGAATTTGGAATTGAGAATTAAACCTTATGTCGTCCGCACAAAGACTACGTGCATTTTGTATCAGTTAACGCCCCGCTGATGGCGGAAGGACGTCCCTAGACCCTACGTAGCTTGGTTCCGCGAAATCGATTTTAATTTTCCTTGTTTTTATAATAAAAAATGCATAAGAAAGGAGTTAATGTTTTTACAGGCCTTCAATAAAACAACCTGTGAAAAAATAACTCTCAAATGCTTACCTTTCCAACATTTCTCAAGTCAAGTATTTTTAAATCCCTCCCAAAAAGAGGCGGTGCCCTTCCGATCTCGATTTTTTCAAGGACTAATATGGATCGCCTTTAGTTGTCTGTCGGTGTACCTCGCCAAAAAGAGACTGGCTTTTGAGCCTAGTATGGGACAATTGATTTGGTTGTAATGTTTTAGTTACAGAGTGTTATTTAAAAAAAAAATATGAGTGAATGCATTTAGATAACGTCAAAAATTTATGTTGTCTGCAAATTATGTCTATTAAAAAGATAAACAACACGACATACGTCGTATGAACTTTACTTATCTTAAAAATTCAATTAGCTTTGTGCGAATGAAAGTACTAAGTTTTAGGCCGTATTTTTATTTTTTGGTGTCTTTTATGTATATTTTTTTCTACTTTTAACAGATTAATAATTAATAGGTATCCGTGAAAATGTCAATATTTTGCATTTAACCTGTGTTAAATTTCGGAATGTTGATGTTGTATTCATTTTTTATTGATACATTATTTTCATTTTTGATTATAGATATCTTCTACTGTTGGAATTTTAAAAGTTGTAAAATGTTATAGTTAGGAATGTGGAGGTTTTTTTTTAAAGATAACTGCGATAATTAATCTCTGAATTACTTCCCCGAAGTCCTCAACGATTCGAAAGATCTTCCTCGACTATTACTACCGCAGTGATCATTAAAGTGGACTAACACGTTCAGCCTACCTCGGTCTTCGGGATCTACAGAGTTTTAAGATGATTTCATGCTAAATTATAATCTGTAGATCACTGTTCATTTTACCTCTGTGGGTTTAGGTTTCTAGCATAGGTAAACAATAAACATAATATTATACTGTTTTAGTGTCTTCATTTTGGGTTTAAACATTGAGGTACGGTATCTCATCACCAGATTTGTGTACTGATCTTATTTTCGTTTTATATTTGAGTAGTTTACTTCTTTTATTCAGTGTTTTCGACCACAGACAGTGGTCCCTTAATTAGGCTTGTTCAGCGAAAATAATGTTTTCTGTGCTCAGTGCTCTATTGAAACCCGTTTTTATGTTGCGAGCTACGAGCGTCGTTTATGAAAAATGGTGAAGTTTCAATGAATTTTTATTAATGCCCTAAGTTTTCATCCCCTGCCTCTAATTTGGAAACGCCCTCCCCATCCATAATGTGGCCCAATCCATTTGCGATACAAGTGTCATCGGCTCCCATTCTGCCTGGACAAATGGCGAATTATATAATCAAAACAACTGGCGATTTTACAAGTCACAGCAGTTGGCGGGCTGATGTATTCATCTCGCTTCGACTCCTGACAACCATTCAGATAAATGGACCTAATTGATCTAATTATTACCAAATTTGTAAAAGAGATTCTGTGATTTTGAGCAGGTGATCAATTATTCTTGTTGAGTTGTTGATGTACCTTTTTGATACATATACAAGTCGATTTACTAAAGGTACAAAGGTAATATCTTTAAACAACTACATGTATACGGTATATATTATGTACAGGGTGTTAAGGGAGGTACTTGACTTACTTTAACCAGTGATTCCTGACATTATTTGTAGATAGTAAAAAATGTAAATGAAATTTTGGTCTCCGGTGACATTTTTTAAGGTTTCTTTTTTCCCTACAAAAACATAAATAATAGTAGGAATTAGACAGCTAGGGGCGGGATAAAAGGTTGGTCGGTTACTTGGCTGAGTGACTAGTGATGACATGCTTAAGTTTTTTTTTTGTTTGATTTTGAAGAAAAAAAATAAGTCACCGGAGACCAAAATTTCATTTACATTTTTACTCCAAATAATGTCAGGAATCACTGGTTAAAGTGAGTCAAGTACATCCCTTAACACCCTGTATATACACTAACGCATTATTAGTCGATATTCTTTCATAAATATATCGATTAAATCTTTTTATTACATTTTGAATAAAAACATACTTGGAGGTTGGCATTCGTCAGAGCAATTATTATTAAACATACTTTTGTTCAATTAACTTAGACTTGTTTCCTGGATTATCATCAGTATTGTAATTTGAAATTTGTTGCTCCTCACGTTGACACGAAATATTAAAATTTTCTTCTCTTTAAAATACATTTAAAACTTTTGTATTTTTTAGTCATTGAGACGAGTAACCCTGAATTACATTAGTCACCAATATACTCTCTCCGATATTTTGAGGATTTACCAATACATCATAGTTTTTGAAAAAATGTCCCACATATCTGAAATAATTTCACAAAACGATGTTGTGGTTTGAAAACAAAAGAAGTTAGATATACTGCAATGAATTTACAGCAATTATACGAGTTTATGAATTCTAATTAATCCAGTAATATAATATAATAGGACACATTAATTTGTTGTACTAATAAAAGTATCAAGAATATGTTTTACGAACACCGTAGTTTAATCGACATAAAATTATCTTTACACGTTTTTGCACTATGCCATCGTTGTGATAATCGTTAACATTTGTATTTTTGTAATCATCGCATACAAATATTTCATAAGCGCTTTCGCAGTGAATATTGCACATACATAAAAAAAAACAAAAAATAAAAAACTTTGCCTAAAGAAATTTTGGAATCCGGTGACTTTAAGACATATTTTTTTTTAATTTGCCGACGAAAAAAAAAAATCTTTTTCATATTGTCACTAGTTTAAAAATCCCCCACCCGATCTGTCGAATACCTACTGATTTTGTATATTTTAAGTTGAAAAAAAAACATCAAAAACGTCACCGGAGCTCAAAATTCAATTGATTTTTTTTCTGCAAATAATGTCAGAAATCACTGGTTAAAGTAAGTCAAGTACGTTCCTTATCACCCTGTATAAAGTTAACATTTTTTATAAGTATGCTATGTGTCCTGATGAAGAAACCATTGGTTTTGAAACATGTTGATAATATTTATTAAACAGTAGTTTAATAAATAGGAGTAAACAAGGTGTGTTGTTTTATTTAATTAAAATAACGCAAAAAAACGATTAAAACTATTTGTTAAGTATCTGGTGTGCTAGCACGGTCGCTCGATATGAAGTTACCGACCGATTGTCGGTAACTTCTCATCGTTCCCTAGGACAACTGCAGATCTCAAACGTACAAACGACAGTTGATATCGAATATATTAAGGACACTTAGTCATTGTGAACTGTCACCTATTCGTTTGTGATCTGCAGTTGTCGTAGGGAACGATGAGAAGTTACCGATAGTTGAAGACCCCAAGGCAAGAAGTTGTTAACTTACATTTTCGTAAAAAATGAGTTAGAATGCTCTCTAAACTAATTCGCATACGCTCTTTCCAATGAACACTATGCCAGAGCTTAAAAACGGCAAGAACATGCTTAAATCAATGTGATGAACATGTTAACTACGTGTTTCTGTGACATTAAGTTGATAAAATTAGGGCAAGAACTTGTTAACTACAAAGATAACAAGTTCTTGCCGTAATTCTGTAAATAACAACTTCTTCCCATCTACATTGGTTGAGATTTCTGTAGTTAACATGTTATTCACTCACTTTGACGTTTACCTTGGTCGTTTTCAAAAGTTTTGCAGTGCGTGTTTTTTATTTAAAAATCATTGAAAATGAGTTCCAGAGGTGAAAAATGGTGAAAATCTGTCAACGATTGATTACAGAATCAGGTAAGCTGTATAAAACATTAGCATTATCTTAATTTGTCTATAAAGTAGTTTGAGGTTAGGAGTAGTTTGAAAGTGGGTGAAGCATTTTTGTTTTAGTGTTTTTCTGTCTAAAAGTCTAGCATTTTTTATTGTAATGCTTATTAATTTGTTTCAGAGGGCTTAGAGGGCGAGCAAGAGAAATAGCGCGGGACGCTAGGATGAGCATATTTGGAGCAGGTGGATGAGTTTGTATATTTGGGAAGTATGTTTACGAGAGATTGGAAGGCTGATAGAGATATTGAAAGAAGGGTGAATGCAGGTAACTGCATTAATGGAGGATTGAACGCCGTTGGAGCCAACCAAAAGTTGTCCACAGAAGCGAAGCTAGCAGTCCACAATGGAGTACTGGTACCTACCCTGATGTATGGCAGTGAAGCATGGAACTGGCATAGAAAGGATGAAAGTAGACTGAATGCTGTAGAAATGAGATCCCTGAGGCGTATGTGTGGTAAAACCATGTATGATCGTGTGAGGAATGTGGAGGTCCTAAAAGAATGCAAGGCTGATGTGAGCGTAATATGTAAGATTAAGAAATGGACGCTTAGATGGTTTGGGCATGTTGAGCGAATGAATGAAGAAAGGAGTGTAAAGAGAATTTATGATGCGAATGTGAATGGTAGAAGAAGCCGAGGACGCCCAAGAAAGATGTGGCACGATCAAGTAAATCAGATACTTGAGTCGGGCCATGTCAAGAGTCAGAATAATAGAAGAGTATGTATGAGAAGATGTATGAATGTGAATTAGGCAAGGACTGTGTGCCAAGACCGAGTTGTTTGGCGGTCCGTCCTCTCTGCCTACCCCTGCGGGGAAACGGCGTGATAGTTAGTTAACCTGCCAGGTAAATAAAGCATCAATGACACGGGGCTAGTTTACTTGGCCGGCGAATTCACTAATGCGGGGAAACGGCGTGACGGTGTTCGTTAGTTAGTTAGTTAGGATGAGAGGTGATTCTTACGTTAATTATAAAAAAGTCTTAAATCTTGTAGTACACCAAAACTGGAAGAGAATCTTCCAATGCTGTCATCAAAAGTGAGAGAAAACAAAGAAATCGATGCGGCCACATGGAATGATATCCAAAAATTGTTACCATACCTGGATGAGGTTTTTTGTGGATTTTTTCAGTCTCAAAAAAAAAAATTTACTCATATGCTCTGCTACCTTTTCTTTTCAATAATAATTATTATTTAGTTACTTTATAATATTTAAAAAAATGTTTAATTTGTTTGATTAAATAAGACAACAAGAATATAACATGTTCTTGCCTTTCAATTCTGTATCTTCCTCACCTATCCCTGTAGATATCTAGATGGCATGAACATGTTAACTACATTTTTTTGTAGAAAACGTGTTTATTTTAACTTTTAGACTGCAAAACTACTTAATATTACTAGATGTAATGTAAATTTGGTTTGTTTACTACACCATGAAGGATCAGTACATTGTATATGACATTCAAGTAAAAAATTATAAGGCAAAACGCAAAAGTCTAAATATCTCAGAATGCCTTCAATGTAAGTTAACAACTTCTTGCCTTGGGGTCTTCAGTTATCCTATCGATCGTTATAGAGCAAGCGTGCTAGGTCCTCTGGTGTATACATAAGGTAAGAAGTGGGGAGATAATAAAGAAAGCTTGCTCCGTAATGGGGGGTGAGTTTTAATAAAACTAATATTGCCTCATTTGGTATTGTGCGTTGAAATTCTTTAAAATACCCATCACGGCAAGAAACAGCTATGTAGTAGCTATATATTGATCGATCAATACCTACACACACTGTTTGGTCTGAATCAACTATTTGTTTTTCTTCTTATGGCTAAGACGTATTTTTGTTTATTAATTATGTTCGGCAAGTGACTCAGTGTTTACTTGTAGGATTTGCACGTGCGCACTTATAAGTACCCACGTGCCCACTCTTAAAACACATTAATTATAATACATAATATTATATTTAGTCAACAATCAAATCATCGAGTTGAATAAATCTTAGGTATATTTTTGAAACCAAAAGGCAAAAAAAATGTCATAATTTCGCAGCACAATTGCATAATATCTTATATAGATAATTTATAGGAGAAGTAAGATTAAAAAAGGGATGTTTAGATATTTTGGACATGTAGAGTGAATGAACGAAGAAAGGAGTTTAAATTGGATTTTTGAAGCGAAAGTGAACCAAACACCGGCCATGTCAGGAGTCAGAATAACAGAAGGGTGTATATGAATGTGAATTATCGAGCATTTCTGCCAAAACCATTGACCATACTTTGTCAAAGTCCAAAACCCCATTTTTGACAGTCTTCCCTTTTGATGTTGATTTTTTCGTTTATAATTATTTATAGACAAAGGGGTAAAATTTTCCTGCGATTCAGCCATTTGAATTCTAAACAACACTATTTTTATTGTCACTCTACTGCCATTTTTTTTACTTCAATAGCAAGAATTTACAAGAATCAGAAAGAAAAAAGGGTTAATATTATTTATAAAAAATAATACCAATCAAAAGGTTGAACTAAAATTATTAGTTAAATCGTATAATAGTCAACAAAATACAACAAAAACGTGTTGAACTTACCTTATACATTTGAGTTTGCATTGATGTTTTGTTATTCGTCACTAGGCTTCGCACTAATTGTTGCCATACCTACGACGTTAATATGATGAAATATAAATTGAACTTGTGACTTTTGCGTGGTATTCACATAAAAAATTACTGAGTTTTTAGCGGTCCACCCTCTTTACCCACCAATTCAGTAAGAGCTTGATGGATGATTAGTTAATTTGGCAGCTGTCACGGGCTTAGAAAGGGATTTGTGGGACAAACAGGCGTAATGAACTATTAGGATTTCAAAATATCTGTGAAGAGAAGACCATTTTATAAAAGTATAAAGGTTTAGGTTAATGTATTGTTTTTTTGAAAGGTGACTTTCGACTGTTGGTCTGAAATATATTACAATTCTAATGCCAATACTTTAGTTTGAAGTAGTTAAGAAAACCTGAAATAAAACATTTCTTACAAATTCAGCCCCACCCCAATTTAAGGTCTGCTAAAGTGATTAATTTATATGTTTAACGAATGCATAAACCATTGATGAAGTCACTTTACCTGTTTGCATTTACGGCAGTAGCGGAATAAAACTGCGAAACGTATTTCTTTATTGCAATTAATAATATTTATGGATAATGTAAACTGGCAAACTAGTCGACATTAAAACGTTCACACTCGGTAGATAACTTAGTCGATATCTCTTTACGTTGTTTTTTTTATTCAAATTGATGCGAGTAATACAGGGGTCAACCATTTCGTCGAATATTTCAGATGTTGTTTTAGGAAAATTATCACTTAACAGGATCAACGTTCAACAGCTGTTATTTTGACTTGAAATCATGACGTTTTTTCAGTTATTTGTAAAGATGCGGATGTGAGCTGATGACGCCATCCAGTATTGACAATATTATTTGGCCAACTGTAATGTAAAGTACTAATGTGTGTAATGTTTGTATTTCGCACCTGGCTTCAAGGTAAATTATTATTGATTGTTTGTTTAAAAAATGACTCTTGACCACTGTCACGTGCAAGTGTTTTATTCTTGTTTATCACGTCAACACTGTGGCGTGATGGAAAATTCCGATATTTGAGTTAAAAATAGCTAGTCCTTTTTGATGTTGACATCTTAGATTGCGATCAAAGATTCTAAAAAAAGTTTTAAAACAACCCATTACCATGGCGTCAACTGTACATAAAAATATTTTTTTTTTATTTTTGACGTTACAATATCAAATAATTGAAACTGGTACTTTGATACTTTCAAATATGTTTAAAAGATACCCTTTCACGACTCGGTTAATAGTTAAACAAACTTACTTGGTAGTTGAGTAGATTACACGGTAGCTAAACCTACCTACTTTAAACTTTAAATTTTGGAAAAACTGTATGTATATACATATATTTACGCGTTACACCTAATGTGCAATTTTAATAAACCCTTTAAAAAACTCATTACATTAAAAAAAAACAAATAGACTGGTGTACCCTAAATATCTATTTTAAACAGCCACTGAAAAGATATTCGTACTGCGAAATATTCCTTGTTTGGTGGTCGAAGATTCTTAAATGCACATAAATTAAGATCGATTAAAGAATATAATTAACGAAAAAAATAGATGTAAAACATTAGTTGAAGTATCTGTCCGACCCAAACCGTAAAATAAAGAAAGACAGAAATAAAAGGAAGAATGAAAGATACACCCATATTAAAAATAAGGATTTACCAATCTACCTGTGTCCTTAATTACAACCTTTAAAAAACCCAGAAAGATCAACAAAACACAACTATTAACGATCCAAATTGAAGATATCGATCGATTCTTAATTGTTTCTACAGAAATCTAAGCCGTCAATGGTTCAGATCGGTCTAATAGTGTTTAGGGGAACGGAATTAGGGGTAACATTTACATAATGGTCCACGGGCAGTCTGAAGGGTTGTGGGAACGATGAGATTCTGGAGAGGTGATCACACCTGTCTGGGGATTAGGGCATTCCACAAGGTCCCGTGGCAGTACCGATTTAGAATGTCGGACAGGGGCATTATGATAAAGTAACTAATCGGAGATGTTGGTACGTTAGTTTAGTATTCGGTAATGTGAGCGATGCCCGGAAGACTATATAATCAGATTCATAGGATGTTTATTTCTGTTTTAAAGTTGTAGGAGTTTTGATTGCGTATTGTAAATAACGCAATGTCCCATGTCAATAGGTACCGATTATTGTGATCTGAATCTGATATTTACTTACCTGTATACTTTAGTATGCTTAGTTTGCTTACCTATGTGCTAATGTATTTATTAATCTTAAATTGTAACAATTGACTCCATTCTGGCAGATGTTTGAATTCACGTAGAGGTGAAGATTTCATCTAGCCAATTTTTGAAGAACTTTAGCTGTTGTGATTGTTGGATATTTAGTTGGTTAGAAGATAAAACTAATATCAGTAGAAAAACAACACAATTATTTCCTTAACCGTTAGGCATTAAAAGATATCATCACCATCATCATTAGTTCTTATTACCTAATGTATTTAATGTTTCCTTCACGAAATGGTTGAACCAAAAGATTACTTCGCATAATGACTCCTAAATAAAGGGCATTTAAAACTTTAAACACTTCTTATGGTTTCGGCACTTCTTCATACGCATAAATGATCTTTGTGTAACGACTGTCGTAACATTTCAAAGAGCTTCATTAGTGGACAAAAGAGATTTCAGCGTTTGATGATCCCGCGGGTTCAGCGACCACTTCGTATGTGCAGGTAAGATAGGCACCAATGCTGTAGGGGTATTTGAGATAATTTACACCTTTAAAAAAATATATGAAGGAATATATAGTAACAATGTGTGATGACTGAGGACCAATTAATGAATTGCATAATTTCCTGTGTGAATTTTCTTGTAAATATTGAGGATATTCAAAGATCCCTCGATCATGCGGTCATGTTACAATTTCATCGCGGTGAAGCCGTGAAAGCAAAATGTCAATTTTTTAAATAATATAATGCGTCTTGTTGGTGGTAATATTATAATGAGACTGGAATATTTTTATGGCGACAATTATGTGAAATATCTTGAGGGGCAAAAAAAGTCTTGCTATATTATTATAATATTTTATTGAATATGTTATTATTAAACATATGTACATACCTGTCACCTACCTCAGAAAAGATTACATCTGATGAGGTAGGAAATGTAAAGCATACGATTAATTAATATAGTGCCTACTAATGCTGTTTTATCTAAATAAAAATGATTATTATTTATTTATTTAAATTATAATACTGTTAAAATTAATGGCATACGAAGAAATGGTGAAATACATATTATAAAGTATTTCTACGCCAATTGAGGAATAGCTCTTGAGTTTCATGTACGAGTAAAAAATAACATTACCTAGAGGTACAATAATACAATATCATTTATGATGTTTGAAATGAAGTAAGGCGATCCGCTCACTGAGGCAACTGAAAACTGGCAACTAACTGTCTTTGTATGACAATCTCATAAACCCGTTGTCAATGGTAACGCAAGCGGTGACTCGCGACTCGCACTGCTGATTGCCGTGGCCGGCCGTTTCTAGTTGCCAGCTGTCAGCTGATTGTTCTTCGTCTATGGTTAAACAAGCTTTTTGACAAATCAAGACATAGAAACCAGTTGAATTTAGTTTGGTTTCTGTTGCCTCGTCAGCGAAGCGCCTCACTCCTTTGTTGTTAATGATGTTCTGCTTTTTTTGAAAATAGTTTTATATTTTTCTTGAAGCTGCTGTTATTTTTTTTTATTTCTTCAGTAAAACTATTAAAATATTTTATCCCTTTGTACACATAACTATCATGCGTTTGTTGTGTAGAAAAAAGGGGAATGTTAATGTTATATTTACACCTTAACGAAGAATTAAGTTAGTAAGAGTATTTTTTTATATTGAGCCTTTTTTACAGATCCTACAATTTTTGGAATATCGTAAATTTTAATAATTTGAACATTGAAGATGAATAGGTGATGAATGGTAGATAATGAAGGGATTGTGGGTAGGTTGTTTTTTCAAAATTACACTAATAATTAGTTTACCAAAAAATCAGAACTGAAAAACAAGACGAAATAATATACCTAGCTAGGTACCTAGAACAAACGAATAATGGTGGTACATTTTGACTAATATGGCATAATATTGTGTTGGGAAGATAAAAGGGTTTTAATTCATAGTTTTAAATGCAGACAATATAAAATAAAAATTAAAAAAATACTAAAGACAAGGTGATTTAAAAAAATATATAAATAACACAAATCCACAAAGGCAAAGCCTGTGTATGTGTGCGTGTAGGGTTACCAGATCCGAAAATAAGTTTTCTTGACAAAATCCCTGGCTTAGCAAAAAAAATCCAGTTAACTTAACGGATGGGGGGGGGGGGGGGGAGATTCCGGACATGTCTGGGAAATTCCTGTCATCTGGTAACGGACAAAAATATTTGTAATTTCGTACGTATACCAACAAATTATTCTTACATTTTCCCGCCAATAAACATTGAAACCCTGTTAATTTGTTTGTAAGAACTTCAGTCCCGTTTTTAACCGTTACGAATAAAATGATCGTATTTTAGAATAATATTTTTCTCCGTGTATGTGCATTGGAATTAAGATATTTTTATGTCGTCATATTTAATTACAGGTTTTGCTTGTAATTATTTTTAACACGTGGTCGTTTTCACCGTTTATGAGCCGCGAGACTAAAATATTCTTTAGTAATAATATTCCGTGCTTGGGTGTTCTGAACCATATACAATGCGACCGTAAATCATCGGACAGCACAATGGACTTCATTACCAATATTGCCAAACACTTTTTACTCACACGCGAATGGTTAAAAAATACTCCAAGTCCACCTCAATGATAAAGCACCCATCGGTCAAATGCACCGGAGAGCAACAAAGTGCACCTGAACAAACATGCATCTCCGCTAGCTTGCGTATTCAGTCATTCACTATCCACTCATCCAATGGCTGACTTAAGAGGCTAGACTTTGAACGACACGCGGAACACCTGCGACTGTCATTCTGTCCCGCTCACAATAAGCTCACGCACACTTACAATACTTGCGAATGCGAAATGTGCGAATGAGACAACGCTCAAATTTACCTACAGAAATCGCTCGAAAAGGGGTTTATGGAGAATACACTTTTCTACACCGAAACTTTCACGAAATTGAAATTTAAAAATAAATATATTTTTTAGAAAGAAGAAGCTACGTCGGTAGCTTTTTATAATTTTATAATTCTTTATGAGAGTTGAGTTAGCAGCACTTTTTCCTTAAATAATATTTTTTGATAAATCGTACATGTTTGACAGTGAATGTTTACGTTAATACGAAACGCATCGAAAATTCGAAAACATACCAACATAGTTTTCACCCTCTAGAAGGCAGTATAAAAAAATATATTCATTTTGTGCAATTTTCGATGTAGAAAAGTGTTTTTTCCCGGGCGTCCTTTTTGTATGGGCCGAAAAGCGAAGTCTATCGTCTTAACGAGATGAAATTGCATCTAATTGTTTGTACTGTTCATTAGGACACTCGCGTTACATTTTCCTTGGAATAGTCTATGTCACTTCTAATACAATGTTTTTAACTCTATTGTATTTATTGTTTATTGTTTATTGAGGCATTTTAAGTAGGTACATAGTTATCTATGTCCTATTACAATCCTTATATATATACATAATTAAAGTAACACATTTACAAAATATCAATCACATATTTGCGTAATTTAATTTTAAATGTTTTTATGTTTTCTTCTAATTTTATTTCTTCTGGTAATTCTCCAAATATCTTCAACGCTCCGTACATCAACGAATTTTGACTCTGTGTTTTTTTCCTGAAGGGGAGTCTTAGTTCATTTCTTTTCCTCGTCTAATATATGTGTATGTTCTGAAGTTTTTTTTTTTATCAATTTTTCTTAGAAATATTGTAAAGACAAATATCGATTGAAAACGGAATACGCAATGTTAGTTCTGTTAAAAATTCGAACTATTACGCCCATCGTCTGTCATACAATTTTGCTAGTGTAGCGCCAAGCGGCGATTTCAAACACTAATAATACTATTGAAAATACAGACGAGCGGCGATCGCGTCGCTTGAACGTAGCTCCATGGAAGAACGGCGTTATCGTTGGCCGTGAAAGCATGGTATATATTCTTTTATCGTCCTGGTGAAATACCATTGTTTAGAATCGAAAAATTTTTGAAATGGCTTTAGCCGTGCTTGATCGTGATCGGGCCTGAATGCCCTGGTGCTTCTCCTCCATTATCCCAATTACCTTTCCTTCCTCACTCACTTCAGTCAAACGACATTCCCCGATAGGGATGCCATAGTCCCACTTGCTTCGAGTAGTTAGGACTCTTCTGAGGTAAACATACATCTTGAAAATAGTGAACACAGTTTTTAATAGAGTAGATTTTTTTTCGGTTTAATTGTTGCTTTTTCATGTGAATGCCGCACAAGACTCTCAACTGCTCCCATCCGTCTGGAGCCAATGACACGATAGCATCCCAAATTGTAGTAAATTGTGAAGTTGAAGAAAGGGAGGAGGGGAAGGAGATAGAAAAAAGGAACACATTGCAATGTTTCAATTCTAAATGCTGATCTTACACCAGGGCGGTACTGAGAGAGTCTTCCACTCTGGAAGATTCCTTAAATATACTACATATTTTTTTAACTGAATAACACAAACTAATCAAATAAAATTATTTTGCGCACGCCGAGGTTTGAACCCATTACCTCCGGAGTTCGAGTCGAGAGCCTTATTTATAGATCACGGAGACCGTCGTATTTTATTTATTTATTTTCGGCATCATTTTTATACAAACTATGAAATAAAGTAAATTATTTTATTTGAATGTTTAAACAATTCTCTTGGATATTTAGTAAATAGTAAATACCGCAATGTACTCGTACTCCAACTTTTGATAAGCAGAATAATAATTATCGTTGATTTCGCTGTAATTATCCTCAAAATAAACAAACAACGCCAGTTAAGATGGAATATTGATTTACATCTTACATTTCATTAATAATATTAAAAAAAAAACTTTCTACTTAAAAATTATAAACCATAATATAACCTTATATTATAAAGCTTTCTGTTTTAATAAAAAAATAAAACCTCAATTAAAAGTCACATAAAGGTTGTATAAATTTTAAATTAAACCTTACATTTTAAAGTCATCGAACTCCGCTTGGTTTTGATTACATTTTCTTTTACAAATAACTATTTATAATAATGTTTACAAGACCCTCAGGCAAAATTCTTTCCTGACAGATTAACCACCATACGTACAACTATTAATGTAACATAATAATAATGAATTCAAAACATTAATGTTGTATTTATTCACGTATAAAATTAATTTCACGAATTTTATTGGTTTATAATGGTATCTTTCACCCTTTATTTAAGATGTGAATCAGATTATGAAAATTTGCTAAGCTCTCGATAACGGTATCGTATTTTTATCCTATCATTTAAATGTTACTGAACTTTTGATATGTTTTTTAACCACCTAACAAAATAAATACAAGAGTAATAAGTTGGTTTCTACATATAAAAGCGAATTATTTATTGCTTTTGAAAATGTCAAATTACCCAAGCGTTTGGTTAATACCTACCACGCAGTGTTTTTTAACAGTAAATCAGAATATAATAGGAATATCAGGGAATAAATATCCTTAGCGATTCCCATAAAACGTAGCTTACTAAGTTGATTGCGATAATTTATTAATATATTGACCCTTTGGAATAACAAGGTTCCATATGTTGCTTTAACGTAATGCGATAATGAACTCTAAGATAGCTTAGCATAGATCCCATAACCGCGTGACGTTTCCGCAACAGATGGAACCTTGTTATTCCAAAGGGTCGATATAATAATTTATTACAATTTTTGTAAACTGTGCACCTACATACTCATTATCGACATTAATGTATTACTTACATTTTGAGAATATTTTTTTGTTTTTATTTTTTTCTTTATTCAGTGCATTGTTTATTATAGTTGTTGAGAATTTTTCGACTACCATGATTTGGCACATGCCCTTGTTGTGGTGGTCGATTTTAAAAAGGGTGTAACAGCACTTAGGTACCCGAAAGACTTCAACAAGCCATCCCTGCGTAATTGGAGTAAAAGTTCTTCACGACATTTCGCTATCCCATAATTTCCGTTTTCTATTAAAAATAAACAAATATTTTTTAAACAGACGTCGCAACTGATCCCACCCCTACACGTCGCAAAGGGATCACGTGATACGCCCAATGATATTTATCATTTATTGATTTTAATGTTGGGTATTAATTTATCCAACATTTATTGACCACCATACGACATGGATGTGTGCCTAGAATGGTGGTTGAAAAATCCTCAAATCATGTTACTAACAATTTAATGAATAAATAAAATTAACAAAACAAAATCTATCTGGAGCCAGTGAGACTATGGCATCTCCAATTGCGGTATATTTTGAGGCTGAAGGTAGTGGGGAGGGGAAATAGACGGGGAAGAGAACGGTGGGGTAGTACTTCGCTATTCAAATCTGGTCACCAAACACGGTTAAAGCCATTTCAACCGACGTTTCAATTCTAAATGGTGGTCTTACACCAGGGCGACGCTGGGAGAATCTTCAACTCTAGAACGTAAATGTACTACGTATTATTTTCAAATTAATAAATTGTGAAATAACACAAATTATTCAAATAATATTTTGAATTGAACCGGCGACCTTCAGATTGTTAGTCGAGAGGCTTACCTCTCGACCATATAGGCCGTCTTGAAATATAAACAAGAGATTATTATGTGAAACATTGATTGACCATATACATATATTATGTGCATTATTATATTAAGAAACTATGCATATACTTATTGGATTTTTATTAATTCCAATTATTTATTTACTAAGGTTCAAAGTAAGAATATTGTATGTCTGATTTAAAACGGTGGGCTGTGGCGTCATGAAATTTTGTACATCTTTTGTATCACAGGCCGTGAAAGGATTCATATTTGAGGGATGGGTTTGAATTTATTATTATTATTCCCTAAGGGAAATGATTCTTCCCAGGGCCTCCTGTAAATTATTTAAAAAATATATTGACTTGTTTATGTTATATATTTTCACCAAACACAAAAAAAAACTTTTATAGAATGACGGTACTTACCTACATAGACCACTTGTTTCTCATCGCACCCTTTTGTTATATACCGCTCCTGTCAATGTAAATAAGTACCTACCTGGTTAACCTCAAATTCAATTATGTATTTATGAATTCATTTTTTTTTTCATTTGGAAGCTGGAGCCATTTACTGAACTATTATTATAAATGCCTCCACATTAACACTATAATTAAGATATTTTTTAGAAGGAATTAGGTAAATTATTGGTCTCCTAAAAAAAAAATGGTCAATCCTAACAATTTTCTACCTGCCAAAACAACACGCCGACCGCGGCGGAAATGACCATTTCGTCAATAACAAAGTGCTAACTAGTTAATATAATGACGTTAGAAGCCATTATAAAAAAATAACATGGTTGAAAAAGAACAAAGCTGTTCAGGTAGAGACACCTGCAGATTTGCGATCTTTTTTCTGTCTATGGAATTCGCGGAAGATGCATCTCGTGCTCTGCGTTTCTATGGCATTATGGATGCTTATTTTGTTGACGTCTGTGGCCCAATAAATAATAGGAGCGGGGTGTTTGATTTTTTGTCATAGGAATTAACGTGGCGCCAATATTATGTTCATGTGAGCGCACCAGACAGTAATGAGCACCAGAAGTATCTACTGTAGTGTAAATATCAATTTATCATTGGCTGCATGGGCAATAATAACTACTATAGTGTGTATTTATAAAGGTAAGTGTCATTGAAAGGCGCTCCGCTCACCGGAGAAACTGAAACCAAACTAAAACTGGCTGTTGATATGGTTTCCAACCAAACTTCTATCACGGCGAAACTCAATTTTACGATTTCAGTAATTAAAAATATATAATATGTAATTAAATTAATTAAAAATAAATAATCTAATCATTATTAAATTATTTTTGTATAATGGAAAATTGTTAACAGTACAGGTGTAAGAAATTTAAAAAAATTAAATATGGTGTCCAAATATATTTGTCCCTTTATTGTTGGTTTGTGTATTATGTCGCTTTATTTTCTTAGATCATACAAGGATTGGCGAGTATATTTTATTACTATAAATTACTGTTAAATAGTTTTTAATGTGATTATTGATTAGTTTTAGCTTTTTAAAGGTAATTTTTCTAAATGCGATCTTGATATCACGTTCACATATTATGCAAATGCATTTAACTTCACTGTGCGGTATTCTATCATCTCTGCGTACCCTGAAGTTAATGTAAATACGATACGACAATCACTACTGTAAACGGAAATTCTTGAATATTTGCAACAGAATGTATTGTATTTGTTACAACATGGCATTTTACTTTTTATAAAATCACTAAAAACAAACCTCACGATGACCTTCAAATTAGAATCCACGATACACGTTGCAATAAAGCAACATGTTCACTGTACAGTGAACTAGGTAAAGTAGAAAATATTTAATATTTACGTGTGTATTGATATAAATTTAAATTGGAAATCGCAAATTAATAAAACCACATCTAAATTAATATATCTTACATAGATACGTATTTTGTAAACTTAAGGACGAGATAAAAAATATTTTTAATTTTTCTATCGTATCGTATCGTTGCAATCTTCAATCATTTACTGGATTGTATGATGGGGTGGTGAGCTAGATGCATATTTGTTAAGCGGCGGCATCCCAAAATTCTACCGATTTCTTAAATATTTTACTTTAACATTTGAAGGTTTTAAGTTCTCAAAATAAATATATGTTTTTCTTTAAGATAGTTTCTCTACATTCCCCATACCGAAATGGTAATTCTTTGAAATTCACTCGATAGACATAAATCGCAAAGTATTTTTGATCTTTTTTAACGAGACGGGTTTTATTAAACATTTTCACAATTTTCGCTTGAATATTATCGTTTTTAGTATTAGCGTTAAAAAGTACAAAAGAAAAGACGACATTGAAAAAAAAATTGCTAAACAAATTAAATATTTTTCAAGACGAATCCAAAATACATTGTAACCTGACTGTGAATACGCCAACATTAAAATAGCCCAAAAGGCACGAGCAGAGAAAATGACATAAAAATGGAAATCGATTTAACGACCGTTGTCTTAATGTTTTCTTCTAATTATGTATAATTCTACCCATAATTTCAGATTAATGTGTTTTCAAACAAAACTAGTTTTTCAACCTTATTCACAGGTGTATCTAATCGAGAGATTTTTGAATAGAGCACGATAATAATTTGCCGTAGTTTCCTAAGCAGTAAAATTATAACCTGTTGTAGACGTAATGAGTTGCACCTGTTATAAAGAAATCAAAATAGGAGGTTATTTATTCAAACTTCGCAAAATCACTTTGTGGCGTCATTTTGAATTAAATTAAAACAAATAACTTTGTTTAAACCACTAATATAATCACAATTACCTACATGTTTCAAAACCGATGGTTTCTTCGTCAGGGTAGTAATGACATTAATAACAAAATAAACAAACAAGTATAGACTAAAAAGAACTATAATAGGAGGTTATTGTTTGAAATAATTTGATTATACTACTGTAGAGAGTGCGGCGTTGTTATCATATGCCATCATCACCATGACAATATGGTGTTCTCCACTTGGATGTGAAAATAAAACGTAAGATATACATTATGTGCAGGCAAAAGGATTTTATTGTCGGCATAATCCATTGAATGAGATTTGGATAAATGATCGCAAATTTAAAAAATACTAATTGATATCATATTAAGTTAATTAGAGCTTTCTAAAAACTTTTTGTCAAAAGAGATTTTTAAAAGAAAAGATTTATTTATTTATTTCTATTCTCTTACGTCAGGTTTACAGATATTTTCAATATACATAGTATATAATAATAAGTGTCAGTTATATTAAAAAATAATTAGTACCTAACTGTTATGTAAGTGGGTTAGTAGAAGTATTTCGTGAACTAACATAACTAACTTTCGTGAAAAAACTTTCCAACAGGAGTACCTGTGCTGAAGTGTTCGCATGTTTTACTTATTTTGCAGTCATAAGTAAAAACACAGCATCGTCATCGAGACTCTCAAAGGTATACCCATGGCAGCACTATTGTACAATATTAGGTGAGTGGCAGATAAAGCACATCATAATATTATGAAGGTCCAGTGTTACATGCTGATTTATCAAAATTTTTTAATCTTGCATCCACTAGCCTAAACACATATTGTCCTTGCACAAAACTTAATTTGCGCCTGGATTTCGAATTTACCGAAAAGAGGTCTACAATGACGAAACACCTCCAGCGGGCTAAAAAGTTGAAATTAACTAGTGATATTATGTTATGTAGTTTTAACTATACCAAGTATCATAATATTTTTACTGGATACCGAATAAATAAGGTAGACGTCACAATGACGGCCATACGGTAAGTGGACAGACACGGTGTATGATAAGTTACAGGTTAAGAGCGATTGACCAGCAGCTGAGAATAAAAGTTAAAAAATGCTTGCAACTGTACAGGGAGGTTCCAATGAGAAAGATAGATTATTCCCCGTATCAATTTTTTTAAATAAAAAAATAATATTTATTTATTTCATTCAAAACTTGCTTTAATATATACCTAAATCCAAGTAAGCAATAAAAATGCTCGAAACGCACGATGATAAATTATTAAATATAGTGTACTTCTTGTAAGTATTTTTTGATCATAAATATTTATGATTTTTCAATAATGTCTAAACAAAATAATTGTTTTAAAAAACATTGAAATATTTTAGTTTGTAAGACCTTAAATAAATAGAAAAACTGAGGTACTTTTGTCACAAAACACGTTGTCGGAATTATTTTTAATGAATTTATTTTAACTTAAATTTAAATTTTGAAAACTGTGTTGACTATATTATGTATTGATTTATTTTTTTGTATGATTATGTGATTTTAAATTTGTGTTATTTAATAGAATTTATTGTTTGAAAATTGAACAAATCTGCCAACGACCAATGGTATAACCTTAGTATATTAAAAATTCACTTAGTTTTTCCAAATTTTAAAACTGCGTGTACCAGGTAAAATAACAATCTTTCAAAATCAATTTATGTTTTTTTTGTAAAAAAAAGTCAATACGTCTAGAATTTCATTTAAAAGGGACTAATTTTCGGTATTCTTTCCCTCTTAACAAATCAACGAAGAAGTCTAAAAGAGTGGGATGTTATGTAGTCATCTGACGGGCATGTAAAATAGGTTATTGAATACCAAATCAACCAAAAACATAGCCACATTGACTACGTGCCTGGCCGAACTAGATGAAATACACACAGAATCAACCATCAACACGTCATCAAGAGCGATATTGTGTTATCCAGAGAAAAGACAAAAAATGCTAAAACATTTATTGTTATTAGTTATTATTAGAGTAGTGGACATTATTTAAAATGTTCCCTGTGGTATGAACGTGTCAACATTTACGTTACAAGTCCTGAAGATCTCACGAGAGCATCAATTACGTACAGTGGTTTTGACTGGCCGGATGCGGTTAATGTTGTCCAAGCGTTCCGTGGGGGTAAGATATCTTGAAATTTCCCACCGTGATCTAATGAGATGAGAGTTTTGGTTGACTCCAAGATTCAAGGAATCGTTTCAGGTTCTTTAAAATTAAGATAATCGTCAAAAAAATGTAGAAATCGATTAAAGGGAGAATAAATTTTTTAATGCAAAATCCAGTATGCAATATTTGTCAGCAACTCTGCCATCAGTAATTGGAACAAATAATGGAACGGATATGTCGAATAATAATTTAATTATTTCTTCAAACTTCGCAAAATCACTTTGTGGCGTCATTTTGAATTAAATTAAACAAATAACGTTGTATCAACCACTATTATGTAATCACAATTACCTAATTAATATATTAATATATTTTTAAAAAAAGCCATCTCTTAAATTTATTTTCTTATTAATACATATATTTAAAATAATTTATTTTGTTGTTTATAATTTATATAATGTAATTTTTTCATACTATCTTCTATTATTTAATTAATTATCTATTTTAATTAATCACCTCTATCTATAATATTTTTGTCCATAGTTCTTTTAAGTCCGTTCTTTTTAGTCCATACTTGTTTGTTTCTTTTGTTATTTAATGTCATTACTACCCTGACGAAGAAACCATCAGTTTCGAAACATATAGGTAATTGTGATTATATAATAGTGGTTGAAACAAAGTTATTTGTTTAATTTAATTATTTTAATCCAGTTATAAAAACTCAGTTCGAATGCATATAAAAACACAAAATTTTAATTAATGAACTACGATACGTAAGATAATATACGGATACATCTGGAACACGAACCTAGGACCTTTGGCTTTCCGGGCCACTGCGCTAACCACTGTCCCAGATGTATCCGTATCTTTTTCTGTTTTTGGATTGTGTTTCACCAATATTATCTTCTTTAATTAAAATATTATAAAAGATTTTAAAACTTTTTTTTACATATTTTTTTCTGAATGTACAACATTTCGAGAGTATTGTGTCAAAATTTCAAGTAAATCGAAGCAAAAACGAAGATACAGCGTTTCAAGCGACTGGCCCTTTTCGATTTTCAACATGATTTTTCAGTATAAAAAACTTTCAATCAATTTTTTCGCAAACAAATTTTTGAAGTTCGTGAACATCATAAATCAAAATCTATTCGACCGACAAAATTGAAATTTTGTATACTAAACATACATAAATCAACAGGTAGTCAGATTTTTTTTTACCATTTATAATAACAATTCACAATTTTTTTTTAGCAAAAATCACGTTTTTCACTTTTAAAGCTAAAAAAAAATATATCGAGAAACAAAAAAAAAACTCATTCTGACTACCTAGGAATTAATATCTCCTGTTAAACGTATTTCGACTTTTTGGTGCAGATGATCTGGTAACGAGTTATGATGTTCACCGCATAACAACTTTTTTTCGAGGCGGGTCCGGAGATTCACTCTCACGGACTTATGTATGGATATTTTTGTTATTCAAAGATACTTCGGATGTTATACTAGAACGTGTATCTAAAATAAATAAAACAACATTATTCATATCTCAAAAAAAAAATTTTAATATTCCCATTTTTCGCCTTTAAAACCTTACCTTAAGTTAAAAATAAAATAAAAAATACAAAAACCTACTCAGTCAAAGAATACATAATATTTACATTACAGAATTAAATTAATACTCACCCAAACATTAAAAAAGAGGCAAGAGACCATTAAAAAAGACACAAGAGACCCAAAGAAAAGCACAATACATGACATTTTATTTTTTTATTATTTTTGCCATAATTATGTTAATAATAATGCCGTTTTGATGAGAAATCACCTCAACAAGGGCGGTATGTACTCGTATACGTATATATATATATTTTTTTTTTTGTATTTCTACTGTTGATATCCTGTTGATCCTATTTTAATTATTTTTTCATTATGTTCTTCCACCGAGATACGCGTATTCATTTGCTGGGTCTATTTTTTAAATAAATAATATAAAGCTAAAAAAAAAATTCTTCTCGTTTTTTAGTAGTCATCAATTTATCCTGTATCAATTTACGGCCATTTTCAAATCACGTGAAACTAATATTGATTTCTCGTAATAAGTTGATTGAAAATATCGTGTTGTTTTGATAAAGTACGTGTTTATAGGTTATAAATTCAAATTGGAATTAACGCTAATCACAGATTTGAGCGTTTTATTAATCAATTAACATTTTATAGCCGGGTCGTGAAATACCTTCGTTGCTTATGGTTTCAAAATAAAATATAGGGTGGTGGTGAAGTTATGATGAAAGTACCACAACTTTGTTATGACAAAAAATAAATTTTGAGTAGGTAGAATTTTTTTTCGCAAATATTGTAGTTTTAATCCCTTAAAACTCTGTCTTGGCTAGCATAATGAAGCATTTTTAGAAGAACGCGGAGACGACCTAAAATAACATGACAACCTTCAAATAATGAACCAAATGCTTCGTATAGAGTCGGGTGTTGAATAGTGGGTACAACGGAAGGGAATGTAAATAGGGAAGTTGAATGAAAAATATTTTGACTTATAAAAAATATGTTCATGTAGATGACATTCAAACTTAAATACCAGTATTTTTTTTTTAAAGTTCGTTTTCATAATTAAATTAATTCTACAAGTTTGAATTTTATTAAAGCCCGCGAAAACAGCGGCAAGAGCACAGCAGAGTCCGTGACGTAACCCGGTCCTTGCTTGTGTGAAATATAAGGGAAATATTTACAAAACCGGGACACGCTTAATACGGACGAAAAAATAAATTTAAGAAGTTGTAGTAGTTAGATATTTACTAGTACTAACCAATTCAGTTACCGGAATTTCAAAAAAAGTGCTAAGTTTAATGGTTATTTTTTAAATTTAAAAACACGAAATGTCATTTTTCACCGACCGCTATGTTAGGAACTGTTGCAAGTTTCGTTGAAAAATGACATTTCGTGTTTTTAAATTTAAAAAATAACCTTTAAAATGCACTTTTTTCGAAATTCCAAAAACTGAATTAATTAGTATTAGTAAATATCTAACTACTACAACTTTTTAATTAAATTTTTTCGCCCATATTAAGCTTGTCCCGGTTTTGTAAATATTTTCGCCGGCCGGGTTACGTCACGAACTCTGCCAGCACGGTATTATGCACTTGCCGCCGTTTTCGCGGGCTTAATAAAATTCAAACTTGTAGAATTAATTTAATTATGAAAACGAACTTTACAAAAAAAATAAAAAAATACTGGTATTTAAGTTTGCCTGTGAACATTGATAAAAAAAAAAGAAAAAAAAGTACTCAACTTCCTTATTATGCAAGATGTGTGGGACAATACTGGAATAATGGAGGTGTTACTATTACTGCCTACCCCTGCCGAGGTACAGAGTGATGGTTAGTTAGTTACTTTGTAATTACGCTGTAGGCTTGTTGATGAACAAGACGTCATTAACTGCTTGAAATTTAGTAAAAAAACCTATTAAAATGGTGTCGAAAAGTAATTGCTTCTTGATAATATATTATAGGAATTAATTGGAATACTATAAATAAAATATATTATCTCCTTATTCACGATAATTTAATAAAAAAACAAAAAAATTAAGCACCTAAGGTCTACAGCTCATGTTTTTACCCACAAAAAATACACATATTGAGTAATTTTTACAACGCGAGTTTTATCGAAATTTAACCTCAATAAACTTTACGAATCGTTGCATAACCTGGAGGTAATATTTAACAAAAATAGTAATATGAGTTTTATTTCCAAAATAACCTTAGTAATATTGTTAGAAAAATAACCCAAAAATAGTAATTTTATTACCAAAATAACTTCACGCAAAAGAAGTAAGTAGTACATGTTATGTACTACATCCTTCTTTGCCATAAAAACGAATGAAAAATCTTTACCTACACAACATGTGTAGATAAAGGTTTTTTCCAAACATTCAGAATTCAGTGCGTCTAACCTTTAGGCGCTAAATTTAGTGCGTCTTACCTTTAGGCGCAGTTGAAGTAAAACTTCTTTGACTAAAAACTAGATAAAAAAACTTAATTTTTTTAGGCGGAGGAAGATGATTAGGTTGTTTATAATTATTTATAGACGAATTCGTAAAATTTTCCTGCGATTCAATCATTTGAATTATAAACAACACTATTTTTATTGTCACACTTCTGCCATTTTTTACTTCAATAGAATAAATAAGACAAACCAATATGTTCATCTTAAATCTTTAAATCATATAATAATCAACATAAAAAATGTGACGTCTGACGTTTGAGTTTGATTTGACGTTTTGTTAATCTTTGCTAGGTGTCACACTCACTGTTGCCATATCTATGACGTTAATATGATGAAATATAAATCGAACGTCATTTCCGGTTTAAAACGTTATTTCCGTCCAAAAAAGATCTGAGTTACTCTTGGTAATGCCCCTAAAGAAGTCTTACTTCAAAAATTAAGTTCGAATAAAGTTTGGTGTATAAAACAAAGACAAAAGACGGAGATTAACATATGAAAATAGAAGTAACAAGTTAAATCAGGATATTGTTAAAAGTCTTAAAAATTATAATATTTCTTCACTTGCTAAATGACCAACAACAATAATTTAGAGTTATACCAAAATAATCAAGGTCTTGACTTGAGTTGACCAGTCTACACAATCTGGACATTGAAAAAAAGTCATCTGATTAAATTATAATAATAATATTATTTAACTCATAATGCCACATTTGATCTCATTCAAATAATGAAACATTGAGAAAATCGACAAATTTACCTAGAGAATCTTTGGAATCAAAAAGTTTCATTGTTGCAAAACAACACGCACTAGCCGATTTCGTTATTTTTAAACGTCCTTCATCTCTTAAAATGGAAATTTTACAATAAAATTACACAATAACCAGATTTGCATTAACAGCATCTATTATTATTTGTGAAAACAACTGTTTTTTATATGAAATTCGATACCGACATTAAATTTAATATATCCATTAAGGCAACTTAAATATTCAGTAGAGAGATTCCAAATATCTGTTTAAATAATCAATTGTCGTTTTGGAGAAAAATAATTATAATTTGGAATTCCTAATGGCGCCTGGTGAGGTAAGGAATGCAGTATGGAAATTTATTACGTAAAGCATTACTGAGAAATATTTAAATGTTTCCAAATAAGTATAAATATTAATTTGTTTATAAGAAAATTAAATTAAATGCGTCAGAAGTCTGAACATTGATTTTCGGGTCGCATAAAGAGCCCACAAAGTAAGAATAAACCAATCCTCCATTAAGCTTTGCAGATGAAACATGTTTTAAGTTTTCTTTTTTAAAATCTGTTGAAGGGAAAACATTATTAATTTGTATTAAACATTGAAATGATGTATTTATACTCTACGTACTTTTAGCTTCAGGGGGTTTTTCACCATCCTCCTAATAGCTTATCCATACTATAACGAATATTATTAAAAAATAAAATAAAATTCCGGCAATAGTTAGAACACTCGGCCAACTTATCCAATATATAGCCACTATTCATAGCTTCGAGTACCGAATAAGAAACTCCGACTTGATAAATAAATAAACGGTAAATCGTACATCTAAAATAAACTTTATAGTATGGATAAGTTATTAGGAGGATGATGAGAAACCCCCTCACATCGCGATTTCTCTCTGCCTTCCTCATAAACGTGGAACACAACAGAAGAGAGCAGGACCATAATCTCCTGACGATACATTATTATCATTTCGTTCGATCCTACCCATAGCAGTTCCTATCAGGTAATCGCATTAAAGTACTTTTTATCACCGGGCTATCATATTAATGCAGTTTAATACATACCGGTTAATAAACTGTATGCGGTAACATTTTTTGGTTCATTTGTCTTTCGCCTTTCATCCCTGATCTGTTGGTGTGTTGGGCTGTTGGCTTAGCATGTCCGTGGGTTCACGGTCGACGAGGAATGCCGCTTTTGATATCACACCGCTTGCAGGTGCGCGCACAGGTGTCCGGACATCTCCTCTGTGCTCTGTGCGCCTGGTACTTCGGTCTGCCACAATACCCCTTATAGCTACAGATTATCCTTCATCATATTCATATTATTAGATTATTTATATAAATATGTAGGTACAAATCGACAAATTTAAATTGATTAAATATCCCAATTGATATGTTGTGCTCGCTTAAATGGGAAATAACAATAATTTCTAATTTTTTCACGACGACATTAACAAGACTTTTGGTGCGATTCCTTTAGCTTAAAACTACGTTCGTAATATGAACTTGTTCATACTAAGTACTAGCTTCTGCCCGCGACTTCGTCTGCGCAGGATTAGTACATCGAGTAGCCTATTTTCTTTTCCTAGGTCCCACCTACGTTTATAACAAAATTCCATTTATTTAAAATATCTATAATTCTTGATTCGATTCAAGGGTGAGTACTTCAAATAAATTCACTAATTTAAATATTTTCTAAAATAGAATTTTGGTTTGACAATCGTTGTTATTCAAAATGTCATTCTCAAATTTTGACATTTTCTATTAAACAATGATTATTATTTGTAATACATGGAAAATAGCTAACTTTAGGTATAAATTATAGCCTATATGTAATTCTGATAATATGTATGAGCTAAATTATTGTAAAGTTTCATTAAAGTCCATTCAGTGGTTTTTGCGTGAAAGAGTAACAAACACACATACATCCATACAAACTTTCGCGTTTATAATATTAGTAAGATGTATTTTCCCGGTGGCCGGAGAATACATAAAACACTTGTTGATACAATATTGTCATGTAAATATAACCATCACAGTAGCCATAAGTGAGAAGAAGCCTTCCTCTTACTAACATAAAGTGACCATTTCATTGTCATTCCGATATGTTCCCGAGATAATAAAGATACCAACAATAAATTTATCGACGGAGTATTTCCATGTGAACACGGTGGTCCGCCTATGTTTGTGAAGTTAAAACTTCGTTGGAATTCATTCGTTTTCAGTCACCAGTTGGCTTTGGTTAACTCAGTAATAATACAATTATTAAAGACATTTAAAAAAAAACGTTGATTCGAGTAAAATCCACGGTCATTATTGTAAAAAAATTGCTATTTCTTCAGGTTGTGTCACGTACGATGGTAGATATATTTGTGTACACAATACACTTCGCACGTAGGGTCTGTAATTTCAACGGTCGGCTGTCAAACAATGCATGAACAATAATGTTTTTGACGTTGGTCACGGACCAAGGTAAAAAGATTGCTGAAACGAGGACACCAGGAAATGGCTCTCAAAAAATGAATGACATGAACACTTGTGATTTGTCGTGAGTGACTTTACAGAGCGGTGAAAAACTTGCCCATATAAGGTAGGTAAAGAAACATGAAACAATTTACATGTACATATTAAAACAATATGTGTAGTTACAATCATAATACTACACAATATAGTTCTATGTTTGTAGTATATGTTTATGGTTTTGCTACACAAAAATTTTATTTTAAAATACTATCATTTTATTCGTAAAAACGGGACTGAAGTAAAACTTACGAACAAATTTACAGGGTTTCAATGTTTATTGTACATGTAAGAATAATTTGTTGGTATACGTAATTTTGTACGTACACCAACAAATTATTCTTATTTTCCCGCCAATAAACATTGAAACACTGTTAATTTGTTCGTAAGAACTTTAGTCAGAATCGTCGACTAAAGAATGAGGTAGCGCAACACGGCATAACACCCCAAAAACAAACAACGAAAAAAAACAGTCCCTCTCAGTTGGTGGGCAGAAGCATCAGCCAAGATACCGACAAACCTCACCCCAAGAACCCGGGAATCCCTGCTAAGTCACTAAACTTAGCGAACTACTTTGGGCAACCTATGGCAGAGGTGTTGGTTATCCAATAAATGGTTCCCGGGCGGCGGTACCCATTCCAGAAATTGAAAGATGCCATTTCTTTCTTTGATAACACAAAAACGCACTTTTTTGTTATTATTATAACCTAACTTATCAATATTTATTTTATTTATTTATTATTTCTTCATTAAGTTGTATAGAGTCTGCACTAACTACTTCACTCCGAATTCGACGACATCAATTATCCATTATTTACGACGATTCCTTGATACGATATAAATGACCGGAGGGACAACATTTATAACGTTTAATTTCAATATTAAATTATTGTGGAATGTATCCAATGATTATCAATTTACAAGGTATGAAACATTTGATGACAGAGATAAAATTATGGTCCAAGTTTTGATTGTTGCTACCTAGTTTAGATAAATAAGATAAATTCGTTTAGAAACAACATCTAAATCTAGTTTTTCTGGTTTTGTAGTAGGCAGTGATTAAATGATTAATGATAATATTTATTGGTCTCGTACGTAACGTATTATTCAAATTGGTCCAGTTTTTATTTAATACATGATTGAGCGTGTACACATGTATGTTTCTATTAAATGTTTCTGTATTCGAGATCACAATATTATTATTTGTCAGTGTCAGACTAAAGAGATTTCAATAGTTTATTCAATGAATAAAAAATAAAACATAATTCAATGTATGATTCGTTACCCATCGGACATTGTACTCTTACCTACAATAAATGAAAATCGGAAAATCATAAATTAAAAAATCGATTTGAAATTATCGACAAATTTCAAACTCAACTAATTCACACCATTATTTTGGAGAAGTCTTTTTTAATTAGGCAATGCACTCTAAAATGAGTGGAGAAGTCTTCTTGTAATAAACAAAGAACTTCTCCAAACTCCTTTTGCTGAAACCACATTTAGACAAAGACATTTTGAATACATAGCTTGAAAACTATACAATACACTACCAGCTATGATCTATTATTAGACAAACAGAAACAATGACTAAATTTATTTATTTATTTATTAAAGAATTTTATACATAGTGTACATATTGTGTTATTTCGCCCGCCATGCTAGGGATGTCCCTGTGTTATGGCGGGTGAAGTATGCAGATTATATGGGTAATGAAGTACGTTTACTGATAATATAATAATTATGATAATGAGGTTTACAGTTAATGCAGCAATGAATTAATGATAATGAAATTTACATATAATATAGTAATTGATGATAATGATGTTTACAGGTAATATAACAAGAAATTTATGACAATGAAATTTACAGATAAAATAATAATTGATAGATGAAATTTACAGATAATATAACATTGAATTTATGTTAACGAAGTTACAGATAATAAAATAATTGATGATAGTGTAGTTTACGGATAATATGACAATGAATTTATGGAAATGTGGGTTACAGATAAATAATAATTTATTTATAAGTTACATAGTATGATGGTTGATAAATTGAATTATAATTTACTAAATTATACAAATTAAATTAAATTAAATTACAAATAATATACATCGAGGTTTCTAAATATTTTGATAATAATAATTTATAATAATAGGTTAATTATAATATTGATAGATATTAGAGTTATACAAATTAATTTAAGTAAAAAAAAGATTATATATCATAGTTCCTAAGTGTGACTATCCATAGAGATAATTGTTTTTTAAAGTTATGGGGTTGGGTTTCAGTTTTTAAGTTGTCGGGGAGAAGGTTAAATATTTTTGGAGCTAGGTACATGAAGTGTCTTCGAGCTGACGTGGTATGTAGTGTAGGTACATTGTAAACGGAAAAAAGATGTCTTTCAAGTAAAGGATATCCCACTTTTGCAAAAAATGTAAAACAAATTGCACTTGACAAGAATACCAATTTACATCCCAAATAAAGAAAAACAAATAGAATCCCTTCAAAATTCATTTAAATATAAATTTCTTTCCAGAACCTATTTCGGTACTTTTCCTGTTATTTGGAAGATCACACTCTTTATAGGACTAATCCATACTATTCCAATTACCTTCCTTGTTTATTGTATTGACTTAAAATGTACTTAACCTTTATATTCATTTAACCATGTTTGTATACATTTATGTACCTCTACGTCTGTCTTGACACATGCATATCTTAGTGAGACAGGCATTGAAAAAAATCACATGTACTTATACTCTATGTATATAAATTAAATAAATAAAAAAATAACGAACCATCAAAAACATTACCAGCTTTTCGATAGTTTTGAAAATTAACCGATTTAGAATTGCCATATTTCCATATTATTGAGAAAAATTTAAACATCTTATGCTTCGAATACACAGGTGTAACAACACGTGCGCTAAGGATTTTAACCAGAGATACCTGGATGTCATTATGCTGTCCGTTTTATATTTTTTTCAGTTAAAAATATTTTTCCATCACAAGTTGCAACTGAGTACTTGGGTATAGCCTAGGTCTTGGGATAAGCACCCCGTCTAGTTCCAGCAGCACGGTAACACACGAACCAGCGCGCGTACCACGTGATACCGTAATGGTGTGTGGGAGTGTGATCAGTGGTGATGTGTGATTGAAAAATATATATTTTTTGTTTTTAATAGAAAAAAAATCGTCGGACAGCAAAATGAAATCTACTTTTTTACTCGAAATATGCTCAGGAATCACTGGTTAAAGTAAGTCAAGAACGTCCCTTAACACCTGTATACAAAGGCAGTCAGTAGTCTACAGATCACTGGTCACAGGTTATGTCTACGTGGGGTATCTCTGTCATATCTTGCATGCACTTGCGCGTGATACACCCCTTTCTCAGTCCAATTGCTCTCATGCTGAAAAGGTTATCTTGGGGGTGGGGGTCTTGTTTTTTTATTTAAATCCAAGAGTTGATCGCAGCACCATTAATTTCCTTGACCTTAGTAATTTCCATGCATTTTGCAGTCAACTTTCAGTGCTATGAATAAGCGAGCGAGGGCGCACATAAGGCGGTTTGTTGGCTGGGCGGCTCACCTGTGATGTGCCATGAATGTTATTATGAATGATGAATGCGCTGTGAACGCCAAACATTACCGTGGGGGCGTTGCGACTTTAAACTTCTCATGAACAGTATGAACAAGTCGTTGCACTTAATCTTTGGTACTCGTACATTACCTGACTGGCTTGGACTTGGAAATTGTTAAGCAAACTCGCAATTGGCAACTCGTATGTATTTTGTTTCTTAAGGAACTTTGTAATAAGATGTAGATGATGACTTTTTTATGATTGGTTTTTATTTTGATGGTGTTTTCTCAGGTTAAATCTTGGGATTAATTCTGTAAGTAATGGTGCAGATAGATACGTTTTGTAATGTTATAGAGTTTTTCCACGATTAGCTGATAATAATATACCTGAAAAGCTAACGTAATCAAATTGCGTATGAAAAACAATTTAACTAAATACGATTTTCTCATGTTTTCTAATAAACCTAAAAATATCTCAAATGCAAGGCACAGTTGGAAGTTCCATTGTTTTTGTTGTTGTTTTTTTTTCTATATTATAACTGCGCAACGCGAAGAGACAAAATAGACACAGTTTTGAGTAGAAATAAATTATTTTGGTTGAGTTATAAGTAGAAAGCAAATATGTTTTACTTTAATCAGAAAAGGGCAATTTTTCTGTCTTGACTTCTTTCTGCGGAATGGTTTTAAAAAAAAATCTCTTATTGCCCCGTTCCAATTGCCCGGAGTCAATGGAACTAATGCACTCCCATTTTGAGGAATTTTTAATTTTGGCTTGAAGGATACGAAGCAGGGAAAGGAGTCAGCGAAGAAATTTTTGAAAGTAGGTACTGCCTGCCTGGATATTCAGAAAAGCAAAACTTTTTCTATTCTGGGTTATAATTACGAATAGGGTAGCTAATTCCTTCACGGATGTATTTGTTTTATGTAAATACCGCACAATAGTCAAAACTGCTCCCAACCATCTGGAGCCAGTGAGACTTGACTACGACATCCCTAATTGGGGTATGTTGTGACGTCAAAGGTAGTGGGGAGGAGACGGAGATGAGGAGGAGGAAGAGGTGGGAAGTACTTGGCTGTTCAGATTTGGTCACAAAACACGGCTAAAGCCATTTCAAGCAACGTTTCAATTCTAAATGGTGGTCTTACACCAGGGCGAAACTGAGAGTATCTTAAATTGTATTATTTTAAATGATTAAATTGTGAAATATCACAAATCAATCTAAAAAAATTTACTTGCTTGATTTGAACCCGCGACCTTAGTCTGTATAATACAAGTATCGGAAAGCAAGAACAGGTAATCTAATTTGTGATGAGGTCTCAAGAATTTTCCGGAGAAGTAGAAAAACACTTGTTTGAAAAGCTGATTTCAAGAATACCCCCCCCGGCAATTCTGCCCAGTAATTTGTTGACACTGAATACATCACGTCCCGCTTTTGTCCTCCGGGGGACCAAAAGGACCGGCATTCAGTTGACTATTAATGTGTGTCCGTGGACTGGAATCACACCTGCAACTGTGCTCTATGCCGCGCCCATTATCCACCTTTAATTGTACACACCTCACGTAACATTGTCGAATACCTAAGTATTTTGATCCCCTTTGATCTCATTCAAAGTGGAGCGGCGTGCCTTGGTAAGAATTCAAAAGTTTCGGAGGATACCGTGAGAAATTCTTTATCAGTTCGTCCTCCTTAAGAATAATTCTCAACGACATTGAATGAATTCTGAGATTGAATCCGACGAATTATGTTTACAATAGAATTTGGCTTTTTAAATCAAAATAAATGCGTTTTGGTAGTTTTTTTAATAAATATACCTCGTGAATATTTCGGCTGAAATATTACGTAGACGCATTTCCTAGAAAGTGGACGTCACACCTTCTACAAATCTACATTTAAAAAACATTACTGGTAATACTAGTATGCATAAATTTGGGAGGCGGGTACGGGTACCGCCATACCACCATGGAAACCATTTATTGGATAACCAACATCCTAGCATAGGTCAACCCAAGAGGTTCGCTACGTTTGGTGAGTTGGCACGGGTGTCCGGGTTCATGTGGTGAGGTTTGTCCGTGCCTTGGCGGTGTATACGACTACCCACCAGCTGCGTGGGAGGCCAAATCGGGAGACCTTTTGAATATCGAATTTAACATTTACATACACATATTTATATCGAATTTAACATTTACATACACATATTCAATATTAATTTTTATATAAAATTAAACATAACAATACATAATTACTGAAAAAATAAGAACGCAAGGGCCAGTTGTTTTAGAGAACGTGAACAAATCATCAAAGTTAATATTCAAGTTCTGTGAGAGTTCTATTCAATTTCCGTTATTATTCCATCATGGGAAAGTTGTTTCACAGAACTTGATAGAAATTTCACACAATATGCAACCCAGTAAACATGTGTTTAAAAACTGTTAATAAACTGGCTCTAATTAAGTTATTCGCCTTTTTAAAAGATTTTTTTCCACTAAACGTCGATGCTCTCCAACGAGGTCCAAAATAAATTCCGGTACCCATAAATATGTGATATGTCGTGTTCCTGAAGAAATACCATGATTTAGTTCCCAGGTGTTAACCACACTGTGAATTAATGATTTCTTCGTGTCTATAAGAAAATATTTCTTGAAAATAACCAATCTTGTATGTATAAATATTTGGATGGAGATGAGATTACTACTAATTAATATAAAATCTTACGTGATTAACTATTGTATTTCGTGCACGATTCATAAAACCAACTCATTAGGTCACGCCATGATTGTAATCAGATGTAGAACGTTAGTGGATTGTGAACCCATGGAGTTATGTGAATCAGCTCAGACAATTAGACATGAAAATACACGTTAAATAGTCGTATATCTTGGTAAGCATGTGCCAAGTATTTAAGCACGACTTTGGAAGTAGACCTGATTGAAATACCGTGATAAATAATAATATTACTAGTCCACTTTATTTCAAAGTGAGCTTGGAATGAACAATTTTACTATATCGAACCCTCTCACTGAATTAAAAAAAAACTCGCATGCATGCATTTATCTAAAACAGATAATTCCGTGAACAAACCTCACATCCAAAAACGTATGCTTCAAATTTTATTTTATTTAATACAAATTTTCTCTGAAATCATCAACCTACTTCATTATAAACATGTATAATGTGGTTCCATGTCTAATCGGACTATGAGATCTCAACGTCTGAATTCCCATAGTAAATTTATTCAGACACGATTCTTCCTCACATGATAATTCATCACACCATAACTCACATTAACCTAACCTAACCTAACCTAACCTTACCTAACCTTACCTTACCTAACCTAACCTTACCTAAAAACCCCAATTATCACTTTTCGACGCTTCGAGACTTGATAAATTATCATGTGAGGAATTAACATCCGATGAAAAGTTTGTACTCAATATTCATACACTTAAAAAGTTTCGACTGAACATTCTGGTCACCGAAAAATATATATATATATATATATATATATATATATAAAATTATATACATATATTATACATGTTTATAATGATATAGGGTGGAAGATACTCTCAGTATCGCCCTGGTGTAAGACCACCATTCAGCATTGAAACGTTGCTTGAAATGGCTGTAGCCGTGTTTAGTGACAAGTTCTGAATAGCCAGGTATATCCCCACCTTCCTCTCCCCCGCTTACCTTCAGTCTCACAACATACCCCAATTGGGGATGCCATAGTCTCACTGGCTTCATACGGAAGCAGTTGGGACTCTTGTGAGGTGTTCACCATAAATTTTTTTTAAGAATGTACAGTTTTGTATAATATTTTCTGTAGGTATTTTTTTTTTCAAATTAGGAATTATACCTATAATCTGTCTAAAGAAACGTCACTATCTGAATTCGTCAGAATAATAACACGAGATTTCCATAAGAAAATATTGTTTTTTTCTCCAGATTCGCGCAAATTACACAGTTACAATAAAGTAAGTAAACGAGTTGGTGCTGATCATGGACTTAGCTTCTTGGGATGGTCTTGCAATAGACCCCTCGCCTCTCGGCAATTAGCTGCCATTCCCGGCCGTGTGACACGGGAAAAGTGCGATTACAGTTGTTGTATCTGTGTAACGGAAAGAAAACCGTTCACGACCGGCGGAGGTTGCCATTTGCAAAGTATGCGGGCCTTGCGCAATCTAATGCTAGGGGACACTGGCGCCCAACTGTGGGCCGCAAACAAACATTTATGTACAAACAGTCATGTAAAGATAATACCATAAACTATGTTTTGAGATTCCATCGGCCTCATTTACAAACACAATAATATAAAGAAAATACAATAAATCATGATTTGAGATTCTAACGGTCAATGACATTACGTTGTTTCACTTTTAGGATTCATTCGTGAAAAAATAAAGAAGGAAGCGTGAACACGGCTGAGTTGCGATATTGGCTACTTAAAAAAAAAAATTATTTCTTACAGAACTTTTTGAAAAATTTGGTCCTGCCATCTTGTCGTTTTCTTGACAGTTCAGAGGATATATAAAATCTCCATAGCTCATGACGAAAATGACGATGAAAGTTGATAATTGATATGTTTTTGTGAATTTTAGACAGAAAAATTAGTACCTAAATGATTTATTTTTGGTGAATCTGCACAAGAGCCCTAAATGCTCCCATCTGAAACGAGTGATACTTGCTTGATAGCTTTAGCCGTGTTTGATGACCAGGTCTTAATATTCAGGTACTTCCCTAGATTCCTCTTCCATATCTCCATCCCACCTCACCGCTTCAGCTTCACAACATTCCTCGACTGGGGATGCTATAATCTCACTGGCTCCAGGCGGGAGTAGTTGGATTCTTGTGCGGTATTCACATAAAACAAAAACCAAAAATGTGAAGATTTTTACTCATATTAATTAACAGTAACAACGAGTATGAACAACAATTGCCGCCATTTGCAATCCGTTGTTGTCTGATGCCACTGAATTGAATACTTGACACTTCAAAATATATACAAACCAATAAATTACTCAAGCTGAATGACAGATAAGCCAGTTAGATTGGACACTAAAAATGTAAAAATTAAAATGCACATTTATATTGAAAACTCAAAACCTCTCTCAATATAGATTTAGATGATCAAGCTAATTATAATAATTTCTTATTAATAATCAACTAAATTTAACCATCAGTCCAATTTTAAGTATGTTCCCCGTGTCTTCACTTATCCCCCATTCCCCTCCTCCCTCCAACAACTGATGCTCTGTCCGACTCTAGTATACTGTCCCTTTCGTTCACAACATTATGTATATATATGTGTACTAATGTATTTTTAGACATTATTCTGTAACAGTCCTGATGATGGTACGGAGGTACCGAAACCGGTAGACGAAAAATAAAAATAAAGTGACTTAAAACAAAGCATTTTCTTTTCATTTATTTAACATAATTATATTTATTTAATTACCGAACCGTTTGAGCGCCACCGCGTAGCCCGGAGAGATGCAGTCTCGCGGTGAGTGCACTCGGTGTCCATTAAATAACTTTCCCGTAATGACTGTGTACTGCGCACTGTGCAGGTGCTTACTGCTTAGATCTGATATACCCAGAGACTAGAGAGGTTTCTCCAAGTCTCAGCTGCAGTGCCGGCAGGCTGGGTGACTGGGCTACTGCGAGATCTGCGAACAAGATCGGGTAAACATCTACCTACCCAACTCGAACTCAATTATTTTATTTATTTATATTTAAACGCCCAAAGGGCTTTTACATACATAAAGCAATACATGTTTCGATTAATTACAGTGAAGAGTTAGAAGTGAATAAAATAAAGGTAAGTAACAGAAAATATAAAGACACATAATATAGGTTAGATAAAATATGAGTTGACAAAATGTAGGTAATACAGAATATAAATAAAGTAAAAATAGATAGGCTGCCAATATCTTCCAAATCAATATTAATAGGAATTAATAAAAATGTATAAAATTGGTATTTACAATAGTTTATGAATTAAGTAAAAATAGTTCGATTAGATTTTATTATTATTTATTCAATTAGACATAGACCTTACCTAGTACCTACAATTAGACATTTCCAATACGTCGCGCGTCGTCTAAAACAAAATCAATCTTCGTAAAAATTCAAGTAAAAAAACAAAATTATGTTATATTTTTGTTAAAAAAACATAAGGCCAGTTTTAGGTAGTAGGGTCAATTTGAGGACATCTGTCTGTTTTTAGGGCCAGTTTTGCTGTATGTTCCTTTGATCTTAAGAGCGACTGACCAGCGGCTGAGAATGAAAGTTTAAAAATGCTTGCAACTGTACAAGGAGGTTCCAATGAGAAAGGTCAATTATTCCCCGTATCAAATTTTTGAAATTAAAAATTTAATATCGATTTATTTCATTCAAAACTTGCTTTAATATATATCTACATTCAAGTTAACAATAAAAATGCTCAAAACGCACGATGATAAATTATTAAATATCGTGTAGTTCTTGTAAATATTTTTTGATCATAAGTACTTATGATTTTTCAAAAATGTCTAAACAAAATAAGTGTGTAAAAAAATTTGATGTTTTCTATTTTTGATTTTTTTTTTCTTTTGATTTTTTCTATTGTTAAAAATGGTATTAAGCCACAATAAATATGTGTGTTACTTTTATTAAATTGTGAAATTATTAAACCCGATACAGGCGAACCCTAGTGGGGTTAATAATTAATGCTAAAGAAATAATAAAAAAATAATAAAAAAAATAAAAATCATTTAAATTCAGTTATTGACTTTTTTACACTCTATTACCATCTTTTAAATTATGAACATTTTTTTTGTATTACTCATATTTAGCATAAATTTAAACTGTAAAAATCTTTGTATGAACGAGTTTAGACATAAATACATAGAGGGAAAACCGATTGCGTGCTTTTCCTCGCTTAATTTGAATTTTTAAAAAAATATGCATTATATTTGTGAAGTATCCGGCGCTGTCAATTGATCGGAGAAAATCGAATGTTTATGTTAAACTAGAATAATATATTGGTGAAGGAAGACATAAACCTTTCCAGTAAAACACGCTGCTTCGTAAATTTGATCTTTATACGTTTTACACGATCGTACCTAAACTACTGATGTTAAATTCAAATAGACTGGAAATCATTAAGCGGCTTTTACATGCAAATAATATGTGTTTAGCGTTACTGATACTCTGATGCTGTAGTACAATGATGCCTTATTTTTTATCGATGCACACCGAATGAGTCATGAGTCATGAGTAGATGATAATGCAAGGATCAATGTAGTTAAATGCAATCGTTAAAATGTATGTAAAGTAAAAATATATCTATATAATAAGTAGCGCAGACACCAATTTTCGAATTCTAATCAAAGATTTTTTTTTCACTATACAATATTTTTTACCTGGGTTATAAATGTGCCTAAAATGTCACAAACTCGGCCACCATAACACGGGCATGTGACTAGTATGGTGGCCATAAAATCCACAAATGTTATATCTACTATTCAAAGAATAAAGAAACATTAAAAAAAAATGTTTGAAATATTTTCCCTCTTGGAAAATTGTAACCTGTTCGTAAAATTCATTAAACCGCAGAATTAATTAATATTACGAATAATTCAGGTTGCATAAAACATTGTTTATTGTTTATTGTTTCTTCTTCACATTTTAGGTATAACTGTTTACAATACTTAAATTATTAAATTATTTGCCACTTTCCTACCATTTATTCTAACACATATTTCGCACATTTAAAAAAAAGTCCCAGTTCTACCCGGGCAGATAGCAGAACTAAGAAATAATGTTTATCAAAAATAACTCATAAAAATAAGTTGTATTATCGTATAAAATGGTGCTATTACCAAACATACTAAATTCGGTTGTATGTGATGTTGGTTAGTTTGCCCAACGTGAAAGTATCTACCTAAAATATATATTTTTTTTAAAACAAAAATTAGTTTATTTGCCGTTTCCAACATTGGAACTTATTTGTCAAGAATTCAGACTATCCCATGATTTTTCGCGGGATATCTTTTATATATAAAAATCTCGTGTCACGATGTTCGTCCAAGATAAAGATGTTAATGAAATTTGGCTTACTGTGTGTAATTTGATCCAACTCAAAAGATAGGATAGTTTTTATCTCGATTATTGACCTCAATATTTATTGTTGCGAATTAGATGTTTGTTACAGGACAATGATTTGAAATTATTTGTAAGTTCCACAAGTTTCTGAGATATGTGTGTGGTTAATTTATTACAACACTTGGCTATCTTGGTTAGGTAACCATCCAGTAGATGGCGTTCTGTTTCATTAGCCACAGAATGTGGGCGGGGCAGCTATTCTATATATATATATATATATACTTTTTTAATTTAAGTTTATTTAGGAAACATAGATACTGTTCTACATAAAATCATTGAATATAAAGTAGTGAATATAATATAAACAAGTTAAGTTCCATTTATAATATTTTTTATGGTTAAAAGTTATAATGGTAAGTAGTGTGAGTGAAAAATTATTAAAAAGAAAATAATATACGATACAAAAATAATTGTTTTGATTTAAGTATATTGTAAGGTTAATTTGACTTTAAACGATTTAAGGGAATAATGTATAATATTTGCAGATAAGCCCGAGCAAGGCAAAATAAACAAGGCATTCTTACCTTACCAAATTCTGTCATTCACCAAAGATCGACATAATTACCCAATAAGTTATCTCAAAGGAAATGGTCGGCAGTCCTCAAAGTCCTCCAATAAAATGTGACCCAAGAATAAGTGTCACATATTAAGTAGGTTTCTAAACACAAGTACCTACCCAATGTGTACAATAACTACCTTAATTCCTTGGCCAGGATATCTCCATGTAGGGAATTTAATATTATGTTAGAACATAAAACATTTAATAATGTGATACTGCATTCCTTATGTCCGCTTCTGTTGGAATACAGAAGTAGGGAATTAACATTTACGAATATTTACTTATTTATACACAAAGCATGTATAACGGATAAAAATTTATTATCTAGAAGCTAAATACACACAAAATCAGTAATAAATATATTTTATATATACTGAAAGCGGGTAGAAATGTGTATGTATGTAAATACGTCCTTTTCGTTATAAAATAATCATCAAAATATTACAATTTTTAATGAACCATCTGCCTTTTTTGTTTCATCTGTTAATTGACCCTTATGGTATAAAAAAATTCCCGTTCGCTGTTTTCGATAACGTAATTTTTTCGAAAAAAATCGCTCACTATTTCCATGTCTGCGCGGAACCTGCAAAGAGGTGCACCGGCAGACCTTTTTTAAGGCTTATTAAACGTCCTTTCAGTAGTTCTAAAGTAGTTTCATCCGTGTACTCGATGACATAGGGTTTATGTTTCAGGGCTGCCGGGCTATTAATACAATCCAAGAGTCCCACTGCCCGGAACGCGAAAAGGGAAAAATATCACCCTTCTTGAGGAACGATGTTGTTTGTGTTAATACACGGATAAAAATTTTATTCTATTATACGATCATTTTATTCGTAAAAACGGTCAAAAACGGGACTGAAGTTCTTACGAACAAATTAACAGGTTTCAATGTTTATTGTCGGGAAAATGTAAGAATAAATTATTATTATTAATTATTAGAACAAATTTCGTACATATACATTGTTGGTACAACGTATTTTTTCATTGTATCGTCATGTTGTATTATCAGGACAACTAGAGAAAACATTTCTAAACGAATGTTTTATAAATATGGCCTGATAAATTATCGTGAGGCTCAAAATCGCCGTGTAGGCTGAAGAAGTGGGGAGGAGAAGAAAATGGTTAAGATGAAGGTTGGGAAGTGCCTGGTTATTCAAGTCTGGTCACTAAACACAAAATATGGAAGGAAAAGAGGAGGAGGAACGTTGTCAAGAACCTGACTAATTTAACCTAAGAAAATTATGTTGTAGGTCTCTTCTAAAGGACGTCATTTGCGCCTTTACAGGTTTCGACCCCCCCCCAAATGCTTTCTCTGCCCAAATACAAAGCTCTCACTGTTCTGAAATCAAATATTTAAATTATTTTAATGTATTGTACGTCTGTTATCTGCCTACTGGCGATACTTAAAAGAATTCATAATCTGCTCTCGCGACTTTTTTAGGAAAAAACTCTTTTTACAAGTTATGTTTTGAAATATTAAGATGAAATAATTGTTTGCACCTGTACATAAGCAATATGATTATGAAAAAATAGGTGTGTCCATAAAACAACCCAAATCTTTCAATATAGGATTACAAATAATATAGACTAATAATATGAACTAAAACCTGTCAATTTGTCTGTCCTAGAACGGGAAACTTTCCTAGTTGGACAGGTAAAGCTTTCTTATATGTAAAATGTACTTTTTTTGTATCCTTCTATAATAAATAAATAAATAAATAAATAAATAAATAAATAAATAAATAAATAAAATAAATAAATAAATAAATAAAATAAATAAATAAATATAATATTGGATTGAATTTTCCGTGCTTGATTTCACGAGCATAATTTTACTGATTATTTCACGTGTCCATGTATTACGAAACTTCCAATACAAACGTGCTCGGTTATTAACTCAGTTGATTATGTTATAAGTTTTAAGTTTAGAAGTCACGACTAATAAAGAACTTCTCGCCAGTCATGGCCACCAATCCACGCAACAATTTCATTTCACTTAATTAAGATTTATGTAGATTTTCAATTAAATATGTTTCAAGCAACGAATGCATAAATCCTGTTTATAATATTATTATTTATTTTCAATTACGGGCTTAATACCGCATGCGAGTTTTGACAGCGCGATAATATGCTTGGCGTGTAATTTTGTAAAGATATTATTTGCTAATAGAGTCCTTACATAAACGATACGTTTTTTTTTAAATACGATGTTTTTCGCATGTAAAATGTGGGTACCTCTTTTGAAAATGTGAAATAAGTACTGTGAAATATCTATTTAAAAGTTGACGACGTATTATTTTTAAGTTTAAAAAAGATTGATTAAAAATTATTTTAAATAAAAAATGAAGACGAAACGAAAACCTAAACGACGGATGATTTATCACCTAAATCTTTATTTCATCCAAGCACACTATATCAAGTGGAAATATGAAATATCATGGTTATAAAAATTATTAACAGAAAAATAAAAGAACGTTACTTATTCATAGTTTTACAATTAAACCATCTATAATATAAAAATTTATGATTGTTTGTTTGTTCGTACCTTGCGCGGCTATACCGTTCATCAGATTGCGATGAAACTTTGGGAATGTGATGTGCGCATACCCGGGATGGTTATAGGATAGTGAGCTCTGGCGTTATGAAATTATTTCCCATACTATTCATACGTATAGGAAATAATTTCATATGCGTTTAAAATTTCATCCGATTGCTATTAATTTTTTTTCAATTGTTGTAAACATGCCCGTGAATACTTCTATACTCTGGCATATACTACGCAGCTCTGGCATTATGAAATTTGCATAAAAAAATTAAATGGGTTACGCAAGTTGTTGAGAAATGAGGGGTATGCGGTAGGATCAGTTGGGAAATTAAGGAGTGGGGCTTAGCGTGGGGGGGGGATCGGGAGGGGTGGGGGGGGGGGGTAGAGGGGATAGCGATGAATGTGGAAGCGAAATGCCTGGGGGGGGGGGGTATTCCCGAGAAAAAGGGGGGGGGACGCGTGAAAGGGAAAATGGTAAAGGAAAATGGAGGGGAAAAAAAAGGGAAATGGAGGGGAGAGGAAGAGGAAGAGGAAGGGGACGTGGGAGGGGAGAGGAAGAGGAAGGGGAACGGGGACGAATGGGAAATGACATGAAGGGAGAAACAATTTATTTATTTAATTATGCGCATGCCGGGTATCAGCTAGTTAAATATATGTTTAGGGTCTTTGAGAGCGTTAGTTATGAACATCAGGAATGAAATATTAAACCCAAAACTAAATATCTTCTTATGCCACACTCCAAAACTAAAAAGTAGTTTAATACCATTTATTTTTCGGAATGACTTGCACAAAATACAATAATATATAATTTTGACCATAGTGAGTAGTCCTAGTAAGAACATTTTAATTAATACTGATGTCTTTGTATGTAGGAATTTATTACTTATTTTGAAGTACATAGTTTATCTATCTATATACTTTTAACCTGTTTTTTTAAAGATTTTCTTTTCCACCATTTATGTTTTTTTTTTTGTATGAATATGAATGTTATGCGGAAATTTCATGCAACCATGTAACATGTAATTATTTTAATAGTATGACGTATAACAGTTTGTTTCCCAAATCAACTAGAAAGAATACAAGGTAAATTCGTTATAAGAAGATAAATTCTTTAAATCGTGGTCACATACAAAAAAAAAATCCAATTTTACAATGATTGGGAAATAGTTCTGAACCACGGACTTGTAATCCGTGGATTTGTTTTTTGTTCTATTAATTACATGCAGGTGTGTTGTGGACGAAACGTATAGAATTACTTTATTCTCGTGGAGAATAAGTACTCTTTACTATGCCCGTGGCACCTTGTCAGGTGAGCTCAACATCGGTACTATGGTCGATTTGGCTAAACTATCAATAAATTATTCACTGTTTTTGTGTTTAATTCGTAGAACTCCATTTAAATTTTTTTGAAATTTAATTTAAATTTAATTTAAATTTAATTTAATAATGTTTATTATTAAGTTCTGCAAGTGTTATAATTTTTATTATTGTGACAGCTGTTTCGGTTTGCAAGGCCATTTTCAAACTGAGGTGTTTTATAATTAGACGACGATATTTATAAGATTTAAAATGTCAATTTGAAAGTGAACAAATTGATTTATTGTCGGTTAAACCGAATTCTTGGGAAAGTAATAGATTCTCCTCCATGGGTATTTTGAAATTTGTAAATGTGTTCTTAATTGTTTAATAATGACGTTACTGCTATGAATATCGTTTAGGTTTTGTGAAAAAACTTATAAGAGGTGAATATATTATTTTCCTTACTTTATTAATTAGTGTTAAATTAATGGCGTTGTAAGCCGAAACAGCTGTCACAATTATAAAAACTGTAACACTTGCAGAACTTCATAATAAACATTATTAAATTTAATTTTAATAAAATTTAAAAAAAATTATATATATCAATAAATTGTTATATAACATTATTTTTGATATTTGTTCACTCTTTTAATTTTTTTAATTTTAATGTTTATATTTAAGTTTAATTAAAATTATTCACTGGAATAATTGTTTCGCCTTACTACTACTTTTTTTAAAAATATTGCAAAGTAGGCCACCCTGAATAAATTAAAATAAATGTTTTCATTTTTACTGACAGAGGTGTTCCTTCGGGATCAAAATTAGTAAAAACTGAAAGAAGGTAAAACATTTCGTGGTATTTTGGATATTTGACAAAGATCGTTTTTCTCCATCACAACGGTGTCGGGCGACTTGAAGGCTTCCCTCCATCATCAATACCAATCACTGTGCATCTTACTGGAGGACCAAGAAGATCCGTGATCTTTACCACAGTTGACCACAACGTCGTCATCAAATCTTTGCGAACCGCGTGTCAAGTTCAGATCCATTCAGTCTTCTACATAATAAAGACACAGTAATCCTACATCACATATTTCATTGTCTCTCTCTCTGCCATTACCCACATATCCTATGAAATATGATGAGCATAGAAAAACATATTGACAGTGCCTGAACGAATATACCGGCCGGCACACCTGCCAGAAAGCTATGTAGATGATGTACTCGATCTAAGAATCTCGTAAGAAGAAATAGTTTCTTGCCTCTATTAGATGGAACTCTTATTGCGGCAGGTGCTGCTGACGCTAAGTACTCCCCATCCTATGTGCCTATCTACACTATACTGTATACTTCTATCTATGGGCAATGGGCACTTTATATCACATAAATACTGGGTACAAGTACATTAAAAACTGGGTACATAATTAATTTTGAAAAATAATATTATTTTTACACTAACTCCATAAATGAAGCCTTAAGTAAAATTATTTTCCTCAGGGACATCTTTGGGGATTTTGTTTTTATTCATTAAATTGTTAGTTACATGAGGGTCTTTTAGACGGAAGAATAGAGAGGAAGGAAAAATTATGAGGGGTGGATTGGAATCTGGGGTCAGTGTGTCCAGGAGTGATGGACGTGTGAATCCATCCCTCTCACTGCGGTGCAAGGCGATGGGTCAAGAGAGTCCGGCTGGAGACGTCAAAAGGTCTCCTGAAACCTGAACCAACCTCACGCTATGAACCCGGCCACCCTTCTAAGTCACAAACCTAGCGAACCACTTGGGATGACTTATGGCAGACATATAGGTCCAGAAGAGTACATAAATATAAAATAATGTTGAAACACGTGGGTACCTACCTAAAAATAATTACACCAACGCATTTTAATAAATACCATTATGGCAAATAACACACCAAAATAATTGTTTTTGGAAAGGATTTTGAAAAATGTTTTTTTTTTTAATAACTTTTATAATATAGGAAGGTTCGCAATGTTATATGGTTGTCTCATTTATTCAGTTCATCAAATCATTCGCCTGGATAAAGAAAACAAGCGCATTTCTATAACAAATAATAGCCCTTTCTTCTAAACCAATTATAATTATCTAACTTATTGAGAAGAAAGGGATACCTTTTTTACTTATTTTCATGTACACGGCACAACATGTGCCAATAAAATAATCAAATTAAAATATGAATATTACAACAACATAAAGAATGTGACATTATAAGTGTAAAGTAAAAAGTAAAAGGTAGAATATAAGTCAAAAGTATTAGAAAATATTGTTAGTTTTATGAAATCCGCAATTTATATCAGGGCGAACGATTTGAAAAGCTGAAAGAATGAGACACTTGTAAAAAAATAATCTTTAACTGAGATGTTGTAATTAAACAAAGCTAACTAATGTAAAACCTTATGAATAAAATTTAAAAAAAAACTTATATCCTGCTTTTGTGTGAAAGAAATGTTCGTTGGTATCTTTTTTTACATTAGCTTCACACAGGTCCCCGAGGAAAATTATTCCCCTCAGGGCCTATTTCATCTTTGGGGATGCCGTGGGAAAGGTATTTTTAAAGAAAGGAAGAAGAGGTTGGTAGGAATTTGGTGTTCAATCTATTTAGGTGTGACGGACGTGCGAATCCATCCCTCCCAATATGCTGTACGGCGATGAGTCCAGAGAGTCCTGCAGGTGGTCAAAAGGCCTCCCACAACCAGTCTCGGTCAGGACCGTCACGCAGCTCTTGTGTAGTCTGTCAAATCTCACCCCATGAATCCGGGCATCCCTGCTAAGTCACCAAACGTAGCGAACCACTTTAGGTGACCTACGGCAGAGGTGTCGATTATTTAATAAAATGTTGCATTTTCTTTTACATATTTTATAAATTAAAAACCAAAACTTCCTGTGAAATCATATGATTTTTAAGTAGTTACATAAATACCTACCTTCTTAATAATTATAAACCATATATTTTATGTAATAGTTAAAACAGGACTTCCCTACGCTCGATCAATGTGCACATTAAAAAAATATACGCCGTTAACAAATGAATAATGTTAACAAATCTTTTGAAGCCGCTCTACACCCACAAGTAGTAAAAACCTTTTATGTGGTCGGAAGCAATTTGAAAGCATTGTAAAAAAGCGTTTTGAACTTAAATTGAACATTTTAAAATTAAAATTGAAGCCCATCAGAATGTTTTTCTTAATAATTTACATTTCGTTTTGGTTTTGTTTATTTTTGGAATATTATGCCGTGTTACGCTAACTCCTTCCATAGCCGACGTTTCGGACAACATTCTAGTGTCCAGCAGATGTGTTGAATGAACTAATGCCCTGATGATGGATACTGTAATGTTGTCCGAAACGTCAGCTAAAGAAGGAGTTAGCGTAACACGACATAATAGCCCAAAAATAAACAACAAAAATTCTTTTGGCCGTGAAAATTTTAAATCATAATTTGCATTTCATTTTTATTAATAGGGCAATATTTTTTTTATAATAGCGTTGCCAAAAATTGCTTCTAATACCATGAAAAATGGATGATTATCTTTCAAGAACTTTAAGTGATATTACCATAATACACCTATTATTCTCCAATTGTATTGTCTTATTGTTAAAACAATCTATTTTTATTGTTAAAAAACGGTTCACTATAAAGTATCCAATTATTCAAGAGTAGGTATAGAATTAAATATTCACAGTCACACTGAACAAATTTAGTTAAATCATTTTCAGATCTTTGAATTATTGATTCTTTGAATTCAGATCTTTGATTCTTTACGAGAGATGGGAAGGCTGATAGGGATATTGAAAGAAGGGTGAATGCAGGCAACTCCATTAATGGTGGATTGAACGCCGTTGGAGCACACAAAAAGTTGTCCACAGAAGCGAAGCTAGCAGTCCACAATGGAGTGCTGGTACCTACCCTGATGTACGGCAGTGAAGCACGGAACTGGCAGAGAAAGAATGAAAGTAGACTGAATGCTGTAGAAATAAGATCCCCTAGGCGTATGTGTGGTACAAACATGTATGATCGTGTGAGGAATGTGGAGATCAGAAAAGAATGCAAGGCTGATGTGAACGTAATAAGTAAAATTAAGAAAGGGACGCTTAGATGGTTTGGGCGTGTTGAGCGAATGAATGAAGAAAGGAGTGTAAAGAGAATTTATGACGCGAATGTAAATAATAGAAGAAGCCGAGGACGCCCAAGGAAGACGTGGCACGATCAAGTGAATCAGATACTTGAGTCGGGCCATGTCAAGAGTCAGAATAATAGAAGAGTATGTATGAGAAGATTCATCAATATGATTGAGGCAAGGAGTGTCTGCCAAGACCGAGTTGTTTGGCGGTCCGTCCTCTCTGCCTACCCCTGCGGGGAAACGGCGTGATGGTTAGTTAGTTAGTTAGTTAGTTATCTTTGAATGTCGTGAGTTACTACTAAACGAACCATTTCTCGTATTTTTAAAGGAAATATTTATATATCCTATTTTCAAAATTATTTATTGCAAAATAAGCGGATTAACTACTACAACACGTAATTACTTCTAGGCTTCAAAGGTCTTCGAGTTAATTGTGTTGGCTACTCGTACTCTGTCTAATGACACCGGTGGTACTCGTTCCAGTCGGCTCTAGTCTCGGGCCATTTACATCCAACACACCTGCAGCCCGCAAACTGGATTATAAAACATATCTAAATGACCTTTCTAATCTAACAGCGAGCGGTCTTGTCGTACCCAATAATTGAGGAGCTAGCCGATTTATATGGATCAAGTTCCTTTATACACAGCAAGTCGTATAACTAAGAACTAATGGCTATAACCGCTATTATAAGGCTGTAACTTAGACTAACAGGCAGCTAGTCCTATTAGAAGGCTGCGTGGATTATATTCAACATTAGTAAGTATATATAAACGTAGTGAAACATTACACTATGTTTTACTTACTTATTATAGGCACTTCAGAAACATTCACCATTGGTAAGAAAAATATTTAAAAGAACCCATATTTTCAACAGATGTACATATGTACATATATATATATTTAAATGTACATACAATTTCAGAATTGCTGGAATTGATAAGCTTTCGGAACCCAATGCATAATGCTAAAAGTTGATAAAAGTTTTAAAATTTATAAAAGTTCATAGCAGTAACGTCATTATTAAACAATTAAGAACACATTTACAAATTTCAAAATACCCATGGGGGAGAATCTATTACTTTCCCAAGAATTCGGTTTAACCGACAATACATCAATTTGCTCACTTTCAAATTGACATTTTAAATCGTATAAATATCGTCGTTTAATTATGAAACATCTCAGTTTAAAAATTGGCCAAAAGCCATGTGAAAATGAAAAAGCCGAAATAGCTGTCACAACAATAAAACACTATAACACTTGCAGAACTTAATAATAAACATTATTAAATTTAATTTAAATTAAATTAAATTTTTTTTTTTAATGGAGTGTTAAGAATTAAACACAAAAACAATAAATAGCTAAAAGTTTAATGAAGAAAAATATAGGACTAACTATATAATGTAATATCACAGAACACTAATGGAAGTAAATAATATTGCCGAGTCAAGGAACATTTTCAATTTATCAGTAAATAAATACAATACATTTTTGCAGGGGCAGTTCAGTTAAGGAACAAAAAGTTTAAAAAATGTAAGTTTTTACCATTACTGAATGGCGTTAATAATTAATTTTAAAAAAAAAGCTTTTACTTGTTTTGCCAAAAAATCAGTACATTAGGCCAATTTTAAATATACTAAAAGGTTGAACAAAACTGTAAAACTCGACCCTTCTTTCTGACGGATAACTCCCACGATAATAACTGTGTTTTTATTTACTACGGGAATACAGCAAAATTACAATAAAATTTGATGCCTTTCTTTGGGTAAACACAGAAAGAACGTTGAATCTTACGCAGTATGTGTGAGCAAAATGAGCAAAGCAAATGTGAACAAAGCAAAAGTGTACGTCAAGACAAAGTCGTGTGAAAGTCCCACCCTCTCTGCATAGCTCTGCGGTAAAACTGCATTACGGTTACGTAGTTTGATTAAACTTCTATTGAAAGTGAAAATATGTGTAAAAAAAATCTGTTAAAATTTTTAAACATATTCAAAAGCTTTTGCGCTGAAAGAGCAAAAACTCTCGAACGCTAAGCTCTGGCGTTGTGAGATTGACCCATATCTGAAAAGCATAATTTATCTCACAAATCGTATAGAGTTACTATTACTAGTTATATATATATAGAAAAAATAGTGCTGAAACTCTAGCCATTCTGGGTAGCATCTACTAATAGTATTTAAGACCAATCAGTGATCATTTACACGGCATCGTTTAAGCAGGCAATCATTACTGGCATACATAGATGTTGTTCATTTATTTATTGCACGGCAATTTGGAGGTGTCCGCGGTCAGCAGATTTAAAAGCCTCTAGCTCAATTAAAAGCTCAAATCAAATTGGTCCCATTGTAAGCGCTGAATGCGCCCATAATTTAATTAATTAATAGAATTATTAAAATAGGTTATTTGGCCATGGTTTAAATTGCTCAAATTAAATTTAAGTAAAACACAACAAGATTGCAGCAATTAAAACCAGATATATTACAAAACGAACGAACAACAAAAAACGATGAGTAAATTACTCTGGAATTCATATATTATATCAGAATTTGCATAAATCGATTAAAACTCTTGACAACTTCATGTTCCATTTGATTGGAATTAACCATAACACGCTGGACTACACGGTTGGGTATTAAAAAAAATATACTACATGCATCCTCGACTTGATCAATTAAAAATCTTCTTATTCATCAATTTGTCAGTATCTTTGCAAGTTTGCTACTCGTAGGTATATATTTTATAATGTCATGTTTTCGCGTTATGGCAGCAGTCGGCTACAAGACGAATGTTTCTTATATTCTTGCCAATTTCAAACTGCAAACCAGACAGCTGTTGTCTGCTCACAATAATTATTATCAAACCACCTCCGCCCACTTATCCACTTGGTCACTGGAACCATTTGAACACAGACTCGTGACGGTTGTGAATGAAACCGGATCGGGTTTTGAGATTGGCTTCTCATTCAATAAGCGATAAAGAAAATTCAGCTGAAACGAGGACAAAAACACCCATAAAGCCTCAACCCTTTCAAAGAATTAAACACTTACCACCCTTGAAGACAGTATTTTGACAGCATTTTTGAATAATAACTAACTATGAATAATTGCCTCCTCTTTTCATTCCTTTATCAGGTAAAACTTAAACCGGGACTTCTTTCACGTTTTGTGTTGCAGGTGACTTTTTCTAGGAGTTTCAATGTTTTTACAGGTGTTACAAGGCGTCCCGTTATTTGCGGTTTCCTGTATTCATTAATCTATTTTGTAAGCAGGTAAAGTGCACTAAAAGCGTGTTGCTTTGAATGGACAAGGAAATATTGTCTGTGCTCTCTGGGGAGACAAACAATGTGCATTTTGTAAGAGCTAAGTTAACTTAAATATTTGCTGTTGATTTGGCGGGATTTGGCATTAAATTTGCAAAGGAGGAAAAACAAACATTTTTGAACAAATACAAAATAAGTTCTAACAAATCATGGACAACACCTGCCATCAAATTCTGAATACGTGAGAGCATTATTATATTAACATACGAGAATATAATATTAATATTATGTACCTATTTGATTAATCTTATATACAGGAAGAGATACACATTAATCTCAACACGGATAAACAAAATTCAATCGGTACCTTTAAAGCTATTGGCAGGTACTTACATCATATGATTACATTTAAAATAAAATAATTCGGCAGCTGCGTTTCCCATGAAACTGATCTGTCGTAGTTCAGAGGAAAAGAAAAAATGCTTGTGCTTTTTTTATTCTTAGGCAGATAATTCGTGACTGCTCGTAAAACTTGGCTACTCCCTTCAAACATGTGCTAGTTTGGCTTCTTATCTAGGAAACTACTTACTGAACAATCATATAGACACGTTAGGTATTGGTTACACGACAGGTGAACCTGTACTTCTCTACTATACTGGCGTATAAGAAAGTTACGTCTGTTTATTTAAAATTACAATAAGTTTAACAATTGAAGTTTTTTTTTATTTCTGGGTCATAATTATTATTCATATTCCTTAAAGTAACGCAGTGCATGTGGTATCCAGATATAATATAACGGCAACAGAATATTGAGATATTAGAAAAACTCAGTTTTAAGTAAACCCTGGAGAAGAAAGCATTGCTCACGATTTTTTTTTGTTATTTTACACAATACCAGTTAAAACTAATGCTGATTAATTTTTAAATAACATTGTGTCACATAATAAGTTTGCCGTGTACGAAGAAGTAAGTTACGTTAATTTATCATGGTATTATGCCTTGTTGTGCTACCTCATTCTTTAGCCAACGTTTCGGACAGCGTTATAGTGTCCACGATAAGGGGAGATGTGTATCTTTACGTTTCGGAAGTTTCGAACGTTTCGGACAGCGTTATAGTGTCCATGATAAGTGGATATGTATATCTTTACGTTTCGGACGTTTTCGAACGTTTCGGACAGCGTTATAGTGTCCATGATTAGGGGAGATGTGTATCTTTACGTTTCGGACGTTTTCGAACATTTCGGACACCATTGTAGTGTCCATGATTAGGGGAGATGTGCATCTTTACGTTTCGGACGTTTTCGAACATTTCGGACAGCGTTATAGTGTCCATGATTAGGGGAGATGTGTATCTTTACGTTTCGGACGTTTTCGAACATTTCGGATAGCGTTATAGTGTCCATGATGAGGGTAGATTTGTTACTTTTATTTATAGATTACGTTTGTATTACAGAAAAATAATGCGATTTATAATTTTTACTTCCCTGTGACAAAGAGCTTTCCCGTGAGCTAATGTAATAGATTAAGCTTAACTACTAGAAATTGTTTTTTTTTTAAATTGATAAACTAATGTTTAAGACAAGATTTTTATGCGTAGCACAAAGGGTAACAATTATTATAAGCAATAATTATTAGCCTGAAACACTGATCCATATTGAAAAAATCTTCCGAGAAAAGGAGGTAACCCGCCGTAGCTTAATGGTAGAGTTCTTGACCGGCAATCAAAGGGGTGCGGGTTCGAGTCCCGTCGATTTATATTTGTATATTTGACGGGATTCTATTGGTTTTTTTTTTTTTTGATTAGATCGTACGTAAATGGGTATTTTTGTCTAAGTGCAATTGGTTTTACATATGTTTGCTTTAGTGAGACGTCCTATATTTGCAAGCCATTTTTTTATTTCGCTTTTGAATTTGGTCATTGTTTCTGTTTGTCTAATCGTAGCTGGTAGTGTATTGTATAGTTTGCAAGCTATGTATTTAAAATGTCTTTGTCCAAATGTGGTTTTAGTAAAAAGGAGTTTGGAGAAGTTCTTTGTTTTTGGTTCGGGTATTGTGTACCGCTTGTGTTGTTTGGTATGGCGTTTTGTCGTTTTTGTGTAAATTAATCAAGATGGATTTTGCAAAGAGCTGTTTTATGTCCATAACGTTGAAAGTATATATAACGTAATAATAATAAATTAGCCCTTTATTCTGGACTTCGGTTAGGTACATGAATTTAAACATTTTTTGTTTTTTATAATATGTTTGTTATAATATGTCCCGAAGCTCAGATTGCCTCTTGGCATAGGCCTCCTCTAACATTTTCCATTGGGACCTGTCACGCGCTACTCTTCTCCATTGATGTCCAGCCGTGAGTTTTAGGTCGTCTTCCCATCTTATGTGTTGACGTCCTCTACTTCTCTTGCCATCTCTGGGATACCAGTCAGTGACATTTTTGCACCATTTCTCTTGTGGATCGCGGATCAATATAACGTAAAGTTCTTAGTAAATATTATGTAAACGTCTTAGTACAAGATTTTGTTTACTTTATAAAACTTAGTCAATAATTAAATTCATTAGTCCTTGATTTTTAAAAAGGACGCTTAAGTTCTAACTACAAATATTTATTAGAATAAATCCCATAAAAAAATAAGAATAAATTAATTTTAAACGTATGTATGTAAATTTTTGGACACTAAAGTCCGAATTTTTAAGGTTTATAGGTTAGAGGTTACCTTCCAAAGTACCAAAGATCATATTTGTAATTTGAAAATAACTTATTTTAATGTTTAAATAGTATCTGAATAAGTTTCAATTTAAATTGAATGCACGGCCACATTCCACGATAGTGGGTTTTTGTGGCAACATATTAATCTTCCTAGAAATAAAATTAAGTGCAATAGGAAAAAATAAGTATCTTTGGATTGAATTAGGTGTTCGCATCTCATTTATTAACACTTCGAAACTACGGCAGTCAAACATCGATAAAATTTCTGGGTGTTTTTATAAAAGTGATACTTAGAAAGAATTCATAATCCGCTCTTTCATAAATGGCGCTAGTTTAATAATTTTAGGAAAAAACATTTTTTGCAAGTTATGCTTTAAAATGTTGAGATGAATTACCCACACGTTTGCGCTCGCACACTATGTATATGAATAATTAGTTTTGTCCATAAAAAAACTCTATTCTTTCAAAAGAGGCATACAAATAAAATATTGATTTGGTGATTCAATCCAATATTGTAATTGTATGCCTTTCTTGAAAAAAATTGTGGACAAAACTATTTATTTATATTCATGTACGGGCCCAAACTAATTTTAAAGCATAACTTGCAAATAGAGTTTTTCCTAAAATAATTGAACTAGTGCCATTTACGAAAGAGCAGATTCTTTATTAAGAACCACTTTAATGCATTTTTTTACGTATCTGTAGTCATATAGTGTGAGAAGTACTAAAGTATCCATTAAAAATAAACATTTTGAAATCTTTTGTTTTGACTTAGCACACGGTACTTTAACGTCTCTGCAAAGTACCTACACTATATGTATACATCATTTTAGTTTAGCTAAAAACCATGGAGGGCTCATTTTACAATTTCTTATGGATGGATTTATCTATAATTTATCAATACATCGGTTAAATGGTAATAGTTTGCCCCAGTGCACATTTAATTAGTTTGCTTCTAGCCATCCATTACGCCTAAGTCCCTACCCACCCTACCTACCTTTCACAAAATATTTTCTCCTGACAATTTTTTTCCTATGGCTGTTTGACGTCTAGGCATTTTCCAAAATAAGCCATTTTCGATTTATATTATGACGACAAGAAACGATTTCCTAAAAGAAGAACCTCATTTTAGTTTTTTCAATAGGTAAGTCTTTGTACATTATATTTTGCTGCTATAAAAATACCAATCGAACACCTACTGTTTGATTTAAAGAATGTAGAAAAAATATGACAAGCCACAAGATGTAAATTTTATGGAAAAAAAAGATTATTCCAAAAAAATTATGTTAAACTTGTAGCTAAATGTTTTTTTCCTATAAATTTTTACAGATGTTCGTTTTATTGAGTGCTTCGTGAATTAACAGTATTTTTTGCAGGTCACTTACGTATAAAAAAGATATTTACATGAGACACAGCTAAAACGGTTTTATTATGCATGATGATGTGCAAAATGTCTAATTCGAATCGTTCTCACCTCAACACTGAAACGAAAATAAAGTAATAAATACCTCGAAAATAACTCTAGATTTTCCGTGAATACTTTCCGAGTCTTGACAACAGACTTGGCGTCAAATTTCAGAATTTTACGTACATTTCCTCCTCATAATATTGTCGCACGGAAGCATAAATGACCCTAGCTTTAAACAGTTCGTATTTCAATGTGACATTTATTTATCGCGCTTAGATCAACACAATTTAATTTTAATTTTTCAATATTTGTCAGCCATAATGGGTTTCACGAATCCAGGAGGAAAAGAGTTTTAAATTCGAACATATATTTTTAAAACTGCCGACAGTTTTTCGGACGTCACCAAAATCATAATGTTTGACTTGGTATTGGTAATGAAAAAAATACTGAATTCGTTTTTATGTTATTTATAAGTTCCCTAATATATTATTATTTGCAGGATTTTGTAACCCGTTACTTGCAGCTTTTGAGGGTACATAATAATAATAATAATTGGATAATTTGTAGAGCGCCGTTTTTGTGAGAAATCACCTCAAGGTTATTACAATACATTTTCCGCAATAATTCTTTTCAGATACCTTTTGAATTCAACTTTCTAAGTAAGTACTCATTGCGTTCGTACTAACCCACCAAGAACCATAAAATTAATTATTAATTCTAACTCAAAAATCGCATTGATCCACCGATCATATTTTTTTAATGTGACGGGACTAGTTGGGACTCTTCAGGCAATCACCTTCACAAGAGTCTTAACTACTCCCGTCTGGAGCCAGTGAGACTATGCCATCAATTAGGGTATGTTGAGAGGCAGAAGATGGTGGGGGCAGGAAGGAGATGGGGAGAGTAAGGTGGGGAAGTATCCGGCTATTCAGATCTGGTCACTAAACACGGCTAAAGCCATTTCAAACAACGTTTCTATTCTGAATAGTGGTCTTATACCGGGGCGACACTGAGAGAATCTTTCGCTAGTAGTAGTCATTCAAGAACATAGAATAAAGAAGCAGTTTTGGGAGACTTTCATCTAGCAGTTATTTAACATTGTCTGATGATGATTATCATTGATAGTAATGATACACAAGTTGTAAGAACAAATAATTAATAGTTTGCTTTTAAGATTGAACAGATTTTTAACAGTTCATTGGAATTTTATGCTTCCTTTTTTTGAACCAAACATCTGTACCATTTTTTGTTGTTGTTTACATATTAATTATCCCCTTGTTAAATATTAGTAGAAGCATGAACTTTCCAACCTTCCTCTTCCCCACTTACCTCCATTCAACACTCCTTCAAGCGTCACAACATACCCCAATTAGGGATGCCATTTTCTGACTGGCTATAAACGACTGGGGCAGTTGGGACATTTGAACGGTAAGTATTTACATAAAATATTGTATTGATTTTTTTGCTGTTTTAAATTTTCGCATTACTCCCCCCTTGAAAACCTAAATGAAGTAAGTTATAGAAAATAAAACTGTTAATCAAGTTAAGTGTAGGATCACGAGTAGATAACAGGTACAGTCTAGAGTAATAATTTTTTTCTTTTGAAATATCAAAATAAATTTAGTTGTGAAATTACTCACCGTTTATGAAAGTTTGTGAAAAAGCATGTAGGACAGAGATATTACGACTCAATTTAAAATACAGGTCGGTTGATTAGATTTCTTTTCCTGCCTTCGGGCCGGAGTTTTTTTCTATTGTACGCATAAGGCAAAACTAGAATCATAAATGAATTGTCGTTCACGTGTTGACAGTTCCATTATACAGCTGTCAAGATGATGAAATCACGTTTCAATCGGGGAATTTGATTTTCAAACGCCTAAAGGTTTTCTGGAATAGATTAAAATAATTAAGCTTACTCTGAATTTCTATAGCAAACCATATCCGATTATTTTAAATGATTTGCAAAGCATTTACTTGGCATGTGCTAAATATCCAAACCCAATGTTATAGATGCCCAAGACATAGTACCTAATTTAAATAAAAATAATTTTATGGGTACCAACGGGAAAAACATATAACACTCGTCAAAAAATCTAAAGTAACTTCTGTTGTTTTTTTCAAATGCGAATATTTTAAATCCACAAAAATTTAAATCTATCAAAAGGCAGGTTTTTTGTAGTGCGTAATTCCAGTAGGTGAATTCCCCCTCTTCCCTCCCCAACTCCCAGTGTTATTCCGCCCGGAATTTCGGCAGTGTGTTGGTACTTGAAATTCACACCTGTGTAATTTCGTCCTGACACACTTACTATGTTTTAAGTGGGTATATTGAAAAAACAAGTCGTTAACAACACAAATAATTGAGTATCTTCATTTATTTACCTTACCAGCATAAGTCTTCATAATTGTTTTTGACTCGGTCTCTTTTTTTTACCTATAAGTACTTCGTACGGTATAATTAAGGCATATAAAGACGTAAACTTAAAATCTTTTCAAAAAAATAATTAAGAAATCATCGAATTTTACGAGTATTTAAAATAAGATGAATTCACGAAAGTTGCTGCGATGGTACCTTAAATACATGTTTTAAACTTTAAATATTCTAAATTCTCATAAATATTAGCAATTTATGGTTTTGTTGCAAGATGCCTAAAAATATCTTGTACTTTCTACAATATTTTCAACTCAATAATTATGTTTTCGTTGTTTGTTTTTGGGGTGTTATGCCGTGTTGTGCTACCTCCTTCTTTAGCCGACATTTCGGACAGCGTTGCAGTGTCCATCATCAGGGCAGATCCGGCAGATTGACGGATCTGCCGGATCTGCCCTGATGATGGACACTGCAACGCTGTCCGAAACGTCGGCTAAAGAAGGAGGTAGCACAACACGGCATAACACCCCAAAAACAAACAACGAAAATGCTTTTGGCCGTGAAAATCTAAAAACGTATCTCAATAATTATGGTATATTTTTGCACAAACCATAAATTACTTTCAATAAAATAATACCGTTGGTGATTAGTGGTTACCTATTATCAATTAAAAAGCTACACGATTCGTTCATAAAAAATATAGTTGTTGGCCAAACACTTTCAGTTTCATGCAAATTCTAAACGATGTCAACCGATATGCTGAAATTTTTTTGTGGAAAAGTGGAAAATTTTTAAGTCTTCCTTCTGAAGTCTTTAAAATATAAATCACTTATAATGATTTCATTTATAGACTTGTATTGTAAAAACGAGTAAATATGTAAAAACGGTTAAAAACGGGACTGAAATTATTACAAACAAATTTAGGGTTTCATTGCTTATTGGCGGGAAAATGTAAGAATAATTTGTTGGTATACGTAATTTCGTACGTCGAAATGATCGTATGTTAGGATAACATTATTTTCCGTGTACACTTATGTAGTTACCTACATTTATAAATGAATTTGCCAAAAAGACGGCTACCTAGATTTATTTCGTCGAATGATCTGTTCGTTCAGAAGTATTAGCTTCAAAGTTAAAACAAAACACAGTTTTTACGTGAATAGATACACAATAGTCCTAAATCCACTTAGCAAGCTATAGAATCCTCAATTGGGGTAAGTTTTGTGATCCTGGAGGGAATGCATGTGTAGTACCGCTACCTATACATGTCAAATCGCTACACAGCTACAGTAATTTCAAACAATGTCCCGATTCTGAAAGGTGGTCTTTACCAGGGCGATACTGTGAACAGGTATCTCAGGAACTACATGGCGTTACGCGTTACCCTAATTATCATTTGCTATTTTGAATTTCTCATAGCTCGAACGCTAAGCTAGAAAGTCAGGCCACTTTTCAATGACAAATGTGTTCTGGCTTATCTATCGAGTTATCAAATAAACCCCAATAAAACAAGATCACGATACTCCCAGCTACCAATGCCACTAATAGCCCGGTGGTAAATCGATAATAGGTTCAGTAATATCAGAACAAAAAAAGCAAAGCAATGAATCACGACCCAATAAAAAGCTAATTATTCCACCTGTGTGGGTTGGAGAATTTTTTGCAATCGATTGTGTAAGTCCCAAGAGGCGTGGTTGTATTATTGTTGTAAATGATTTACTCGACTTGCTTAATCGTAAGAAATAAGGTATATTTCAGTGGCGTTATTGACGGAAAAAGTAACAATTAATATAACGAAAATTTATAAACAATTTATTCTTACATGTTTGTGAAGATTCATTTCTAAAAATGTCTTTTAAGGCGGAGCATTACAGTAAATAATGCAAGTCAAGTGTTTTTAAATACTGCAAGAGGAACACATTTTGGTCTTTGAAATAAATTTTGTTGACAAGTCTTTTTATAAGCCAATGAAAAAATTAAGTATCCGGCAAAAACTGTTTCAAAGTTCAAAATCTATTATTTCCAAACCCATTTTGGGCCACGGTTTTATTGTATACTGTAGAAAATTAAGTGCCCTAGAAAATGACCGTAAAACATTTAAATATTTGTGCATGAACTTGAAAGAATAAAACACGCTTAAGTGATTTTTTCTTGCAAAAATCAAAACCGGCGGTTGATGTTAAGCGGGAATATAATGAGTGTTATTGTTAACCCATCGTGCATCACCTTAAGTGGCGATACAAAATTAAAAATAATTTACAAAATTTTTGTAATATGAAATGTGTATAACATTTTAAATAAATATTATACAAATGTTTTTTTCCACAAAAATTGATCTTTATTTAACACAAATTATTGTCACATTGACTCAGTCTAATCATACCATGGAAAGATTTAACCTCACAATAGTTCTTTTGAGGTAGTGCTTGCTTTTTTTTCATTTTGCAATCTACTTTCAAATGTATTTCGCAGCATAACAATAGTTATGTAGCAGTACGTCACTGTTTTGTTAGTAAATTACTATTAACTAATCAGAAGTTACAGAGTTTTATAAACAGAGTGGGATAAATCATTTCACAATATTAGTAACGTTCCTGTTCAATTGAAAATACTCATAATATCCTTAAAAATGTATGGCGCAATTTATTAATATTTATCCAGAAGTGTACATTCCTCTTACCTTATAGAAAGTTCACACTTACTTAGAGACACAATCGAAAGACTCCATGGTATTCTTATTATTTCAATTTTCTTCTACAATAGTTTATTCGTAAACTTACATAAAACATCCCAACTTCAAACAATGCTTTTAACATTTCTATCATTCAAATCATTCAATTTTTAATATTATGTTCAACCTTTATTGAAATAATTAAGAATTTGTATAAACGGGTGGAAATTGCATTTCATTATAAATCTCTAAGAAGTAAATGATATTGACGGACCTCGTGGTCGAGGGGTAGAGCTGGCTCTCCGGAGTGGAAAATACTCTGAATTTATTGCTCTGGTATAAAACCATCATTCAGAATTGAAACATTTCAATTCTGAATGATGGTTTTATACCAGTTGATAGTTGAGCAGTTGGGACTCTGGTGCGGAATTCACATAAAAAATGCAGAACCAATTTCGTTGGACGTTGTTCGTACTTTTTTATAAAAGTAAAATAGAAAAAAGTATAACCACTCGAGCGCTTTTTGCTACATTATGGCACTATTTCCAAAACCTCGGATTGCTTTGTTGCCAAAATGTGGCAAATTTTCAAACATTTAAAAAAAATTAAAACGATTATATAACATATTGTACACTCAAAATATAACTAAATAAGTATTCTCTAGATTCTTTAAAATGTTTTAAGTTTAAAAATTTAATTATATTTTTTTTATAAATCCTACAAATATGTGATAATAGATAAAATATAGGGGAATTCATTGGCTACATAGAACTATATTCAGTTTGTATGTTTCGATATTCAAATTCGGAGGTATGATTTTTTTAATGTGTGCGGAAAAATTTCCTTTAGCAAACCGAGAAAAAATATTTTAATTGCTCGGTCGCTCCAGTGATTAAAGAACAAAATACAAACAACGAGAAAGGAATAGAGAAAACTTGAAAAAAGGACATACAATTGAAAAAAAAACTCAAAAACCAAAGTAAATCAATCTCAAATCATAGGTAACCAAAATATATTACTGCTCATTATAATATATTACATATGTACGTACGTACGCTTGTTGAAATGTTGAAGTAAACAAAGTATCAACAAGTAAAATTGTCATCAAGTTCTCAGATTATAATGTTGTCTCGGAATTCCAGTTTGCGGATGCGGCGCAGATTTACATTCCCGATGAAATGCAAAATCGCAATTAAGATTTCCTCACAACCGCGGGGTTTACTTGTAATCGCCTAATTATTATTTCAGTACATGTCACAGGAGAAAGTTGTACGAAATCAAGTCATCATTTTACGCTTAATCTGCAACGTTCTTGAAAACTTAATTGAATTTTGGAATACAAGTTTGAAATGGCTTTATATACACTGTTATAAAAATATACGTGTTTCGCAAGGATTTATTATAACGTGTTGTTTCCTGTGGGTCAAAACCAAACAAAATCAGCGATGGCTTGTACGGATAGTCCACCTAAAGTACTAATAGACTTAATTAATAAAAGATGGAATTTAAGTGCCTTTCAAGCATTTTTATATATATAATATATATGCCTCTCTTAAGTCTCAGTTGAGTGGGCATCGCGTTTGGGTCCCACCCAGGCATTCCGTGTTCGATTCCTCGGCTGGCTAAGTCCTCCATCACAACACAAGCAACGTCTTCCGTTTATTGTGGTGGTAGTAGGAGATTTTCAAATGTTGTTGGGTTATTCGTAACCCGGGAATTTTTGTCTTTCTTTTTTGAAAAAAAAAAAGTGTTGTTGTAAACAAGGAATCTAGTCCCAAATGGACGGATGAAAAAGTCGGGGATGTTTCAAGAAGATATTTCAGTTGAGTCGGATCAAGTCGAGTCAGAATAACAAAAGAGTACCTATACATGTACACGAAGAAAAATGTTATTCTAAAATACGATAATTTTTTATTTTTTTATTTATTTAAAGAAACATTTAAAACAAAGAATAATACATACATATCAAATAAAAACATAATACAAAAACAGAGAAAAAGTCCCAATAAACTACTTTTAAGTAGTTTGTCAATGGGTTCTTTTAAGTTAATGGATTATAACATAAATTAAATTAATTATTAAGAAATAATTGTTTACATTCATAAAAAAAAATATATTGTATACACTCATACCATAAGAAATATAGCCTAAAAAGGTGTAACATGATATAAAAATAATGAAAAAAATGATATAAAAATAAAAAAGAGGTGTAACATGATATAAAATAAATTTAAAAAAATATATATATATAAAAAGTGTATGAAGTTAGAAATTGTTTGTCTTAGAATCTAATACAAACTATGTCTTTCAGCGAGTCAATTTTTTAACATGATATTTATTTTTGCGTTTGTACATTTTTTGATTGCTGCAGGTAACATATTGTATTCGTAAAACGGTTAAAAACGGGACTGAAGTTCTTACGAACAAATTAACAGTGTTTCAATGTTTATTGGCGGGAAAATGTAATAAGATTAATTTGTTGGTATACGTACGAAATTACGTATACCAACAAATTATTCTTACATGTTCCCGACAATAAATATTGAAATCCTGTTAATTTGTTCGTAAGAACTTCAGCCCCGTTTTTAACTGTTTTTACGAATAAAATGATCGTATTTTAGAATAAATTTTTTCTCCGTGTACGAGACGATCTTTGAGCATGAATGAAACGAGGAACTTACGTCAAGACAGACTGTCTATTTTGTAGGATCTTTTCTGCTTATCCTTGCTGCTGAATATAATGATGGGTTATAGGACAAATGATCAAGAATATGATCTACGTATTACTAAATTGTACGATATCGTAATAAAGCGTTAAGCTAAGCAAATTAATTTGGATACCCTCATTATGTTTATATGAATCTAGTCCTCAAGCGGAAAACAACTAAGTACTTCCAAAATCGTCAACAGGCTTGAAAGACAGAAAATCGAATGACACATATCCACTCGAGCGATGTGTATTCGGTTTTCAATTTTCCATTAGATTTAATTGATAACATATCAGTAAGCAAATATATGAACCGTTTACTACGATTTAAAGCCAATAAATCCTCCTATATTTTACTGTTTAACCCATATTTTAAGTGTGGTACAATTTTGGACCGATTAATCGCAGAAATATAAAAGCGATCCAAATTTGGACCTAAATCGGTCCAGAGGCTATAATAATGTTCCGTGGAATACCTACTCAATGGGAAATAGGACCGTAGAGGGCCATAAGCCTAATACGATCTACTTTTTTTTTAAATCTTTCATTATTGGTTTCTTTTTTTCTAAAATGATTGAATGGCATATTGTAACTTACATGGTGTAATTTACCATATTGAACAAATGAGTTAAATCAAATTATCTGTAAAAAGTAGCTGTCGTAAACACTGATTATCGTTTACAAACGCCTAATAATTACATAGGAGCTTTATGATCCGATACATAAATGTCTATTTTAATATTATTTTATTTCGTATTCTGAGTTATTAAGTTGATAAAGGTAGGTAATTATCATTATCCGGTGTAATAAGCGGATATTATATATCTTGATACGATGTGAAAAATAGAAGGTGCAGCGATCAAAAACCGGACATATTATATTTTATTAGACAGATTATTGACGAAATATTAAATTTTTGAACACAAAAGTATTATTATAATATTAATTAAAATCAATTGATGCTGGTATCAGTTCCAATGTTGAAAATTAAAAGATCATTGAACTTGAACAACTGTACGCATCAGGCAGGAATTCGGAGTAATGTTTCACATCACCCACGCAACGCACTGACATCTGAAATTAGTATATTTAATTGGATGGAGTTAAAATTGTGAAAAAGTTTCAGTAAACAAATTTAGTATAAAAGTAAATCGCCAAGATTATTAAATAGAATTATTGTTTGTTGTAATTTTAGTTGTTGACCACTAGTTGAGTGCCTCTGTAATTAATCATTACAACGTAACCTAATAAATCAGTTTTCATATCCGTGCAGATTAAGTAGGAGACGTTTGTTGGTTTACCTGTTTCTAATATTATGTAGAAAGTATTTTGTGTGCAGGTGTCGGATAGCGCCATTTCTAGTCTACTGGACACGAAAACCAATAATTATTTATATCTACCTACAATACATCCATCTTCTAGCATTTAAAACTATGATGGAATCGGCTATTATCATTCTTCGATTCTTAGAAACAAGAACGATAGAAAACAAAATGCTTTTATGAAAATGTATACACCATAGATACTTATAATTAAAATAATTTCTTACGTACCTACTAATAATACCAATTGAAAACCAGTTATGAACCTTGCAGAGCTGATGTAGCGTGCAATCAATTTACACATTATTATCATTCTAAAAATGAAGAAGATTTGATGTTAAGATACGAATAAATCGTTTGTGTGTTCCAAAAAATCCTGGGCGATTACATTTGGAAATGAATTCTTTATGAAAAAGAGATCAACGCGTGGTCCTTTAGGAAACCGCTTGTTGTGCTAAAGAAATTAATAATTAAATGAGAACAAATTAATTCGTACACCGCTTATATTATCAAAATTATCTACACGTTTCAAAACTAAAGGTTTATTCGTCAGGATAAGATGAACATTAATAAAAGTAACAAAAGACAAACAAGTCTTAGTACAGACAAATAAAAACTATTGACAAAACATATTATAGGGAGTGGTGATTAATTAATTATAGAAGTCATTAAAAACAATTATACAAAATTAATATAAAAATTATTTTAGAATGTGTAAAAGTTTTGGTAATTAATTAATTAATAAATTGGTAATTAATTTTTATACGAACAACTCTCTTTTTATAACTTTTTAAGGTTATTCCCATCAATGTAATGCATATATCAGTTTATTTATTTATTTATTATTTCTTCACATGTAAGTTATTTCCATTTATAATACAATTTACAACCTCACCAGGACAAGCCCAGGTTGAGGTTAAAAATTATTTAAATTAACAGAAATAACACAAAATAATATAGGTAAAACAAACATAATACCTGAAAGAATATTTTTACATTAACATTTCTTACGGTGGGTATCCACTAACGTACTAAGCTAAAGGCGCCTAGCGCCCGTAAACAGTATGGGGTGACTATAGTTGATTTGAAAAAAAAAATCATTATAATTATATACATAATATAATTATCATTGAAGAAGAAGATAATACCAGTAATCTGAAAATTAAAACATGAAAATGAACAAGACACAGAAGATACAAGATCACGGTCGCAACCGGGACAAGTTGTTCTGGGTATCTGTACCAGTTATTTTTTTGTGTTAACTTCTTCTGACGTGTTCTTTTTCATATTTAGATTATTAGCGTTATCTTATTCTTCAATGATGTATTAATAATTTAATAAATTAATATAAATGTGAACTAAATTAGTTTAATTTTTCATAAATCCTTTTTAATTTCCAAACCAACGCACTGCTAGATATTGTGTTAAAAGTTTACACCAATAATAAAAATTACCAATAATCTCGAATGTAGGAAAAAAATATCGTGGCACGCAGCTGCTAAGAGCAAACATTTATTTTAACAAAATATTTTCGTAATATTATTATTCCTTAACGGTCAGTGATTAAAAAGTTTTCTCCTCATTTTTGACAAGTACCAGTATAAACAACAAATCCCAAGGAATGTATTCATGTTAACAAATAGCCATTTAACTTCTCCAGCGATGTATTTTGTGTAAAATACCAACAAGCCATTAATTAAACTACAAAAATAATAATGTTTTGCTAATAGCGACTTCTATTTTCTTTCATGACATCATATTATTGTTAATGTTCACTAGTCGATTAACAATAATTCGTTATTATTTTTTAATCCGTCGAAATAAATAGAAATATTCAATATTTATTACAATTCACATATCTTCTGTTGAACATTTATAATGATTACATCTTCGACCAAACAAGGATTATATTTTCTTTTACTTCTTATTTTCAGCGAAACTTTCTGTCCCAATGGAAGCGGTTCACAGTCGTACAGATGATATGGACCAGGAGAAAGATGAGAACAAAACAAGAACTAATGAGCATGAAACCATCATAACACTCCATAGGTTCAAGTTCGATGATGGACTGGACACGTACATAGAACACCAGATGACAGGAAGACGAAAAACATGATCAAATTTGAGGCATAATAGAAGCATATCATGGGAGAAAACTGACTGAGTGTACACGGAGAAATTTCCCGCCATCACTGATTGAGATTCCATACATATTTTGTTTTGCAAGTTAGCAAATTTATTACCATTAGTACCATGTACCATCATATGAATATTATACAGATATAATATTTGGAATTTCTATAAAAAAAGATATCACTGTCGAGTTATTGAAAATAAAAGAAATATTAAAACAGAGATATCTGACAGCGAAAACATTTACAAAAGAAATTATACCCAACGAGGAGGATATTGAATATTAATTTTGTCTAATAGGCTTGTCAATAATAATTTATCTGTGTATATTGCATATATAATTAATCTTTATAACATATATTATGTATGCATATATTATTAATCTTTATAATGTTGGAATTCTATTGAAATTTATGTGAATAAATTAGCACTTAACACGTGTTTACGATCATAATTCGTGAACAATAACGTTTTTTTGCGGAGTTTTACAAAATACTTATTTTAATTCTTTACAATAGGCATTATGCATAACGGAATTCAAATTCCGCAAAGTACTCGTATACATACAGATTTATGACTGTAGGTGTTGAGTTTTAATACAATTTGAAGACGTTGTAATTTTTAAAGTGTGTCATTGGTCATTGACGATCTTCATAGTGTAATGGTCAGCTAATAATAGAACTGATGCCTTGTTTTATATTTGTTCATACAGAGTTACAGAGTATGAACAAGAACAATAGAATATGCGAAAGTTTTTCTATTTTATGTTTATGGCTTTACGGTTGTCACAAGGAACTATAATCAACAAAATAGATATAACAAAATGATATAAATTTTTTAATTAAGAACATTTCAATGCGTTTTCTAAACCCACGTGCTTTCTTCTGCTATGTCTACTACTGGTTTTCAATATTTACTTGGTTTGGCAAGCGAACTAGTTTTGAGCCATGGTCTCATTATATGCAAGTTTATTTGTTTAAGCAAAATATATTTGTTTTGAAATGTTTAGATGGTATATATATTTTGGAGATTTTGTTTTGAAATATTTATGAAAGGCGCATCCTCAAAATACCCTTCACAGATAGAACAATAAATAAAATTTGGATTGACCAAAACCAGCAAAATTTCACTACTATTTATATTTAATTTCACACTAACATCTTCCAAACATCACAAGGAAAGACAAATTTATAATATGTACTTGCTAATCCAGGTAAAAATTTATAGAAGACCCGTCTTATGCTTTGATGTTGGATGTTCCGTGTTTTACCCCACGATCTCGATGACTCTGATTATCCCGATTTCAGTCCTGCTAACATCGAAATTTTCCTGATGATGGATGATAGCCGACCATGATTTTCTATAGTCGGCTATCATCCAATTAGAACAAGTATGGGGCAGTAGAGGAATTAGAGTATGATATACATAAATTTTAAATTGTTTTAGTGTTTGAAAACAATGAATTGAATAAGTGGGTACTCAATTTACCTAATTTGAAGTTATATTTGCTATTTTTGGCTCATTTTATCTGAAGAAGTAGACCTTTAACTACCCAGTTGTACATGGTATTGCCTTTTATGGTGTCTTGGCGCCATTGCCATAAAATGAAAGATTAGACATTTCCTACTTACAAACTAACTGAATGCATTAATGGTAAGATCAGTGATAAAAAAAACACGAGGGCTTGTTAAATTTACAATATATATTACATCGCGTAACGTATTATAAAAAAAATCAGGACTATTAATTTTATGAACATGTCACCAAATCATGTTAACCAAATACTTGAGTCGGGCCATGTCAAGTGTCAGAATGACGGAAGGGTATGTATGAGACGATGTATGAATGCGAATGAAGCAAGGAATGTATGCCATGATCAAGTGGTTTACCGTTCCCGGAAACTTGATGCTTATTTAGTTAATAATATTAAAACATTTTTCAACCCTCGCCCTGGGCCGAGAGATAAGGAACTTCCAATGCGACTGTTTTTCTTACATAGACATTAAATTTACTTAATATAGTTAATAATAATGGCATTTATTTCAGAATATGAAGAGGTAAGTGCAATCCCACACATTCCATAGAGAGTAAAATTAGGTATACAAGGGGATTCACGTAACGTCTAGGTATTTATAAATATGAGTAAGATTTAACAAAGACAAAACTAAAAATAAAAACTAAAAAAAAGAAACAAAGTAAAGAAAGAAAGAAAATAAAATAAAAAGTAAGAAAAGAGAGTATTAGTATCATAAGATAATAGGTATATTCAATAAATATTCCTCACGTTCAAAAACTCAAAATTGCTTTGATTTTTTCAAAACTTTGAAATGATGCTTGTGTGAATTCAAATACGCGATAAAATAGTTAACGACCTAAAATCAGACAATTATTTAATTTTATAATTATAATAGATACTATACATTTTTGAAATATGTATTTCTTTTGTTTAAACCTTTGACAGATGATTGTTCAAGATAAAAACGTTATTCATTCGACATTGAACATTCGTGGATTTTGATGTCTCTCTAATTAGCTATTAACATAATAAGTTATTCTAACTAACTAACTAACTAACCATCACGCCGTTTCCCCGCAGGTGTAGGCAGAGAGGAAGGATCGTCAAACAACTCGGCCTTGGCACACACTCCTTGCCTCATTCACATTCATACATATTCTCATACATACTCTTCTATTATTCTGACTCTTGACATGGCCCGACTAAAGTATCTGATTCACTTGATCGTGCCACGTCCTCCTTGGGCGTCTTCGACTTCTTCTACCATTCACATTCGCGTCATAAATTATTTTTATACTCCTTTCTTCATTCATACGCTCAACATGCCCAAAGCATCTACGCGTCCCTTTCTTAATCTTACTTATTACGCTCACATCAGTTTTGCATTCTTTTCGGATCTCCACATTCCTCAAACGATTATACAAGGTTTTGCCTCTCATACGCCTCAGGGATCTCATTTATACAGCATTCAGTCTACTTCCATCCTTTCTCTTCCAGTTCCATGCTTCACTGTCATACATCAAAGTAGGTATCAGCACTCTATTGTGGACTGCTAGCTTCGCTTCTGTAGACAGCTTTATGTTGGCTCCAACGGCGTTCGGTCCTTCATTAATGGAGTTACCTGCATTTTTCCTTCTTTCAATATCCCTATCAGCCTTCCCATCTCTCGTTAACATACTTCCCAAATACACAAACTCATCCACCTGCTCCAGGTATTCATAATTCACAACTATATTGCACACTGTTTTCGTACTCTCTCTTTCAAATGCCATGACTTTAGACTTACTTAGATTCATCATTAATTCATTATTCATACATACTTCGTTCATCAAAATTTATTGATGTTTTAGAGTGCCACGGATGTAAACAATGGGTAGATATTCCGACTCACAATGCAGGTGGAATACTAGACATTTTTATATCGAGGAACACGGACCCACCGCTGACAATCGAAGTTATAGACGTAGGACTCTCCGACCACCGGCTTGTGCGTACAGAAGTAAATTTCAACCCTTCAAAATCTGTCTACAAAACGAAAACTACTAGAGCATGGCGAAAGTTTGACTTTGATCGTTTCGAGGAAGAGCTGAAGTTATCCATTCTCGCGAAATATGATTTCAATAATAATAATGTAAATTCGACATCCGGCCTAGTAGAGGTATATAACACCACCTTAACTGATCTAATAAATAAACATGCCCCCTTTTCAACCAAAACCTGTGCCATTCGCAAGTCTGATGCCTGGTTTGATGAAGAATGCCGTGAAAAGAAGAGGACCATGCGTCGTTTTGAGCGGGTTTTTCGTAGTGGAAAACTAACAAGCCAAAGGGAAGCCTGGGTTAATACGCAAACTGAATATAGGGAGACAATTCGGAGAAAGAGATCCGAGTACTGGATAACGAAGATTGAAAGTGAAGATTCGGACCCCCAGCGACTCTGGAGCTCGCTTAAAAATGTCATGGGTGAGTCAGAAAACTCAACCGCAACAAAGTTCAGTCCGAAGGATTTCTCCGATTTTTTCGAAGAAAAAATTCAAAACATCCGAGCCACGACAGCGTCTGCGCCTCCACCTGATTTCACCACCTACAATGGCGAACTTCTGATGAAGTTCAGACACACGACATTGGAGGAAGTCGCCAAAATTGTGTCTAGTTCTTTAAACAAACAATGTGCATTAGACCCGATTCCAACGTGGCTACTTAAGAAGTGTCTGAAACATGTAGGGCCCTTTCTAGTTTTCCTGTTCAATAAAACTTTTGACTTAGGCGAGGTACCCCAACTACTGAAAAAGGCTCTTGTTTCCCCAATTTTAAAGAAACCCCAATTAGATTCTGTAGATTTAAGTAATTATCGTCCTGTATCGAATCTTTCATTCATCTCAAAAGTCCTGGAAAAAATTGTGATCAGGCAGATAACCGCCCATCTGGACAAAAATGAACTTTTATCAAAGCACCAATCAGCTTACAGGAGATACCATTCTACAGAGACGGGATTACTGCGCGTGTTGTCAGATTTGATGCTTGCAAACGAGTCAGGTAAGTTAGCTTTGCTGTCATTATTAGATTTGAGTGCAGCATTCGATACCATCGACCACAACTTCCTGATCGAAAGACTGGAGAAAACTTTTGGACTGGGCGGTGAAATCATTCAAAAACTCTCCTTTCGTAACCCTCACTTCTGGAGTCCCCCAGGGTTCAGTGCTGGGACCCCTACTATTTATTTTGTTCATCAACGACGTTGCCAAAATAATAGAATCATTCGGACTTTTTTCCCATTGCTACGCTGACGATCAGCAAATCTATTTCTATTGTGCACCGAATGAAAAAGACAGATTAAAAGATATTATTGTTAAATGCATCGCTGCCATAACAGGCTGGATGTCTTCGAACAAGCTAAAACTAAATCCATCAAAAACAGAACTTCTCTGGACAGCAACAAAAAAGCGCCAGTCATTACTAGACAAAACTCCTATCATTGCTTCTGGTTGTAACATCATCCCTAAAAATGGTGTCAAACTTCTAGGTGTACATCTAGATGAAGATCTCTCACTTAAATCCCAGATTAGCAAAACAGTAAGCGCAGGTTTCTTTCACTTGCGCCAAATCAAATCTATAAGGAGAAATATTCCGACTAATGCCACAAAGATGTTGGTAAACTCCTACGTTATATCACGACTCGACTATTGCAATGGCATATATGCAAATCTCCCTCAAATTCACACTGACAGACTCCAATTAGTTTTCGACGCTGCAGCAAGGCTGATAACCGGCGTTTCCAAATATTCTCACATATCACAACATCTGCAAAACCTTCATTGGCTTAAGTGTCCCGAGAGAATCCAATTCAAACTCTGCTGGATGGTTTTTAAAGCATTACACGACATGGCGCCACCGTACCTGTCGGAACTATGCATTCCAAATGATGTCAATGCCAGGCAAGCAACCCTTCGATCAGCATCTTCAACAGCCATATGTAGACTCTCAGAACCTAAGCGCAATCCAAATACCAATTTCGGAGACCGGGCTTTTGCAGTAGCAGGCCCGACAGCGTGGAATAAACTCCCTTCATATTTGCGAAAGATCCACAGCTCATCTGAGTTCAGAGCAAAACTCAAAACTCATCTTTTCAAATTGTCGTATCCAGAACAATGACCGTATTTTTTCAGTAGTATTTCATTACTCAGTCCATGGCATTTGCCAGTCCATCGATTTATCTTTCTCCTTTTTAACAATTTACTAAATGTAAACTTCTTTTGTATTTTTTTTCACAACCCACCACTGACAGCACGGGCAGTATTTATAGCAATATGTGTTTTTAAATATTGGTAAGTTTGTTACGTAGTAGTAAATGTATGTAGTTTTTAAGATAGTCGTAAGTCATAACACGAGTAAATACCCACTCGGTCATTTAAATAAGTATAGTTTTAAGTCACTAGTTATAGATAAGTCTTAATGTTATGTCACTAGTTATAAGTTTTAGTTTTAAGTCACAGTTATAACGCAAATGTTGAATGTATAGATTAAGTTGTAAAGCGCCCTTGAGGTGATTTTCTCACAAAAACGGCGCTATATAAATTATCCGAACATTATTATTATTATTATCCTAGATATGAGATACGGCAGATCTTCTATACTGTTAGCAATCAGCACCGCATAATCAGCATACAACAGACAACATACTATCGATTATTCAATTTCACGTCCAATCCCGCCTCTTTCAATTCTTGCATACAATTGTCCATGTATAGATTGAATAACCACGGTGACATTACGCAGCCTTCCTTAACACCTTTTAGATGTTAAACCACCCCGTAAAACCACCGTTTACCCTAATGCAAGCAAAGCTTCCCTCGTACAGAGACGCGATTGCCTGTGTGAGATTTGTATTCAATCCATACTTGGACAACACCTTCCATACCTTTTTCCTGTCAACGCGGTCGTATGCTTTTTGTAGATCTACAAAGGCACAGAAGAGTTACTGCTTTTTTGCCAGAAACTTCCTAGCGAGCATCGTCTATTCATAAAAGCACTTTACACATCCCATATTTTATCTTTTGTTTTCATTCTTACCCTTTCAAATTATTCAATATTATTAATTTTTTTCACCTATATGTATAACCAATTTTAAGTAGTTGCTTTACCTTTACATGTCAAGCAGATTCGAGGTCATGACCTTACTCAAAAGAATGAAATGATTTTCTCAAATTTTTTCGTACTTTAAAACAGTATTGCATGACAGTGTAGCATCGTGTGCAACCCCTGCACAGTGTTCACGCTCAGTGCAACGTGACCGCAGAAAGCTGCTCCCAGTGTTGCCATATCGACCCAGTGATCTGAATTAATACACCTTCTACCTACTCGTACCTAGTACCTACCTTCTGGGAACAACTACAGTACTGAGTAGGTTCTGTAATAGCGGCGGGCATAATTCAATTGTCTCCGAACTCGTTTGTGCCACCGTGCTTTCCACGGAGTAATGAAACTCGTAGACGGAACAGGATGAAATTATTACAATTCTGTTTTTAATTTCCGCATTATATAGAACATAATTGTGTATCTATCTACGATACGTGATGAATGCCAATGCCACACACATTGAATCCTGTTTGATTGTCATAATAGTCTTCGTTATTACAAACGGCACAGATAACTAATGCGATCACAATTTAGAATCTTATTGAATTTCCACTAATGGAAAACACATCATTAGTATAGATATTGTTGTAATTAATGTTATTATTAACACAAAGAGCAAAAAAGTTATCTTTTTCTCACCTTGTGGGAAGGAAGAGTAAAAGCGGTATTCTGGATCTGAAAGATTTTCTCCACAAATCTTACAATGGTTGGGAAATCCTATAAATCTAAGTCTCTTCAAGAATGTAGCTGATCAAGAGGTTAATATTATAGAGGTTAAATACGATATTTTAAAGTTCATTCCGTTGAACAGTAGACCTCGTTTCCAAAAAGTATGCTTCTTATTTTCTCATTTAATAAATCAAAACCATTTTTTTTCTGTGAAATCATAAGAATTTTTGTTATGAGGCATTGAATACCTGGCAATTTAATTACAAACCATACAATATTTTTGTACCTAGTAACATTGGAAAATATTAAATAAGGAATTATTCCACGTATCCCAAAAAAATTCACCAGACAATAATTATATTTTAAAACTTTTTTATCTTTAGGCAGGTAGGTACTACACTATTGAAAAACTCAGTCAAAGTTAGCTGCCTAGTCAGAGTCAGCCATCTAGTAAAACTAAGGCTTGCTTGAATAATAAAGTGGATGCAGCAGATTTTCGAAAACGAAAATTAGTCACCTAGTCAAAGATAGTCAAGTTGGCCATCTAGTCAAAGTCATAATAATGGTCATAGTAATTATGATATACTTCACTACGCTCAGTCAATTATGATTTTCGCATATTTTGTATTTGCGCTACCATGGAAATGTATAAAGTAGATTTTTTCCGTTCTGTTTGAATCGATTTCTGTGGTATTATCACTGTCGCGAACTCGCTGTATTAGAAATTAGAACAAATCTTGTAGAGTATGATGTATCATGACCACTGAGAAATGATAAATGATGACTCCGTAAAGCGGTCTACATTTTACAATTGATATGTCAAATGAAATATTGAATACGCTTTGTTTAAGAGTTTCGTCTACTAAAGGAAGGTATGGTCTGATTCATAAGAAGAAATCTTCAATGTTACTAGTAAGTGAAATCTTTATCTTTATATTTTTTCTTATTTTTAAAGCGAAAGACAAACATTCGCGGGTTACGAACCCACAATATTTGAAAAACTCCTACACCTTAAGTAACACTTAACACCGTTATAGACTAAAGAGGAGGTAGCAGAGGAATTGAACCCACGACGCCTGGGTGGGAACCCGATGGATTTGTCCACTGAACTACTAACCGGTCAATAATCATTTATAATATTTAAGGAAGATAATACTTTGTGGCTGTTTTAAGAACTTATGTGAGGCGACTTATACAATAGAACTATCGCTATACTTATGCACGCTTTATAGACGGCAACACCTAAACTAAAAACAGAAAAAACGCATCAAGAGGCTTAAAGTTTGCAACACAGTACCAATTTTAAACAGAGAGAGATGTATGAAAATAGTTTTTGACATTGTGTTAAAAAAATTATGATCCGTTTTGAATGTATTTTTATTATTAGTATTTATAGCAAAATTATCCAGACAAATGACAGAAGTCGTCTTAATTGAATAAAAAACATATTGAGACCGAAATAATATGTATTTTTTTAAAGTAGCTCTACATAATGTCGAACCACAAAGTCTTCCTAGGTTTTTTATATTAAAAACCACGTACAGGAACCCCAGCGGAAAAATACTAAAAAGTCATGCCTACTAATAGATTTGTAAAAAAATACGACCACCTGCATAAATATAATTTAATTTGCCTAATAACATTTACTAACACTTCTACGAATGATACAAATTAGTTAATAAGGAAACGATTCGACAGTTGGTACACATTGACATTCTCAGACATTTTAAAACGTACCATATTAATCTAGATATAAAAAAAACTTGCATTGACCATGATTGTATTGACTGTCACTTGTCACTCACGTACCTACTGAAAAGTAATTTAAAAAACAAGGAGAAATCATAGCTTAATCATCTAATCAAATTAATATAGTTCGACAAACCGGCTCGAATCTGGTAAAGTGAAAATAATTCCCGGTGAAATTTTAATCTACGCAGTGTCTTGGTAGTCCTGGTACTTCTAAGTAGGTATTTGTTCAGTTTGATACCTAATTTGGGCAGATTTTTTTCATATAATTAAATGCTTGATATTTCATAGTTAGCTTGTCGGAAATTGATTTTAAAATCGACACATCGTGCCCTTGTTACAACAAGGTTCTATCTACCATATGCATGAAACTGAGATATTGAGGTTCAAAGTATGAATCACGTGTAAAATTCTACTTGAATTTTATGAAAAGGTGAATATGAAGAGCGTATTAAAACGGCCTCTAAGAGTCAAAGAAACGCATCTCAATTTTTATCGATTTTAAATTACGGATGTTGCTAGCCATAAAATAACATATTACGTTATGAGACAAGGAAAGTATCCATAGGTTCAACGGATAAACATACACATACATCGATACGTATCTGTAGAAAATCACAGATCAATCTCTTTATTACAGATACTGATCTCATCATCACAGATACACAGATCTGTACAAAAATGAGATACTTTTTTTTGACCCCGGAAGAGACCGAGAATAGAATATTCTTTAAGAACATTCAATACAAAAAAACCACGCAGCAAAAAACGAGACAATCTTCTTTGAAAGTCAGCTAACCTCAGAGCAACAATATGATTATTATTATTTATTTTTATTGTTAAAAGCCATGTTTTTGTGATTGAAGATATTTCAATTACGATACGTTCCGCACATTCATGTTTTCATAAGTATCTATGATATTTATATGTTTTCTCAGTTTCACGTAATTGGCAGATGGAATCTTTTTGTTCCAAGCGAATGAGCACGAAGTGCAACGCAAATAGTCCAATGTTGCCCCCACAATATTTTATCTACAGCAGATAGATCTAAGCTGCCTATTAAATTTTCAAATAAAACTTAGCTGTTCTAAAACAATATTTGGTTTAAATAGATCTAAGTTGATTATTAATTGCAAATGGCACCTTATTGTTCTAAAAAATAAACATAAATTAAATATATTTTTTTTTCAAATTATCTATTGAAGTTGAACATATCTTAGACGGGGTTTTAAAGAGATAAAAGTTCTAAGAAACTTTGCCAAACTGTCAGATAGAACCTTGTTGTCCCAATGCAACAATATTACAGTTAGTCAGAATGAGGCTATTTCTTTGTATTATTCGAAGTACAAAGAACATGTTGTAATTCTGATGATTAGTTGTTATTATTTATTATTTAGGGTTTATTCGTATGATTTGTAGAACTGAGAGAGGTGAAACCGCTTAAGTTGAGGCTAGCAATAATAGCAACACTAGCCACCCACTGAAAAGTCCTGATATCAACACTGAAGTGCGGAGGGAGGTATGGAACAGACAAGAAAATGATAAACAAATGAAAAAAACGTTAAAAAATATCTCATTTCTGAACGTCCTAGAAATGAGATACATCAAGCATATTTGAAATTAAATCATGCTCGACAGCGTAACGAGATGAATAAGCTTAGGATGGAAGAAAATTCTCTTTAATATTTGAGCTAATTTTTGGTTGTTGTTTATTAGTCTGCATCTGCTTTTCTTCTCAATTAAGAAAAATTGGAATCGAAATCATAATAACTTTGAGCGCGGGAAGTTCCGTTTTAATTTGACCATCTAAACTTTCATCGATCTGTATATTTGTTTTTTCGTTCCGGTTCCGGATCAAGATGGTGACCGTGTTGGATAATACTATTTATCCTAATGGTACCTATCGGTCAGTAGAAAAATAAATTGTCATTGAGATGGGGACATTTTCTTGGATAAATTATAAAAGTCCTTGTTTTAATATTTAGGGTTTACAAATAAGTAAGTAGTTATTTAAGTATCTACTTAAAAATCTAACGATTTCGGAGGAAAATTTTGGTTTTGTTTTATGAAATATGAGAAAATTGAAAACATCTTTTTTTTAGTCGCGAGGATAACTATTTACAGTCAATAACATTTTCTATTTTTTTCAGTGTAAGTATTTTATTTATATATTAATAAAAAAATATTTCTTCTTTGCGAATAGAGTGCAATGACTAAATATTATTCCTTTTATAACATTTTACTTCGTTTCCATGACTTAACTAATGCTTAAGCCAAATTTAAAAGATCGTTAAATTAAGTTTTAAAAATATGCTCATTTTCCAATTTAAAAAAAATCGTCTCGCCATTACATCTAATTACCAAGAGAAAGGTGCATATCAGAAGGCTGTTGCGGCACCGTCACTACCCATTAGTACCTGTTTACAAAATGCCAAACGACTGAAATAATTCTTAATTGTTTAATCTCTGTGACTTTACCTGCCGTCTGGCGCCGCGTTTATTTGTTACTAATTTGTCTCCATAAAGGAATGCAGATAAAGAATGTTGACCTTAAGTGTCTACCTTCCGCTTGGATTGAATGCCAGGGCTGGACAACATTGGAATATTTCTATTACACATACAAATAATGTCACTTGCACCAGTATCGGAATTCTTTTCATTATTAATACATGTATAAATTAATTGATGGGGTTTTCTATTTCGCAGTTCTTTTGTTTTATCTGAGGCATTTAAAGAAATGCCGCTGTTCCATTTTCAAACGGAGTCATGGCGCCTATTAATTTCCATTATCTGTGATTTATGTCTTCATATCCGTGTCTATGGTCATGGGATCTTTTGTTTACCGTGTTCGTAGTAATCATGTATTTTACAATGACAATAATTGACAAGCGATTCAATGAGTCATTTCATTGTATCAAGTGACCTAAACTATTTTGTTGGATTCACTGAAGAGATACATCGAAAGAAGTTCATTGTTGGCTTGGTAGTGTGCCCGAAATGAGTTCAATTTACCTCACTTCTGGCGAAATTGATCGACTTTTTCAAACAACAAAATCCGTGCATATTATAATTCATTTCGTTGGCCTATCTGAGGCCTAGGTAATGAATAGTTATATGAAAATTGGTGACATTTTTTATTTCGTAGCGTTTATCTGTTATATGATGGGATTAGACGCACATGAAGATTATTGGAATCCAAGCAACAAGGTTTGATGATGAAATATAAGAAAATTAAAATAAACCATCAATGGTTTTTCACAATATGGCACTTTAAAAAATTTGCCAAATAACAGGAATAATTAAACCCGTACAGGATATTTATTTACAAAAAATTGTTATTATATAACTTCAGTCTCTACTATTTTTTTTGCTTTCTTTTCCGGTACTAGGGCCATCTTATTATGGGCCAGTAGCTTGTCAGAACTGAAATAAATAAAGAATGATCTCAAATAGAACTTTCACAGAACTAAAAAATTAACTTTGAAATATGATGAAGTGTTCAAATTCTATGAAACAAGGGAATTTTTAATACGCCGCGCATCAAATAATATATGTATATGAAAATAACATCGCTGCATGTTCCATGTCCAATTATGCTGTTACGCCGTTCTTCCATGAAGCTACGTTCAAGCGACGCGATCGCCGCTCGTCTGTATTTTCAATACTATTAAGGTAGATTCAGACTGGACGACGTACGTACGCATCGCTACGCCAAACAATGCTTAGCAACCCATACATTTTCTATGAAAATGGCCACAGACATCGCACGTCGCGATGCGTGTGGCCAATGTGATTCTAAAACATAATTTTTCATTGAAAATCTATGGTTGCTAAGTAGCCCAGATATTGTTAGGCGTAGCGATGCATACGTACGTCGACCCAGTCTGAATCTACCATTATTAGTCTTTGAAATCGCTGCTAGGCGCTGCAATAGCAAAATTGTATGACAGGTAGCGGTAGCGTCGCTTGTAAATAGCTACGTGAACGATGGGCGTTACTCCTATTTTTGTATTTTTCAAACTTCGTTGCTGAAAATTCTAAATAAATTCATGAATATTATATTATCTTTTTATGCAGAACTTTTGTTGAGTTTAAAAAGAAGATCGAATAGTGAACTATAAACAATCAAGTCTTTTACAGAGCAATATATGAACGGACTTAGAATGAGGTCCTCTCAACTCTCAAAAAAACAAAATGGCCATTTGATGGAAATCTTGATTGTCAAATGTAATATATATATATATATAATATTTTTTTTATTTAGAATTTTTAATCAATTGTTTCAGATTTTAACAAATTGATAGAACGCTGAAACGCGCCTGAAAAAGGACCTTTAAAACGTCAAAAAAGAAAAAATGGCGCTGAATGGCCATCTGATGACATTGTCGCACGTGAATTTCTGCGAAACAATTGGGCCATGGGTTTATTTTTTGTTTTATTCAAACATTTGTATTTTTATACGTTACAGAATGGAAAAAAAGGTAGCTACCAACGTACAAGTTTATTTAAAAAGAAAGTATTTTAAAATACGCAAAATTTATGTGATGAAGTTCTCTTAGCTAGATAATAATTAATTTAGAATATTTACGAATTGCGAGGATTAATAAAAGTTTATTCAAGTGTCAAATTACCAAAATTCCTCTAAACTCGTTTCACGTAGAAATTATTGTGATTTGGTGCATGAAATCACGACTGATAAACTAATGAATTTTATGCACACCTGGTCTATAATCTAAAATAGTTAATTTGTCATTAGCTCGCCGTGTGGTCCACTCACTCTAACAACAAACCAAACGCATACCATAAAATGTAGATAACATTACATTACAGCGACCATAGACTATCAATGCTACAAACATGGTAAACAAAAGATCCCATGACCATAGACACGGATATGAGGACATAAATCACAGATAATGGAATCTAACAGGCGCCACGACTCCATTTGAAAATGGAACAGCGGCATTTTTTTTAATGTCTCAGGTAAAACAAAAGAACTGCGAAATGGGATCCTTGTTCTTTTTTTGAAACTTATTTATGACTTGGCAATCGTTTTTTTTCTAACTGCCGTGATTTTCGGTTATGTTTCGTAAGTTGTTTACAAGTAAGTGAAAATGTTTTAAGTTTATTTTTATTTTTAGGAATGGGTAAAAAAAATCTTTTCATGTTCTCGTAACATTGTATTTCTTTTTTTGTTTGTTTATATACAATAAGCCCACAATAGTTTCTATGTTATTTTGGTCTAGGAAAATAAGGTAAATTGTTGGTGGGAGGGCGCAGACCATACAGCAGTATTCATAATGGCTGTTAGATTAATATAATAAAACCAATATAAAACTTATTTTCACTTTAATTTATTTAACCGTAACCGTGGTTATTGTATTGGTTTAATGGATTTAATTCGATCACTATAAAACAGGCATGTGCCTCATGTGGTCAAAAATCCTCAATTGTAACAAACTATACAATGAATAAATAAACTTTTAAAAAAGGTTAATGCGGTAAATGTAGTGATAAATATCCTCAATATTGCTCTGGTGAAAGACCATAATTCGACTCCAGATACTAATATCTACAGCCTGTATGTCGGACGAATATCTACAGCTCATATGTTGGACAAATATCTATGAACTTCAGAGTGAAGACTAATATCTACAGAGGTAAGGTCGGATAATTATCTATGATGGTCCCAGTGGTGACGAATATCTATAGAGCGTAGGTGGGACTAATATCTACAGAGGGCAGCTGAGCAAGAGGTTATACGGAAAAGCATAAATTACTTCAATTACCTAAAGGCTTTAACGTTTAAAGTACGTACATGAAGTTTTTGCTTAATATTACGTATTTTGCTGTAATGTTGAAATTGGCATAGCGCCTGCTCGTGTCAAGGCAAGAAAAACATCCCAGTATTCGAGTAGTTTAGCGGCTACGCTAGGTTTGTGTATTATGTTATGTAAAGAGTTTTTAACGACCATAAAATTAGTTTTTCAATTTATCCAAAAATCACGAAGTCGTGTGCTTTCGAAGTAAACATTGATGCAATGGTGTCCCAGGGAGTCAGAAGCACCAATAATTATTCATAATTCGAACGGCAATGCTGCCGCACCGACGGGTATGTCCTGTGACGCCACACTCTTTAGGCCGGCCGAGAAGAAATTAACATTTGACGGCTTATATCTTCGGTACTATAAAGCCAGTGACAAACGCGGCATTAAAAGCGCTAGCGTTTTTGAGCTCGACCTACGCCGCTTATATTTTGTACCGGCACACTACGCTATAAAAGATTTCTTCATTCGGCAGTAGAGGGGGTTAGTTCAATTAGGGAGCTGCCGCGGAATGTCTTTGCTGACAAACGGAACACGGAACTTGGCAGCTCCGTAATTAAAATGACCCCCTCTCCTTTTTACAGGAGAGGGGGTCGCATAATATTTCAAATATAGCGTGAGCAGCGGTTACCGCATACAACATGCGTACAACGTTGCCACGCACCGCGCTTATAACGAATCATCTTTTTGAATGTGACAGGTCTGTATGGGATTGTATGGCGAGCGCTGTTATAAAGTATCTTTTATATTTATAGCTGTGTCTGACGGACCCATTATATCATCATTTGTAAAAATACGTGAAATTTTGTGAGAAATGAGATGAGCTCAAATGACACTTGCATATCAAATTCTTTAAATATTGCAGAATAAAGTTGTTCTGATCCTAAAGACCTTTAAAAATGTTAAAATATTTATAACATTTCGATAGCTAGTTATCATTTCCGTAAGCATACATTGAAATGGGCCGTCGGTTCTTTGTTAAAGGCTTTGTTAATACTCAGAAAGACATTTAATGCAATTATTCTTCGGTGCACTGTACGTGTATGGATATAGATATAGATAAAATACCTGGTGAAATCTCTAGCCAACTGTGACTGATTGGAAGGTAGTCAATAAAGCAGAACTAAGTAGGTGGCATAATAATTATTTCTAGATACTAACTGATTAACAATATTATTATGACTGTAAACTATTATACTAAAGCAGTATTACTAATTGCGCGCTGTACCTTTCTGCGAGTATTATGGGTAATCTTTTTCTGCCAATTGATTACCAACTTAACAGATGTTCGTATTTTAATTACATTATTTATTTATCTAATTTAGCAAAACAAGTAGCACAATAATAATAATAGAAAAGTTTGGTAGATTAACGTGTTGTTCTTGTATTGTTATGTATTAATTATACTTATATGATACACTTGCTTAACGTGGATTTACTAGATGATCATTTATATGGAAAAGTGTATGAAAGGGTTTAGTTTTTCCCATAGAAATTCCTGAAAATCTGGTGAAAAAAAATAAAAAAATTTAATAATATTTATATTGAGGGATCAGTAGGATTTGTCGGTCAAATTAGGAATTCCACAGAGCCGAACCCTCTGCTTTTGTTTCCTCCCTGCATGAAGTGACCATGGACAAAATGGAAGTGGATTAAAACAATAATACAGTGCAAAAACTTGTCTTTTAGTGTTAGTTCCATTAAGTTGTTGTTTATTCGCCGTTGTTTTTGTATGTATTATTTATCAAGTTAATTTTTTTTTATAATATTTTGATTAATGAAGATAATATTAGCGAAAGTCAATCGAAAGTCTGAAACAGAGAAATCAGAAAGAGATACGGATACATCTGGGACATTGGAACCCGCGTCCCTTATTTCTGCGAGTGTTAAAAAAGACAATTATAAACATTTGGAGTGATGAGATATTCTCTAGCCCCCGCTGCGCCCCTAGCTCCATCCCCCGCTGCCACCGCCCGTGTATCCCAGTCCCAGATGTATCCGTATCTTTTTCTGATTTTTCTGTTTCAGATTTTCGATTGACTTTCGCTAATGTTATCTTCATTAATTAAAATATTATAATTTGAGGTTTAACTCTTTAAGTTAAAAAGTTAAAAATAAAAATAAAAATAATTTTTTTTTGTATGTAAAGGTATGTTAATCTCGATGTGATAAGCAGTTCTTGGAAGGGAATGGCCGACATAGGTGTCGATGAGGTTCGCTATCCATCACATCGCCATCCCTTTGGTAGCGCAAAGAGGAGGACGGAACGCGAACAATGTCGGATTGGTACGTGGAATATCAGAGGAGGAATGGAAAGAAAGATGAATGAATTGTGTGATACAATGAAAAGCAAATGTTTGGATGTACTTTGTGTGACAGAGAGTATGAAAAAGGAGAGCGGTACAATGCAGCATGATGATAGGTTCGTCATCTGGTCTGGAAAACCAGATACAGAGAGGGCTTGCCAGGGCGTTGCAGCGCTACTGTCTCCCAGAATGGTTGAATGTATGTTACAGTACGAATGTGTAAGTCCGAGAATAATGTGGATCAGATTTAAAATTGGTTTGACAAGGGTGTTTCTTCTTATTTGCTATGCCCCTGTTAATTCTGAAAGCGACGAAGTGAAAGATGATTTTTGGACTGGAGTGAATGATGTAATGAGACAGAAAAAATTGAATGAAAGAATTATAATGGCGGGTGACTTGAATGGATGGGTGGGAATCAGACGTGACGGATTTGATTCAGCCTTAGGTATGTTTGGGGATAAAATAACGAATGACAATGGGAACAGAATACTTGAAGTATGTTTAGAGTGGAACCTGTTTGTGTCGAATACTTTCTTCGATCATAAAGGTATCCACCAATATACGTGGGAAAGAGGAAATGAGAGATCAATAATTGACTTTGTAGTAATTGACTCTAGGTTGAGAACCGTTACCGAGGACACAAGAGTTTTTAGAGGGGCTGAAGTTGAAACTGACCACTTTCTGGTAGTGTCGAGAGTAAACCTCTTCCGTGGCTGGCGCTCTAAAGTGAAAACGGTAACGACTCCAACAAGAGTCAAAGTAGAAAAACTGCAAAACGATATTATCAGAAGTAAGTATGAGAATTGTGCAGAGATGAGACTGAATGAGAAGGAAATGGACGGTCTAAGCATAGATGAAACATGGAACCACATAAAGTTAAGTCTTTGTGAATCTGCTAGAGACGTGTGTGGAATAAGTACGCAAGGTAGGAAGAAAGGTGATGCTTGGTGGGATGACGAGATCAAAGCACTGGTCTCAGAGAAGAAGAAAGCATGGTTGTGTTTGATAGCGTCTGGTAGTGCTTCTAGTGAAGAAAGAGACCGAGCGAAAGAAGTATATAAGAGATGCAAGAAAAGAGTAAGTGTTGGAGTGAAAGAACGAAAGAAACGCCTGGAAGAGGAAGAGGGAATTAAAATGACTAACCACTTCCAAGAAAATATTAAACTGTTTTGGAAGGAGGTCAAAAGATCCCGGAGTGGTTCAGACAACGGAAGCATGAAAGTGATAAAATCAAAAGATGGAAAAATGTTGACGAATGAGGAAGAAATAAAAGAAAAATGGATGAAATATTTTGAGGAAGTCTTCGAAAGCGACCTGGGTGACGGTGATTCCAGTAGCGAATCAGGTATGAACGACGACGGAGTGAATGTTACCAGAATCAGCATGGATGAAATAAAAAGTTCGATTAAATGTATGAAGAATGGTAAGGCTGTTAGTTTCGACAATATCGCTGCCGAATACTTTAAAGGAGATAGCCGTATAATTCTCACATGGTTGTCAAACTTTTTAACCAGTGTTTAGAGGAGGGTTACACACCATGAGATTGGAGAAGGGCTGTAATCATGCCGTTATACAAAGGTAAAGGGTCGCGCATGGAATGTGGGAATCATAGGGCTATTAGCCTGCTCAGTTCAGTCGGCAAGCTGTATGGTAGAATATTGATTGAAAGGGTAAGAATGAAAACCAAAGATAAAATATGGGATGTGCAAGGTGCTTTTATGAGTGGCCGGGGGTGCATGGACCAGATTTTCTCATTGCGGATGCTCACTGAGAAGTTTCTGGCAAAAAACCAGAAACTTTTCTGTGCTTTTGTAGATCTACAAAAAGCATACGACCGCGTCGACAGGAAAAAGCTATGGAAGGTGTTGTCCAAGTATGGAGTGAATACAAATCTCATACAGGCAATCGCGTCTCTGTATGAGGGAAGCGTTGCATGCATTAGGGTAAACGGTGGTTTTACAGGGTGGTTTGACATCATAAAAGGTGTTAAACAAGGCTGCGTAATGTCACCGTGGTTATTCAATCTATACATGGACAATTGTATGCAAGAATTGAAAGAGGCGGGATTGGGCGCGAAATTGAATGGTCTGAAAGTATGTTGTCTGTTGTATGCTGATGATGCGGTGCTGATTTCTAACAGCATAGAAGATCTGCAGTCACTCGTATCTAGGATGAACGAAGTATGTATGAAGAATGAGTTGATGATGAATGTAAGTAAGTCAAAAGTAATTGTGTTTGAAAGAGAGAGTACGAAAACAGTGTGCAACATAGTTGTGAATGATGAGTACTTAGAGCAAGTTGATGAGTTTGTGTATTTGGGAAGTATGTTTACGAGAGATGGGAAGGCTGATAGGGATATTGAAAGAAGGGTAAATGCAGGTAAGTCTATTAATGGTGGACTGAATGCTGTTGGCGCCAACAAAGAGCTGTCCAAAGAAGCGAAGCTAGCAGTTCACAATGGAGTGCTGGTACCTACCCTGATGTATGGCAGTGAAGCATGGAACTGGCAGAGAAAGGATGAAAGTAGACTGAATGCTGTAGAAATGAGATCCCTGAGGCGTATGTGTGGTAAAACCATGTATGATCGTGTGAGGAATGTGGAGATCCGAAAAGAATGCAAGGCCGATGTGAGCGTCATAAGTAAGATTAAAAAAGGGACGCTTAGATGGTTTGGACATATAGAGCGAATGAACGAAGAAAGGAGTGTCAAGAGAATATATGATACTAATGTGAATGGTAGAAGAAGTCGAGGATGCCCGAGGAAGACATGGCACGATCAAGTGAATCAGATACTTGAGTCGGGCCATGTCAAGAGTCAGAATAATAGAAGAGCATGTATGATAAGATGTATGAATGTGAATGAGGCGAGGAGTGTATGCCAAGACCGAGTTGTTTGGCGGTCCGTCCTCTCTGCCTACCCCTGCGGGAAACGGCGTGATGGTTAGTTAGTTAGTTAGTTAGTTAGTTTGGTAGATTAACGTGTTGTTCTTGTATTGTTTTGTATTAATTATACTTATATAATATACTTGCATAACGTGGATTTACTAGATGATCATTTATATATAAAAGTGTAAGTGTATAATCTGGTGCGTAAAAAATTCACCAAAGTTTGGTAATTAAACATAATTTGATTGACTGCAGTAATAGAGCACCGTGTTATGAATACGAAACAAATTCATTTTTGGAAATAAATTTTATAAAATATATTATGATAAACTATACTAACAGACAGAACAATTAGTCATAATAGACCCGATATAGTTTTACATGACAAAATAAAAAATAAAAAACTTATATCATTGATGTGTAGGTATTCCAAATTCCTCTAAAACTGAAAAATATGTTTCTGAAAAAATTAGAAATGAGAATTTGGCATTCTCAGACTATAAAGTTATTACCATTTATTATTTAGGCTTTTGGCATTATTCCTAGCTCTCTCATTCAAAATTTATTTAATTTTATTAGATTTGTCCAAGATTTTTTTTTTTTTTGTTTTTTTAATTTTTTTATTAATAATTTAAAAAAGATACATAAATTACAAATACATTTTATACACTAATTAATTATATAATATATATGTTTGATGTACCCCCATAAAAAAGCAGGGCTTGTGTGTATGGGGTGGAGGGGGGGATTAATTAAAATAATTTTTAATTAATCCCCCAATAATTTTAATTGGGGACTAATTTTGGCATTTTTATGTATATTTTTATACATAAAAATGCCAAAATTAGTAATTTTAAACACATATAGGATTACGAAAGTTTTTTTAAATGTGTATGTTGAGGGATCAGTGGGATTTTTCGGTCCAATTAGGCGAACTATTGCATCAGAGCCGAACCCTCTGATATGAAAATATTTGGAGTCGGTGAATTATTTTCCCATTTGGTCTCTGGTGGGTTGACGTGTTGTTCTTGTATTGTTCTGCATTTATTAGACATGGATTTATAGCATGGATTGACTAGATGATCAATTGTGGAAAACTGTGTGGAAGGGTTTAGTTTTTCCTGTGGGGAAGATTTTACCCGGACGTAAGAATATTAAAAAATATATATATAATGAAAAGAAAACACTTTTTTGTTTTAAAACCACGATATTTATTAATTTACTTTACCGACCGGTTCCGCTTTGCTCAAGCATCTCCAGGGTACAAATTAATGCTAAAACTTGGTTTAGTATTAATTTGTACCCTGAAGATGCTTAAGTAAAGCGAAACCGGTCGGTAAAGTAAATTAATAAATATCGTGGTTTTAAAACAAAAAAGGGTTTATTTTTATTAAATAATTCAAACCACAAAGTGATTGCTTTCTACAATAATAAAAAAATATATATACCCAAAATTGATTACCTGTACGAAAGTAGATATCATTTGATGCCACATATCACACTCCTACACATCGCGACAAGATCACGTGATACGCGCGCTGTTTCGTGTGTTACCGTGCTACTCTAAAAAAGAATACATGTTTCTAATTTTCGCTTATTCATTAATCAAATTAAAAAATTTCCTCTGAAATCATAAGATTGGTAAGTAAGTCCTTAAATACTTGCATCTTTAATTATAAACCATATACTAGAGTCTCAGAGATAGATCGTACGTGATGTCATCGTTCTAATATCCCCTGGCTTTTTCGTTTTCTCACAAGAGGTATTATGAGTAGTAGAGACGTAGTATGAGAAGAAAAGAAGGATTAACGAAGACGTGCGTATGAGCTCTCGCCGGGACTATTATATATTATATATATTTCTGGTATTAAATTCCACATAGGTATAGGTACATTATATTTAAAAGAAATTCAAACAAGCAATTTACCTGAAGAAACTTTACATCTCAATGACAATTTTTTTCTCAAATTCTTCGTGCAGAAGGCTACCATAATAATAATAATGTCGTAGCATTTGTATAGCGCAGTTTTGTGTTATATCAATTCAAGTACTCCTACCTATAATAACAAACTCTGGCGGGATAAAAGGGTAGTATCCAACACGGCCACCATCTTTAACCGGAAACGGAACACGCAAACAAATTTACAGACAGATGAAATGCCAAACGGTCAAGTAACAAGACTTCGCTGCACGCAGTCAACAATTTGACATCAATTTCGCTGTGACGGACGAGATTTCCTTGACAAAATTTATTTAAAAACTTAATAAAAAAAGTATTTCAATAAAATATTTATGTATTTATTGTGGCGCCACGAAAGGCTTAACACAATTTACATGGTACGACACCGACAGGTAAACATCCAAGTAAAATACACCCACCGAGTAAAAAATACACACTTTTTATCACCTGACCACTTACCAGCATTGCAATAAAAAATACCTTTTTACTAATTGGCAATAACTTCTTAGATAACTTGATTTATACGTGGATGAGTCTTAAGCTTTGGCGACACAATGTCGGGTGAACACCTGCATTTCAGACACCTTGTGTCGAAACGTCTTAAATCTAACCTTATTATCACGCGAATAAATGCTCTAAGCTCATTTGACTTAAGGTTTATATTTCTTTGGTGAAATGAGATACATTCGACTCAGGTGTTGGTCCACGGAGATCTTTTTTATCTGTGTAGTATGCGAGGAAGTTTTCCAGAGAGATTTGTATGGATTTCCAGCCGATTACGTGTTTCGTCTCGCTGTGTGTTTTGCAAGAAAATGCACGTGTTTGGTGTTCTTTGGATGCAAAACACACATACAGCATCTCGTACACAGATGTGGCTAATTTATCCTTGACACGCAACAAAGACTTATCATGTAGGCAGACTTGTTGCTAGAGACTTATGGACAATGTTCACATGTCTTTTGAATAGAACTAAACAAAGTATATAATTATTATGATAAATAGTTTATCTACTTACCACTAGAGCTTGACACATTTAATTTTGCAGGCGACCACAGTTGGAACTAACGATTTTTTTTAAATGCCTACGTAGTTTTCAGTGTAACCTAACCACAATATGTACACTTGCGTCACCGATTCCAAAGTTAAGTGTTCCCATTTGCACATATCTGTCACAAACATTGTAAGAATAGAAAAATCATAATGTTATTTGAAAAAAAAACCACATTTTACTTTCTCTCAGGTTAAAAACGCTCTTTGTTTGATTGTGGAAAAATGATTGAAATAAATACATATTTTATAATTATAGTGCAAGAAATATGGCCGGCGTTTTAAGCATTTTTAGTATAAGAGTATACCTACTAGTATGAGAATACCTACATGGATTTTGGAGCTTCGAATGGCGAAATTTAGAATGAAAACTTTACTTTGAAAGTTTGCATACATGTGAATTTCTTGACGCCAGAACTCACAGTGGTTATTAGTTCTTTAAAATTTTCTACCTACATTCCTACATGCATACCTACATGTTATTCAATCGTGATTATCTTATTGTTGCATAGGTACGTATAGGTTATATAGGCACGGGTACCTACAAATTAAAGGTTTTTTTAAATCTTATCGATTGCTTCTGTATTTTTGTCCACTTTAAAGGATATGAATTACTCATTCTTCGTATAATATTATGTAAATGATGCCTAACTATTGCAGAATCCTGATAGCAAATATCAAAACCTAGGAAATCTGAAAATTTCTGAAAAAAGGCAAAACTGAATTTCAGATTGCAAAATGAGAACACATTTATTTATTCACAAAACAGATGATCATCCCTGGTAAAAGGCAAAGTTCAGTTGGGAAGCGTTCAATGACTTGGCTTTATCTCATAATATTTGGATCATTTCTATAGCGCCGTTTTCATGGGAAAATCACCCTATGCGCTCTTCACAACTCAATTTATAAATGTAATATATGTGTACCTACCACATCACTTAGACTTGTAACTTATAACTTATAACCAATAACTTCGTACAAAGATTTACTACTGGTGGCTAACAACTAACAACTAAGATTAATAACTAGAATGCTATTTTCATTCCCTAAACAGGTATGTTATCCCATGTCCCAAATAGGTATGCGATTTCCATTCCCCAAATGGGAATGCTATTCCCAATCCCCAAATGTGTATTCTGTTCCTATTCCCCTAATATGTAATCTTTTCCTATTCTCCAAATGGGTATGCTATTCCCATTCCCAAAATAGTTATGGATTCATATTCCCCAAATGGGTATGCTATTCCCATTCCCCAAATATGTATGCTTTTCCCATTCCAAAAATCGGTATGTATTTATATTGCCCAAATGGATATGCTATTCCGATTTCCCAAATATGACATGTATGCTATTCCCATTCCCAAAATAGGTATGCATTTATTTTCCCCAAATGGGTATGCTTTTCCCATTCCCCAAATGGGGGTCCTATTCCCATTCCCAAAATAGGTAAGCATTTATATTCCCCAAATGGTTATGCTATTCTTATTCCCCAAATGTGTATGCTATTCCTATTCCAAAAATAGGTATGCTTTTATATTCCCCAAATGGGTAGGCTATTCCCATTCCCCAAAAATGTTTACTATTCCCATTTCCAAAATATGTATGCATTCCTATTCTCCAAATGGGTATGCTATTCCCATTCCCCACATATGTATGCTATTCCCATTCCAAAAATAGGTACCTATGAATTTATATTCCCCAAATGGGTGTGCTATTCCCATTCCCCAAATGGTTATGTTATCCACTTACTCCCGGCAGTTGAAACACTTTACGTATAACATAAAAAAACAAACTTGCTGTACCTATGTTAGATTTTTTTATTATACTTTTAACAATTCTACTAAAATTGGTTGAGGCAGCCATAAACATTCCAAAATTAAAAAAGCATTGGTCGAAAACTTTAAAGCTATTAACGAACCTCTCTTCTACGTGAATAATTCTGTAACTTAATTGATCTAGAGGCATAAACGGTCGTTTAGAACTAATAATGAAATATTGGCCAGTAAAAAAAACCGGTTTTCAAATAAGGTGATAATAATTATACTAAAATATACCTTCCGTTTGTAACTCGCAAGTGTGAGGTCATATTAATAAAGATATCGGATTCAAAATATATAATGATAGAGTATTTATAGTTTCTTACTTTGTAATAATTATCAAGAGATAATGGTGCCAATACGTATGCCTTTTGCCATACACTAAGAATTAAATTGAAAATATTGAATTAAGATGTTTAGAAAATAAATTCGATGTCTTCTGACATTATTTATAAATAATTTGAATAAAGCCTGCGCGTAACATTATTTTATTGTAGTTAAAACCTGATATAAATATTTGTTGAAACAAAATTTTGCGGACATTATCATGCTATCTTGTTGATAAAACAAATAGACAATCTAAACTTTGTAGTCGGTGGGCGAGATTTCATAGAGAAAATTTTTTCAACATGGGAGTCCAAACTGCTCCCAACCTTCTGACGTCAGAATAAATATAACATCCGAAATTGGGAAATCTGGATTGAAAAAAAGGTAGGCTCGTTTATTAGTTCCTTCTTAGATTATAAAATATGTAACAATTATTATAAGCAATAATTAATAATTATTAGCCTGAAACACTCATCCATATTGAAAGAATCTTTCGAGAAAAGATACATATCGCCGACGGGACTCGAACCCGCACCCTTTTGATTCGAGTACCTGTCGGCGATATGTATCTTTTCTCGGAAGATTCTTTCAATATGGATGAGTGTTTTTTAAAGCTAATAATTATTGCTTATAATAATTGTTACCCTTTGTGCTATGCATAAAAAAAAAAAAATAATAATAAAATATGTAGTTCCTTCGTTCTTTAAGTCCTCCTTTGACCGACTGCAAAGTGTGTCAGCCATGTCAAAATGTAAACGATGTAGCTCTTTTGTAAAAGAAAGTACGTAATTCAACAAAGTAAGCACAAACTATGACTTATATTATGTTATGTCGATTCATATAAATCTCATTTTATAATGGAAGGTTTAAACTTTTTAAACGAACCTTTTGTTAACATTGTATAATATATCTTATCTGTTAAAGCTTTAAACTGACTGACACACCAGTATCTGAAGTCGATAAAAATGAAATAAAATTTAATAACTAGGTACTTAATATTATAATGGTACAGCTTTCTTATAACCCGATGGTTTATGTTTATGGTGTTCTGAAGGGAATAAAATTCATCATTGAAACCATGTTGGAAGTTTTTTTTATATTGTATCGAATGTTATCGACAAGATTTATATTCCAAACATATGTGCATTGATTGTGCATTAAGATTAAATATTCTTTATTCTAAAACTAGTTGTTGAAGGTACGTCAACAAAAAATAAAAACGTTGTAAAGCCCGAGCAACGCCGGAGACTTCCGCTATAGGACTTTTTAATTTCGATCACGTAAATTCCAACAACGATACACAATCTGTTGTAACTTAATTATAAACTTTCCTAAAGCAAGTGTCAGAATAGACAACAATTTCGGTAAACAAAATTTCTCCTTAAAAATGCACTGAAAATATGAACTGAAAAACGTAACATATATAAAGAACTAAATAAAATACACAATATCAGCTTATTTGTTGGCAGTTTAAGTTTTTTTTCCAAGCATGTACAGGAAAATCATGTTAACGAACGCACATTTGAACAAATTTGTGCACATCGATATAGGTTAAAATTGGTTTGAAATAGATTGGAATACCCGCCCGCAGTCCCCTCTTATCCCACCATAGTCCTACGATATAGTACACGACTATATACACAAACAGCCTCTTCAAAATGACTACTACCAACTTTGCATAACAGAAACTCTAGGACCTAGGAGGTGGAACGAATTAGTTTGGATGCAAAAGAATTTTCTATTTCATTTGTTGTCCTGTAAAATACAGGACAACGAATATACTACATCTAATGGACATACTGGATATACATCCATAAAATCGCGAAAAAAACAAAATTTCGAAAAGCACCACAGATGTAAGTAAATCGAAAATTTTGGATTTTGAGTCAGATTCCTTGATGTAATATTATTTCACAAAAATGGCGCCATAAAAATGCCAAGTATTGCATTGTTTGTCATGATAAGGTGTGCCAATACAGAATTGTGTGACGTTCTATCTACCCTGTCTACACTTCAAGGGAATGAGTTGGTGATTGAGGTAGGGATTACTTAAGAGATATTTCATTGCTATCGACCCATCAGCAGTTGATTAATTTATTTTTCCTTTACCCACCTCTCTAGACAACTTTTCTTTTACATAATATTTTTTTAACACAAAAAAATACGTCACAATACGCAATGTCTTCGGTTGTAAGTGGTAATAATTTTATTGTTTTTTACATACCTATTTGTAAAATGCTAATTTCATTCAATACATGTCTACAAAATAGTATGGATATTAGATAGACTAGATAGAATCATAGTTCCATGATATCTACCTATAATTTCTAATTTTAAAACAGTTCATAATAATTTGAAATGAGTTTTTATCATTAAGAAAATTTATAACATATTTTCATTTGCTTATCTTTTGCCGGATCGGTGAGACCTGTCCGGTCAAAAATAAGCGAGTGAAAAGTTATAAAAGTTTTTAAACAAAAAAAAAAAATTCAATACCTACTTAAGTGAAACATAAACGCCAGAAATATTTGACTTCTTACTCGCGTGTTTTTGGTATTAACTGCACGAGGAAAGTAGCGCCAAATGTATTTAAATAATTTTACAAAAATGACAAAAGGTTAGTCAATGGAAATACTCAAAAATAAGCCATAAAGGGGTATTTAAAAAAAGTTGTTTCTTATATAACTTTTTTTTTATTCACCATATTTATGTAATGAAAAACCGAATTATTTTAATTCCAATAAATAAAGAAGGTAGGAAAAGTTTCAATGTATCCTTAGCATATTTTTTCATATTCATAATCTAAACCAATTCGTAGTACAAATAAATCTAAATAGTAATTTGGCGTACAGCTTCATCTTATCTGTGTTATGGCTCGGTACCTCGGTAGTAAGCGTTCAAAAAGAAGAAAAAGTTGCTCAGTAGAAGATATCGCCTCCGCAGTACCGCTGTAAAAAGGACGCTCTTTCTTTCCTTCTGCGCAGCGTTGTATACATGCGAACTTTGGGAAAACTACAAAAAGAGATCTATAGAAAGACTTCAGGTCCAGTATAATAGCGCCTTCCGCATAATGTTTGGTCTCCCCAGATATTGCAGCGCTTCCCAGATGTTTACGGAGGGGCGAGTTCCTGGTTATGCAGCCCTTATTAGGTCCAGGGTGGCAGGAATGAGGGAAAGGATAAGCAACTCCGAAAATATCATGGAAGCTCGCCTCAGTCCATCCTCCAGCCTTGATGCACACTGGAGAAAAATACTAGCTCCTAATGTAGTTAGAGCATCATAAATGCATGGATAAGGGTCATAAATTATTTCTTGACAATTATTATTATTTTATTATCTTTAATTTTTTATGTATGTACTCATTTATCTCCTCGTTTTTCCTTTGTTTTCAAATCTTCATGTATGTATCTTTATGGAATGTGTGGGACTGCACTAACCTCCCTACATGTACATACTGCAAAAAACACCTTACTAACTAACTAACTAACCATCACGCCGTTTCCCCGCAGGGGTAGGCAGAGAGGACGGACCGCCAAACAACTCGGTCTTGGAATACACTCCTCGCCTAATTCACATTCATACATGCTCTTCTATTATTCTGACTCTTGACATGGCCCGACTCAAGTATATGATTCACTTGATCGTGCCAACCTATTATTATTATTATTATACCTATAGGTAACATGTTAAATAACAGAACCAAATGTGTTCTAATACTTTTTGGAGCATACGTAGGAAATTTCATATACTTACCGGTTATATTATCTACAAAAAAACGTATGTTTTTTAAGAACTTTAAAACGTAAAGTTTTCAAGAGAAATAAGTTATAAATCAGTAGAAATTGGGAATGCGGGGGCTTAAAGCATGTTAATCTGTTTAAAAGTTATAAATTTCACATGCAAAAAGATTCAGGTGGGCAACTGGTTTGAACAAACAACCGCATTTTCTCATTGCTGTCATTTAGAGTAGGTAACCTGTCGTGGGAAAGATTTTTAATATCCAGAAGACCCGACCACCGCCTTGTGTGGAGACGGACCTCGAAATGCGACTAGGTACATCGATCTACAATGTACTCGTATAAGAAGGGATCATTATCATATTTTCTTATTTCCTGTCACTAACTTTAATTGGCGAGTATCACAAAAGTGTAAACTGGATCAAAGAAATGGCACACTGTTTTTAAGTTGAAGTATCACAAATATACCATTTAAGGGTTGAAGAGAGATTTTATTAAAAATGTGAGGCTTAAAAATTGTTTACCTTGGCCTCCTAAATGTGTTATAAAAGTAAAGGAATTGATTAAGGGTAAAAATAATGAAATATTAAAAAGAGCAAATAATTGAAATATTAGAAAAGATGCCGAGATTTTAGGCTTTCCAAAACTAAACTTATGTACACACTAAACATCGTGTTTTATAAAGGTCAAAAACCTACCAAAAGCCGTAATGGAAACTTCAAGTCTTCTCGATTTTCGTAGGACATGTTGTCTTATATACGTAAAAACAAAATTTATGATTTGTTTATGAACATGCTCACAAATATTATTTTAGTCTTAAAATCTGTTCCTTAAACTGTATAACTGTAACTGTATTTTTTAAATTTTGTATTTTATATGTTCTTCGTAGAATGTACGAAAAGATTGGCTCATATCTAAATAATGATTCAAAAACAAACAAATCGTCAATCAAAACCAAGCATTTATCTACGAAATATTGTGGAAAGTGCCGGCAGCAGCCTCTTTTGGCACTAGTCTAGTTGTTATCAAACATCGAACAGGTTGAACAAATAATTTTATCCGTTAGAACAAATGGTGGTGCGCGTGTGAGATACCTTAATTTTCCACAGTGAATTTGTTTTTTTCTCTGCATTTTAAATGTAATTTGCATTTTTTTAACTTAACCTAAAATAGTACATAATAAATATAAATCAATAAAGATACATTCTGAGTATAGTATCTACTTATTTGAAATTTCAGATTAAACTTTACACATTACACAAATAAAAAAATACTAAATACATCATATATGAAATGATCTTTTTTTTCTTTATTCGTAAAATATTTTTGTATACAGTTTTTTAGATGTTTTTTTTTTTTCGTTGTTTGTTTTTGGGGTGTTATGCCGTGTTGTGCTACCTCCTTCTTTAGCCGACGTTTCGGACAGCGTTGCAGTGTCCATCATCAGGGCAGATCCGGCAGATCCATCGACATCGACGGGCCGGGCAGGCCGGATCGGGATAGCCTGTTTCAGGGAGACCTTTTATTTCTCCAACTCGATTATCTCGATCCACCTGCTTGTACCGCAGTGGGAGGGATGGATTCATTCTTCTGTCATTCCTGGACATTGACTGAGATTCCTACCCATCCCTCATACCTTTTTCCTTCCCAGAACTTCCTCTCCTTCCTTTTCTTAAAAAGACCATCCACACAACATCCTCAAAGATGATTTAGGCCCTGAGAGAAATGGTTTCCCTCAGGGCTTCTTGTGTGGAGCTAATGTGAAAAAAAGGATTATTTGGGTATATCATTTTTTATTTCTATTCAACCTATTTCAAAAGTAATTTATTGACATCTATTTTAAAAGAAAACGCAATAAAATAATTCCAGTACCTACCTAGTGCAATTTTCATCGGCTGAAATAATAACCGCAGCGAGTCATCAATCGCTTTTGCTCGCATCAAAATGCAGCCCTGCAGTCGATCCCATTCCAGAGTGCCGAAGGGGTCAGCAGAGAGACAGAGCAGTGAGCAGGGACGAGATACAACCGAGCCATGACCATGTAAGGGAGACCACATGCTCCGGCAGGATCAGCCGACCGCTGCGTGCCCAAATACGTCACCGAGTACAGGGCTACAGGGTGCTCACTGATTTATTTGGCACTACCAAACGTGTCTCGTTTCGCTTCCAACGTCGAGATATACACGATTTTTTCTCGTTAAATTGCAATGCCCTATTATAAAGTGGCAGCTGTTGCAAGAGGACTGGAGGAATTTCTAGTGTTTTCTCAATTAAAAAAGGAAATATTTCCTAGAAAAAAAAAATTAGATTAAAAAATTGTATTGAATTATTACTATCAACGATCTTTACATTATATTTATTACTAGCTGAATTCCCTGGCGTTGGCAATTTTTAAATTTATTTTTTGAATTTAATTTTATAAGTTACAGTTCTTTTTTTTTGTCATTTTTCAACTACCATACTAGACTAATGCCCGTGTTGTGGTACTTTACACAGAGTTTTTCAAAGTAATACTTTGACAGTGGCGTTTATATTATTTTGAATGTCAAGTGTGCAAAATTTCATCAATCTCTAATTTAAAAAAAATAAGCTTTATGAAGAGTTTTTTAAATCAAACGTAGACAGTAATTTTCCTCTTATTTTGAAATTTCAGTGTGCAAAGTTTAATCAAAAAGTATCAAAATACTGCTTTGGGATGGGAAAGGGGGAAGGAGGTGGTTTTTCGAAATCTCATGTAGTCAGTGACCTTCCTCATGTTTTGAAGGTTAAGTCTGGAAAATTTTATCAAGCTCGGAATTAAACCGTTGAAAGGAAAAAAGAAACTCAATGGTAAATTTGTAAAACGAACATGAAAATAATTGCGTATGTTTATAAAAATGTATCGTTTATCGTAAAAAAAACTTCAGCAAATAATAATGTTTCCTATAATTATAAAGAAAAATTAAATTTAAATAAATTTAATAATAAAAAATAAATTTCCAATTTTTAACTGATTATATTATATTATGTCTTACAAGGTCTAGAAAATCGATATGAATTTTTACATTTATTAATATTGTAAATAAATTACGGGAGATTTGGCAGCTTTCTTAATGACCGTTTTTTATGAATTTAATTTGGGCGTAAGAACTGACCTCAATATGGTGACCAAAGCCGTGATGGACAAGGCGGTAGCCTCGGTGGCTTCCAAATACGGTATGCTCAAATTGACGAATCTGCGAACATTTAAGGAAAACAGGAACAAAACACCGTATACCATCAAGCCCACCAGATCTGTTTTTCCGGTACGACAATGGAATGAAACGTGATAACAATCAGAAGACGGTTAATTTAATAGGGTTAAAGAAGCTCTTTAAAAGGTGTTTTCTTAAGAATATATTTAGCAGAGAACACCAATCTTTATTTATATATGATCTAGTATTAATGATTTTGTTATATGGTGATATAAAGTGTAAATACATAGTTAAATAAGTGTATACATAATTTATAGCAGGTATTCGTAATTATGGCAGCGAAGCATAGAACTGGCAGAGGAAGGATGAAAGTAGACTGAATGCTGTAGCGATGGGATCCCTGAGGCGTATGTATGGTAAAACCATGTATGACCGTGTGAGAAATGTGGATATCCGCAAAGAATGCAAGGCTGATGTAAGCGTAATGAGTAAGAAAGGGACCCTCAGATGGTTTGGACATGTTGAGCGAATAAACGCAAATGTGAATGGAAGAAGATGTTATACTTGAGTCGGGCCAGATACTTGAGTCGGGCCATGTCAGGAGTCGGAATAATAGAAGAATCTGTATGAAAAGATGTATGAATGTGAATGAAGCAAGGTGTGTATGACAAGACTGAGTTGTTTGGCGGTACGTCCTCTCTGCCTACCCCCGAGGCGAAACGGTGTGATGATTAGTTAGTTAGTTCGTAAGTTGGAAGGGAAAATGTGCGCTTGCTTCACCAAGCTAAATATGCTAAAGGCCAAATGGGAACGGGTCGTTTTTACTAATATTGTCTATTGCTTAGCTGCGAAATAATATTCCGGCTTCCGTGAGTTCTCTCTCGTGGGTACAACATAAAAAAACCTCTTCTTCACTCGATTTTTAATTTAATACACTATCCACACAGAATCTCCAAAACTTTAGAGATAATATGGTAAGGGGGTAAATATACAAAAAAATAAAATATTAAAAAGTCAGTTAAATACATTAAAAAATGTGGTTTCATAAACTTGTTTACACATTTCACTAAAACACTGCAAGCCTTGTGAGCTTTTGTAGTGTTTTTGTGATAAATGTTTATAATATTATCTTCGCAATAGACTGGACCACTGGACCAAATCGTTCTTGCAACCATCAACATGGTTTTCAGGATTCTTCTTCATTTCTTTTAAAATCCTCTCCATGCAACACCCCCAAAAACGACAATATGAGGTTTTCCTGTGCTGAATTAATTTCAGAAAAATAAGTCCTTCATTGGTAACAAAACTTTACATCAAGAGGTGTACTGTATATTAAACATTTAATAATATGGCGTCGAGATGTGGTTATTGAGGAAATAAAACTCTTAAGACAAAAGTCCAGTCTGTTTTTGTTAAGTTTAACTATTTAATTTCATTAAGTTTAATCATAATAATTGACGCTTAAAGACGGCAGCGATCCGTCAAAAATGAGATGAGGTCTGATATTTTACACGGACGTTTATGGTGATTGGTGCTTTCGGCTTTTTGTTCAAAGCAGGAAGCGTCATGGCATGTAATAATGAATTATCATACACTCAGCGAAGGGGTACAAAAACTTTTCGGGAATTATTTCATTTATAATAACTTGGCATCATGAAGGATTTCTCAGTCATATTTTTGGAATGCGTTGATCAGTAGGTACTCGGGCAATAAATAAAATATGTTTCTCTATTAGACTAGAAATATTAAGGAAAGTATGTGTGAAAATTTCAATTCCTCGGCTAGCTAAGTCCTCCATCACGCCCCATCAACATTTTCATCTTAGTATGGTGGTAGTAGAAGATTTTAAAATGTTGCCAGGTTATTCGTAATCCGAAAATTTTTGTCTTTCTTTAAAAAGGGAATCGAAAACAAAGAGGATTGTGATGAGTATGATAATCCAATTGCAGATGATACGGATGAAATTTCGGTCTGTGACGTCTCGTTCGTTACCGAAGACGACTTTGCAACGCCTGGTCCATCAGGATCAGCAAAGCGAAGAAGATTGCGTTGTTTCGAAATTGTGCATAACACGTGGATTGTGCAGACACTACGATAAAAAAAAAACGCGCCGCTTACTCTACCTCAAGGTGGTGTGGAAATGAGTTTTTAGCCAAATCGCTTATTGAAGTATACTTTGCTATGCAAATGCAAAACTATTGATTTTACAAAAAAACTGTTTGGAAATAAATTGTATCTAATTTTCTCTAGTTTATTTTGTACATGCATGTTTTTATTTTAAAATGAGTCGGAAAGGAGATATTGTCAAAAAAACTGCTATTAGGCGCCATTTTACAAAATGGCGTCGCGAGCGGCAAAGATACGAAGTGGCAAAGTTGAAATTCGGAAAGAGCACATCGAAATCTATAATATTACAAATTTTCAAAACTTCCAGGTAACCCCTTTTTTTGTACCAAATGACTGGACTATATATTTTGGCGTGTACATTGTACATACGAAATTTGAATACGAATAAACAGTTAGTCGGTAAATACTCAATTATTTCAAGAAATACAAATACAATATTGCACCGAATCACCAACACAATATTGTATTATTTGTATTCGTTTCAAATAACGTTCTAATAGCGATTTTTTTCTAAAATATTTTAATTAGCACCAGTTATGTTATAGCAGTTCAGTTATGATCTTCACAGCTAGTAAACTACATTTTTGGTTTCAAATCGGAACTCAATGGTATGAGTTATTGATATCATTTTCAATAATAAATTTGTAACCAAAATCATTTTCTCTTTCTTGCTTTGTTTCATATTATCACGGAGAGTTATTGAAATTATTTTCAATCTGTGAATTTCACTATTTTATTTTATACACTACTATACTTCATCAAAGAATTGGATTTGTTAAGATTTTTAGATCAATTATGTTAAAATTTTTTAATTAATAGACAGCGCTTATATAATAACCTCATTGAATTTCATATACCCACTGTTCCAAAATACTTTTTAAATGTAAAAATACCAGGACTGAGTATTTCAAACTCGCCTGTACCTAGGTTGCACGAAGTCAGTAATAGAAGCCCTTATGTGGTGGAACTATTAAGAAGGCTAGGCTATTCTTAGAATTTTAATGTATTTTGCTTTGTATACTTGTGTCTATTAATTTCACATTCTTCAGATTTTTTTGATCAGTTTGTGCTCTCTGATCTCATTTTACGATCAAATGCTACAATTAATTATTCTTTTTTATAATTATTTCTAATATTTTCTTGTGCTTTTAACTGTGACATGCAATCATTGTCTATGGTATATTTGTACCGTGGATATTAAATAATATGATTACATTGAAGTGCATAGATCCAACAAGTTGATACTAATTTTAATATTTTTTAATGTAAGAGCGTCCAATACTGTCACAATATTCTTACAATCCGTGGCTCCCGTACCACAATATGCTCACCCCCGTTCTACGCTGTTATTCTCTCCTACCGACACACATAGCCAGAAGGCATGAATCAATTTTGTTTTATTACTCAGATACATTTCACCTTAAAGGGAGTATTTTAATTCTGAAAGCTAACGATGGGCACTGGACACTGGACAGCCATATACCCATATAAGGAACCGAGCGAGTGTTGAGCAGCAAATCATCGGATACATTTTATAAAGAATATGTAGTTAATATTTCTATTTTTGAAACTGATAATTTGTTGTGGAATTTCTCATCAAATTCAAATTATTTCATAATTTCATATATTAAAATCAATTCCAAAGCTCAAATGATGTTCCCAAACCGACCTCTCCTGATCTGGCCAGCCACGCAGCTAGGGGACAGGTGCATCCGCTGCCAAGACCTGGTCACACGTCTTCTGATGAACTTTGCACCTCTTCAGTCACCAAACAGTAATGAACCTCCTGGGGTGACCTAGGACAGAGTTATTGGTTATCCAATACAAATGCACGTCACTAGTACATACTTACCATTACAATTAAAAAACGAGTGTGCTTTAGACCACACGACTGAAATAAAACTTCTAGAGAGAAAGAAAGTGTGCGCGCACTGCTCTCTCTTGCTACTACAGTATTTATACAATTGTTCAAGAACGAAATGAAATTACCAATAATCTTCATGCACTGGCTATGAGAGGAAGAGAGAAAGAAAATGTGCGCGCGCAGTGCTCTCTCTTGCTACTACAGTATTTATACAATTGTTCAAGAACGAAATGAAATTACGAATAATCTTATGGCTATGAGAGGAAGAGAGAAAGAAAATGTGCGCGCGCACTGCTCTCTCTTGATTCTATAGTGTGATACAGCCCGTTCACCTCGCCCGTAACGCATTACACCTTTCGTAACGCATTGGCCAGCTTACCCTCCAAGTCAAGCGTGTGTAAATGTTATGTTCCGAGTTTTTCTAGTATAGCTAGGACATAATAGCATTTTACTATTTAGCTCTGATTTGAAAATGAAAAGACATAACTGAAACCACGGCTGCGGTTACTTTTATGGATTTTATAGTTCCTTTTTGATAATTGACGTAGCGTAAGCCTATGATTTCTTTCGCCGCATCCAATAAAACCTTACCACACGTGAGCGGCTGCAAGTAATGGGCTTTCCTTTTAGAATATCTCCTTTTAGAGAGGATGGAAAGAACATTTTTGGTTTTTAGTTTTAAAAAATCATCAGACAGCATGAAATGACTAAATTAATGTGAACGTGTATATCACATCGGTATTATGAATTTTGCGTGAATTTTTGATGATTAGTCAACGGCGACGGCAAACTCAAAATCAGATACTTTCGTGACGTGGTTCATGGTTTTGTTACACCTTGAAGGTGTTGCCATTTTTTACGACTTACCACCGTCCCAAAATAAATATATTTTTTCTTCTCTATTGGCAATAATAATTGTGAAAATCGGGTGTTATCAATGAAAATAATCGTCGTGTAAAGAAAAGATTTTTAGAGGCTATGTATATGCGTCCCGATATACATAGTTTCTATTTGGGAAACGGTACGTGTATTCTATGTGAATATGAATATAGTTTCAATGTCTCTCAACAGATGTCTTTAGTACAGGTAGTATGTAATTTTAATTTGACTCAACAGAGGTCAGTAAAGTTTTACTATATGAGAGAGATAAGTCGCCCGATTATATTTATTTATTTAATTTATACAATTTACAAATATAAGACAAAAAGTCCCGATAAACTACTTTCTAGTAGTTTGTCTAACGGGTTCTTTACATTAAAGATCTTATTATAGTGATTTAATAGTTACATTTTTACAATCATAGATATAAAATAAAATTAAACTTTTTATAGAAATATAGATAAAAGAAAAAATTTTAAAACATAAATAACAATTTTAAAGGATTTAGAATAATATGTCATTGTAAGCTAATACAAATTAATTCTTTCCGTAAGTCTTCAGTAAATTTACCAATTGTTTGTTTTGGGCACAGTTTTTAATTTCAGCAGGTAACATATTTAAACAACTGGGAATCATGTAATTTAACGTTCTTTGTCCATATTTATTTGTATGCTTAGGTACAATTAGTCCTTCATTAAAGTTAAAACGAGTATTATGGTTGTGTTCAAGCCTGTTTATATACAAAGTGCTGAAATATAAATTCGTACCACAGAATTGCTCTCACTGAAGGAATTTTGAGACTCTACATAAAAGTATGGAATATTATGCCTTTCTTTGTATACATTTTTTTCAGCTCATAATTTAACCAATGAATTTTGCACCGATTGATTATGGTCTATATTTGTTTTACAAGAAAATCCCTAAGCTGTTATTCCATACCTTATAACAGATTCAGCTAGAGATATATAAATAATTCGAAGTGTGCAGATAAGAACAAAAACAATAGTTTATACAACCTGCTTACAATTACAATGATCTTAGTCGTGCACAAACTTTGTTTATTTGTTTATCCCACTTGATTTTAATATTGAGTATTATTGGTTATAATACCCGAATGGTTAAAAAGATAGCCGATGATATCTGATCGACAAGTTAGTGACCATCCCTCGTGTTGCAAATTAACACAGAGCAACCATTATAACGGGATATTCATTGAAAATAAGACGATAATAAAATTGACTCGTAACCTGACGAATCGAAGTATCATTGAAAATCCAGATCTTCCGAGATGTATTGTTTGTTCATCAGAGAAAACTACAGTATACCTCAGTATAAAATAAAGGCATTTTGTGAAACGCTAATTTGTTCCCTTTAGTCAGGATGTCTAAAATGGCGTTGTTCTGAGTTATATTCACACTTTGTCTGATTCTAATTTGCAGAGCAGCCGTTGAGTTTATTTTGTATTCCTACTCGCTGATGGTTCTCACTACCTACTACTCTGGAGACCTCGCCAACCGCAGAAGTTGGACGGTGACAAGGAAATCCAATATGTGGCACTAATGTGGTGAACGTCAAAGGAAAATTTCAATGGAGAAACCGCCGCGAAATGGATACGTGCTTGGATTATAGAACCGAAGAGACTATACGCCATACACAGTACCGTAAAGTCACAACAATAATTTTAGCATGGCATTAGGAATCATACTATTTATTGAATTTGCAGAATAACAAAGCAAATAATTTTGGTAGAATTGCACAAAAATTGTATAAGCAATTTAGCCGTATTAATATGAATTTAGTTTTATTTTTGTCCATTTCGGTGCCATAAGTGATTAATCCTAATACAGTTATCTACATATATTTTCGAAATAATTATAAGTTTTCCTACCTATCGTCTCTCTTCTCTTTCCACAAAAGATCCCCCACGCGGCATCCCAAAAGATGACATACGCCCTGAGGGAAATTATTAAATACGTAGCCTCCAGGGTGGAGTTAATCTAAAAAAAACTAAATACTGATTTTACATTTATCACAAGATGTGTGTCAAAAGAAGAGTTGATATTTATTTAAAATGTTTATATTTTTGATGCAATTTTAGGAATGGAGAATTTTTTATAAAATTACATTAAAAGCTTAAAATTCTAATTCTACTAAATAATCCATTATTATTTAATTTTTTGTACCCATTTAGTTATTTACAATGTCGCGACTGAGGAAGGTTTCGGACTTGTTGTACAGCAACCATGGCACTAGTGCGTTAAATAATTAACATTTTTGACTTTAGGTAACTATGTACTAAACTGCCATGAAATTTGGATGTTCATTTCTGTATGGATATGAAAATAAGTGTTCTAAGTTGAGCTCTGAATTCTGTCAAGTCTTAAATCGTGTGGCAGTTTATTTCAGACTTTATCCTACACTACGAATGTTAAGCCTTGGATACCTTAAACACTGACATCACCCTTTATTAAGAAATCATCAATGAAACTCATCCTCGCAGCACTTCCATCATTGTGTTGACAAGGAGACAAATAAGCAGCCAATCGTGGAGCAGGAATTTCGCTCGGATTGTTTTCGACCTTTCCCACGATTCTAATTAGAAGTAAAAAAAAACGAATACCCTTGTACAGGTGAACGAACCACTTTTTTGTTTGTTTCAACCGCTGTACCCAAGATATCCCCTCGTAAACGGGCAACGAATGGACCCTGATGCTTACACATATTTTTTTACGTGTTATTAAAGGAAAATCAGTAGGAAGTGGCATTGGTGGTCTACACATAAACTGAGAATTAAACTGATTTTCATAAAGAAGCCAAGAAGAATGTGTAAGAACGTATATATGTATTTGAATGAAACAAATAACTTTTTATTTATTTATTACACGCCTTATTGGGTTTTTCTTTCGGGTAAGCTAATTGTATCAAGAATTATACTTAAAAAAAAGAAAAAAAAAAAAAGGTAATGACGAAAAAAATTGTAACAAAAACACAGAACAAAATACATAGATTTAAATGTGAACAGCAATTAAGAATCATCACGCATATATAATTGAATTTAAAAAATTCTACATAAAAAAATAGTAGAAGCGTAGAAGTTATATGGGTACATAGGTCTATTTCTGTCTAGAAGAATGAAAGTGAAAGAATATACAAAATTTTAATTGATTAGTTTTAAGATGAAATTATCACCCATATCAGAATATTTATTTCCGATACTGTGAAGTCTCGGAATCGGAGAATTTTGATAAGCTAGCGTCCTGATGTTATTGAAGTAAAAAGGTAATATATGTCGGTAAGATTTTACTATGTAAAAATATACCTATAGTATTATATTATTATGAGTATATATTTATATATACACAGGGCATAACAGCACCTACCCGGAGGATTTTAAACAGCGATTCCTGAGCATATTTGAAGTAAAAAGTAGATGTCATTTTACTGTCCGATAATTTTCTTTCTATTAAAAACAAATATAATAAAATATGTGTATGTTGCCACTGATCACGCTGCTACACTCCTCTGTCACCGCGCTGCTGGAACGAGAAGCAGTTCACGGAGAATAATGTTATTTGAAAAGACGATAATTTTAGTAGAAAAAACGATAATTTTAATAGTAAAAACGGTTAAAAACGGGACTGAAGTTTTTACGAACAAATTAACAGGGTTTCAATGTTTATTGGCGGGAACATGTAAGAATAATTTGTTGGTATACGTAATTTCGCACGCATGTTACCGCCAATAAACATTGAAACACTGTTAAATTGTTCGTAAGAACTTCAGTCCCGTTTTTAACCGTTTTTACTATTAAAATGATCGTTTTTACGAATAACATTTTTCTCCGTGTATCACATGTCCCGTTCTGGCTATGAGGACGGACCGCCAAATTCATTCGGTCTCATTTCATGTTAATATGCCTTCAATTCGCAACCAAAAATGACGAAAGAAGACATCAGTTTCGAAAAAAAAACACAAATATTTGCTAAAGGAAACTATTACGAATAACAAGTCAAACTAGAAAATAAAATCTCACCGCATCATTTTTTGCAAGTGGATTCAATGATTGCGGAACGATTGAAACAGACAAGTTTCCACATTCCAAATTCTAACAGTCGCTCCTTTAACATATTAATAATGTCAGATAACTGAACAGTTTAATCTATTTTTATAGCGCCATATTGTAATATATTACATCATATGAACTTCTTGTAGGACGTATTAGACATTTACGGACAGCCGATAAATCTGTTATAGGTGTCTGGTTAGGCATTATAATAATCTGTTTTTTTTTGTTTGTTCGAAAAAAAAATTAAAATATTTTTATGTTACATAAATGGTTGTTTGACAGTCTATGTTGATAATAGAAACACTAATATAATATATTGTAGTCATGGAAATTCTCTCTTGGAAACTTTCGTCATCAAAATTGCTGGATTTAGAGTACACGTGCTTTTTGGATTGTGAATTATATTTCCGAAGTGTAAAGGTTGACTTCAGAACATTTGCGGATCAATAATATCAAGAATTGTGCTGATATTCTGTACCCCAATTTCTGAATAAAAAGGGAGGCCTCCTATACTTGCAGAGATCGACAACGTTAGTGTTTCTGTTTTTCAATAGAAAGTGTACAGACAGCCATTCTTTTGTGATATACATATAATTGTTCGCGCAAATAAATTCACAATTATATATTTTTGGGTACTACGCTCAGAGAGATCTGGGACTATTTACATGTCCCAGACTCATATATTATAATCCAGTATCAATTACATTAAATAAATACTGCTCTTGTTTAAAATTGGCACCAAATTAACGATAATGCCACGAGTAATGAAAAATACCATAAGGAATGCCATGTACCCATGTAATGGCATTATGTCGAATCTCCAAAAACCTAGTTTTGAGATAAAAATCACCACAAATTGGTGATTTTGGACAATTTGTTACTTTTCCGCAAACTAAGGATAGTAGCAATTTCAATTTTGATAAAAGGTTAGATTTATCCTTCATTTAATATATCACATATTTTGAAATCCATCCTCAATCAAATCATTCACAAAATCTATTTACAAATTAACTTAACAAAAAATAAACTAAAAAACTTCAAATTTTCAATTTGAAAATAAAAATAAATGCAAAAGTTCTAGAGTTCATTGAACCGGGGTAACAGACAGAGGCATAATCGGTATTAGTATTTTTAATGATATAAAATAATAAACAGGCACCTGCCTAAAAAACTTACGTTTGTACGTTTGTTGTGGTCTATGCCATAATAACGACATGTTTGAGTATAGATTAAATGCGAATCGGCTATTAGAGAACACAGATGTCCATCACTGCGAAAAACTTCATCTCGCAGTTCCCACACTGCTATCAAAGCACCGTCATCCCTTTATGGGCCCTACTGCAACCGGGATCCTCAAACTTGGAGGTTTATTTTCTGATAAGTCTCAGCGAATTCTGCAATGAATAAAAAGAGTGTAAAAACTATAAATTTGCTAAATAGAAACAATTTATCAATGGCAGAAATTGTAGAAAAAAAAGTCTAAAATAAATGTTAAAATAAATTTTGATCATAATTACTTTTATTTTCTTCAATGGTTCGTTTTTCTTGGGTTTTCTTTTCATCGCATTTCAACTGCATTAACTTATTAAATGCACGCCACTGATATTGAAGTTTTGTTTTTTTAATATATATAAATATTAAAAAAAAAAAAATTATTGGTTACAAAAGGATACATAAATTACAAATATATATTTTTTTTACAGTGATTAATTACATACTATATGTAATTAAATGAAACAATATATCTTAGTTAGAACCACTGATTTATTTAGTTACACGCCGACCGGTTTCGTATTTGATATATTTTTCATACTATATGTATTTGATGTACCTCCATAAATAAGTGTATGGGGGGATGTTATTACATTGGTTTTATTTGACATGTTTCAGTATAATTTTTAAGGTGAGTTTTAAATTCTTTTATGTTAGTATTCATCATTCTAATTTTTTCTGGTAATGAATTAAATTTTTTTACTATAATTGTAAAAAACTTTTAAATTTTGATTAACTCTGGTACCTACTCCTTGATATTTGCTATACCAGCGAAAAATCGTAGGTGTCGCTACATTGATACAATTAAAAAAGAAGGGGGCTTCAAAAATTCACTTCATTTTTAGTTTCATGAAACCCCGATTTACTTGTCACTGGAAAAACTATTATTTTGTTGAATCTAGGAAAACTTGGTATTTATCACCGGGGACCGCCTAAATACTGAAAAATATTAAAAAGTGTTGATAATAATAACAAGTCATCATGATTGGTGGCAGATATGAGAACTCAATTAGAAATGTGGCAGCAAAAAGTATCTGTTTCTGACCAAAAAATTGTACCTTCTTCACTCTATGAATTGATCGAGAACATTTCTTTATCATTATCATGGCACTATATCCCGAGGTGAAATTTAGCCCTAGGCGGCGCCTTACAACTTCGATTAATCGACCTACTTGCTTTCAATTATGCATGCTCTACTTAATTGTATAATGCATTTGTTTGCATGTATATGGGTATTTTGTTCACATTTAACCTTTGGTGATAGGCGATGGGGGTCATAACTTATGAAAGATTCATTTAGCATTTTTTATTATTATTAACTATAACAGTTGAAGCACCTTTTATATCATAACCTTGCGCTAATCCTGTTTACGCCGCATACCAACCTGTCCTTTGCCTGCACACAAAGCCCGGTACAAATGAGAGGCGCGTCCTTAATGCGGGACTCCCGGGCTGATATGGGGCGAGACCAACATACGTAGCCAACAACCTACCTACATACACACATAATGCTCACAATAATAATAAAAAGAGGGTCAATCTGGCAACACACACGGTCAGTACCTACCTGGCAGCCGGCGGTGTACTATTGAACGATAATATTAATTGGATTATTTGCAGAGCGCCTTTTTTGTAAAAAAATCACTTTATATAAAAATCATTAACAACGTACAATTTATTATGGGCGGGTATATCAGTCTTTGCTAAGGAGCACATTCCTTGCTCAACTTAAATCGCCGAAAACGGCCGCTTAAGCCGTGGTAAGCTGCAGAATAGTTCCTTTGCTAGACGCTGTAGCGCTATTGGCAAAAACACATTTGTCATCTGTCAGATTTCACATTGCTTCGGTTTCGATCTGCTACGTACGGACGCAATAAATTACATTGGAGGAATAAGTTTACCTATCAACATGGAATTCGAACTTTCTTCGAGTGATGACGATTTAGACATCGTTTGACGTTTGGTTGTTTGATAATAACCATAGAGTCCATAGATACTTACATAAATAGATTGGTTCGGTATAGAAATGACTAAAATTATCATAGACTAAACGTTTAAAATTGGTCAACTCTAGGATTACGACTGATATACGGATTGTGTGCTAAGCCATGCTGAGCTCCACATTCCGTCAAAGCCGAGCTTTAGACGTAGAGAGTACCTTTTAGAGTTCCTAGGATCTACTTTTATCATTTACAAACAGATACTGAAAACATACCTACTTACCTGGCAGGTTACTTCCTATAAACACACTTTTATTGGAATGTTTATGCTTTGCGGAGATCCGACTTTACACGTAGATGATACTATATTTAAAACACTGGACATTGCATGATTTTACATTTGCTATTTTAGACTCCATTACAAATATGGATAGTACGCGGTAAGTTGACAATTGTTACCCTCACAATTGCTTATAGATGCAATCGTAAGCACAAAGGACACACAAGTTAGCAACCTATTATAATATATTAGTCAGTTTAAATTTTGTTTGATTTTGATAGGCCTGAATTAAGATTGCTTCATAACTGCCATTCAAATAATTTATTTATTTATTGATCACATTTAGTTACACAAGTTACAAACAAATTATAACTATTTACACAGAGTTAAGGGGAAGACATGCGAAAAAATGCAAAATCGTACAAAATCTTGTGTTTTAGTTTTGAAAATTTGATCGCTTAGAAATAATATAGATGCTTCAATTAAATTCTGTGAGTAGAACACATCTTGGCCTTTGAAGTGGTCGAGTATTTTTGTGTTAAGTTTTTTAATAAGCTTAGAAAAAAATTATGCGTCTGACCTATAAAAAATGGTTAAAAGTGAAAAATCTCCTACTTACAAATCCTTTTTCTGATGTTGTTTTATTGAATAATGTAGCTAATTAAGTTTCTTATAGAGTGATCGGAAAACATTTTAATATTTGTATCCGAACTTCACAAAATAAAATAAAACGTGCATTTTGGCGACGTTTCTTTTCAGTGAATAAAAATAGGCGGTACGCAACGAATTTGTAACTGCGAATTTCACCCTTCTGTCATGTACAGAAGGATTTTAGCTTGTCGCTCAGTCTACGCCCAGAACCCGGGGCCAACGGACATGCCTTAATCTACGCCTCGATCTTTAAAAATGTACTTGCGGAATAACAAAACACTGTTGTTTGCTAGAGATTAGGGTTTTTATTGGTAAACGCCCAGAAATCGTTCGCTCCGCCCGATTCCGAATGAGTCAAGGACTAGTGGATCATCTTAAGTCAAATAATGTATATATGGATATAATATGCACAATGGATACATACACGTGCGTCGAGGATAAGTTGCAATACTTTTGTGAAAACTCATTAAACTATGGTCCTGTCAATAATTAGTTCTGGGAAACTAATTATTTAAGAAATTACATTTTATTTCTCGTATCATGATGACCATTGATCAATAAAAGATATGAAAGTGTGGTATATTATTTAATGTATCCTTATTATGGATTTATTAAGGCTTTTTGATTCTGTTGGAAGTAAAATGCAGGAATAGATAATTTCAAGTAACAATCAAATTATTCCAGGAAAGATTTTCTTGAATTTATTTCCATATAATATATTATATTATAAACGTTTGATGTCAGTACTTAAGTATTATATTGCCTATCTCTAAGTGTGCAATTCTTGTGTTGATAGCAATTTACCAGAATGGTTGTTCAGCTGCTTGTAAGCAGATAAAAATTAACATTTTTTTAAAACAGAAACTAATTAAAAAAATAGAAAGGTAGAAGAGAACTTTGAATCAATTAAATTTTCTTTAAACAAAAATGTCATGATTTTAGCAATACAAAATAAAAATGAAGTTGAATACGATTCAATCAAACTTTTAATGTAAAATCTATCATCTTCCTTAAGAGGCTAGACTTTGCACTAGTAGATTGTAATGGACAAGTTAACTCTATATGTGTTAAACTTCCAAAACGTTACGGTCAGTTTTCTAAAAGCCCAATAGGATAATACAAATCAGACGATTTTGAGAATGAGAGATTTCATCCTGCTCCAACTTTTAATATATCGGTGATTAGAAACATAACCATTTTCAACATAACCAGTCTAGGCCTCAGGAGACGCCCTTTGGACCTCATAAATCCAGCCGGGGAATGAATGGAGCGGGCATTCGTTGACCACATGTTCGGTGGCCTACACTGCACCGCATTCGCACATTGCCGATTCATTAAGGCCCCATCTATGCATCACATGACAATCATCTTAATATCTGTAAATCACGAGACGCCAAATTATTAAAATCCTCTTTAAAAGTGGATATTAATTTTTTTTTTTTTTTTTCTTTTATTATTTAATAAATTTTTACAAGTTACAGTTTTTGACATTTTTTTAACTACCATACTAGGCTACTGCCCGTGTTGTGGTAGTCATACATAATGAATATATGAACTAAAAATACTTTTTTACAGAAGCAGATAATAAAAACTAGGTAATAAATAATGAGAAATAAGAATGCAGAAAAGAAAAAAAAAGATATTTAAAGATAAATAAAAGTAAATACAAATATTAAAATAATAGTGAGCTGAAAAATAAAGAGAGATAAATATTTTAAAGAAAGAAATAGAAATTAAAAATAATAAACATTAAGATTATAAAACAAATAAAATTATATATTATATTGTTTTGAACGCAGGTTAAATTGTGGTAGATATAATCTACAAGACGATTATGTTTATGGTCACATTCAATTTCAGTGATGTGAAACAAGTTGGAATAAAGCTGTGACAGGATAAATTTTATAATTTTTTGTTTTGTTTTTAAAAGTGTTAAGAACTCATGTAATCTTTAAAGAAAGCTCGTCCCTTTTCAAATATCCAATGCTGTAGACGGGCGGTAAAGGCGGATACTGAATTATTTGACTTAATATCGGTACTCAATGCATTAAATATTTTCGGAGCTATGAACCAGAATTGTCGTTGAGCGAATGTGGTTTTAGTTTTTGGGACCATGCATCCCAGGTTTGATGAAAAGCGGGTGTGTGCTTGATGTTGTGGAGCCACCAGTAAGTTATTTTTCCGTATAAAACATAAGCTTATTTTAGTAAATAGCTGACGAATATCTAAGACCCTTATTTTATCAAATAGTTCACTTGAGGGATGGGTAGGTTGGCATTTAAATATAATTCTCAAAATTAGTTTTTGTATAGTAATAATCGGATAGATAATGGATTCAGCACAACCGCCCCATCCCACTATACCATATGTTGCTACAGATTGAAAAAGGGCAAAGTATACGCTTCTTAGAGTAAGTAAATCTAAGATAGACCTAAGGGAGCAGAAAATATAGCAGAGTTTACGGAGTTTTTTTACTGTGTCACTGATATGGGCTTCCCAACGTAGTTGGTTGTCTATGAGTATTCCCAAATATTTAACTACATTTGATGATTTAAGGAAAGAGCACGTACAATTTATATTAGGGATATTATTGGGAGTTTGTAAATTGAGTGAACATGAGTGAATGATAGGTTTAGGGCAGTTGTTGGGTAAATTATGTTTGCGGATGGAAAATGTCATATATTGTGTTTTGTCGATATTAAGTGTGAGTAGGTTTGTATCAAGCCAATGCTTTACTTTTAATAGACCATTATTAGTTTTGTTGATAACTGATTCCCATGTTTCATCTTCGAATATTAGAACAGTGTCATCGGCAAATGATAATATCATACCTCCAATATTCATGGCACATAGTGAGTTAATATATATAAGAAATAATATTGGTCCTAGTATACTGCCTTGAGGTACACCATAGGATACAGGTAATTTTTTGCTTATATGTATTTTGTCAGAGTGGATAAGAGTTTGTTGTGTTCGGTTTATTAGATAGTTTTCAAACCATGTATAGGCTACTCCTGTTATTCCAATCTGACGTAGTTTTTTTAGCAGTAAGGAATGAGAGACCGTATCGAATGCTTTTGCTAGATCGAGAAAGACAGCAAGTGGTTTGCGACCAATGTCAAGGTTATAGGAAACGATCTTTGTGAGGGCGGCAATTGCATCTGATGTACTCCTACCTTTGCGAAAGCCATATTGGTTATCGGATAATATTTTGTTATCTTCAAGGAACTTACATAATCTATGTTTCACCGCTTTTTCTAGAATTTTAGATATTGTGCTTAGTAAGGAAAAAATTGATTAATAGAACAAATTTATGCCATAATTAAAACTGAAATACTTGTTTTATTACAAAATCCTTATTCGGATTAGCATAGTTATTGCATGGCTCCGCAATTTGATCGTGGGAACTGTTCTGATAACGCCGTGCAAGTCCCACACATCTGCATACGACTGAAGTATTCGTATCCGTACGCAGTTCACCACACACACGCCGCCCTAACCCTGAATGAGTTGTTTGACAAACAGATGTGTATTGCAGGTGTCCCACATTCGAGAATTCCAAACATCAAATGAATGGAAAGCCTTATAAAGAATATTGTACAATATAACAATAAAAGGGTGTGTTCCTCGTCTATCAAAACCGCTCATATCAAGCCCACGTCGCATACAATTTACGAATCCAACCCCTCGAATAAAACAGCGTTAAGCTCCATTATCGCTTGAAAGTTTTTGATAGCTTGCGATTTTTTATCGGATTCGAATAGTTTTCTCACGCTAGTACCCCGATGTTTGGCCGAATCTGATTTTATGAGCCAGGTGCTTTTGCAGTGATGTGCGAGGGGGATGGGTCTATGCGTCTGGCTATAGTGGGAACGAGACTGGACATGTTTTAAGTAGGTAAGAGTATGTGATTGGTGAGACATTGTTTTTGCTTGAGCCCCTGCTCTTGTGAATGGAAGGTTACCGCCGGTGGTCCTTGGATCTTGGAGCAAGTCCTTTCTTGTAATAAAATGTCTCGAAGCAAAAAATTCAAAGTAATCAATAAGTAGATATTAATATTTAATAATATTTATTTTATTAGAAACAGTATTTTTTTTTGTGGACACTTACATGGATACATATACATAGAAGTCATCAAGAAATCAATCTGAATTTATACATAAGGGTAATCATAAAAATGTATTCGTTTGAAATATTTATCTAATGTTTACGCTGTTATGAAATGAAATATTTAAGCAAAACTTTATTTTGCCTCACTAAGTTTATTTTTTTATCAAAAATTGACATGAAATCGTCTTAACTACACAATGGATGATGTAATGTTCCCACGTATGATGGTGATAAGATCTGAAAAGATTATTTCTTCGAAATCTTCAAAGAATATTATTTAATTAAAACACTGATATTTAAGTCAGGGCAAATTTATCTGTAGATAGGTATGTACAATATAATTAAACCAAATTATTAAACATACATACTTATTTCGGATGTCTGTGATATGCGTTAGTCCTGTGTAAAATGTGATTCAATGAAATTTAAATTAACTTCGAAATTAAAGTTTAATTTTTTAAATTGGGAACGATTTAGTGAAGAATGCAGATAATCGATAGAGCAGAAGAATGCAGATAAGCATTATTTATAATATTTTTAACACTTTTTTAAAATTGGAACTGATTTGACAAGATTTCAAACTATCCTGTGATATTTCATGGGTTTGCGATAGCATTACGTTAAAAATGCTACTCTAACAGTTTTAATTTAAAAAAAAAACGATAGTAAACATCACAACCAAAAATAAACAACATATTATTTCTTGTTTGTTTACTACAGTTATCATTTTGATTCCACCAAAAACCACCAAAATAAATTAGTTGACCAAAAACACAGGATATGGATGGTTATACTACATAACGTGGGAAACTCCAAAAATACACGATTTTTTCACAGGAAGTTAAGGGTCGGCGCGTGCGCGTTTAGCCGTGTAATTTATTCCATTTTCGAATCAAATCCAACGAACATGTGTATCGGAAGGGTGGATACCTCAATTATACTAGGTGACCCAAAATTTTAGCGTAAAAAATCAGCATTTTGTTGTTGTTGATCGCGGTTTCTTTCTAAATGATTAAATGGAGGTTCCATAATGTTCCTACTTTAGAATATTCAATATTTACATACATATCTAATGTAATTACAATTACGTAGAATTTTCGTAATTTCGTCCCCTTGGAATAACAAGGTTCCATCTGCCTTGGCAACGTCGTGCGATAATGGGATCTATAGTAAGCTACTTTAGAGCTCATTATCGCACTCTAAAGTACCGCTACCGCAACAGATGGAACCTTGTTATCCCATAGGGTCGATTTATAAGCGATAAAATAAATATATCCTATATGAACTATTTATGCACAAAAATCTGGAATTTTTTTAGGGCAAATCTGCAAATCTTTTTGCAAATCTCTGGCGGGCCGGATCCGGCCCGCGGGCGGTATGTTGGTGACCACTGTATTAGGGGATAAAGTGTTATCTACCTGGAAATATTGTTTAAAAAATAAATCATTTTTATTTTGCGAATATGATAGTATATCTTAAACTTTCTTAATCTCTCCTCCTTACCGATAATAAGTTAGATCGAAGTCATCTTTACATATTTATTTAGACGCCTCAAGGATGGCGAATAACTTAAGTAAGACAAAACTGTGATTTGTACAAGAAATCATAATTCATCTGACGAATTGGATATGGACGAATTGATAATATCAAAAACCAATTAAATACCGGTATTATTCTTGAATTATGTTTAAAACCCACTCATAATGCTCCAAAAAGTATTTGCGTCACATTTGTCTACCAAAAAGTAATAATTTTCAAAAATTTTATGGCTCTGCTATGTCACCCTGTACATTGTATCTACGGGAAGTGAATATTCAGGGACTGGCTGGTAGCTGCTTATTGATATGACCGATTCTCGTGCGAAGGACCTAAACAGCTATTACCTGCAGGAAGCACCTGTGCCCGGGAGTATAGTGACTATGGTCATTTTAAAATTTAGAGGACTTACCTGCTTTATGGTTTTTACGAATCCAGGCGTGTGTATTGTCTTGTTTAATGTGACAAATGGGTGGATGTGACATGGCAGTTTGATTTCTGATGGATGGTATGGTAATTATTTTTTTATAAATTTATCCAGATTAAATCCAAAATACTCAACAAAAAACTGAATAGTTAAAAATCTAACGTATTTTTATATTTAGATGCAAATGTACAAGGGGCCGGAAGAAATTTTTTTTTTTTTGGTTTTCGGTTATCAAGTTCATCAAATACTTTTTAACACAAATTTTGACATACATCTTACAAAAATATTTGTAACTAACTAAACTAACTAACTAACCATCACGCCGTTTCCCCACAGGGGTAGGCAGAGAGGACGGACCGCTAAACACCTCGATCTTGGCACACACTCTTTGCCTCATTCACATTCATACATATTCTTCTATTTTTCCGACTCTTGACATGGCCCGACTCAAGTATCAGATTCACTTGATCGTGCCAAGTCTTCCTCGGATGTCCCCTACTTCGTATACCATTCACACTTGCATCGTATATTCTCCTTACGCTCCTTTCTTCGTTCATTCGCTTTACATGCCCAAACCATCTGAGGGTTCCTTTCTTAATTTTACGCATTACGCTTACACTTGCATTCTTTTCGAATCTCCACATTTATCACACGATCATACATGGTTTTACCACACATACGCCTCAGGGATCTTATTTCAACAGCATTCAGTCTACTTTCATCCTTCCTCTGCCAGTTCCATGCCTCACTGCCATATATCAGGGTAAGTACAAGCACTTCATTGTGGACTGCTAGCTTCGCTTCTTTGGACAGCTTTTTGTTACCTGCATTTACCCTTCTTTCAATATCTCTATCAGCCTTCCCATCTCTCGTAAACATACTACCCAAATACCAAATAATAACCAAATACCTAATAATAGTAACTAATAACTAATAAGTAATGAAGTATTATGGTAGGGGGCCGGAAATTTTTTTTTTCTATTCGGTTATCAAGTTCATCAATTCTTTGAGTCTGGTCTTGTCTGGAGTCTGGCGTTAGAAAAACCAAAGAGTACGTAGGTATTCCTTTCCGTTCATACCCACACATTTATGAATGTAAACGCACAGAAGTGTGGGCCAAGACAGCATTGTGTGGTGGTCCGTCCTTTCTTCCTACCCCGGAAGGGAAACACCGTGATGGTTAATTGTTTATGTTATTAGACCATTTTTTTTTAAAACACCCTTTATATGATTGCGATTTTAACAAAAATGGCACATTATAAAACGAGTCGTATAATTTTTATATCCGCTTCCGCTATATCAATTTCTATTAATCTGGAAAAAAACCTCTCTCGGAGCAGATTTGGAAAGGTCTGTAGAGTAAATAAATAATTGTATAATACTGTCTTCAAGATAAATTTTTATAAATAACTAGCTGACCCGGTAAACTTCGTACCGCCTCAGAATCAATAAATGTTGTGTTTAATTTATTAGCTGTTCTCAAATTATGTCGACCAAGGCACATTATTTGAAAAGCCGTTCCATACAAAATATATGAAAAAAATTATTTTCTTCAAAATTCATTTCTCCGTGATTTTTTCTGATGTTTTAATAATTATTCTGTTAATCGGGACGGAGACAAATCCAACAAATCAAAGATCATAAAAATCGGTCCAGCCATTCTTGAGTTATAAATGGTGTAACTAACCCGACTTTGTTTTATATATTAAGATGTACATAACTTTCTTATACATTGACAGAGATATGTAAAGTAAGACGCATGTGATGAAATATAATATGTAACTATGCAGATATTTTAAGATTTATTTTTTTATATCCAAATAAAAAGTTGTAAATGAGTGTGGCCAATATAAATATGGAAATAATCATATACTTACTAATTATTTACACCTTCCGCTCAAAACGCATAAAAAATACAGCCGAACAGAGATAAATGCATTACCCTTGGTTTCGCAGTAATCTCTGAAGATATAATAATGGATTGTAGAATGGTACTGACTGCGGATGGACCAACAGCGTTAAAGGCCATATTGTTTTTTACGGTGTAAACTTTCCGCAGTTATAAAAAGCGGGATTCTTCCGCCAGGTGTCAGTGCCGACTAGCGGCGGACAGACAGGATGTCACGATCTTTGCATACGAGAATTATATACATTCATTATCCATCACTTTATTTAGCCTCGCATCATCCGGTCCGGCTTTGCCTACGAGAGATGGCTCGCAGCTAAAGGGGTGACCATGTTACAAATAATTAGTAGTTCTGTGAACAGTTCTAGACCTCGCGTCTAAAATATGGTTTAATTTTCTTTTATTTAATAAATCAAAACCAAAATTCCCTCTGAAATTAAAATATTTGTAAGTAGGTTCTTAAATACTTACCTACTTAATTAAAAACCACTGTATTATTATTTTTTAATTTAAAAAAAATAATTATACAATTTATCCAAAAAAACATCACTATTAACAACAATTCTATTTTCAAACTTATTTCAGGCAGGTAGGTTCCATAATATTGAAAAAAATGCGAAAAAGGCCTTTCGCTCATGGAGAAACCGAAACCGAACTAAAACTGGTTATCAAGAAACCACTTACTCCATCACTGATAAAAATCTACAATGGCTATATAAACAATGCAACATTTGGCTACTACACAAAAAAAGAGAATGCATCACCAAGCTCTTCCTAATCGATAATTCCTCATCCTTTATTTACACATGTTTTATTTCCAATTTCAGATATTTATTCTTTCTTCTTATTGATTTATTATTCTTGCAACTTGTATTTTAATGTTTATTTTCTGACTATTTCCCTGTTTTTATCTTTTTTAATGTTCTAATTATTACCTTTTTTTTTGTTTATTTTCTGACTATTTTCCTGTACACCTTTTATCTTTTTTAATGTTTTAATTATTACCCGTCTCAGAACAGACAACGTCTAGTGAGGCGGGTAACTTACTAGTTATAAAATAATGTATTATCTCAATAAACGCCCGGGTTGCCGGCAATGAAATTGAATTGAATTGATACTGCAAATTACTCGAAAACTGACAGCTCGTCCGGCAACCTGGCAACCTGGCGCCGGGTCGCCGCGGCCACTAGCGACTAGCACGACGAATTGCAAGTGTGCGGACCATCACTTTGAAATACACAGGAAAAGATACTTGAATAGCAAACTGTTTTTTTTTCATTTGCCCCGTGAGCGAATGCACTAAGAAATTCGAAATAAAGACGACTATTTTACTACTTCACGTGAAAAAAAATCTTTACTGAAACATTAAAACTTCTATTACCATCTTCAATCGGAAGCGGAAAATACAAACAAATTTTTAGGCAGACGAAATGCAAAACGATCGTTTTAATTCGTGACTTAGCTAGGTTCAGTTAATAATATATATATTTGCTGCAAATCACAATCATAACAATCTCTAACCTCAAGTGGAATTATGTTGGACGTGGGCGTGTGGCAAGACTTACAACAGATGACCATTTTAATCATACTGTCATCGGATGGCGTCCTTTGTTGGGAGAGGTCGCCCACAGATGAGATGGGCTGTTAATTTCAAGATAACTGTACGCTTCGGGTGGGTAGAATTCAGGAAACGTCAAATTTGGAAAAAATTGAGAGATGCTTGAAGGCTCATGAAGAAGAATCTGATTGTATGATGAGGCAAACACTCTCGATTGGTATCTCTATCATCATGAAAATTGTACACCACCTTTTTCCGAAATATCTAGGTGAGTTATCAGTCTATTTCTTGCTCACACTTCTAGCTCCAGCTTTTGAACACTCTATTTAGGAGTGAAAAATTAATATTGCGTTGATTGTTCAATAAAAGTTTTGAAAATTTTATCAAATACACTATGGGTACCTAGATGTTAGTGCTTCCGCTGACGAGTGCTGACGAGGCAACTGAAAAAAAAACAGATTTCAACTAAATTCGCTATCCTGTGTATGTAAATATGACGGTCCGCACACTACACAGTTTCTCAAAAACCCGTTGTCAATGGCAACGCAAGCAGTGACTCGAAACTCACCATGCTAGTTGCTACGATGACAGCTGATTTTTCTTCGTCTATGCTTAAACAAGTTGAGATAATTACTGAAATCGTAAAATTTAGTGGCGCCGTCATAGAAGTTTGGTTGGAAACCATAGCAACCAGCCAGTTTTAGTTTGGTTTCAGTTTCTCGGGTGGGCGGAGCGCCTAATTCGTATGAATTAGCCTATCCAAACATTATTTTAATAGTATGATTTTTATATTTATTCTATAAATACTATAGATTATTGTCTAACTGATAAGATGCAAACACCTTGCCCTAAAACGCGTCGATTTAACATAATCGCTTTAACAATGAATTATTGTTCTAATGAGGTACTAAATAAATTGCGAGTAGCTTTAAATTTGTAAACTGTGAAAAAACATATCGTAAGCCACCACATATGGAAGAATGTGGTGGTAAGTGGTTACACATCGTCTGGCAAAATATCATCATTTCTGATTTTACGATTAACGTACAAGTCTTCTCCCGCATGTTACATCAACGCTATTTTCTAAGATTTATATGTCGGAAACCACAATATATGTCCTTGAAGAAGAAGATAACAATAATAATTTTTTTTTTAAATGTGAAATGAACAAGACACAGAAAAATAATAAAAAGACGCGAACCCAGAACCTTACGTCTTACCGGGACATACACCTCTACCAATTGGGCCACTGCGATCTGTTATGAGACTGTCGTAATTGTCAACTTTATATTTCAAATTTCAAAATTAACAATATTAACTTCGACTAATGTTTTTTCCATATTATTGGCAGCTTCCTTTATTATTGGAAACAAGTATTCAAAGAATGTATTTGTTACCTAGTTAGTGTCTCGGATAAATATATCCGATTTTATTTTTATGGAACACCTATTGACTTTTTATAAAAGTCTAAATGAATATTTTTTTTTTTTATTAGAAAAACTCTCTTTTTAACTTTTGAAGGTCATTCCCATCAATGTAATACATCATTGAAGAAGAAGATAACAATAATAATCTAATTTTAATCGCAGTGGCCCAATTGGTAGAGGTGTATGTCCCAGTTGCGACCATTATCTTTTATTATTTTTCTGTGTCTTGTTCATTTTCATATTTAAAAAAAATAGATTATTATTGTTATCTTCTTCTTCAATGATATATTACATTGATGGGAATAACCTTCAAAAGTTAAAAAGAAAGTTTTTCTTATAAAAAAAAAAAAAAAGGAATCACAATACATGTGATTATCTTTTATGAAGTTATGCTGTTTTTTTTGCTCTCCTTCAAAATTTGTATTAGTAGCTTACGACATATAATAATTTATTGAACGATATTAGTGATATGAACAGTCAAATACTGTTTTTTCAATGTTGAATTACTGATATCTGAATTTTTTAATAATTATTAAATGGCCACTATTTTGAGCCCTATTGTCACCCTACCAAAATCAGAAAGATCATTGCGAAATAGCCTCCGTGTATGTTTGTACATTGAATTAATGCGCAGGTTTTTTCTCCATTGGCAACATAATGGCACGATTTAATGATTGGTAAGCTACGCAGGCGGAGGGAAAATATTATTGGATTAAATTTTAAATCTTTTTTGTTCAAAAATCAGCTTCACCACCTGCTCTAGGTTGAATGGTTAATTCGATTTTATCCTTGTCGAATTATTCAGAATACGTAGGAAGGTACTAGATCTTATTTAAATATTAAAATAGTAATTAAATTAACTTCCCACGCTGAATTGAGATTTTTTTGATTTATTTTAGACTATTTCCATTTGAGGATGAAGATAGCATAAAATATTGTTCATAAATGAATTTATATATTTGAATATTATTTTTACATCCATGGATTGATATGTAGGTATTATATTTGAGTTGTCAAGTATTTTGTTCTCCTTTGCTCAATTTTGGTTCTTGACCTTTCTAACTGATTTCCCTTACCCCAACCGCTAAAATTATCGTTGCTATGAGGCGGAATAAAAAAATGTGCACATTATTTAAGGGGGGGATATCAAAACTCGGCTTCACTGCAGTTAGGTATTTTTGGTACTTGTACAGCCCGCTAGCGAACCACAATTTTTGCCGTCTATGGGGCAGACTCGGGTAAGATTGACACCAAATTGGTAAACCATTTAGCATTTTGATAAAGTACGAAATAAAAAATACACTTGCTCTATAAAATTTAAATTTGTTTACTAGATAATGGATACAGCTAGACATACAAAAAATCATATTAGCAATGGAATGGATAGATAGAAACATCTTTTACGCCCTGAACCTTTTTTGACGTCTCCGTTTTTTACTCAATGAGACTTTGAATCTAATGGTGTTTTGACGTAGATTGTATGGTTTATAAAATGGTAATAACTGTATTTATAATATTACCGGAAAATAATGGGTGTGAATAAAGGGAGATCATAAAATAAAGTTGGGACAAATATTTTTAAGTACGTGCAATAGAAATGACAAAAGGTGGTTTTGTTTTTGAAAGTTTATTACGACAAATTTTTTCGTACTCAAGAAAGAATATATTTCAAAATATTAGCTCAGATAAACAAAAAGTAGAATGACGCACATAAACGAAAAATCACAAAATTTAATACAAATTGATATAAAATCAACTAAATGTAAACTTGGTATGCAAATATTCAGCATAATATCCTACAAAAATTGCCAAGACTTGTGGATTTTAGAATGATATTAATTTTATCTTTAGTACTTGTGTTAAACAGTGTCAGTCGTACGAAATTTTTAAACCTCTCAACAATAATAGTAGAATCTTTTTTTTATTTTTATATATAACTTCGCACAGGAGGCCCGGAGAAAAATTGTCTTTAAGAGCCCCATATTGTATGAAGGAGGAAACACAGAGGCCGGCAAATCGTTTCACAGCTGAGCTGTTGAACTCAAGAATGAGTGGTAGAAGCGACCCGTTCTCATGTGAGAAATTTCGACCGTGTATATATGTTGGGCGCGCGTTTGGCGTGTTTCCCGGCTTTGCACCGGTGCTGAAGGGATCAATGACGCTAGTTCCTCTCTGAAGCATCTTCCATGTATGAAATAACGGTAGAACAAGGATTCCATCGCGGTAGACGATCCTGAATAATTCTTGAAGCACGTGTGCTCCTGAGGCTGTTCCTTCTTATTGGCAGCTCGTGTACAAATTACCCAAAATTTATTTGACTCTCTCGACTCATCGCCTTGCCCCGCTGTGGGAGAGATGGATTCATACGTCCGCCACTCCTTTTTTTATATGAATACCTTACAAAAGTCCCACCTGCTCCCGTCTGGAGTCAGTGAGACTATGGCATCCCCAATTGGGGTATGTTGTGTGGCTGAAGGTGAATGGGGATGAGAAGGAAATATTGTAATTATTTCTACAAATCTCATGACATCAGAGCTCACCACTATATGTATATAGAATCCTTCGCGGGCGTGTGCACAACAAATCACCTATTGTTTCAGCGCAATCGAATGAATGGTATAGGAAATTTTTTATAACGCCAGAGCTCAGCACTACATATAGAAACCATTACAGGTATGTGCACAACAAATCACCAAAGTTTCTTTGCAATTGGAGTAATGCTTTAGGTACCGTATAAGGAATTACGAAGGTGTGCATTTAACAACTTACAAAAGTTTCATCACAGTCGGATAAACAGTACAGGAAATAAATTCATAACGCTAGAGCTCACTTGCACTATAATATATATAGAAACTTTCAAGGGCATGTACACGTACACGAAAAATCCGCCAAAGTTTCATCGCACTCAGATGAATGCTTTAGGTACCGAATAAGGGACAAACAAAGAAACATTAATTTTTTATGTATTTTTTTTACAAATTTCATGACGCCAGAGCTCACTATTATTTATAGAAACATTGGCGGGTGTGCACATAACAACTCACCAGAGTTTCATCACAATCGGATAAATGGTATAGGAAATAATTTCATAACGCTAGATAGGAAATAATTTCATACACGACAAATCGCTATCGGATAAATGCTTTAGGTTCCGCACGAGGAACAAACAAAGAAACATTCATTTTTATACGATAAAATAATTAATTATTTAATTTCTACTTTGCTTGTATAACACCCATTTCCTCATTCATTGCTTGACGAAACTGCAATGCGAGCGCGCGACCTCTCCCCTCAAATGTCCACTCATTACTGAATAAATTTCCAAAATGTTACCGTAAAACCTGCGCCTTACAAAAACATGTGTACTGGATTTGAAAATCCGATTGCCTAGATATCGAATGTGTTTTGGTAAATCCCTTCAAGCCATATGTTTTTTGGAATGATATGTTTCAGTGGATTCGTGTAGAATAAATAGACTCAAAACTACGGACATGGTAAAATATTATTTGTGGAACAAAGCATTTTTATTTTTAGTTGTGCGAATTTTTTTTTAGGATTATCTCGAAAAAACCATAGATGGAATTAGTCAACTCTCAAAACTTTAAGGCGCTCCGCTCCGCTGACGAGGCAACTGAATCCAAACTAAAACCGGCTGGTTTCTATGTCTTCATTGGTCAAAAACCTTGTTTAACCACAGACGAAGAACAATCAGCTGACAGCTGGCAACTGGCAACGGCCGGCCACGGCAATCAGCGGTGCTAGTCGCGAGTCACCGCTCTCGTTACCATTGACAACGGGTTTTTGAGTGATTGTGTAGTGTGCGGGCCATCACATTGTCATACAAAGACAGTTGCCAGTTGACAGTTGACAGTTTTTCAGTTGCCTCAATGAGCGGATCGCCTAAATAAAAGAGAATTGCAATATTTTTACTTCAAAATATTGCAATTCTCTTTTATAATTGTTAGGCGATCCGCTCACTGTTTTTACTTCAAAATATTGAAAACAAATAACCGCTCTCATATAAACTTCAAGATTTATATTCAAACTTGTAGAATTAATTTTATTATGAAAACGAACTTTAAAAAAAAAAAATAGTATTTAAGTTTGCATGTGAACATTGATAAAAAAAAGGACTCAACTTCCTTATTGCTTCGTACTTGTTTACGTATTTCACGTTTGTTCCCCGTTCCCATATTTTCAATTGCAAATACCAAGTTATATCAATAGCCCCATTGAACCAGTCCGAATGCAGAACATGCATCATGGAACAAGTAGTTGGTGTAGAATCTAAAGTTATTATTGTTTAGTGTAAACTCGGCACGGTTCTACATAACAGACTGGTGCACTATTCGTGACGCTATTCAAAACAACTTCTCGACCCGATTCCTTGAGCTGAGCGGATAACAAACCGAGTATTTGGATTACGTCGTATTCTATTACTGACCGACTGCAAACAGTAATTCCGAACTCTATTTGTGGGTCCTGTTAAGTCATTCATCATTCATTAGTATACTTTGGTCAATGGATATTGCGGATATTATGCAAGGAAGTAGGCAGGTACTTTATGTTAATTAGTTAGGAAATTAGTTTTAAGTTAGTCAGGAATATACTATACGGGGTAGTATGTTTACGAGAGATGGGAAGGCTGATAGAGATGTTGAAAGGAGGGTAACTCCATTAATGGAGTACTGGATGCCGTTAACGCTAACAAAAAGCTGTCCAAAGAAGCTAGCAGTTTACAATGGAGTGCTTGTACCTACCCTGATGTATGGCAGTGAGGCATGGAACTGGCAAAGGAAGGATGACAGTAGACTGAATGATGTTGAAATGAGATCCCTGAGGCGTATGTGTGGTAAAACTATGTATGATTGTGTGAGAAATGTGGAGATTCGAAAAGAATGCAAGGCTGATGTAAGCGTAATGAGTAAAATTAAGAAAGGAACCCTCAGATGGTTTGGGTATGTAGAGCGAATGAACGAAGAAAGGAGCGTAAGGAGAATATATGATGCAAGTGTGAATGGAATAAAAAGTAGGGGACGTCCGAGGAAGACATGGCACGATCAAGTGAATCAGATACTTGAGTCGGGCCATGTCAAGAATCAGAAAAATAGAAGAGTATGTATGAGACGATGTATGAATGTGAATGAGGCAAAGAGTGTGTGCCAAGACCGAGGTGTTTGACGGTCCGTCCTCTCTGCGGATGGTTAGTTAGTTAGTTAGGAATATACTAAGTCGTGAAAATTTATTTAAAAGGAGGAGGGGGAGAGGGCTTCTTAATGAATATGAAAAAAATCGACATTATGTGAAGCCTTATTATGAAACATATTAATTTTGGTTGTCGGTTTACAAATGCGTGATGTGAAAAATTCTTACCAAATTATTCAAGATCAATAAATTTTTTTTTAATAGTACATTAAATCAAGTCAGACAAGCGATAAATTAGGTACCAAAAATAATAATTCTGTATCTGAAATGTGCATTTTTCACAGATCTAAATAATGATTTCAAATGATTGTAAATTTCTAATCGATGGGCAATGATTTTGAGACAAATATTTTATAAATACAGCTTCATAAATCCTAAAATTATAAGGAAACAAGGAGGAGGAAACACAAAAGCCTACAAATGTCAATAAATAATTTTGGGTACGCTATTGAATCAGTGGCGCATGTTCTTTATTTGATTGAAATGTTAGTAAATCTATACTAGTAATAATTAGCAACCACTGATTACTTCAAACAATGCAAAATATCATATTATAATATAAATGCAATATAGTAGATAAAAACTTGAAATAATTTTGAGCAATAGAGCACATATCGGCACAATTTTTCATGGTTGACTGAATTTAAGTTCAATTTTTAAGTTCTCCTTTGAACAGACATTGTGCTAGGAGGCATACGTCCTATGTCCTGTCGTTTCTTATGAAACATCTGCTTTTACTAAATGATAAACTTATAAACCGGTGATTTTTTTCCCTTTCGAAGAAGCATTAACGAATTTTTGCATGTGTCAAGTTAAAAAGTCACCATTTTGACATTGAAACATGTGATGCAATTTCTGTTCGGGGATAGTCCATATTGCAGACAGCTGCTGTCAAAGAGGTGGCAGTAGGAATAGTGCTTTTTGTTGGCGGCATTTCAAATTCAAAAATCGAACAGGAAGCGAACAGGTCACGTGGTGATAACAAGCATAAACGAACTCAGAAAAAAACTTCAGCCAGAACATCCCTTGGAGGAAATCTGGCTGGCATGTTGCAAGAGTACTCAGTGCTCTTTGTATTAAAGTGTTCTATATAACCAGTAGGTAGTTTGTGTCCACTTGTATGTGATATTATATTATGTACCTACATGCCGGCGTTAATTTTCATAGGTCGAGGCGGTGAACACAAACAACCCTATCATCATTTCATGAAGAGGTTCTTTTAAAATTCGATCAATCTCACCACTTCTAATAATTCTGAACCCCTTACATTATTCACCTTTAAATTTATAGTCTACGCTAAATTGACGGTTGAAAACACTAAGACCCTTACAGTAAAGGTCTTACTAATAAAATTATTTTAAATTTTACACAAATGATAAACAACCGTTTACCGTACATTATTTTTTGTTGTATGTATAATAATAATAATAATTGGACAATTTGTGGAGCGCCATTTTTGTGAGAAATCACCTCAAGGGCGTATACCGCGCAAGATTCCTAACTGCTCCCGTCTGGAGCAAGTGAGACTATTGCATCCCCAATAGGGGTATGTTGTGAAGCTGAAGGTATTTAGTAATGGAAGGATACGGGGAAGAGGAAGGTGGGGAAGTACCTGGCTATTCAGAACTATGTTTTCAAAAATTTGAACAGACTACGTACTACCTAAATGTTGGTAAATAATGAACATAAAATTATAATTTCATAATCATAACTTCTGGGGCCAACTATAGTGGGATCCTTGTCTGGTCACCCCTATTCTTTTTATTATACGAAATTAGACTTCTATATTCAACATCGGCGGTACGACCCTTTGATCGAGTCGTCTTCGAATTCCTGGTCGCCAGCCTCCAGGAAATACCTTTTGCTCTATCGACCTTCTGCCAATAGGACATAGGTCATCTGCAATAATAAATGTAACATTATTTTTGGATGTGGAGCTATGCGCTACTATTTTTTGGCCCAGCATTAGTGGCAAGTATCTAATTGTACACAATCATCTGTGATTTAAAAAAATGATTTATCGTTTTATTCGGAAGACATTTTTTAGTCATCCGAAGCGGCAGTACATAGTTCTCTCACACAAAACTTGGCACTATTCTCCTTGTGCTATGCAGATGGCAAAACATCGGGTACTTGACTCCTCCTGCAGGACTTGGTCTGAGGACGAGAGTCCACATATGCCGAAACAAACAACAGCCAACAGCAGTCGGTTGTGCGGACAATATGGCGGTGTTTTGGGAAAATACAACATGTCTTGCACGTGAATATCAAAGTATCGGGGAACTGTGTGAACGACAACACACTGTGAACACCGTATGATGCTTTGGTAGTTTGCTCCCACGCTGCATATTTTGTATGAATGTGTAGAAGATTGACTAGTGGGTACTTTTGAAGGAAGTTCCCATCTTCATCGTTTTATAGGTTTAATTATCCTAATCAACATAAAGATCGATCTTGTTTATTATTGTTTAATTTCTAAATATTCGTCAAAGATGTGCTTTACCAACAGGTAAACATAGATATTGCCTAACGGCTAATATGCAATGCAAAACATGCATACGATATAATTTTTGAAACACTGTAAAGACTACCTATTGATATGTTTTCTATTCGCGTTTTTTTATTATATTTTATCTCATAATCATAGAAAATTAAGTATGTTTATTCAGTTTATTGTAAGAAATTTCTCATGTTTAAATATTGTCTATTTGATTACGATGGCGACATCATAATTATTGTGTTTACTTCTAACGTTAATTTACTTTCGGTACGTAAGTATGCCCTTTAAATACTAAATGCTGATGTTTGTTTTCATGTTCTATTGAGGAAGAATGATTTTTGTTTTGTAGATCAAATTGAAACTACCTTCTGAATAATTTGAATAAACCTCAAATTAAAGCGAATCTTATTTAAAAAAAAGTATTTTTATTCCATTAAATCTCATCGTCACATATTTATTTCGTAAATTAATCATAAATAATACTTTTCTCTTCAATACAAAATCATATTTACAAATTACAGTTGGTCAATAAAGTTTCATGAACCTTTGAACATTAAACCAAAGAAATTCAATTAAATTTTTACGAAGCGATTCCTTAAGAGGATAGAACCAGAGAATTCCGAAAATTTGTCCCTTTTAAATGAAATTCTAGAGGTATTAACTCTTTTTTACCAAAAACATAATTTGTTTTAGAAAGATTGTCAAGTCATTTTTAAGATTTTGAAAAACCGAGTATATTTTTAATACAGTAAGGTTATACCGTTGGGTCATTGGCAGATTTTAATAAAATATTGTATTATACAACACACATTTCAAATCATATAATCATACAGTAAAATAAATCAATAGAATTTCAATTTTAGTTCAAATAAAATCATTTAAAAAAATCCTAGTATCTGTTTTGTGACGAAAATACCTCAGTTTGTCTATTTATTTACGGTCTTACAAACTAAAATATTTCAGTTTTTTTTACACACTTATTTTGCTTAGAGGTTTTTGAAAAATCATAAATACTTATCATCAAAAACTACTTACAAGAAGTACACGATATTAAGAAATTAATCATCTCGCGTTTGAGCATTTTTATTGCTTACTTGAATGCAGGTTTAAATTAAAGCAAATTTTGAATGAAATAAAGTGGATATTTAGTTATTATTTTTAAAAAATTGGTACGGAGAATAATCAATCTTTTTCATCGGAACCGCTCTGTACAATTGCAAGGGCAGGAAATGAAATTTGAATTCCCGGCCGCTGGTTAATGGGCTTTAAATCGATCAATCTACACCGAATTTATATTTCATTCAATCTATACTTAATAGTCGAACTGATTACCTAATAGTCGATCGGATTTATTTGACTAAAACAATGACATTATATCACACAGTTGCCATAAAAAATATTACGACAGCACGACTAAGGAAGTCGGTAACGATGCATTAAACAATATCGTTGGTTACGCGACGTGATTCGGACAACGGACATTAAAAGTCGTTGGTTCTATTACAAATCTTGGAGTTCACCTTTGTAGGTTACGCGTTCCGGGGAAACGGTAAAGGAAACAGATTCAAATGTGGAACGATTAAGTCGCACCTGGTCCCTCCAAGACGCCGCCAAGTATATCGCCTTCCGGTGGCTCTATTTTGAATTGTTAATTTTAATTTTACTTGGAATCGTAAAAGATGTGGCATTGTGATTTTGTCCTACTTTGACCCTTGACATACTTGAATTGTGTTGCTCGTTTTATGCTTTTGTGTTATTTTTTATGTAATCACGAGATTTTAAAGACAATTTACTTACAAATTTTCTCAATTTGTATAATAATAATATAGAACACATTATATCAGGATGTTCTATATTAGCGCCGTCTGAGTATACATTTAGGCACAATCAGGTTTTAAAAATAATTCACCAAAGTTTGGTAATTAAACATAACTTGATTGACTGTCATAATATAGTACCATATTATGAATACGAACTAAATTCATTTTTAGAAAATAATTTCTTTAAAATTTACTATGATAAAACTATACTAACAGACAGACCAATTGGTCATAATAGACCTGATATAGTTTTACATGACAAAATTAAAAAAATAACTTATATTATTGATGTAGCTATTCCAAATTCCTGTAATATTCAAAAATAAGAAAAGTTTCTGAAAAAATAAGAAAGTATACAGATTTAGGAAATGAAATTAAAAGAATTTGGCATTCTCAGACTATAAAAATATTACCTTTTGTTATTTCGGCTACTGGCATTATACCTAGCTCTCTTATTAAAAATTTAGGCATATTAGATTTGTCAAAGAATTTGTACATAAAAATGCAAAAATCAGTCATTTTAAATACATGTAGAATTACGAAAGATTTTTTAAATATTTATATTGAGGGATCAGTAGGATTTATCGGTCAAATTAGGAATTCCACAGAGCCGAACCCTCTGATATGAAAATATCTGGAGACGGTGAATTATATTCCCATTTAATAGTTTGGTAGATTAACGTGTTGTTCTTGTATTGTTTTGTATTAATTATACTTATATAGTACACTTGCATAACGTGGATTTACTAGATGATCATTTATATGGAAAAGTGTATGAAAGGGTTTAGTTTTTCCTATGAGAAAAACTAAACCCGTTCCTGTAAATCTGGTGAATAAAAAAAAATTAGATGACTTGTATAACGCCGTTTTTTTAAAAAATCACCTCAAGGGCGCTGTACAAATTTCAATACATTTCTACAATCTTACTTCTAACTACACACTAGATAAATATAAAAAACCTATGGCTAAAACAATGGATGCAAATCCATGGGTTCTTTGATCAGCGATACAAAACTATGTGTACAGTGCATCTGACCAATTATCGCGGTGCTACCCAAAAATGTACATGTACAAGGATTTTTTTATTATTTTTTTTTTGTGTTTAGTAAAGTTATTTTATCTATTATAAAAATAATATTTGGATAATTTGTATAGCGCCATTTTTATGAAATATATATTTTTTAAACAATGTAGTTTCTTTTAACCTTACTTATTTAGAAATGGACACCTACTGCGGCCAACAGGTAATTATTTTTTTACAGAAATACGTTAATAAAAATAAATTAAATTTTCTCACGCTTTTATCGTCTTAAATTAAACTGTGTGCATGCCCTTATCTTACAAGAAATCAAACCGTCCTCCCTGTATGGTAATATAATTGTATAAATAATTATGATAATGACGTGTAGGGTAGGAAGGAATTACGCTGTATGATTTCGGGCAATTTAAAAAGATTTCTGTGCAAGGAAAGCAGTACGGCGTCTTAGTCGGTGAACAATAATAATATTGTAATTAGGGTTGGTTGGTACCCCCCTGTTACCTGTGCTCCTGGTGCAATGAATGTTCCACCTGTCTTATTTCTCACAGTTAGCCCATCACGGCCTCCACGCAAAGGTCAGCGTCAGTACAGCAAGATATGGACAAGAATACGACGTTACAACCGAATTAAGATTGCACTAAGCAAATTATCATTTTATACGTTCGAACGTTTTGACGATGTTCGAAAGAGGTGTAAGGTAACTTAATTAACTAACCAAGTTAGTTAAATTACCTTACACCTCTTTCAAACATCGTCAAAACGATGTTCGAAACATCGTTCGAATGCAATTAGCATTTTATACGTTCGAACGTTTTGACGATGTTTGAAAGAGGTGTAAGGTAACTTAACTAACTAACTAACTAAGTTAGTTAAGTTACCTTACACCTCTTTCAAACATCGTCAAAACGATGTTTGAAACATCATTCAACGCAATTAGCATTTTATACGTTCGAACGTTTTGACGATGTTTGAAAGAGGTGTAAGGTAACTTAACTAACTAACTAAGTTAGGTAACTTAACTAACTAACTAAGTTAGTTAAGTTACCTTACACCTGTTTCAAACATCGTCAAAACGATGTTTGAAACATCGTTTTTTACGATGTTTGAAAGAGGTGTAAGGTAACTTATATAATTGGAAATGGCAATTTGCACCAACAGTGAAATATTCGTATATACCTAGAGAGTGTTCAAAGACATATCTGACTTACTCATGAAATCATTTAAAATAAAATAAAATTGGTGTCTTTTTGGTCTCTGGTGATTTTTTTGTTGTTTATTTAAAAAAAAAATTATTTCATCTGAAAACTTATAAAATCACTGGCCAGGTATTGGATTGTTAGGGTCGGAGTGGCGTATCCGGCTGTTACCTACTTTGCGGAGTCATTAGAAAAAATCATCAAAAATATCATCGGAGGGAAAATTATCATTAACATTTTATATTCATAAGATCCATCAGAACCGTTGGTTAAAGTTTGCAGACACGTCCTTTAAAATCTACCCCAGAAGAACCTACCTATTTACTCTGACTACATATTGTAGGCACTTTTCAATAAATATTATATCTTCTTTATATATAAAAATCTCGCGTCACAATGTTCGTCCAAGGTTCCGAAACTACTTTTTTGATCAAATTTGGCTTACTGTGTGTAATTTGGTCCACCTTAAAAGATAGGATAGTTTATATCTCGATTTTTGACCTCAATATTTATTTTTGCGAATTAAATGTTTTTTATGGGACAATTATTTGAAATTATTAGTAAGTAACATAAGTTTCTGACGGATGGCGGTGTGAGTTAATTTATTGACACATCACTTGGCTATCTAGGTTGGGTAACCATCAAGTAGATGGCGTTGTGTTTCTTTAGCCACAGCAACGCGTGGGCGGGTCAGCTAGTTATATTATAAATATTATTGATTAGACCGTGTTAGACGATATTGATATTTTTTTTAAAATAAAGATAATCTTTTCTAAGTATAAGTCTATTGACACTACCATAAAAGAATTTACAAAATTATTTAATTTTTTTTAAAAGCCTGATCACAATATTGAAATATAGGTCACGCCAACTTTTGCAAGCCATTTAGAAAAGCTACTAAGGTTCCATGTTTCATATTCATATTCTTTTGAAAGGTAAGTAACTCCAAACTTCAAAATTTTACCCCACAATTTTTTCTGAATGAGTGACTGCATTATATTAATTAATTGTGAATTTAATGTAAAGATTTTCAGTTCTATCAGCAGATACGTGCAAAGATATATTTTTTAGATTAACTGCACACAGTCTGCCCTGAGAAAAATAATTTCCCTCAGAGCCTATGTCATCTTTGAGGATACTGTGTGGAGTGAACATGGGTCTTGAAGAGACTCATGTTGTAGGAGAGAGAAAATACAAAAGAACGAGTGGTACAAGCGACCCGTTCTTACACGGAGAAAAATGTTATTAAAAAATTAGATCATTTTATTCATAAAAACGGGACTGAAGTTCTTACGAACAAATTAACAGGATTTCAATGTTTATTGGCGGGAACATGTAAGAATAATTTGTTGGTATACGTAATTTCGTACGTATACCAATAAATTATTCTTACAATTTCCCTCCAATAAACATTGGAACCCTGTTAATTTGTTCGTAAGAACTTCAGTCCCGTTTTTAACCGTTCTTACGAATAAAGTGATCGTATTTTAGAATAACACTTTTCTCCGTATAGGCAACCGATTGGTTCATTATACCTCAACTCCCTTTTTAATTTTAAAATATTACAGCACCTTGAAACGTTACATCATCATATCCACAAGATACTAAGAACTCATGTTCCACAGAAAGTAAACAATATCTTGCAACTTTTTCCCAGAAACAAAATGAAATTTGTCTCGTAAAGGAAACAATAGATCTTCCTTTATTAATCTCACTTTCCAAGTAATAATCCATTCCTCAGGCTCATGCTGATTTCGCTGATTCACGGACCAATTTTCTTTATCTTAAATGCGATCAAGTTTCCAGGTTCTCGTTACGCGGCGCTTTGTGATTTCCTAAGTTTTAATATTTTACCTGTTCTGTTATTGTGATTACCAGGAATTTTAACAAGATTTAAAACAGATAGAAATATTAAGTACCTCGAAAAGTAAACAAAACAAGATGTTAAGATGGGCATAATTTAAAGCCGCCTGACATGACAACAAATAAAAATTAAAATTAAAAATCTCATTTTATCCTCAGTTACCAATTTGAACTCAGAAATTTGTGTTTGTCTCGAAATTGAAAAAATGCCGCGGGGATTGTGTAAATGAATAATAATATATCTATAATAAATATAATATAATATTATTCGCAATCGGATAAAATCAGAAGTCGGGAAAAATCCGACGCGAAAATAATTGAAGAAGAAGATAACAATAATAATCTAATTTTTTAAAATATGAAAATGAACAAGACACAGAAAAATAATAAAAGGTCGCAACTGGGACTCGAACCCAGAACCTTACGTCTTACCGGGACATACAGCTCTACCAATTGGGCCACTGCAATCTATTATGAGACTTTCGTAATTGTCAACTTCATATTTCAAATTTCAGAATTAACAATATTATCTTCGACTAATGTTTTTTTTTCCATATTATTGGCAGCTATTATTATTGTTATCTTCTTCTTCAATGATATATTACATTGATGGGAATAACCTTCAAAAGTTAAAAAGTTTTCTGCTTTCTTATTTTTTATTATCTGTTTCTATAAAATAGTATTTTTAGTTCATATATTTATTATGTATGACTACCACAACACGGGCACTAGCCTAGTAAAAAAAATAATGTTTTTATCATGTGACATTTGAGATTCTTAGGTAATAGCTTCTTACTTACATCCTGCCTACCCTCAGCGCTGAAGAGATGATCGTCGAAGCCCGGTGGAATCAGGAATGAACGCATCAAAAACACCACAAATAGCCGCTGAAATGATTGGAAAGTCCTTCGGCCTCCAGTAATTGGAAACTATAAATAAAAACATTAAAGTCAAGAGTCCAACCGCAGTCAGCGCTGAATAAAACCTTGGAACAATGGCGGCCGTTCTTGGCGGGAAGGAAACACTAGCCGCCATTGTGATTTAAGATGGACGATTCGACACACGCAACACGTATTTACTATTATTTGGTACAGAGAAAGAATCGCGATGCAGAAAACAATATCGTCCATGGGTCGGTGGTTTACTGCCTCGCGGTTAACGCTGTGGTGAGAGGAAGACAAAGGAATCAAGTCTCGGCGAGCGAGCATCACGAATCGCCATAAAGTGTCGTTCGTTCTAGTAATGGGAAAGTACAGTACATGCTTCAATGTTACAAGTTACAACCTAGTTTTGTACCAGTCGTGTAGAGATGTACATATTGTACATTATAACTTCATGCTTGAATTCGTGCAGAGTTATTAGTTTTTTTCACACTTACATTAATTTGTTACTTAATTTTAAAAAACCCTTCAAAACAAATTTTCTAGAAATTGTTACAAAAGTAATGCCCATAAATACAATAGATACTAGAAAAAAATCACACGGTTATTTAGAAATTTGCCATGAATTTATGTTTTCGTTCAAACACTTCTTTCTGTGAGGCTGAGTGCTTGAAAGGGTGTGATGTAAATATCTTAAAACTACACGAATGAGAAACTAAAAACAATTATACAATTAAAAGGTGTATAAAGGAACCTTTGTTTTTTCAACAAGTAAATGGGGACAATTGAGGAAAATTTAAGAAAAAGTTGTAAGGCCTCTTTGGACCCTAAAACACATACTTTGTGAACTATGCAAATCTATTTTCAGTGTCTCTCATCCAAAGTTCATGCATAATTCAAGCAATCTAGGACAACAGATCACAATTTTATCTGTGCATCACTTAAATGACCCGTTGGCTAAGTACTGAATTACACAACGTGATCCGTATAGCCATTCCACTGAAAGGTTCGCTCTCCGTCTATCTAACAAATTACTGAAAGAGATATCACACCATACCACAGAGCTCTCATTGGTAGGACCATAATGTAGTTGTCAAGAATTCAACAGGCACCACGAGACAGTAAACCGAATAAACACGTATATCGAACAGATAAGAATGAAATAGTGTCGTCACATTACATGAATGAGCAGTGAGCAGCCACTGCTACGACCCTCGGTTGAGGAGGCAGTAAAATAAATAAACTCTGGTACTGCGAGCAATCAGTCGAGATGTTTCTCCGGTCGGTGGATTAAAGATGGAAAATCAGGAAACTATCTGCAGATGCGATGATCAATGTTGCAGATGTAGATAGGTGGATGATGTCTTGAGGTAAGGTTTCCGTAGATAATGATAAGTTGAAGATTTAGATGAAGTAACTTTTATTTAAAGTATAAGTAATATAAAACTTAGATTTAGAACAATGTCAAAATAATCAAAGGGAAGTGCAGCGTGTAGTCTGCGCTTCGAAAGAAATAAGAGTGAACAAGTAGGAACCGTTAGTTCCTGTTTAAATAGCAATCCTGCTTATCCCGAATGTGGGAATTACCTAGATTTTAATCCTAGGGTACAGCATGTGTTACGCAAGAATTCGATTTTTGGATTTAGTAATCGTTTTCAATTAAAAATAATGTGTTTCAATTAATAATAATGTGTTTGCGTGAAACGCATGAATGCAGAAAAGGTTGACGCTAATAGCGTTAGATTTATGGTTCCGCTAGGGATTATAACATACCTCCCTCCATAAGAATGGAAGCAACATTTTTTTAAGTTTAGTTGCTGTAATTATACTTCAAATTATTTTCACTTGAAGTTAGCACTTGAAGAGGTACATCTTCATTTTCGCAATTTAATGCTTCTGAATTTCTAAATATTATTCTTGGTTGAACTCTTGTAGTAGAACGTCTAGGATTATTACATTGATTATATATCCTGACACAACATTTGTTATCATCGTCATTATTTGAAAAATAAGAATTAAGTATTCTAAAAAATCTACAACATTTCAATAATTTGTAAATTATAAACATAGTTAGAAAAGTGAATAAAATATAAGTAACAATTTGAAATTTTGATGAATGTTTAACCGTAAGTGGTCTCGAATTATACGATTTAAGATCGTCATTAAATTGATCGATTTTATGAGATGCCAAATTAAGGTCATCGTGTTGCAAATTAATTAAATTTATAGGATCAAGTTCATTTAGAGTTTCATTATATTTTTTCCTGTTACAACAATTGTCATCGACAATATTTAAAGTTGAAATAGGGTTAACATATTCGGTAATAAGATTACTTTTTGCAATCAATTGTGTGAGTCCTGCATAGGCTCTACAACTAGAATTTAAAGTTAATATTCCAGTGTGGAATAATTTAATATCAAAAATATTATTTTTATTTTTACAATCAATAGTTATTTTAGATGGATGCGAATAAGTAAAAATCCATTTGTTATTTTTAATAGGCTGCCATAAAAGTATGTTGCCTTTAATAATTTTGCTAAAGCATTCATTAGGTATTTCATTAATATAAGCAGACAATAAAATCGTCTCGCATATTGGATCAGAGAAAGTGGATAACACATCTAGATCCTTACATATAAAATTTTCATTAGTAATAGTTTTACAATTATCCTTAAGATTATCAAGGTATACATAAAAAGATTTGTCCTTTGTAATAGCTAAATATTTATGTTTAGGAATAATTAAGGAAAAGGTATTAGGGATGTCAATATTTGGAATAGGTAGAGGTACTACATGAAAAAGGTTATATTCTTGTGATGTAACTAAAGGTAACTTCGTTATGAAGATTAATTTACCATCGATATAATATGAAATTAAATCTGATACATCGATTAATGAATGAATATTTTCGAGTTTCAAACTCACAGGGAATTCTTTTCCGCTTGGTAAGTTTTTTATATTTGAATTAAGTTCGATATAAAGTTGTTGGGGAGTTATAATGTCTGGATGTAAGATTCCTTGTTTAGAAAACAATATAGCATTGATTAAGGAATCAATTTGATCATAAAAGTATTCTGTTGTTTCGAATAAAGAGTTTGTTTGAGAAGTAAGTATGTTTTTAATTTCTTGCATATTCTTTTTGTCAAAGTCTTCTTTGAAATAATTATTTAATTTTATAATATTTTTATTCATAGTATATTCGTCATAATTAAGTTTAGCAAGGGTAGTATTAAAATTAGTGAGAGTTGATTTTGTAACTTGTAATTGATCTTTCATGAGATTATAAATTTCTTTATCATCAGACATGACGCGTTCGATCGCATCATCATAGAATTGTGCATCTTCAGAATCTAGTGTTCCGAAAACAGCTTTGAATATTTTTCCAACACCGTCAATTAAACCGCGTTTTGTGCGTTGGTTTGAAACAAGGTGTGTTATTGATTCGTATTTAATTTTACATTTCTTTATAATGTTTAAAACTGGTTTCAACAATTCTTTACAATTATCGTTAGGTACGTATGATAAATATTTTGAACATGTGCTTCTAGTTAAAGCATAATTATCATCTAGAATCTGTATTTGTCTAGGAAATGTACTAATATTTAAGTAAGTAATAACTTTCCAATCGTCATTATATACTTTAAGTTTTCCAATTTGATCGAAGAAGAGTCCATTTCCAGTGGTTATTGGTTGGACATCTTGTGAAAAGATTAAGTTTGTCTTGAAGGACCTGGAACAGGAGAAAAAGCTCGATATGGCTTAATTCTGTTTACATGGAATCTTTTAAGTGAATTATTTTCCATTTTGATAGTGACATTCTGATTATTATGAACCTGTACAATCTTGTACGGTCCTTTCCAATTAGGAGTAAGCTTCTTGCTTAATGATTTAGGTTTATTCGTGTTTTTAAGTAATACTAAGTCGTCAATTTTGTAAGTATTATTCGATACGTTTCTATCGTAATATTTTTTGGAAGTTTCTTTAGCGTGTCCGATTCTTTCACGGGCAAGTGATCTAGTAATAGCGAATTTATATTTTAATTGATTAAGGTAACTTTCATATGTTGGATTTGAATCAGTGTTTTCCAAAGAACTTGGTAAAATAGGTTTATGTCCAAAGACAAGTTCGTATGGAGTAAATTTGGTTGTACAGTGTGTACTTGTGTTATAAGAAAACATAGCTAAAGGGATATATTCGTCCCAATTTGTTTGATCATTATCTATATAATGTGTAAGATAATCTTTTAATGTAGAATGAGAGCGTTCCAATGCTCCATTGGTTTGTGGATGATACACAGTAGTTTTCAAATGTTTTATTTTAAATAATTTCGTAAGATGTTTCATTAAGTTACTTGTAAATTGAACACCTTGATCCGTGAGGATTGACTTAGGTATTCCGTAGTGAGAAAAGAATTTTACTAGGCAATCAGCAACAGTTTCTGTTTCTGTAGAGCTAACCGCATAAGCTTGAGAGAATTTAGTAAGATCATCTTGAAATGTGACTATGTATTTATTAGATAAAGTAGTTTCGCTAAGTGGTCCGACTATATCGACCGCGATTCTTTCAAAAGCTTCCGTAGAAGTTGTTGTTATTTCCATGGGTGCTTTGTAAGCCCTTCTATCAGTTTTATTTTTCTGACAGTGGATGCAATTTTTTACATAAGTTTCTACGTCATTTTTCATATTTTCCCATCGGTATCTTTCTTTGATCCGATTATAGGTTCTGAGGAAACCTGGATGTCCGGCCATAGGGCTGTCGTGACATTCCTTTAATATTATGGGAATTTGTGAGGTTGAAGGATTAATAATTTTATTATGATTAATATTGATTTTAATCTTTAAGTTTCTAAAGAGAAATTGAATGATTTCTTTTATTTTTATAAAAGGAATAGAGTCAAAAGAGTTTTGAAAGTTTGGTAACGTAATTTCTGTTACCCGTTTCTCTATAAGTTTGGTTCTTAAGTTTTTAAGAGTTAAGAAAATATCTTTAGGGGATGCTTTATCGAAATAATGAGTTTTAGTAAAGCAATGAAAATAAGATTTTTTATTATCTAAAGATTTGGATTCATGTATGCTATACAATGTTTTTGGTAATTCTAAAAGTTCATCAGTGTCTGAACAGTTCGATAATATTTCAGCACAGAAAGGGTTTTGATCATCTAGATCAGTTGAGGTTGGATATGCCATATTTTTAGACATATTATTTATAAAGAATGAATCATGTTCATTAAAACTAAATATAGTTGGTTCATTTTTATTAGAGTAAAATCTTATATAACTTTCGTAAGTATCATTATTGTTATTATTTTCTAAAGGTATTGATGAAGTATCATCTGTTTCTAAATAATTATTATCTATCTCTAAATTATTCGTTGATAGATTATTAAGACAACTTTCTAATTCGTCAACATCTATTTCACCGAAACATGGTTCGTTTAAGAGTTGATCAATAATGTCTGGAGAGGGTGAATTTTCCTCTTCGGTTAAAATATTTATGGGAATACGAGACAAACAGTCAGCATTAGAATTGATTCTGCCTGGTTTGTATTCAATTTCGTATTCATATTCTTCGAGTTTTAATCGCCAACGTAACAGTTTGCTACTGGGATTAGTAACGTTCATTAACCACTTTAATGGTTTATGATCAGTATAGATTTTGAATTTTCTTCCGAAAAGATAAGGACGGAAGTGTGCTACAGCCCAAACAATGGCTAATAGTTCTTTTTCAGAGGTACTATAATTACCTTCTGCATTATTTAATGTTCTAGATGCGTAAGATATTGGTAAGTCTTCTCCGACTTTACCTTGACTCAATATTGCGCCGATAGCGTAATTTGATGCATCTGTAGTTAATATAAATTCTCTTGTAAAATCAGGGTATTGTAAAATAGGATAGGAAGTTAATTTTTCCTTTAAAGAATCAAAAGCATTTTGCTGTTCGTTTTTCCAATCGAATTTAATGTCTTTCTTTAAAAGACTGGTTAAAGGTTTTGTAATTTTACTGAAGTTTTCAATGAATCTTCTGTAATATCCAGCTAGACCTAAGAATGATTTAATTTCTTTAGGATTCCTGGGAATAGGAAATTCAGAGACTGCTTTAATTTTTTCAGGATTAGGTGAGACACCTTCATTAGAAATTAAGTGACCAAGATAAGTAACTTCTTGTCGCATAAAATGACACTTATCCGGTTGGATTTTTAAATTATTATCAGCAAGTCTTTGAAATATAGCTGTAAGTTTTTTAGCGTGATCTTCTATAGAATTTGCGTAAATGACAATATCGTCTAAATAAACAAAGCAATATAAGCCTTGTAAACCAATTAATGCGTTATTCATTAATCTTTGAAACGTGCTTGGAGCCGTTTTGAGACCGAAAGGCATACGGGTATACTCATAATGTCCATTGGGAGTAGAAAAAGCAGTTTTAGGAATATCGTCTTCGTGCATAGGAATTTGATGAAATCCACTTGCAAGATCTAGTGTTGTGAAATATCTGCAATGACCTAATTGATCTAAAATATCAATAATATGAGGCAAAGGGAAGCTGTCTCCGACTGAGACGTCGTTTAATCGTCGGTAATCAACGACTATTCGCCATTTAGGTTTTCCTGAGGAGTCATTTTTCTTAGGTACAACCCATATAGGAGCTGACCATGGTGAAACACTAGGTTGAATAATTCCGTCTTTTAACATTTTGTCAATCTGTTTATTGACTTCTTCTTTATGTACTTCGGGGTACCTATAATTTTTTGAATGTATTGGATGTTGAGTATTAGTTATTATTCGATGTTTAATAGCATCGGTTGCCGTAAGTTTGTCGCCTTCGAGATAAAATATAGAATTATAATTGTCGCAAATATCTAATAAGGAATTTATTTCCTCCGAGTTTAAATGATCAGTAACAATTTGATCACGAATTAATTTTTTACGTTTTTTAACATCATTATTAAGATTTTGATTAAAATGGTAAACATTTTCTGGAATAGGGTCTAAATAGACTTTCATAATATTAATAACAACATATTCATCTGTTGAATTTAAAATAGTGCAATATGATTTATTATTTGCATCTACTTTAGTAATAGCATTAGCTAAATATACACCTTCGATAGGTATTTTTATATCAAGTATCCCTTCTTTTATTTCAGGATTTAAAATATCAACTTGAATTAGAGTTTCTGATCTAGGAGATAGTGTAAGAATAGGAGTCAAATGCTCATTAGGATCAGAAATATGTAGTTTCATAAAAGAATTATTTATTATTAAATCGTTATTTTCATAATCGATTATAGCATTTTTGCTTTCAAAAAAGTCATTCCCTAAAATTCCGTCATACCCAAGGTTTAAAAAATCACTATCCACAGCGTGGAGATCGTGAATAATAGTCTCATTTTGAAGACATAATTTAAGTTGAACGATTCCAATAGATTCAATCGATTTATTCGATCTACGTGATATGCCATTAATCTCGATAATTTTGCCCGAATTTACGGAAGTACCTTCGCTAAGACAATATGTCTTAATGAGGGATACGGCTGCACCTGAATCGATGAGGAAATGCCTCTTATAAATAATACCATTTGTAGGTAATTGTAGAATTACATGGCGCAACGTATCTGAACGAGATGGCGAATAATTAATAATTTTATTAATATTCAAATTTTTATTTTTTAACATGGAACGTTTCAAAAATACTTCTGAGCCTCGCTCGCGACCTACAATAGACCGGCTCGGGTTTCTATCGTAGACCTGAAGTTTAAATGATTCATTTGCGAATCATGTTTCCTTGGTAGGGAAGACGAGAGAGCTGCAGAATTATTAGCATTTTCATTTTTAAATTTTAATGCTCTGCACTCATTAATTAAGTGACCAGGTTTTTTACAGTACCTGCACATTTTATCATCGTAATTTTGTCCTAAGTTCGGACTAGGAGCTTTATTAAAATTATTATTATAATTATTAGATCCATAATTTGGAGAATAAGTTTTATTAAAATTTTTATTTTTTACAAACATTACTTTTCGTTTATCGAAATTATTATGATTATTTTTATTTTTATAGCAATTGAAATTAGTGTGTCCCGATTTACCACAAATCGTACAAGTTTTAATTAAATTATTATTATGATTTTTTGATGAGTTTAATAATTTATTTATTCTTTCTTCTTCTAGAGAGATTGTAAAAGCTTCGTTTAAATCTTTGGGGTTACGCGATCTTAATATGGTTGCAATTTGTGGATTAGTTCCGTACATAAAAGTTTGCATACCGAGTTCCTGAATGCTTGCAGTTCTGCCTAACATTTCAGCTGGTTCTTTATTATTTTGATTGATTGAAACTAGAAGGTTTTTAATGCAATTTTCAATACGTAATATATATTGAGAAATACTTTCATTGTGGAATTGTTTGCAATTTTGAAGTTCTAACAATAAATGTGCGTAACGTTTTCTCTCTCCGAATGATCTTTTAAGTAGATCTTTTAGTTCTGTCCAATTATTTATAACGTGATTGGCACAGATAACTTCAGCTTGGCCTTCTAATGAGGTCAAAATGAAAGATAATAAAGTATTTTGTTGATTGGGTGTGGCTAATACTACAGCCCTATCACAATTTGTAAGAAACGCGCAGAGTTTTTCTCTGTTGCCATCGTAAGGCTTAATAAATTTGAATAGTACTGGTAAGGATAAAATTTCGTTAGATGTGGAAGAAGTTGAAACTGTTTCAGTATTCATTTTAAAAGATTATTATTATACTTTGTGATAAAAATTTATTTATTTAATGATTATAAATTCGGTTCAGATTCCGATTAGATTAAAAATAGCGAAATTAGTTATTACGCGAATTTATTTAAATTATTTTTACGCGTTGAAAAATTGAATTTTAATTTATAATAAGCAATACATATATATATTCACTAATGTACGGTTCACGGTACAATTAGCGAGAAAGGAAAGAAAAGAATTATTTGACAAAGTCTAACTAAGGAATTGGGTGGAAAAGGATAAAAATTTCTACAGGACAAAAATTTTTATGTACTCACAGAAGAATTAGTATGAGTGCTGCCCAATTCATGTTGTAATGAAGATCTCGATGCTCGAAGTTTGGAGATCAGGATCGGATTCTTGGCTGCTTGAAGAACTGAGTTCACCGTAGTCGCTGGACTGCACGAGGCTTCCGTTGATCTGCGTTGTTGCCGTAATCTTCTTCTCCAGGCTCCGTCGACGTCGTAAGGTGGACTTCAGGGAGAGCCGCCCTGCTTTCCGAGGAAAGTTTTCTCTGACGAGAAAATCCGCCAAACTGGTCTTTCGTGTCCTATTTGGAGTGGAGTCTTCCGTCGTCACAGAAGATCCTTTTGAAGAGTTGAGCTATCCGTAGCTGTTGATAGCGAGTTTGCTATCCTGATAGCGATTGCTATCCCACTTCTGACACCAATTTTGCTACGACCCTCGGTTGAGGAGGCAGTAAAATAAATAAACTCTGGTACTGCGAGCAATCAGTCGAGATGTTTCTCCGGTCGGTGGATTAAAGATGGAAAATCAGGAAACTATCTGCAGATGCGATGATCAATGTTGCAGATGTAGATAGGTGGATGATGTCTTGAGGTAAGGTTTCCGTAGATAATGATAAGTTGAAGATTTAGATGAAGTAACTTTTATTTAAAGTATAAGTAATATAAAACTTAGATTTAGAACAATGTCAAAATAATCAAAGGGAAGTGCAGCGTGTAGTCTGCGCTTCGAAAGAAATAAGAGTGAACAAGTAGGAACCGTTAGTTCCTGTTTAAATAGCAATCCTGCTTATCCCGAATGTGGGAATTACCTAGATTTTAATCCTAGGGTACAGCATGTGTTACGCAAGAATTCGATTTTTGGATTTAGTAATCGTTTTCAATTAAAAATAATGTGTTTCAATTAATAATAATGTGTTTGCGTGAAACGCATGAATGCAGAAAAGGTTGACGCTAATAGCGTTAGATTTATGGTTCCGCTAGGGATTATAACACCACCAATCAGCAGTCATCGGATGACCTGTAACCCGGTCGTATAAATAATAAACACGTAATGGTAAGCCGGCGTTCTTGGCGTCGCGTTTCTTCTTTCTTGACCTGTCTGCACTTTGCAAACGGAGAAACGCGTGATAAAGAAGTTGTCAGTATTGCAACTTGATTTAATAATTGTTGTATTAAATGGCATATTTCATTTCATTGAAACCTGGAGAGTTATGCATAAATGATACTCACAACAGTATCTACTGGTCGCCAGTCGCTAGTTTTCAAAAGATGCGAGGGACTACTGAGACTTGATGCCAATCCTTGTTGGCAGTGAGACGAATATGTTTATTAATTAGAAATAAGGTTCTGAAGATATAAAATTATTGGAAATATGATGCAATGAATGTGTTGAAGATTGATTGGATAGAGAAGCCAGCAGAATATATCTGGGGGTTGATGCTAGAAGTGCCTAAGTCAGTTTTGGTCATTTGATTAAGGTACCATAAAGTACTCTAAATCTGCCTCATTTTAATGATCTGTATACCTATGTCAGGAACTCTAGATTGATGAAATTGTGGCCTATCTAATGTATAGAAGTCAAATTTTTGATTCTGTCTTTTTTGTGCCAAGAAATCGATAAACAATCTTTATTAAGAAATTTGACAATTGCACTCCTAGCATTAGGCCCCAGATATATGCCGGGAAAGGAATGCTTTTCACAGGAAAGACACGGCCCCATCAAATGAATCAAATAGTTAACTCTGGTCATGTCGAGAATCGCAGTAGCAAAGGAGTGAGTACATATAAATGAATGTTGCAAGGAGCGTGTGCCAAAACAGAGTTCTGTAGTGGTTGTATCTTTTGAATATCCATACGTGTGGTAAAATGGTTGGATACAGAATAGGACCAGCTTTAATATAGTATTCCGGCAGAATGTGAACAACAGATTGCTATAAGATGAGGAAATCATCAAACATGAAGATGCGGTCTACAAAAACGAAGATGAAGAAATCAACAAGCATGCAGATGAGGTATACAAATGTGAAGATAAGGAAATCATTAAAAAATATGTCAACACCAACCCAACAACCTACAGTACATTTCGGAACAGGAATCCCTTGTGAGATTATTGTGAAAATACTGGTTTGATGGTCGTTAATAATAAAAAATAAATTTAGTCAGGATTTGGGGACAGTATAGGTCATAAGTTCAAAATACTCAAAATTTGCTTCTGGTCTCATAAAATTATTATCATGGTTAGCTCTGTCTCTTTACACAATAATTTTTTTATCGTTACGACGGACTTGGCTGTTCTGAAAAGTAATGGTCAATGTTTTTATGTATAAAATAATTAAATATAAAATTTTCTGCAATTTAATTTAGACTGCATTGGAGAAACGGTCCCCAGCAGCAATCCATTAATGAATGGACAGTGCACGAGTGCACGGAGATAAGGCGCTGAGATGACACGTCGAGACAAGAGACAAGGCAGGGGCAGGGGCGGTGGTAGCCTAGTCTGATATCGGGTGTTAGATTACATATATTATTAATGTACCCGATCACATTACTCGTACACTGGCCAATAGCACAATGGTGCCACTCTATCAGTCTATCACACGATGTTTGACTTTTGCTCCCGTAAGTGTCAATTAGACTGATTTTTTAAAAATGAATACCATTTTTTTTTTATAAGAAAGACTCTCTTTTTAACTTTTTGAAGGTTATTCCTATCAACGTAATATATCATTGAAGAAGAAGATAACAATAATAATCTGAATATAAATATGAAAATGAACAAGACACAAAAAATAATAAAAGATAATGGTCGCAACCCAGATCAAAAAAAAACATTAGTCGAAGATAATATTGGTTATTCTAAAATTTGAAATATGACTTTGACAATTACGGCGGTTTTATAATAGTGGCAATGGCTGAATTGGCATAGCGCACGTCCCTATAAGGCAAGCGTTCGAGTCCCAGTTGCGACCATTATCTTTTATTGTTTTTCTGTGCCTTGTTCATTTTCATATTTTAATTTAGATTATTATTGTTATCTTCTTCTTCAATGAATACTATTTAGCTAATGATATTCAAAGATTTCATAAACTTTCTTACAATTTTTACCGGTAGATTATCATTGTATGTACTAACCTAAAAATACCCAGTAACAACCAGTATGTTTTTAACAGTTTACCTAAATAAGTTTATTATATGTATAAGGTTTGTGTCGTTGACAAATGACAAGGCAAGGTGCCTACAAATCTGTAACAGAATGATACGAAATGTTACTGGTTCAGAGCCCGACGATTGCAAATAAAAATATCCTAAGTTACAATGTAAATAGGTAGGTACCATAGACATCCATTAATTGGAATGCCTATGAAAAGTGCCAATAGGTTTATTTAGATTAATATATATAAAATAAATACAAAATGCACCTCTTGCGTGGAAGACTCTTTCGGTTCTCTCACCTGATGAGACTATTCTGAATCGGAACGAATGACTTTAGATATATAATGTTTTCCTGAGCAACGATGTATATTTCAATCTTCCTCTCCCACATAGCATTTCCCTTCTCACTATACATAACAAAAAAAAATTTAAAGACGAATATTTTGGGTCCCACTAATTTTATTGGCGATCGGTAGTCTATTTTCTAAGCTATATAATAACTTTCTCACGAGCATTTCTGGGGCACCCAATATGAAAAAAAAAATTATGTATTTATTGTTTTTTTTTGCATGGTATGTATATATATATTTACAACTCAATTTTTAACTTCAAAAGGACAAGCCTGTTGAGGTTAATATTTTAATAAATTAATAAAAATTACACAAAATATGTATTGAAAATTATTGTATTTGTACATTTATATGTACACGATTGCCCTCGCTGATTTTTTTGACACTGAAGACTACTAAATGAAAAAAAACAATTTCTAATCACAAATTGAAATCATTAGTTATTGGAACGAGTGACCGATCTTTACGGTTCGCCAGTCCCATTGTGTTCTTTCAGGTCATCGGAATACCCGCGTGTATTTGTTCCCAATCGATAAATAATTATCATTGTATTATTTCAGGTCATCATCCGGCTCGAGAGGACCTCTGGCAGAGGTCAAGATATTGTAAAAACTCCTCACAGCTTCTTCTATTGACAGTCGATATAACGAGTGGTAATGGCGATACGAAAAACAGCCATTCATTCTCTGATGAGCATTCGAATTATTATGACAGCTGTTGCACTGCCAGACCCCAAGGTCATTATCAATTGAAGGAGATTGACGGATAAAGAAATCCGTGATGGGTGTATCATCAACATTCCTGAATAACATCCAGAGGTACCTACTTTAAGTTTTTATACGATTAATACGTAGAATAATATTTTTTCATGTTGAACGGATTTTGTCCATGACCAGTGGTGTAGAGACAGAGTCTCAAACCCAGGACAAACTTGTTTGCGGGTTCCTATCCACCACAAAAAGTAATAATCATATTTTTTGGTAATTTTTATATTATGAAAAAAATACTTGGCTACTGTTTACAGCACCGTTTTGTGACTTATCACTTATCACTTAAGAGGTACTTTGGAAAGACAGAAATTAGCTTGAAAAAATCTGGCCTTTAAACTTCCTTAAGCCGGGTCTCCCGAGATATTGCTCAAACAATATGTTTGTGCAAACATGAAGCAGTGAGCCGTGGCGTTACAAAATATACACATGTTTATATGCATACACAATTATTTTACTTTCGAGGCCGATGGAGAACAAAAACATTTGTACACCAAAGTAAATTTGATTTGAAAACTTTTTGTCACAGGAGACCAGGTTTTATAGTTCTATGGAATAGTCTTTAAACTTCAATACAGCCATGTTTTGAATTACAACATTGCATCATTAATCTAATATTAAAAATTGCATTTGTAACAACTGCAGATTTAATCATGGTGAGCAGAAAGATAGCACTGCAGGAAATGTTTATTGTTTCTACATAAAAAGTGAATAACATATTATGCGAACCATTCATCCACTTAGTCGATGAACGGGAGAATACAAATTTTGCATAATATTTTTTTAGAATCTGTTCAATGGGCCAAAGGTTCGGAGTTTCGGCAGATTTCCAATTACCCGTGTGGTCGTCACACCAATACATGGCACTGATAATATCTCAGAATCCGTTGTACCTACATAATAGAGATTGATGTATTAGTATGGACTTTGACATTAAGGCAAAAATAAATTGAATTATTTCTCGCACAACAAAATTAATTTCAATATTATCGACATAAACTTTTTTTATGCCTTAGTACATTTTACCCTTTGAACACATACACAATACATACTTTCGACTTTGCTTCATAAATAATATCATATTAATATTTATGCATATTTCTTTTTCAGATACGGATTAACGAAATACTAAAAAAAATAACTAGTAGGTTGTCACCGAAGTAACAAGATAATGGATTTTTGAATGGATTAAAAATATTCATTCTGGGTTTGCTTGTCCTAAAAGCCTATTAACTCAAATTTCCTTCAGTAAATTTAACACGAGAGTCAAAACCAAGAGTAAATAAGCTTATTTATGATAATGTTACACAAAACACATTAATTTTATTAATTGTTTTTGTATTTAATTCGTAGATTAATTTTTTTTTTTAATTTATACTAAATCAAATTAAATAATGTTATTATTAAGTTTTGCAAGGACTCTAGTTTTTTATTATTAATTGTAAAAGCTATTTCGGCTTACAAGTTTTGAAAATGGCCTTGTAAGCCGAAAGAGCTGTCACAATAATAAAAACTAAATTATACGCAGAACTTTATAATAACATTATTAAATTTGATTTATATTAAATTTAAAAAAATGCTTCATTTTGACTTGAATAAACTTGGCAACCCAGAAATAAATTTGAAATCAGAATGATTTGATGATATTTTTACTTCAATAGTTTTCTTTGCCTATTATAAAATAAATATAATAGCTTATCTTGCATTCTTTGCAGATTTCCACGTTTTATCGCACATAAGCCTCAGGGATCGATGGCTAAAGGAAATTTTTCCATCCACATAAAAAAAATCATTCCTCCGAATTTGAATATGGAGACATAAAAACTGATTATAGTTCTATATAGCCAATGAATTTCCATATCTTTTGTATATTATCACATATTTGTAGGATTTATAAAAAAAAAATATTAAATCTTTAACCTTAAAACATTTTAAAGAATCTAGAGAATATTTGTTTTGTTATATTTTGAATGTACAATACATTATATAGTCGTTTTAGACAAAAAAAAAATTGGAAATTTGACACATTTTGGCAACAAAGCAATCCGAGATTTTGGAAATGGTGCCATAATGTGGCAAAAAGTCTACTTCCATCGCTCCTCTGCAATACTATACGCGTCTCGGTAATCACTGATAATCAGTCATTGCGGACTGCTGATTCGCTTCTAAAATTACAGACGAATTCATTAGGAAAACGTGAATATTTTATTAACTCCATAAAGATTTCTGAAAAGCGAGAGTTTTTTTCATTATTATTTTTATTCAGTCAGAGATCATATAATACTGTCAACCTTGTCTTGAAAAAAAAACATTCAAAGCGACGGTTTCAGTTAATTTTTATTTTGTATAATCAATCATCACTCGCAATAACCAGAATAATGCCAATTTATCTGATTATTGCATATAAAACAATTTCAACTAGGTAAATCTTTATATCCTTAATTCAAGGTAGGTGACTCAAAGGCTTCTCTAGGCGAAAACAGGATGTAACAAGATTGAACCGCAGTTACCAGCTCCTATAATATCTGTGATACTAGGGTGCAATTTATTATTATCATATCATATAGTTGGATGAGTAATTTCCTGTATGTGTATAGAAAGCACGTGAAGTGAACGCCGTGTGGAAAAAGGCAGGAATACAGTGATGATTAAATAACGGAAGTGTACCAACCTTCAGGATATAACGTATTATGTCGTACTTGTAATCAATCAAACATTTTGCAAATAAGTCGACAATTAAAGAGGCTTCTCTATAATTAGTGTAGGACGAATTCAGGACAAATGTTAGGAATTGGGAGGACTAAATAGCTTGCAGGACGTTGTGAATAACACTGAATCATAAGGAAAATATTAATAATTAATGAAACGAAAGAGATTGAGAGAGGAAGATTTACGAGGAAATGCAGATTTATTACTACACTAGCTGACCCGTCCACGCGTTTTTGTGGCTAATGAAACACAACGCCATCTACTGGATAATTATCTAACCTAGATAACTAAGTGTTGTGTCAGTAAATTAACTCACACCGCCATCTGTCAGAAACTTGTGGAACTTAGAAATAATTTCAAATCATTGTCCCATAAAAAACATTGAATTCGCAATAATAAATATTATGGTCAATAATCGAGATAAAACCTGTCATAACTTATAAGTTGCACCAAATTACACACAATAAGCCAAATTTCATGTGGAGTTAGAATTTTATGTTTTAATCTCAGATTATAAGAGTAGATTTTTGGGACAGCTGCTTAATTTGGAAGGCGGGTATGGGTACCGCCGCTCCGGGAACCATTTATAAGCAATAGGTCACCCCAAGTGGTTCGCTAATTTTGGTGACTTAGCAGAGGTGCCTGGTTTCATGGAGTGAGGTGGCGGGCCGAATCAGCAGCGACTGGATGGGGGACATCATTTAACCTGCCCAACAGGATCTCACCGACCCTCATACCTTTTCCCTTCCAGAACTTCTTCTCCTTCCTTTCATTTAAAATACCCTCATCACAACATTCCATAATGACATAGGTCTTGTGAAAAATTACTTTCCTCTGGGTCTTATGTGTGGAGCTTTTGTAATAAAAATTGTTTAGAAATAAAAATGAACGGAGTATTTACACGCTTTATTAAAAACCTCCTTCGTAGAAAGATACACGGAGAAAAATGTTACTCGAAAAAACGATCATTTTAATAGTAAAAAACGGTTAAAAACGGGACTGAAGTTCTTACGAACAAATTAACAGTGTTTCAATGTTTATTGGCGGTAAAATACGTACGAAATTATGTATACCAACACATTTTTCTTACATGTTCCCGCCAATAAACATTGAAACCCTGTTAATTTGTTCGTAAGAACTTCAGTCCCGTTTTTACTATTAAAATGATCATTTTTTCGAGTAAAATTTTTCTCCGTGCACATTTCCAATCAACCATACGAATTATCGTAGAATACGCTCGCCTATGGAACCTGAAGGTGTCTTAGCAAATAAAATACATAAATGGTTAATTAATTAAAATATTATGTAAACTTGTTCAGGTAAATATCACCTCCAGGGCGCTTATTAAAAATAAGCAGAAAAAATAGTGCCATCATAAAATTGACAAACTTACAACTACTAAAAAAACATACAACAATGATGATGAAATTAACACCAAGTACGCATAGTTAATGCGAAACCTGAATGAAAAAAAAATCAAAAAAAAAAAAAAAAAAAAATCATTAAATTCTCAAGTCTTTCAAAGTAAGTATAAACTCACCTTTGGCATTATACTTCTTATAAGTGAATACGAAAAGTGATGGGGGGCAGTAAATGTAAAATCTTGCAATGTCCAGTGTTTTCAATATAATGTCCTCCGCGTGCAAATTGGTATCTTCTCCAAGCATAAACTTTCTTATTAAAGTGTGTTTATCGGAAGTGACTGACCAGGTAATTATGTTTCTGTATACAATTGTAAATAATAAACTTAAATATAGCCTAAGAATTATTTTATAAATTGTACAGCGCCCTTGAGGTGATTTCTCACAAAAACGGCGCTATACAAATTATCCAATTATTATTATTATTATTATTATTAATTAACCAGACAGTACCGGTACCACATACCAGATGAAAAGTTAAAAAAAAAGTTACCCAAAGAAATGGGGAAACATATAGAATGCTTCTAATATTAATCAATAAAATGTAATGACATGCTTATTCAAAAGGTTAAAAATGTGAACATATTGAGAATATATAATAAAACATAATATGTAGCAAAACCATGTACATAATCAGCAATTCATCACGAAAAATGAGAGTAATAGATAATGGAGTCCGTGAGAACATGGACTCCCAGTCCCAGGGCACCCAGTGGTCAGTGAGACACATGACCAATAATAATTATTGGCGCCAAGACGATCCCAAAGGCCACGCAGCTGCAGGAACTCCATATCAAGCATTGGTAGATAACATTTTACAGTTCAATCACGTGGAACACAAATACCAAACACGTTTCAGATATAATATTATAATGAGCGTGATTTCGTTTTTTTTCATGCGAAATTCATTTATGTTAATTTTCAAATTAGCAAAAAATTCGGAATATTTTTCATAAATTTAATAATATTCATGAATTTATTAGTTGCGCGCAATTCGGAATAGGACTGCGGAAATCGCTATTATTCCGAGAAGCGTTTAAGCAAATCTATCGTCTTCGGTGTAAATTCTTGATGCCAAATAATAACACGTATTAAGGTTGGGTTGTTTCACAGAAATTCAAATGAAACATTGTAGGACTGGGGAGATCGCTATTATTACGAGAAGCGTTTGAACAAATTTAGCGTCTTCGGTGTAAATTTTTGTTACAAAATAATAACACGTATTAAGGTTGGGTTGTTTCACAGAAATTCAAATGAAACATTGTCATCAAATAGCCATTCAGGGCCATTTTGTTTTCTTTTTACAATTGAAAGGTCCCCGTTGTAGTAATATAGTAATATATTTGATGCTTCATAACAATTGGCAAAGTCATTCCTAATTTTTTGGTGTATTTTATCAATAGTTATATTGGTTATAATTGTGGTGATAAAGTTATATTTTTGCGATGTATTATTGGTTAATTACCGTGTCAAAATTTTTGGTTGGTAAAACGAAAAATATTGACTTTTACGTGTTGTATATATACTCAAAACTTATGAATGGTTTGATTAAAATAGATAAAAATGGTTGTCCATCAATTAAAAACTAATTATAAAAAAATTGTATATATGCTCACTACATTAATAAAAATTGAATAATTTGTGAAGCGCCATTTTTGTGAAAAATCACCTCAAGGGCGTTGCAGCTGCAGTCAAATGAAATGTTTAACAGCCCATATCTCAAAATGTTTTATTGAGTCTAGTTTTTTAACTGTTAATTCATGGTGGAATTCCATTGTATTAGATATGAAATTAAACAATTTTTTTCACTTTGTTCCACTTGTTTATTTACACCAGGACCGGTTTCGTCCTACTACGGACATTTTCAGACTGGTCCAGTCTGAAAATGTCCGTAGTAGGACGAAACCGGTCCTGGTGTAAATAAACAAGTGGAACAAAGTGAAAAAAATTGTTTAATTTCATATCTAATAAAATGTTTTATAATTATTTATAAACAGCTTTCTTCAGGTGATTTTTGATAAAAAACGACGCTATACAAATTATTAAATTATAATTATTATGTGTATATGTGTGTATTATATGTCTGTGTATTTAAATATTACTGTTATTATTGAAAAAACAGTTTGGGGTTGTTTCTTTTTATAGTTAGGTTATTTAACTTTTATGTGAGTATCGCAGAAGAGTAATAACTGCTTCCAATCGTCTGGAGACAGTGAGATTATCCCCAGTTGGGGTGTGTTGTTAGGATGAAGGTAGTGGAAGATGGGGAGCATTTTTTATTATGAACATAAACAATTATCTAGCCAAATACCACTTAACTTAAAATTCCATATTTTTTAAGCACCTACCCTTTCACATACATTGTGTCTTATAGTAAAGCCAATATTTATTTCAACACCTCAAAGTAAACATTCCGTTAAAACCCAATAAAAACAATTATCATTAAGTCACTAGAGAGACGCGCCTTATTAACCCCCAGAATGCCTTATGAAAACAAATAAATCTGAATTTATCTCCTGACAAGTCCAAACACTTATGAGCTCGTAAATTTCAATACTTTGTATCTGTGGGATGTCTCTCGGGATGTTTGAACATTCTTGCGCGAAGATATATTTATTGGTTTGTCCCCTCAAACTACAATCTACCGCCTAATATTAAGATGATACCCGGTGGTGCAGAAATAGATTTTACTAAAATATTGCTGTCACTGTTGCTCTTACTCCACCGGATATTGAGCGAAAGGGACAATGCACTGACACCTAACTAAAATGGAGGTTTTGTATTCCCCACTTTTCTCCTCCAAAAGTGGACTGATTTTCAATTTTTTTTTACCAACTACATAAGAAAAAACTATTATATGTCTGTACGTTTTGCTTTTTTTAAAAAAGCATTGTCTGGTTTGTATACTGAACATCTTTTGACGGCGTTTAAACCAGTCAATTTTATTGATTTTTGGAAGGTCATAACTTCTATAAAAAGTAACTTATCAAAAAAACAAAAAGTACCGACACGCTAGTAGTTGATATCTATTTTATGCAAAAACAATATTTTCTCTAGGGTTAAAATCCAGAGAGATAAATAGGGAATACGTTTGTATGGAAAAATCACCGCCGGGTATCCTCTTAATAGTAGATATTCTAAATAGATTCTTGCAAACATTTTTATTTTATTTATTAGTACAGATATTTTATAATATCAATCTTCAAACACGTATTATCAAGATTGTCCTTAAATATTTAATTTTTCTTCTAACTTAATGAGATGAAATTACAATTACTCAGACCTGAAAAATCATATAAAAATATTTTAATGCCAGTATGTTCTTCAATTACTGCGCTGAATAAGTGGTTTTCTCTAATGATTTTCCAGTGTCGTTAAACGTGACGATTTTTTATTTTATTTTTATTTTGTTGATACATAGATGATATTTAACAAATTATGCATTATAATATATATATTTTTAAACATGACAAGCAAAAAATAAATAAATAAAGTTAAAGAACTTTACTAGGAATCTCAAGTCCTTGAATGCTATAGATAATTAGACGTCTTTTGAATCTATTCGAAAACTGTGATAATAATCCCACTTATTTTGAAGGTTGCCTACTCAATTTTTATTTTTTTATTTTTCTTTATTCAATAAATTGTTAGTTACATGAATTTTGCGACCACCATGGCAGATGCCCGTGTTTTGACATAAAACTGCAATACGTATTCGTCGCAATCCATTTACCCCACTGATGTTGTTTGTCATCATCATATGAAACGAGGAAATTAGTTTTTATGCACAAACGCATAAAAGTAATTGACTAATAAACTTCCGAATTGTTCAATAAATGCGTTTTATCTTCAGGTATTTTAATAGGTAAATCCTAGGAGCAGAGTACTGCACAATTTTAGAGCGTTATTTGAACAGCGACAGGTTTGCAAATTTTTGTCAAATATATGCACAATCGTTAATATTTACAAGGTATTTCGCAAGGAAAACCACTTTTTTGTAAGCACGACAGTACGTTACCCCGATGACGAGTTACGGTTCAAATGTCAATAGCGAATACGGAATATGTAAATAGTGAAATAAATCTTCAAAATACATTAATTAGTAGAGAACCGTTTTAGTAAATACCTGTCCGTGTTGGTATATTTAAGAATTTGACATTCTGAATAATTCTCAGATTTAGGTAGGTCACTCTTCTTTCTGGATTTGTTCTATTAATGTCTTTAGACAGTATATTTTTTATGTGATGTAAACTTTGAATTGTTTAGGAAGATAAATTAAAGTAATTCATTTGTAGTTTTTAAGTTACTCTTATAGACAGGTTACCCTACTCCCTGGACAATGCGATGTGTATTAATATGTTTAGTAAATTCAATTGCTCACTTCAGTTTGTATGGAAAAAACTCTACGAAGAGTTTAGGTATTTTTGAATTAGATTTTAGAAATCCTTAATCGTTTTATGTAGGTTGAATTCTTCTTTCGCCCTTTATGGTATTTGTAGACAGCTTATCTTAGATTTTATTTTATTATTTTGATTTGTTTTAAAACAACCCGTTAGATTACCCAGTTACCCTTGTATCTGGAAAAATTACCTACTCGTTTAAAACTTGTTTAGACATTTAAAAAAAAAAATTATAGTTAATACCTCACAAGAGTCCCAACTGCTCCCATCTGCACCCAGAGAGACTGTGGCATCCTCAATTGGGGTATGTTATGAGGCTGAAGGTAAGTGGGGAAGGGTAGGAGACGAGGAAGAGGAAGGTGGGGAAGTACCTGGCTATTCAGATCTAGTCACTAAACACGGCTAAAGCCATTTCAAGCAACGTTACTCTTTCACATAACCTTCCTCTCCCCACTACCTTCAGCCTCACAACATACCCCAATTGGGGATGCCATAGTCTCACTGGCTCCAGAAGGGAGCAATTAGGACTCAAAAAGTGATGCCTGACTTCGAACACTTTGGAGCAGTTGGAACTAAAAAATATATTAAATTAAACAAATAACTTTGTATCAACCACTATTAAATTACGCCACATAGTGATTTTGCGAAGTTTGAAGAAATAAAAAATATAATTTTTTTTAAAAGCAATTTGACTAAAGTTTTAACTTATTTATTTTCTTTAGCTTATATTATCCTTCAGGTTAAATAAAATTCCTTGGGAAAAAAGGCACTACCAAAAAAATGCCAAGAATTGGACATGTTTATTCTTTTATATTACCCGTAGAGTTGAAGACAAACTAGTATAAACACGTGCTAGACATTCTAACTTCGAACACGCCATTTATTTGATGGCTTGCCATTCGTTTATTATTTATGAGGAGTTATTTCTCCCTTGACAAATCCTCGTTAAATATTTGACCCCGAATTAACTTAATGGCCCGAACCGTCTGAGGTCAACCAACAAACACAAAACAGAGGTGAATAGGTGATTAATATTAATTTCGACGACTCATTTAGAAGTCCCGAAATGTAGTAAATTTTAAAATTGCTATATAATTCTTTCCCAGTGCAGAAGTGAAAATATAAATTGTTTCTAATTTCTTCTTCCTGGTGCCATCTTTTAGAGGAGGTCTGTGACCACCAAATATGTATGCATCAATATCTAATAATAATAATATTTGGATGACTTGTGTAGCGCCGTTTTTGAGAAAAATCATCTCAAGAGCGCTGTACAAATTTCAATACATTTCTACAATCTTACTTCTAACTACACACTAGACGAATATAAAAAAAACTTATGGCTAAAACAATGGATGCAAATCCACCGGTTCTTTGATCAGCGATACAAAATTATATATACAGTGCATCTGACCAATTAGCACGGTGCTGCCTAAAATGTACATCTAATATATAAAGACCTAACTTTTCTTGGTGCTAGGTACCTACCCGCAAACATGTGTAATCCTTAAAATGTATTAGATAGATTACAATGATTGATTCTTTATTAGATACATGAGAAAGTTTTGACGTTAACCATCACAAAATTTACCGGTGAGGTTTTGTCCATACAAACGTGTTACCCTATTTCCTCTTTGGATTTTGACACTATTAGAAATACATATATATATATGTATATGTTGGGAATTCTGATTGAGTCAATCAGATTTTCCAACACCCGGAAAGTTAAAATTGATCAAAATCCCCCCAAAACGGCATTTCCGAAATACTCAGAAGTACCTCCAATTAGTTCAAAGCCCCCCAATCAGGTTTCTAAACGCAAATCGCCTACCCCCTCCACCGTCAAATCACATTGTACCCGTGTTCTTCGTTCTCGACATAAGATTTGATATGCACTTACCTAGGCCTTGACTTCTGGACTGAACAGCCACGCGTAAGCGATCAGTTGAATACAAAACTCAAGACATAAGGCCTCTGAAGATGGACAGTGAGATCTGCCCGAATCGTTAGGAGAAAAAGTCCTTCTAAGGACTACGTTACGCGGGTAGGTAAACCGAGAATTATTCTACATCTTACACCCGTGAAAACCTTAATCATAACATAAATATATATATATTTTAAGTTTTGTTTATTTTGATAAGCTACTTCGTATCAGAGTTAGGACCATACCAGAGTTAAGCCATCAACATACGTTCGTGAGATTATAAATTTAAGAACGTATTTTTAAAAAAGTACATAGAATATTTTCTTCCAATACAGTTGTGAAATAAATCTTAAAAATCAGTCCAGTTTTGAAGGAGAAAACATGGAGATACATAACCTCGATTTTGAAGATTTTTTTGGGTATAATCAGCCTGAGATGCAGTTGTCCCTTTCACTCGGCATTCGGAGGGGTTCAAGCGGCAGTGACAGCAACACTTTTGTAATATTCTCTTTATTCATATTTCTCGGCATCCGCATTCGCTCTTCAGGGATGCAGCTTTTCATATTTTTATGTTCTTCAGAGGAAAATTCAGAACGGCAATTCTACGTGAAATTTTTACCTAACACCAAGTAGCAAAGACATGCGGGTCTTGTCAAAGGTCTGAATAATAGGGAAGTTGAGTGAAAAATATTTTGACTTATAAAAAATATGTTAATGTAGATGACGTGCAAACTTAAATATCGGTATTTTTTTTTTTTAAGTTTTCATAATTAAATTAATTCTAGAAGTTTTTATTATTAAAGCCCGCGAAAACAGCGGCAAGAGCATAATGCCGTGCGGCAGAGTTCGTGGCGTAACCCGGTCCTTGATTGCTATGTTAGGAACTGTTGCAAGTTTCGTTGAAAAATGACATTTCGTATTTTAAAATTTTAAAAATAACCACTAAAATACACTTTTTTCGAAATTCCGGTAACTGAATTGATTAGTACTAGTTTATATCTAACTACTACAACTTTTTAAATTTATTTTTTCGTCCATATTAAGCGTGTCCCGGTTTTGTAAATATTTCCCCTATATTTCACACAATCTAGGACCGGGTGACGTCACGAACTCTGCCGCACGGTATTATACACTTGCCGGCGTTTTCGCGGGCTTAATTAAATTCAAACGTGTAGAATTAATTTAATTATGAAAACGAACTTTAAAAAAAAAATACTTGTATTTAAGTTGGCCTGTGAACATTGATAAAAAAAAAATAAAAAAAGGACTCAACTTCCTTATAATAATAATAATAATAATAATAATTGGATAATTTGTAGAGCGCCGTTTTTGTGAGAAATCACCTCAAGGGCGCTGTACATTTTATTATGACTTGTAAGGCTCTACCTAGAACTATTATTTACAAATGGACACATGAAACATACTTACCTGGCAGGTCACTTCCGATAAACACACTTTAATTAGAAAGTTTATCTTTGGAGGAGATACGACTTTGCACACGGAGGACGCTATATTAAAACACTGGACATTGCATAACTTTACATTTGGTACACCATCATTTTTCATATTACATTTATAAGAAGATTACTGCCAAAAGTGGAGTTAATAAATTGAAGTTATTTCGAAAGACTTGTAAATTATATTAAAAACTCATTAGGACTGGAGGATATGAATGAATGAAAAATTATAGGTGTAGATGAAGCGAGGACAAAATATGAGTTGCAATAATATCCACCTAATCTGGAGGAAAAATAAGTTATATCAATTATCAATAATAATGTTTAGTTAGAGAAAATAAAAGAGGAACTTCACTGGGATTTAACTCACCGAGTATTCTATTTGAAAGACCCATCGGCCCATTCGACATAGATGAAATAATATTATGTTAGCTAACAAAACATTAATATTTTATTGCTACACGAGGAGCAGATCATAAAACTATTGTGGATAGATCCTGTCGCCTTATTTATACCAAATCATATTTCAAATTGAAATACCATCCGTAGACGATAATTTTAATTATGCAAATCATATATTACAATCTCATGTTTGTGATTTTTTTTATGTTTGAGAAAAAACAGTTTAAAAACATATTTTAAATGAAGAAACAACTTTCTTTGAACTACGAAAATATTAGCGAAAAAAAAGATAATATTAACAAATCTAAACCAAATAAGAAAAATAATAAGATAGGTACAAAAAAATCAAAAGCTAAAAGTCGCAACTGGGATTTTGTGCGCCATGAAACCATTACGCAACACTAAAAAAAAGTATTCTATCGGCGTTCTTCCATGTAGCTACTACTTTCAAGCGACGCGATCGCCGCTTGTCTGTACCTTCCATACTATTATTTAGTGTTTGTAAACGCCGCTAGGCACTTCACTAGCAAAATAGTATGACAGGTAGCGGGTAGCGGCGATTTAGTCGCTTGTAAGTAGCTGCTTGAACGAAGGGCGTATAAAATGGACACTAAATTATGTGTAGGAGTGAAAATACATACGATAGATAAGTGGTTAGAGAAGTCGCCTGGTGAGTGGATGTTGAAGTTCGAATCGGTGTGGAAGCAATAAATAACTTTTCTTGTTATTAGATTTTCTAATGTACACATAATAATATTTAATCACAAAGCTCGCTTTTATCACAGGGAATCTAGGGAAAATATCACAAAATTAACATTTTTTATTAGACATCCCACGTACCAGTTTGTGTCACATTCACACAATGCAAATAAGACGTTGACAATGTAAATAAAATTCTAATTTAGGATGAGCCGTTTAGAATTCTCTCTACTTTCCATGACGTCTTTCCAAAAAATAATGTCCTTGCGCGCGTTTTTGTATTCAATATTTAAATTTAAAAACAAGGTTTAGAAGTTTGGAATGGCTATTTGAATTTCTAGATGTCATATTCAGAATTTTGACACCGAACAGGATGCGAAGTCCGGACAGGTGTTTTCGCGAATAAATTCAGTGTGCATATTAAATCCTAAACTATGCACTTATTTTAATTCCGAGCGCCTGGTTAATTGCATATTTATGCTAATTCAAATGTCATCCGTATTTGGAATGGCCATTACAAACAAAGTCGTTGATATAAATGTAGTATATATACTACCTTCAATTATATTTAAAAAGGTTTATGATAATTTCGATAGGTAAAGTGTGCTGAATCGACATTTGATGTGATTACCGTAAGAAAATAAATATTTTATTAAGGTAAACGTCTTAGATGATAAGGACTCGACCTAATTGGTTTAAAATGTTGCAAGCTTTTTATGTTATGCATTTTCTTCACAGCGTTCTATAGCACATGTTATTTTTAAAAAAACTTCTGGCTAATGGCTATTATTTATTACTTTAAATATTGCAGAAATATGTAAATAGCGAAACCGTTAGTTTTTTTAATGAAAACATATGATTGTATTATTGCTTGTCAATAGATTAAAGGAAAAAGTGGCTGCCAGGTAAAATATTAACAGTAACAACGATTACGAAATTGGTAAAATATTAAAAACTAATTTATTTTTAATTAATTAATGATTAACTGAGACGCGGGTACTCGCGTGTGACCACATTATGAACGAGCAGATTCGAATGGAAATCGTTGAATGTGTATGACTTTATTAATTATTATAATATGAAATAAAGTTTTGAAAACATTTTTGATAAATTGTTAAATGTTTCAATATTTCGAAGTCAACATTCGATCTACTTCTTTTATTGATTGATAATTTAAATTCGAATAGTGCTATATTATCATGGTCATAATCACATAAATGCAATGTTAGAATGCACGAATAAAAATAACCCCATATAATCTCATTGCTACGCACAAACATACTATTTGCGCACCTGGACACTGATTCATGGGGTGAACTCCTCCAGATCAGTGATATTTTCCCAAAGAACCGTCTGCACATGGTTACCAGTACCAGCAGACCGGGGCATGTGTCCTGTTCACTGTGTAGCTTGGAGGGAACGGTGTGCAGCTTGGTCTAGTGACTTGTAACCACCCCTCGGTCGTGTAGAGGGTAGGAGCATGGGACCCCGTTGGAAGGCAGCTGGCGAGTGACTTCCCCAAGTCAAGGGAAAGCCCGGTGGGTACCGGCAGATGAATGATTTTGTGGTGGTCGGTTTTGCTGTTAGGAATTTTCTTTTTCTTAATGGTTTGAGGGCCAAGTAAGATAAGTTTTTTTGTGTTTGATATGATGGTAAAATAACAATATTAATGTTTTAATAATAACTCTGTGATATTTTGTATGCCCCTTCTATAGGACTGTCTTCGTATCATAACCTCTTCCTGAGAAGAACTTGTTAATCATTTGTGGATCCGAGTGATAAATAACATTGCAATTATAATGTTGTTCTGATTAAACACCAAAATTTAACATGGAGTCAGGTGTGTCTTCATAAATATTATAGCGAATGAAGTAAAACTGTTAACAAGTCAACAGTGAATAATTTGACGTGAGAAACAAATAGTCACAACAAAAATGTCGAGTTATATTGTGCAATTACAGATTTATGATTTGATAAATCACCAAATGCGCTGTTCAACTATATATCGTATAAAAAAAGGAAGAAATTAAAAAAAATATTTTAGAACACCGTGTATATTTAGGGGCGCTATTTACTGTATATATGAGGGTGGTGGGAGATTCTTCAGGCTTATAGAATTTAAAAAAAATAAAAAACAAACAAACAAAAAAAAAACACTGAAACCATAACTTCTGATGTCATTTCTGACGCAAATCTTATGGTTGAACTAACAATCAAGATAATTTAAAAATCAAAAACTAACCCGAGAATGCATACGTATCGGGAGCAGTTGGAACTCTTGTGAGGTATTCCCATAAAAAAATAATATAATAATAAATAAATATAAATTTATTATTACTCGTGGTGGTATTTGGATAAGGACGTCGGTTGTTAAGGTTGTTGCCGGTGTCCTTATGTTATTTGCAAGCATTTTGCAAGTGCCTGAAAAAGATGGTCGTTATTGTTAAATTTCCTTGTAAGCAAACCGCGGAGGTGTTCATGAGGACGAAGATTTTTTTTTTGTAATTGGTACGAGACATCTCACTTCTTCAAATCCGGCTAAACGACGTGATTTTTTCTCGAGTAGGTGGGTTTTCACCTACACGTTCGAAAGTCGCACTTCCAAAATTAGGTTACCGTTTAATGGAATGGTTGAGAAATAACTGCAAATTAAGTTTTAATTATGTTTTCTTTAATTGGAATAAACGATCAAGCTTGCAGGTGCGGCAGTTAAATTCTTTTCTTTTAATTATTTTTTCATTCATTTATTTATTATTTCCCTTAAGTTTAAGATACTTACCTACATGCTTTGATGAAGGTGTCTTTATACTTATCTAGTAAGCAATAATAACTACATAAATAATATTTTTAATCTCCCAAAGATGAAATTTTAACCTTTACCACTCTGTAGGCCAGACATTCTGGCCGAAACGATTCTGGTAGGGAGCTCCGTGGGCCAGAGGTTCTGGCCCGGCGCAGAAATAAGTTTAAGCACCGATTTCTATCTACCTAGGTATATTGTTCGATCCATTATTTCCGAGAAGTACAAAGAGACGTTGCGACATGTTGGATAAATTAAAATTTCTTCATTTTAATTTACCGTTAATTAGATATACTCTTGGAAACATAGATGTATCATTTTTACCTTATGGATTATTTGTCATATTCCAATATTTTCGGATCAGTCAGTTGTCCGTCCTACATTTATGACGGTTCTCCGAGGCTACTCCCACCTCCTGTGACCATAGTTTTTCGTTTTGTGGAACTATTACATTTCTTATCGCCCCAATATTGATATTAAGTACTTGAAAATAATAAAAATAGTAATCTGTAGAATTTTTTAATATGCATAGATAGTTAACCATCATGGAAAATAATGAAATTTTTACTTCTAAGTTCAATTATAATGACGAATGTAATTGTATAGATAATAGTGATGATGAAGACCTTTTTGCATTAATAATATTGATTTCAATGACAATGATAGTGTGATAGTAAGTGATAGGGAAGAAGTCGTTAACAATCCAAGTGATGGAGATAGTGGAAGTGACGTTATCCCGCCGAAAAGAAGGAGATTTGCTTATTTCAGCGAAGATGGTGATAATAGTGATGAAGAAAATATTGTGAAAAAAGTGGAGAGATTTGAAAGACAAAGTATTCAATGCATTTTATGGTGTTATTATTGATAATAAGACCTCATCCTCATCTTCAAGATTTTTTTCGACATACAATGGTGGCGCAGCTTTTTTTTAGGGGGTTTAGAAGTTTCGGTTGTAAATTCATATATTTTGTACAAGGAAAATAAGATTTAAAAAACAATGAAAATCCAATGAGTAATCTTCAATTTGTGGATAGGCTAATTATTTAGCTGGTTGGAAATCATAGAGATGGTGTAAATACAAGAAAAGAAGACATTCGGTAGGCCCAGAAAAGCGGTTGAATCATGTCATAACGCCTAATGCGTAGAAAATGTATAGGGATTGCGTCGTTTGTGGTTCTGATAGAGAAGGAAGGCAAAGAAAATGAACAATGCATCACTGCAAAAGTTGTGACAACAAACCGGCAATTCATGTGGGAGAATGCTTTGAAAAATATCACATATCTAAAAAACTGTAAGTGATAATACAATACATAATAAGACATACATTTTTAATAAATAATTGGACCGAACCGTCAGCTTTTTTATTGTGATAAAAATACTCAGAAAGTGTCATTGATGTGTACACAGTTTTGCACACCTTGTAAACGCCGTGTAGAATGTTATCGAAACTTATTATTTAATGCATGTCTTGTGGGCTGGTCTATCTTTTGTTTCCTGTATGAAGGTCGAAACCTAAAGTAAAGTCACCAATGCAAAATAAGATCCCGTTTACTGGCCATAAAACCTAAGCCAATCAATTGTTCACGAGTTCAGGTAGACACCGGTCATCCCCTATGCGGTACAGGACAATTAGAAAGGAATGAATACCAGGATTTACATTCGTTTGTTTGTGTATTTCACCTATATTATACAAATTAATGCTATGCAGCAGAAGGAATTATGCAAATAAAACACATTAAAAGCACATATATTATCCTTTAGTTACTTTATGTGTGATTTAGCAAGTACTTTATGCAAAATATGTACCAAATTTATCAAACATCTTAATGGTCATACGAATTATCAGATAGGGTGCTCCGAAAATAAAGTATCGAAAATTTCATTTTTAAATAAAAAACTTAACATAAACCGTTCAAAATTTTAACCAGAGTAGCCAATTGGTTCTGAGAAAAAATGGTCAGAGTGGAAAAGGTTAAAGATGCATGTTAAGAGGAATATACAAGACAATTTATTTTATTTTATTTATTTATTACAATCATAAAGGTGTGTAAAAAATGTGTATATTCGTAGTGTTCCTTATATCACCCCAAATATAGGTAATAAACATAAAAATCGCTTGACAAACGGACTTCGGAAATGGTCGATTTAATTCATTAATTAAATTTTTAAATAGACCATTTCATTAATATATAATTCGACTATAATATAAGGTCATCCGTAGTGGGGCTTTTACATATATTTACATTTTTATGTTTTAGTTCATACAGGTGTGGTTAGATGACAAAGAAAACATAAATAGGTTTTACACAAGGTACAGAGAAATAAAGATGGTAGATAAAAGCATAGCGTTATACAATAGAGATATAGAAAAAACAGTTTTAGTTAAATAATAATATATTTAGTGATAGCCCTTAGAGCTTTACTATATTTCTCGTATCTCTTGTTGTCACTTGACTTAAGCCAGACGTCATTGTCTCTTGTTTTGTTTTTGTTGTTGATTTACGTATTTATTATTATTGTAGAAAGCAATCACTTTGTGGTTTGACATATTTAATAAAATAAAACACTTTTTTAATAAACCACGAAATCTCGTGGTTTTAAACAAAAAAAGTATTTTATTTTATTACGTATTTATTGTTTTATTTGTATTCATATACAGTTTTTTTTCTTATTTTTATGGTTACCCTCTGTGGTGAACATTATAACTATTTAAGTTTTGAAAAAATTATTCCTAGAATTTATCAGCACTGCTTTGCGGATGTGTCAGACGTGCCTTGCTAACCATTTTCACTCCGCAAGTAGCTAGAAAATAAGCAATACCTGTATATGTATCCATATTAGTGCCTATTGTTCGATAATAATTCATAAATAATTCAAAATTGTCATTACGGCGGCAGAAAGACTGCCGATTTGAATATATGGAAGTGGTGACAGTAAATACCGGCCTCACGTACCACAATATATTATTATATTAAAATAATATATGGCCAGGAGTATAAAAATAGCCACTCAACTGGTCGCCCGCATTGCGTATGCGAGAAGCGTGCGTCGGTAGTTTGCATACCATGCCTGTTACAAGGCAGGCCATCTCTATGGGTCTGGGATATATGGGACATACAATCAGCGACAGTAGCAGGTTAGGTACAACTAGTGTACCTACTGCCGTGATAAGTAAAAATACAGTATCTTCCTTGAGACTCTGCGAGAAGGAAGACACTGCGTTTTTATTTATCACAGCAGTATCCAGAAGAATAATTGAAGAAACTTCAATGCAAAGTACAGTCGACCTTTGAGGTTAATTTTTTTTTTTGGTTTTTCATAGGATTGATAATAATTAGATTTTGCAAGTAAACAAATCATCATCAACAATAACAACTTCTTTAAATATATTAATTAATTTCATCAAGCGTTTTCAGACCGTGGAAAAATAATGAAATGTTTAAAATAAAGGACAGAAGAGTGAAATATCCATGGTACTGATTTTTTTTTTAAAGAAAGACAAACATTCCCGGGTCATGAATAACCCAACAACATTTGAAAATCTCCTACTACCACCACACTAAGCGAAAGATGTTGATTGTGTTGTGGTGGAGGGCTTAGCCAGTCGAGGAATCGAACAGGAACGCCCGGGTGGGACCCAAACGCGATGCCCACTCAACCACTGACATGAATGCTAAAGACAGTTTGTAAAATAAAAACAAGATTACCAAAAAAATCATAATACAAACAAAAACAAACATCCTTAAGTACTATTATGGTATTATAATTAATACCATTTTGGTATTATAATACCAAAATGGTACTAATGACGTTAGGTGTGTACACCATATCTTTCAGAATCTTTTGCGTTTTTATGTAGGTGAAAAATTTAAATTTTTTTTTTTAAATATTTGTACAGCGCCCTTGTGGTGATCATCAAAATATTATTACTTGTTACTAATTACACATCTTCAATAAAGTTCATACTTTTATTAAAAATATTTTTTTAATTAATTAATCACTTCTCTATATAATATTTTTGTACATAGTTCTTTTTAGTCCATACTTGTTTGTTTATTTTGTTATTTAATGTCATTACTACCCTGACGAAAAAACCATCGGTTTCGAAACATGTAGGTAATTGTGATTATATAATAGTGGTTTAATATAAAGTTATTTGTTTAATTTAATTCAAAATGACGCCACAAAGTGATTTTGCGAAGTTTGAAGAAATATACTTTTTTCGTTTATTGATTCCTTTATTAGTTAGTGTCAGTGAATGGTTCAATGAATGGAGTTTTAAACTAATGTAGATATCTTCTAACATTGTAAATCGCCCTTGAGTTGAAATTTCTCGAAAAGGCACTTTCTTTTGATTTCAATTTATTTGTAATTTTCAACGTATTTGAAAAGTGTTCTATTACAAAAACAGCGTTCTAAAAGTTATCCAAATTACATTATAATTTAAGGTCGTATTTCATATATCCAGTGGATAGAGCGGAGATTATTATTCAAATCATTAAATTACCTTGCGTAATTCTTTGGTCAGGTGTACTGCGTACTACTTGACTCGGCCAGGTGTGCGTGCTAAAGCGTACCGAAGCGATGTGCAAATTTGTACCGCACAGGTAAACCGTTTCCGTTGCCAATCGTTCCTGCGGCCATTGAAGCCGGAGGAACTTCTAGTAATTCGCATTCTTCGGCTACTGTTTTAACGTTAATTTTAAAGAGCAGGTTATATAAATTCTTCGATTGTCGATTATTCTGAACAACTGGTTTGGGATCTAGCGTTGTTTTGATTTGGCGGGTAGCCTGTTAGATTGGTAATTGCAATTAAATAATAATAATATTTGGATGATTATGATTGAAAAAACACCTCAAGGGCGCTGCACAAACTCATACTATATTTTTACAATCTTGTAAATATAGACAAAGCATTATAACAACTTATGGCTAAAAGATTGCATCCACCAATTTGTTGATCACTAATATTAAACTATATGTACAATGCATTTGATCAACGAATGTAAATACATAGTAGATATTATTTATACACGGTACATGAAGAAAATATACAGGACAAAGCGCAAAGGATATAATTGCAACACATGTTCTTGATCCTTAATTATTTTGATGTTGTAATAGAATTTTAAATGAAAAATATACAATGCCAATTTCAGAAAAAAATCCTTAATAATCAATTTTAAATTTTGTTTGTTTATTTGCTGATTTATTTTCAAAGCTATTTTGAACAGATAATTCAACAAATTCATCTCTCAAAAATATTGAATTGACTGTTCAGAAGTTCCCCAAACTTTTGGAGAACTCTTTTTAATAATAATGAGTACTATTTTTAATAATAATAATGTAAATTTTTGTCAAAAATCAACTCCGACAAAAAAAAACACCTTTTTACACGATGAGGACACAATTTATTGAATTTTGGGAAAATTTGGGAAACACCAAATATACAAGGCGTTAAAATGTTGCGGCTGGCCGAAATGATTGTGACATCACGGTACTTTCGAGACGGTACTACAGCAATGCCCTTCGAATTATGAATTGTACTGAAACGTATCTGGTGTGACATCACGAGACTCCGTTGGATACGTTTTACCCAAATTTAGTTTGAAAGGTCACAACTTTATGATTTTTAGTATCTTAAACCGATTTTACTCCCTTTAATAACTCAATTCTCATTTAAAAAAATGGAAGACGACTTGATTATTAGTATTTTCTAGTATAAGTAGACACATAATACTTACAACGCACGACAAATCAGTTTTCAGCCTTTAAGTGGCAAATAGTTTTTAAATGATTATTTTGGGGCTTTGCCTCAAAGAAATTGATAGCCGACCTGCAGGTAGTTCAAAACCGAGCTCTCAGAAATGTTCATGGACTTCAATGGGACACTCATGTCAGGGACATCTATTCAGTTTCCGGTATCCTTCCAATCACAATCCTTCCTAAACATGAAATCACAAGCACCATCCTACAAATTACCCAACAATCAACTCATACTAACACCAAGCCAATTTACAATCAAGACATCCACAACCACAATACTCGAAAGAACAATAAAATCCGCATTCCTCAAACACACACTACAAAATATGGGATAAAATCTCTGAACTATATTGCCTATACACTATATAATTCGCTTCCAGATATGTACAAAAACATCCAGCATAATAAAAAATTGCAAAGCAATGCTTTAAAAGAATATTTTTTAACTAAATTTAAAAATGAAAATATGTAATCGTCTTGTCATTTTTTGTTATATCTTATATACTCGTATCAGTTTTTCCCTCTCTTTACTTGTTTTCTCTTGTTGTTTGTTCTACTTAACCTGTCTTTATTTTTATTTTTATGCTGTACTGAATGTAAAACTTATATTATGATATCAATATACCTTTGTAAAATTGTAACTACTACCTCCTACCTATGAATTGTTAAGTTCCTCCTGTCCTAAAATGAGTTTTGTAACTCATCTGGATTGCTCTAGCAAGAAATAAAAACAATGAAAAAAAAAAAAAAAAAAAAAAAAACTAGCTGACCCGGCAAACTTTGTACCGCCTCAGAATCAATAAATGTTGTGTTTAATTTATTAGCTGAAATAAATTAGGTTTTTATTAATTAAAATAAATAGGTACCTACTCTAAGTTCAAAAAATGAAATTGAGCTATTGACTAAGTACGAAAAAATGTTCGGCACCCTACACCATTGACAGTTCGAATTGATTCAAATTATGTCGATCAACGCATATTATTTGAAAAGCCGTTCCATACAAAATATATGAAAAAAATAATTTTCTTCATAATTATTTGTCCGGTAATTTTTTCCGATGTTATTCTGTTAATCGGGACGGAGACAAATTCAACAAATCAAAGATCATAAAAATCGGTTCAGCCATTCTTGAATTATAAATGGTGTAACTAACCCGACTTTGTTTTATATATTAAGATAATCATTTTTGATGCATACAACACACCACTGAACATTCAAAAAATTAAAGTTTTAAAGCAGAATGACCTCCTAAAAGTACCTGCTCTTTGAAAAAGCCAGTTAGCCAAGTATCAGTTAGTGTTTATGCATGCAGGCCGTATGCAAACCGCCGGTCAGACCGAGACTCCGAGAAACCTCCCAGACATGTTGACCGTTGACTGCTGATGGTTTATGTCTTGTTATAAATATCCCATAAAGCCTTCTTCAGCGTCCGCCACCTTCGAGCTTCGAGTACTCTCCTTGGCTTTCATGACACGTCTGTGCACGTCATGCATTGTTCATGTAAATTAAATGGCTGTAGAATTTTCGTGGAAGAATATTGCAACAAAGTAAAAGAATTAATTAGTTCTAAAATTAATTTCTATGGCTTTTATACTTACGACAGATTCACTGGTTGAATAATATAATGATCGCTAGTTCAAGCGCAATTGTAGCAATTTATTTTAGAAAAACAGCGCTATGCAGATGATTCTGATCATATAAAATGGTATAAATAAAGGTTCTAATCTATGGCCTTTTTGATGTAGGTATAAACCACCTTTCTCTACCTTATGTTTGACTAGATGGATAAATAATGCACGATGAGTTCTGGTACCAACCCTGATGTACGACAGTGGCATGCAGAGACAACTGATGAATGATCTGAATAGATTGAAAGTATGTTAAACTATATGGAGAAAAATGTTATTCGAAAAACGATAATTTTAACCGTTTTACTAATAAAATAACATTTCGAATAACATTTTTCTCCGTGTACGTGGGATCGTATTACAAATTGAGTAATTTTTTTTTACAATTGCTCCACACAGGACGCCCTGAGGCAAATAATTTCCCTCAGGGCCTATATCAGCTTTGGGGATGCTGTGTGGAGGGTGTTTTTAAGGAAAGGAAGGAGAGTTCTCGGATGATAAAGGGTACGATGGATGGTTAGGAATCTGGGATTCAGAGTGTCCAGGTCATCCGCCGCCAAGACCTAGACACACCTCACCCCATGAACCCGGACACCCCTGCTAAGTCACCAAACATAGCGAACCACTTGTGGTGACCTATGTCAGAGGTGTTGGTTATCCAATAAATGGTTCCCGGGCGGCGGTACCCATTCCCGCCTCCCAAATGGGTACGTAGAGATTGTTGAGCGGTTAGAGAGTTAGGTTTTGTAAATGACAATTGAGGCGCAAGAGGATGGAAAAGTCGGGAATATCCTGTGGAAATCACATAATCGAGATAATTGTATGGTGTAATCGGATCATTTCAATAGTAGAAATTTTCGATAAGACGTACGAATGCGTATAAAGCATGCACTATCTACAAACGTGTTTTCGGTCGTACTAAGTATAAAATAGGTGTTTATAACACAATACAACAAAAAAAATTTCAGGTGTTTGATAGGTACGCTTTCTTATTCACACTTCGCATAGTACCCATTGAACATTTAACACGAATAAAAAAGACGTCTCAAGTGTCGTTTATATAGCTTACAGCCACAGTCACGAGTTCAGAGTTTTACCAAACCACAGCAGAGAAAGAGCACAAAGTAAAAATATTGATAATAATTCAGTGTGTGATGTGGTAACTGGTAACTGGTAACGCCATTGGAAGTCCAGTCGCGAAAAAGCAACGCAGTCGGAATTAATTAATTTTAAATTCATAAACAGAGTCCGCAGGTGGGTGTTCTAAATTTAAAGCATTTGAATTTCAATGCGTTTGGCAATCTGTTAATACTTTTCTATATTTAAATTTATTTAGACAAAAACTTGTGTCTTTTTTACGTGCTTTTTGAGCAAATTTCTCCAAAATTAACAATGTTTAGTCGACAGTGTTCATCATACACTGGAGAGATTCTCGGTGACTCGACAATAGTATTTTATAAAAAATTATATTTTTTAATTTTTTTAAATTAACATTATTTACCAATCTCGAACCTAAACTCGAATTCAAAAATACCTTAATAAAAAGTTGGTATGGATATCAAAAATTATTTAGCGTGTCGATTTTTTGCACTCATTCACGGAGAAAAATTTTAATAGAAAAAACGATCATTTTAGTAGTAAAAACGGGACTGAAGTTTTTACGAACAAATTAACAAGGTTTCAATGTTTATTGGCGGAACATGTAAGAATAATTTGTTGGTATACGTAATTTCGTACGTTTTTTACCGCCAATAAACATTGAAACACTGTTAATTTGTTCGTAAGAACTTCGGTCCCGTTTTTACTATTAAAATGATCGTTTTTTCAAATAACATTTTTCTTCGTGTATGCTGGAAGGTACTGTATTTAGACAAGTAGATTTACCTTTGAAATATTTGTCATTATGCGTTACATCCTCTCTGCAAACCCCATCAGGACATATTTTGTGTGAATAGCTGTGCCAAATTTTTATACACATGTTCCCTAATTGCATTCTGTATATAAATGCCGGGGATCAACTGTCAGGGAACCTAGATTCTCAGAAGCATCTCTCGATACTATCAAATATTATCTCATTCTTCATTGGGATTATCACTTTTCTCAAGTAGTTTTGAACTTGTCTGATAAGCGTTTCATAGATGGATTGGTATTTTTTGATAGAAGTATCGATTCGAAAGCCATAATAGTAAATGTTGACACTGGTGATACAATCATACTTCCGTCCATTTCTTGTCTCTTTTCGTATTTTGCGGTATCATAATTTAAATAAATCCGACAAAATTCCAGGAAGGTTCCACGAATCTTACAAAATATGTATTCAGAATACGCAATAATAACTTTTGTCGAGCATTTGATATTGTGCCGACGCGTGTGCTTCATTGACGTATTATATTGTGTGCTTACGCTCTGTGCAGGAAAATACATAAAGCAGCGTGAGCATTAAATATGCAAAGAGCAGCACCGGCTTTCACAGGTAAGAGTGTGTTGCGCATTTTATGGCCGAGCTAATAATAGGCACTTTTTGTCGCTTTAGCAAGTGTTTGAATGGACAAACATTTATTTGCTGAAACACCTTTATGAGACTTTGTAAAATACAAATAATTACGAACAATGTGACTTTTATTCTATCATTTATACAACATACCTATTTGCTCTGCTATGTTTTTTAATATGTACCTACTTGCTCCACACACATGGAGAAAAATGTTATTCTAAAATACTTTATTCGTAAAAATGGATAAAAACGGGACTGAAGTTCTTACGAACAAATTAACAGGGTTTCAATGTTTATTGGCGGGAACATGTAAGAATAATTTGTTGGTATACGTAATTTCGTAGGAGGCTCCTTCTGGACCTGTTTTCATTAGTGACCACAGGTTGGTAGGTATATGTTACATGTATCTATGATGCCTTTATGTTAGTGACTCTGTTTGAGGTTTCTTTTTCGATCTGTTGAAGTCAACCTTCTTCTTGAAGATGTTGTATTATGGTGGAAATACTTACAAAAACAGTCAAAAAATTTCATAGCCGAGTAGAATGAACCAAAAATGGAAACTGCTTTCAACTTCAATACGCGCCCTAACAGCATCCGCTCCACCACCATCTTTTACAAGATGTAATAGCGTAAAATTTTCTGCCTTTAAACCTACATCCTTTGAAGAAGTAAAGAAGGTAATACTTACTTCACCGAACAAGCAGTGCTCTCTCGATCCTATTCCAACGTGGTTGCTAAAAAAGTGTTGCAATGAAATATCTCCCTTTCTAGTTCATCTTTTCAATAAGTCATTTAGCATCGGTGAATTCCCAATATCCTTTAAATCAGCTGTCGTAACTCCATTAATAAAAAAACCGCAATTGGACGCTGAAGATCTTTCAAACTACCGACCCGTTTCAAATCTCCCATTTATATCCAAAATCTTAGAAAAAATCACTGCTTCACAGATAATATGTCACTTAAATTCAAATGAATTGCTGACTAAATACCAATCTGCATATAGAAGGTTTCACTCAACGGAAACTGGATTACTACGTGTTCTGTCGGATATAACTCTTGCTATCGAGTCGGGCAAATTGGCACTCCTTTCAGTCTTGGACATGAGTGCCGCTTTTGACACGATTGACCACGATTTCCTCATTAAACGGTTAGAAGAATCCTTTGGTTTAAACTGCGACGTTAAGAGCTGGCTGACATCGTACTTGGCTAATCGTAGGCAAGCCGTAAAGGTGGGGAAAAAACAATCAATATATGCAACCCTTTCATCTGGAGTACCCCAGGGGTCTGTTCTGGGCCCACTTCTCTTCATCCTCTTCACAAATGATGTCGCTAAAATAATCGAATCATTTGGTCTTCTATCTCACTGCTACGCTGATGACCAGCAAGTGTACTTTTACTGCTTACCAGAGGAAATAGACAGTCTAAAAATTCGCATAACTGAGTGTCTAGAAGCAATCACCCGCTGGATGACCTCAAATAGATTAAAGCTGAATCCATCAAAGACTGAATTTCTCTGGACCGCCACAAGCAGACGTCAGCATAACATCGATAACTCCCCAATATCCATTTCAGGAAGTGATATCACTCCTAAGACATGTATTAAACTACTGGGTGTCAATCTGGATGCTGATTTTTCCCTTAAAACTCAAGTGAACAGAACTGTAAGCACTGGGTTCTTTCAATTAAGGCAAATTAAAGCAGTGCGAAGAAACTTGCCAACAGAGGCGACTAAATTACTAGTCAATTCGTATGTTGTTTCACGCCTAGATTATTGCAACGGAATATATGCAAGTCTCCCAAAATATCAAATCAACAAATTACAATCCGTTTTCAACGCTGCGGCGAGACTTATCACCGGCGTATCTAAATATTCCCATATCTCAGAGCATCTCAAAAATCTTCATTGGCTCAAATGTCCTGAAAGAATCCAGTTCAAGCTCTGCTGGATGGTATTTAAGTCCCTTAATGGAATGGCTCCTGCTTACTTATCAGAAATGTGTATCCCAGAAAACTCCAATTCTCGACAGTCAACTCTTAGGTCAGCGGCATCATCAGCAATCGGAAGGTTGAAGGAGCCAAAGCGCACACCAAATACTAAGTTCGGTGAGCGTGCTTTCGGAGTGTCGGGACCTAAAGCCTGGAATGGACTGCCACATGACTTAAGAATGATCACAGACTCGGCGAAATTCAGAGCTAAACTTAAAACTCACCTTTTTAGACAGTCGTACCCATAAAGCCAAAAACAAAAACCTTCACTTTCACCTTCTCAGCCCGCGACATAGTAAATAAGTAATTGCATAAAAATGTTAACAAATTCTTAATGGTGAATTATTTGTACATCTAATTTCATTCAAATCCTCCAGTCCTAATGAGTCCTAAATTCACAAGTCTTTCGAAATAACTTCAATTTATTAACTCCATTTTTGGCAGTTATGTTCTTATAAATGTAATATGAAAAATGATGGTGTAGCAAATGTAAAGTTATGCAATGTCCAGTGTTTTAATATAGTGTCCTCCGCGTGCAAAGTCGTATCTCCTCCAAGCATAAACTTTCTAATTAAAGTGTGTTTATCGGAAGTGACCTGCCAGGTAAGTATGTTCTCTGTGTCCATTTGTAAATAATAGTTCTAGGTAGAGCCTAAGAAGTCATAATAAGATGTACAGCGCCCTTGAGGTGATTTCTCACAAAAACGGCGCTCTACAAATTATCCAATTATTATTATTATTATTATTAACTGTTGGGCACGGATTTGGGGCATCTCCCGATTGCGCGAATGGTTTAGCTCAGGATCCTTGACGTTAGTTATTTTGAAATCCTTTAATTGAAATACTTGAAGAACAAACATGATATTCCTACATGATATGACCATGTTCTAAAATTTGGCATCCGTCCTTTAAAATAAAACTAACTCTCAAATGTATCGCCCTTTCCTGCAAACCTACAGCTTTAAGAGACATAAGAAGGTCGTAAGTAACCATCAAACTGCGTAATCGTCAATTACAGCTGGAAACTAGTAATAAGTAATTATATAAACTACGTAGTTATATGTACATAACTTCATCCTACCATTCGCATTCGCCACATGTTGCCTCAAAGTTCAACGGTCAACCTGTTAACTATTAAATACCAATAAAAATCTCCACAATCATCACTATTGTCCGAACCTCTTGTGTAAGGCGTAGGTACAATCACAGCCAACAGCCATTGCATTCAAAATGATATGTTTCCAGCATCCAACGAAACCCAGATGTTACATCTGTGACTCCAGCATCAGCGTTCGGAGTAAAAGCAGAAACATCTTGAGATCAGAAGCTGTAACCAAGCTGTATGGTCCACAGACGTGTATCGTCTTACATAGCCACGTTTAGGGGCAATTTGAAAACAATTAGTGCTTGTTCCCCCTGTAGCAAGTATGAGCTTGACTCCCATATATGTGAAATGCGGTAATCATGTGTTGAATTGAGGACCAACGTGTTGAATTGAGGTACAACGTGTTGGATAGTCGAAGGAAATAAGTCGTAAAATTATTCAAACGACAAAAATAACACAAAAATTCAAGGCGGTTTTTTATTGCATATATCGGTTTTCTTCTTTGCCGCATTTCTTTTAAAGTAGAGTCCTTTTAATTTTATAAAAGTCATTTAGTTAATTGTTTTTATAAACTAGACACTATCTCTTGTTTTCTAGTAAGTACATAAGTCTTGTTATTTTTCAAATTATTCTGTTCATTTATGGTTTTATAATCTATATGGGTATCGGTAAAGCAGTTTTTTCTAAAACTTTTGATAATTTTTACGTAAAACTATACTTATCAGTAATTCCTTTTCCTATATGTATGTCGAATACTGTTCATTTAATCATTTTTCATCTAACTTTCGTGATTTTAAAATATTATGTTTGCTTCTTCAAACTTTTAATTAAATGAAATAACTTTGTAATTTAAAATAAATAAACAAATAACTTTTTACTGCCCTGACGAAGAAGCCATCGGTTTCGAAACATGCAGATAATTGTGATTATATAATAGTGATTGATACAAATTTATTTGTTTTATTTAATTATTATGTTTGCGTCTGAATGTTGTTTATTATATATTTGTAAAGGAATAAGAGTACCTACCTAGTATTTAAGTACCTACCTAGAAATATCTAGGATTCCTTTATATTTGAATTATGAATTTTATTTTATTCTATTGTTTTTTTTTTCAAGTGTCATTACTTTGGTTACACTATGTTATGTGGCTGATATTTTTAAAACATTATAAAAACAACTTCTATATGACAAATAAACTTAAATTGTCGTTTATTTATACTCCAGAGCAACACATTGTTTTATTTGTCATTTAAAACCAAAGACAACAAACAGTCTTATATATTTTAGAACCAAAAGGCATCTTTCTGGATTATATGTTGACAAGTTTAATAAATATTACTTTTCACTTTTGGTTATGAAAACTCTGTATACGCAGTGGTTAAACAAAAAATTCAAATTGGCACTATTGTTGTTTAAAATGTTTAGTCTTGGAACGGGTTTTGTTTTTGTAAATTTATTTTATTTGATCTGTTGTATTTGTAGGTCAAGCAGGTTTGGTATAAATTCTAGTTTATTAATTACCTACTGAAATTAAAATATTTAGAACATAGTTTAGAAGAGAGGTCATCCTCTAAAAAATCACAGACGTGATAAGTTCATGATAAATATGATATATTCTTCGTGTTCAGAGGGTGCCGGTTCAACTCCCACGACGCGATAACAAACCTTATGATTATAGAGTATCGAGTTGCATCATATCAGTAACTGCAACGAGGAACATGTGGCCCGATGCGGGAGTTTGTCTAAACAATCAATTCAAGAGAACCGATAAAACTTAAAAGTTAAGAGAAAGACCGTTACAAATACTTTGTACATGTTATCTCCATTAGAGACCTATTTCCGTAAACTAAAAAAATAATTTTTCTCCAGTCGTAAAGAATCATTAAATTATCAAGTCTTTCAAAATAAATATTAACTCACCTTTGGCATTATACTTCTTATAAGTGAATACCAAAAGTGATGGGGGGCAGTAAATGTAAAATCATGCAATGTCCAGTGTTTTCAATATAATTAATGTCTGTCCTCCGCGTGCAAATTGGTATCTTCTCCAAGCATAAACTTTCGTATTAAAGTGTGTTTATCGGAAGTCACCGACCAGGTAAGTATGTTTCTGTATATATTTGTATATAATAAACTTAAATATAGCCTAAGAATTATATTTTAAATTGTACAGCGCCCTTGAGGTGATTTCTCACAAAAACGGCGCTATACAAATTATCCAATTATTTTATTGGAAAAACTAAACCCTTTCATACACTTTTCCATATATTTTTTTATTTATTTATAAAAAAAAAAGTTTTACATTACAAGTGAACATTATGCAAAGTTATACAATTATTCATCATTATTCTACTACTCCATAAGTTGAGCTCTAGGAGCTCGTGTTCATGGGAGGAGTATTTACATGCAAAAAAAAAATGTTCTAAATAAATATGTAATCAAAGACTTATGAAATAAATACAAACATTATTTAACATAGGTATACAATTTAGGAAAAAATATGTTTTTGAATGACAATACCAATATACTAGTATATTTAAACTTTCAACATTGATATATAAATGATCATCTAGTAAATCCACGTTATGCAAGTGTATTATTTATTTATTTATTTATTAAAGAATTTTATACATAGTGTAGATATTGTGTTATTTCGCCCGCCATGCTAGGGATGTCCCTGTGTTATGGCGGGTGAAGTATGCAGATTATATAATTATATAACACGTTCATTAAATAACATAATTAAAAATATACCAGGATCAAATAATTACTTTTCCAAGAACATGTGTTCGCTATTATGTCCTCTGCGCGCAAACTGTATATAAATAAACATCTTTTAACTTTAATCTCAAGTGACCTACCAGGTAAGTATGGTCATGTACATTTTCATTGAAAAAAATATATATATTATAAATAAATAAATAAATAAATAAAAAATAAAAAATACATGTACATTTACATTTTTAGGCAGCACCGCGCTAGTTGTTCAGATGCATTGTACATATAGTTTTGTATCGCTGATCAAAGAACCGGTGGATTTGCATCCATTGTTTTAGCCATAGGTTTTTTATATTTTCAAATGTGTAGTTAGAAGTAAGATTGTAGAAATTATTGAAATTTGTACAGCGCCCTTGAGGTGATTTTTCACAAAAACGGCGCTATACAAGTCATCCAATTATTATTAATAATATAAGTATAATTAATACAAAACAATACAAGAACAACATGTTAATCTACCAAACTATTACATGGGAATATAATTCACCGACTCCAGATATTATTATATCAGAGCGAACCCTCGGTGGAATTCCTAATTTGACCGATGAATTCTACAGATCTCTCAATATATCTTATTATTATTATTATTAATTTAACAGATTCCACGAATGGACACAGTTAAATATTTTACAAAGATATAAAGGATTGCTAGATATTTATACACGTTAAAAACATTGAATTCAGTAAAGAGAATGTACCTGGGTTTATAAAAGTATCTATGACACGTTTAGATATAATAATACAATACATTATCACCAAGAAATAAAATTAATAACCTACTTCCGGAAGCATATTATTACTTAATATTAGCTTAAATTTTGTCGTAAGGCAAACCCACGACCGGATGAAGGTATTAAGTATTTCGCTTAATTAGGGGAATGTGATTTTTGGCGACAAGTGGAAGTTAATAATCATCCATTGACAGAATGCAGAAATAACAAGTTAAGTGGCTAATCGTTGACGTTTTGGTTTCCGTGACACCAGGGTAGAATAGGAACTTGAAACTTTACCACCACGAGGAGACTGTAGGCAGACCATATGCAAATCTTCCGGATCACGTTACGTCAATATTTTTGAAAACATGGCTTTATAAGAGAGTTTGTAGCAGGGCCTGCAAAAATAAATTTATTAAAATAAAATAATAAAAATAGCAAATGGCATCTAGCCAAACATCATTTTTCGACGAAATTCACCCGTAGGGCGCTTTTTAATCAATAGAAATATTGGAGGGCTTATTTTGAATAAATTATTTGTATAGCACTTTATTACATATGTTTTAATGTTACGTGGACTAACAGAAAAGTATAATAAGACTGCTACATTGCAGTTTGTTAACGGGTTCTTAATGGGTAGATACCTAACAATCAACTTGTTATTTTAGGATCGGTACAAAATATTATATTATAATAATTAAATAACCATAAAAAAACAATCCTGATTTTATGTATGGTTAAAATATTTATTAAAAAAACCACAGTTTTTTTTCATATGACCATATTTTCTTCATGCATCTCTTTCTGAAAATTAATGTACTATTTTTTCGTAGTGTTTTTTTCAATTTGGTGTTAATAATAAGCATAAATACATGTTTATAATATCGAATTATTGCGAAAACACACAGTTTCCCCGCAGGAGTGGGCTAAGAGGACATTGCACAGCACACCGCCACCAAACTCCGATTCATACACACTCTTCTTCTTAATTTTTGTAGTTACGTTATCTAATACAAATCTTACGCATCAACTTAGAAGCCGTAACACCACAAAGTGAACAAAGCAATAATAATAATATTTGGAGGATTTTTATATCGCCGTTTTTGCAAAAAATCACCTGAAGGGCGCTGTACTAATTTTATTTTTACTATAAACTTACTTCTAACTACAGATTAGAAAAAACATTATATATTCATACAACTTATGGCAAAAAAATTGCATCCACCGGTTCACTATGTACAATGCATTTTGCTAATGAATGCGATGTTGATTAAAAATGTGCATACGTATATAGTTTTATTTATACTTTGTACGGGCAGAAAATACAGGTACAAGACAATACTTACCTGGGAGGTCAAATGAGTTAATCTCTGTTTGTGGTTTATTGTTTATTGAATATCTTATTAGATCTATAAAAAAAAAATATTCTACATTGTTATTTACCCCTATTATGTTTTTTATGCTTGTTGAGTCCCTGACAAGCAGATTTCCTGTATCCGCGCAACATTCGGCCACAGTGTGTGTTGGCAACATCTCACATGTTGCTACCAGACCAGAAGGTGGTTAGTGCGGGTAGATTCTCCCTCAGCCAAATGAGTGCCACCAACACCATCCCCTGCAAAGGGAAACACATTATTATTTGTCAAACATATGTTTTCTAAAATTAACCAATTTCTTTTCATAACTTCCTGCGGAATAATGACACGCCTGTTAAAATTTCATAAAGCTATTAATAAGCATTCTTGTAAACTTGCTTACATTTAAGCAATATTATTTAAATGTCAAATTATCTCTAACTTCGTAATTATTTCAGAAATATTTCAGGATACTAATATAACATGAACGAGAAATAGTATTTCACATTTCCTGAGCTGTCTATTATTTATATTCTTGTATACAAAATAATAGTAATCCGTGCGGAAATCTCAAATATATATTAAATACTATGAGATAAGAAAGCGATTATTCTAAAATAATATTTTCTAATTTTTCAGTATACTTATTCTAACTATTTACAGATGTCAGTCGTGGGCTGAAAAATACTTGAGATCTGTAGGGTTAAGAATATTTGAAAAAAAAAATATATGTTCATAATTTCACAGCTTACGGTCAGTTTATCACTTTGTGGACAAACATAATAATTATTTTTGATAATAAGATTCGTGTTTATATTTGTCTATAATATTAAAATAATAAACTTGACTTCATATACTTGAATGACTTTTACAAAACCGATTTTGTAAAAAAAAAACACGCGAAGGGCGCTGTGTGTACTTAATAAAGTAGTTAAAAACAAAGTATTTTTTATCAAAACAATAAATTTTATTATTTCACGACATGAATTTCAAATATTCCTCTCACCGTAAAAAAAACTAATTAGGTTAGTAACACTTATTCCATGTTTTGTTGTTCTATTTTTTTACTAACTAACTAACTAACCATCACGCCGTTTCCCCGCAGGGGTAGGCAGAGAGGATGGACCGCCAAACAACTCGGTCTTGGCATACACTCCTCGCCTCATTCACATTCATACATCTTATCATACATGCTCTTCTATTATTCTGACTCTTGACATGGCCCGACTCAAGTATCTGATTCACTTGATCGTGCCATGTCTTCCTCGGGCGTCCTCGACTTCTTCTACCATTCACATTAGTATCATATATTCTCTTGACACTCCTTTCTTCGTTCATTCGCTCTATTTTTTTATATATATTAATAATAATAAAAAATAAATTGGGAAACCGAGTAGAAATGCTATAAATAATTTTTTTTAACACATTAAACTTATTTATTATTGTGATTTTCTGAAGTGTTAAGTTCTGTATTTTGTGGTGTTGATGTTGATTGACTCGATACCGCGCCACAAAAATATTATCCGTTCAAAACATATTGACGGATATCTTCTCCCAAATCAACCATTTAGAAAAGATATTTATTTATCTTTCACATCCTTATGAACATGTAACACTAATAAGCAATCCCTATTAGTCCCTATAAGTCCCAAGGCAGTTATGAGTGCAATGTTTATTGGTGACACCGGCAAAGCAAACACCCCAACGGATCACGGCCCGGTGACGGGTGGCGGGTGGCGGGTGACGGGAAACGGGTGACGGGGACGGGTGACGGTGTGAGGACATAAAGGCAGGCACAAGAGTGCCGAACCCAATGTGTCACAAGACGTGACTAATTGTGAAGCTAATAAGCTGAGACGTTTAAACATTTAGGGTGGAGTGACCACTACGAAGAAAATCATTGGAAAAATTAATTTTTATTTTTATTGACAGGAATTGGTTTCCAAGCCAATTTTTTACAAAAACAAAACGTCATTTTTTCTGTTTTTCCGTAAGGTTTTGTTTTAGCAGTTTATTTTCTGATTCTGATAATTGTACAAAAAGTATGTAATTTTCATTATTTCATTCATAAACGAAAGCCAAATACTAAGTTTGGAGATCGCGCATTCGAACTATCTGGGCCTAAGGCTTGGAACAAACTCCCTCCAGAACTAAGATACATAACAAGCCCAACAGAATTTAGGTCAAAACTAAAAACCTACTTATTAAGCTCTCATACTCTTAAATTAAATAAATCTGTCTGTATCGTGTATCGCCTATAATTTATCTTAACCGCATTTTCTTATTAGATTAGATTAACATCATTCGAAGCCTTCACAGCAATCCGTCGCTTAACGAGAGACTTCAATATACAAAATAAATATTCTAATCAAATTCTTGTACTATTGTACCGCCCATCAATTAATTTTGCTTTTCCCAAACACGTTCATTAAAGAACATATTATATATTAGTATTGAAATATATACCAGGATTAAATAACGACTTTACCAAGAACATGTGTTCGCTATTATGTCCTCTGCGCGCAAACTGTATCTAAATAATCTCAAGTGGCCTACCAGGTAAGTATGGTCCTGTACATTTTCATAATAAATAAAAAATTACTAATTTATACCTACACACCTACTCGTATTAGATTTATCTAATGAGTCCTGTACCTATTTTATAAAATCGTTGCTACAATACCACAATATATTTAATTATAATAATAAGTAATCCCATTATTCGTAGTCGAGTGGTGGCAATATCTTCAAATGGCCCAGTGCTGGAGTGCCGGCAATGGCGGTGAAAACTAATTCGAAACGACGACATTATTATTAAACAAAGCGCTACACTGTTTGAAAACACTTCATATTATTACTACGCGTCATTCGTAGTCGAATATTATTGGTAACTCGGTTAAGTTTATTGACTTGAAAAAAAAAAGTTATGAGGTGAAAAAATTGTAACCTATCGTAAAATTTTAAGAGGAACGGCTGCGCAACCGGTTTCATACCAAACGTAGTTTTGGATTTGAGGCCAAAATACACAACCAAACTGAAAAATTATTTTGTTATAAAACGGCTTGATGGTTAGTTAGTTAGTTGGTTGAATATAAAATGCTTCAAATGAAAATACTACAAAAGAGATCTACGATAATTATACTGAAGAACAATAGAACGAAAGGCAAGAAAATGTTGGAAGGCGTTAATAATAATAATAATTGGATAATTTGTAGAGCGCCTTTTTTGTGAGAAATCACCCCAAAGGCGCTACCTAGTAATTACATATACAATTACAAATACCTAGTAATTACAAATAGTCAGAATCAAAAGTCGTTGATGTTCGAAACAATGAATAAATAATATATTTGGCTAATTACAAGAGAAAAATATATTCGAAAATATATGAAAAAAAAAAAAATTATTCTCAAAAACTTTATCGGTGTGATGAACAATAGGTCTACCTCATATTTGAATTTTTTTGAGAGAGCTAAAAAATTTTTTTTTTTGCCGGATTCTTATACATATTATTAAACTGTTTTGGTTAAAAGACTGCGTATTTAAAATACCGTTAGCAAAACATAATATGTATATAGATAATAAAATTATTAGGAGAGGCCAACATTTTTTATTTATTTGCTCCCCTAAATAATATATATGAGATATGCCTGTTACCTACTGGATAAAATAATGACTTTTCCAAGAAGATGTGTTCGCTATTATGTCCTCTGCGCTCAAACTGTATCTAAATATACATACATCTTTAAACTTTAATCTCAAGTGACCTACCAGGTAAGTATGATCCTGTATATTTTCATAATAAATAAAAATAAATACATGTAGGTTGTAGGTACATCTACATTTTTAGGCAGCATCGCGTTAATTGGTCATATGCATTGTACATATAGTTTTGTATCGCTTATCGAAGAACTGGTGGATGCAATGTTTTAGCCATAGGTTTTTTTATGTGTGTCTTGTGTTAAGTTAGTTAGTTATTGAAATTTGTACAGCGCCCTTGAGGTGATTTTTCTCAAAAACGGTGCTATACAAGTCATCCAAATATTATTATTGTTATTATTACTCTAAGCTTCAGACCGACGATTTGTGTGAAATTTAGACTAGTGACACACTATAAAGTTTTCCTCGCGATAAGTGCTGCGGAGTTCCACATAATTCATTTATTCATGTCATATATCTTTACCTTGCGTGGGCATATCACTTCATCGTGTTACAGAATACAATTAAAAATAATTCGTCTAGTCCTCTAGAGCTGAAAAAACTAGGTATGACACAACCAATGCATATCTGCCCCTTCGGTTCTCAAAATCGACTTTAGAGTAGTGCCTACCTACATGTGTTGCAAAAAGTCAACATACTATTGGCATTTGGTAAGCAGTTGTTTGTGGATTTTTTCTTCATATTTGGAGTCTCTAGTTCACATGGTGTGCCAGCTCTAACTGCTATCTTATTTTGGAAATGTGGTAAAAATATGTATGCAACACACATGTCAGTCAGTGAAACATATTTTGAGTCGTTTTCAGATAGTTTTTAAAACGTGTCATTTTTTTGTAATGAAACATATTTGGCAAACACATTTTCAACACAAACGCCGTAAAATATTTCTGTCTAAAGTATTAGATACTGATTTACTATTTTTTACATTATTATCGATTTTTAAGTACTTACCCACAGATGATTTTTCCAGACACTTTCAGTTTTAAAACTCAATGTACATTTGTTTATTTATTGCATTTTCAGTAAAATGTAGCAAATCTGAACCATTTTAAAGCTGACGACATCAGTAAATGAGCCTTTGCCCGGAATAATGTTGTATCCAAACCAACTATCAATGTTGAGTTATTGATGGAATAATGTTGGGAATATTATTAAGCATCTTTTAATATAGGGGTTATGCTAATGAACATTTTTTAGGCCTGTGGCAGCATTTTAAATGTCGGTTAGTGGAAGAATTTTGGATAAAGCCGTTTATCGAAATCACGGAGAATTGGTTTAATTCATGGGAATAAATAGAGAAAACGAACTTATTATGGCTTCAACTAGATACATTTCAACTGAAGAATGCATAAAAGTAGAACATCGTCCAGAAAAAAATATTGTTAAGGCTGCTTTTTATCCATTGAAACAGTTTTGTGGAATAATGCTCTATGTTGATCTCAAGACAAAATCTCGATTGTAAATAGTGTCATTGATTACTAACTAACTAACCATCCGCCGTTTTCCCGCAGGGGTAGGCATAGAGGACGGACCGCCAAACAACTCGGTCTTGGCACACACTCCTTGCCTCATTCACATTCATACACCTTCTCATACATACTCTTCTATTATTCATTTATTCATATAGTTTTTTTTGCTTTTTAAGCTCAAATGCATCAATGAGATATTTAAATTGATGTTAGGAATGGTGCTTTCTTGACGGTCAGAAAAGTAAAAAAAAAAACGTTTTGTGGAATAATGTTGTACGTGAAATTTTCATAAACAAAATTTTACCACGAATTCAGCACAAATTCTTGCAATAAGTTCTAATTTAATAGCCCTTTTTCACGACTTTTCCTTTAAAAGTCTTACGAATTGTATGCTTATTGTATTTTAAATATAAAATGTTATGAAACATAACCGGTTTCGTTTTTTCCATTTTTCTCGAAACAAGAATATTGTTGGATACAACATTATTCGGGGCAAGGGCTCAAATATAGAAATAACCGCAATATGATATCGTTAAATAAGTGTAAGTATAAAAGAATACCGCAATATAGTCGCAACTTGCCCTCCCTGGCCGGAGCCAGTGGAAAATGGAAACCCTGAGAAATTAAACATTAAAAACTCCGATTATGCTGTAAAACTGAAAAGGAGGTGATAGGAAGGGAGTTTGTAAATTACCGAGCTATTCAAATCTGGCCACCAAACACAGTTAAAGCCATTTCAAGCAACGTTTCGATTCAGAATGAGTATCTACCACTCCTGAAAGTGCTGCAAATACAGTCAGGTTACCTACCTAAAACATGTAATGTAACGCTAATTACAAGGGAAAAGGGTAAGTCGATTATTTAATACAATTTATTCGCGCATACTGGAATTTTAACTCGCTATGACGCAGGCCGTACTAAATGTTAGCTAAGTGTTATTGTGATTTGTAAAACCCAATTTTTTTTTTAAATTTTATAGTGAATACCTCACAAGAGTCCCAACTGCTCCCGTCTGGGGCCAGTGAGACTATGGCATCTCCAATTGGGGTATGTTACGAGGCTGAGGGTAAGTGGGGAAGGGATCAAGACAAGGAAAAGGAAGGTGGGGAAGTACCTGGCTATTCAGATCTAGTCTTTAAACACGGCAAAAGCCATTTCAAGCAACGTTTCAATTCTGAATGGTGGTCTTACACCAGGGCGATACTGAGAGTATCTTCCAGTCTGGAACGTACCGCAAATATACTATATATTATTTTAAATAATGAATTGTGAAATAACACAAATCAATTTTTTTAATTATTTTATTTTATTTATTGTTTCTTCACTATTAAAATACATTGCTTCGCATATAATTATTAACCCCACTAGGGTTCGCCTGTGTCGGGGTTAATAATTTTACAATTTATTAAAAATAACACACATATATTATCACTATCAAACAGTTAAGTAAATGGAAAATAATAAAATTTAAAAAAAAATGTTATATGGAGGAAATTAGAAGAAAAAATAATCAACAAAGTGTTGAGAGATCAAACAAAATGGTATATTTCATTGTGTCATTGGTTCACACCGTTTTGATTAAAAAAAATAAAATTTACATCTTTATGGTTTAAAAGAAAATATTATATCTTCAAACTTCGCAAAATAAACAAATAACCCTACATCAAACCACCAATATAATCACAACCACCTACATGTTTCAAAACCGATTTAATAAAATTAATTTGCGCACGCCGGGTTCGAACCCGCGGCCTTCGGAATGGGCGTCTAACGCCCTACCGCTGGACTATGCCGGCCGTCAAAATGAAATTCAATGAAAAAACATATTTACATAACATTATAAATTAATGTCAATGAATCATAAATTGTAACATTAATATGTAATGAGGTTCAAGCGTTACATTTTCATTAAATGGTAATTAATAGAGTAATACAATAAGTGATTTTGTGAGTTATCCAGGTGATATAGAGAAACAACTGTTTGTGCCGAAATAGTTTGAGGGGTGAAGGACACCTGGATAAAACAACCCCGCTGCTAATTTTAACGCTCTGCGGGGGGATTGAACACATATTGTCATCTGCAGCAGTTGCTAGCTTATTCTATAAATTAACGACATTTACCACAAGAAATGTGGTTTACCTACTATCACAAATTATCTGATGATTTTATAACAAACGGTTGATTCGAATATAGGCTGGGAGCCATTAGGGCTTTGCTAATTTGAAAAAATAAACAAATGTTTTTGAATCCCTTCATTGAGTAGCACTTACATATATTGAAATATTGGAATACAGTAATTTATATTCATTTTACAATTACCTACATTTGCAACCAGCCGATTAAGAAATGATGGAACGGGTGAGAAAAAAAAAAGTTTAATTTTTTATCAGAATAACTCTCTTTAATAATAATTGGATAAATTGTAGGTCGCCGTTTTTGTGAGAAATCACCTCAAGGGCGCTGTACAATTTATTATATAATATGTATTTATTTTATGCCCAAAGGGCTTTTACATATATAATAGCAGTACAACTTTAACATGAGAATGAAATAATATAAATAATGTTACGATAGAAAAAAATACACACATGCTATAAAAATACAAGAAACAAAAATTTAAAGTGATGTATCCGTATCTTTTTCTGATTTTTCTGTTTCGGATTTTCGATTGACTTTCGCTAATATTATCTTCATTAAATAAAATATTATAATTTGAGGTTTAACTCTTTAAGTTAAAAAGTTAAAAATAAAAATATTTTATCCTAGACTTGCAGATAAAGTCAATAGATGTCGGATATAAAAAGTGATAAAATTTATCCTGACACTATCTAGAGGACATTTAGTTCGAGTTTAATCTTGCAATCATACATAAAGATAGCAGCCAATAAAAATATGCGTTAAGAAAAAATGAAAATAATGTTGGTGGTTCTCAGTCGAAGAATGATACAGTTAAAAATGACCGAATCGGATAGGGATACGTTGGCGCAGTGGATATCGCGTTGGCCCGGATTGCCAGAAGTCTTGGGTTCGTGTCCCAGATGTATCCGTATCTTATTCTGATTTATCTGTTTCGGATTTTCAATTGACTTTCGCTAATATTATCTTCATTAATTAAAATATTATAAAAATTTAAAAGTACGGTGATTAAAGATTTACAAGTCAATAACAATTGTAAGGTTTTTCCAAACAATTCAAAGTATGTAGGCTACCAACCCTAGGTAATTAGACTAATTAGCCTACCGGGAATAACCAGAATAATTAGAAAGTTGGACAGTCAAAGACCATTTAGTAACAAACGTAATAAAACTATTATTGAATAAAATCCCTTTAGACCACCCCCTCTCTCCCTCAATAATATGTTATGTATGTACCCGTCTAAAGATGGCTTTGACAAGCTGAAACCGGTCACGGTCAAAAAATTAATGTGGAAAAAGTTTTTAATTTGTTTAATTATACTATGTTAATAACACCAAGTATTGGTTTCGCATATTACGAAACCGCTGGATGAGCTAGTTACAGGAGTTGTGAACTGTGTGTGGAATTTGGATTTTTATATATTAGAAAAAAAAGTTGAAATGATGAAAGATTTTTTTTTTTAATTACTAATTAATACTACAGGTAATTAATAATGGTTTATGATACTTCTATGAAACATACATTTAATTACTAAGATGCATTAACACACGGAGAAAAATGTTATTCCAAAGTACGATAATTTTATTCGTAAAACGGTTAAAAACGGGACTGAAGTTCTTACGAACAAATTCACTGGGTTTCAATCTTTATTGGCGGGAAAATGGAAGAATAATTTATTGGTATTCGTACGAAATTAGTTCTAATAATTAATAATAATAATTTATTCTTACATTTTCCCGCAAATAAACATTGAAACCCTGTTAATTTGTTTGTAAGAACTTCGGTCCCGTTTTTAACCGGTTTTACTATAAAAATGATCGTATTTTAGAATAACATTTTTCTCCGTGTACGATAGGTAGTTATGTTTAGTACATTTGCCGATGTAGTTTATAATAACTTTTAAAGGTTATTTCCATCAATGTAATATATCATTGAAGAAGAAGATGATACTAATAAATCAAAACGAAAATATGAAAGAAGAGAAATAAAAAACATATCTTTGAACATTGTTATCATTTAAAAAGGTAGCCGCCAAAAGTATGGAAAATGGTTTCAATGATAATATTGTTAATTCTGAATTTTAAATATGATATTGACAAAAAGCACTTCAAAATAAGAGGTCTCAATGGCTGAGTTGATTGAGGCGCCTTTCTCTGTAATACGAGAGATCCTGGCTTCGAGTCCCAGTTGCAACCGTTACCTTTTTATTTTTAATATTTTCGTTTAGATTCATTTTAGTATTCTTCTTCTTCAATGATAAAGTATTATTTTTGAGGTCAGTTCGGTCTGTGGCTGAGTTCGAGTCTGGTTTCCACCCATTCCATGGCTGGCTAAGTCCCCCATCAAGATACAAGCAATATTTTCCTCTTAGCGTGATGGTAGTAGAAGATTTTTAAATGCTGTAAATGTTTATCTTTCGTTTTTATATCGAAAAAAAAGCAAAGCAAAAAAAACATTTTACCGAAAACTAAATTAAAACATGGCGAAAATTATAAAAGAAAACTTTGGCTAATCTTTTTTTTCTTATTGAAATAATTAACCTAAACTCACCTATTGGTATAAGCTATTACAAAGTTATCTACCAATTTGATATACCTACTGATTTTGTGACTTTTCGACTATGAAGTTACTTATTTCTTACTTACATGAGTAAGATTAAGAAATGGACCCTTAAATGGTATGGGCATGTAGAATGAATTAACGGAAAAAGGAGTGTAAGGAGGAAACATAAAGCAAATGTATTTATTTATTTATTGTAAGAAACAAACAGCAATTTTATACAGGATGAGTATACGTTTAACTAAATAAATCAGTAATTGTAACTAAGTTATATTGTTTCATTTAATTATACAGGATGAGTTATAATAGAGGTTAAACATGAGGTAAGCCAAAACAGTTTCTTTTGCTAATATTGGTTATTATGATATAACATAAAATTGAAATTGGTAATAACCATTAAATGAAAATGAAAATAACAAAAAAAAAGAAAAAAACATATATATAAGTATATTAGAAGGAAGAAGGAATAGGAAAGGGCAAGAGGCAGAATGTGAATGGTAGAAGAAAGTGGGGACGCCCGAGGAAGACATGGCATAATCAACTGAATCAGATACTTGATCCGGGTCATGTCAAGGGTCAGAATAATATAAATATGTGTGTGTATGAATGTGAACGAGGCAAAGAGTGTGTGCCAAGACCAAGTGGTTTGGCGGTCCATCCTCTCTGCCTACGCCTGCAAAAAGACGGCGCGTAGTTAGTTAGTTTCTCATTTTATTTATTTCATTACGTTGGATACACAAAAATAACATTGCATAATAACTGAAAATATTTAAAATGTTTACAGTGTTATTATATCTTGTTAGGTCAATATTAGTTCCTAGCAAGGCAGGATGCCTATTCCATGGAACCAAATAAATGCTTTTGTAAAAATGCCAAATGAATTATGTTGTTAACAAAATATACAACTTTGGACTAAGTTTTTCCCATACTCAAGCCAATAAATTATTTAGTTATTATAGGTCCGATAAAGGACATTTTGTATGTTTCAGTTGAGCGAATGAACGAAGAAAGGATTGTAAGGAGGATATATGACGCAAAAGTGAATGGAAGAAGAAGTTGTGGACGCCCGAGGAGCACAGGGCACGATCAAGTAAACCAGATACTTGAGTCGGAATAATAGAAAAGGATGTATAAGAATATATTATATTATATTCCTAGCTAGGACTAATATCGACCTAAAACAACGTAATAACAATAACACTTGTATTCATTTGAAATATATTCTCTTATTATGTAATATTATTTCTGTTATTTTGGCTTTAAATGTATCAAATGTAAATAAATAAATAAAATAAATAAATAAATAAGAAGATGTGTGTATGTGAATGAAGCATGGAGTGTGTTCCAAAACCGAGTTGTTTGGCGGTCCGTCCTCTCTGCCTACCCCTGCGGAGAAACTGCGTGATGGTTAGTTAGTTAGTTTCAAAATTATAAACTTTGCCAAAACAAATACTTTTATTATTGCCAACATTTCCGATACAAAAAACCGATAAAAAGCAGCTGATTTCATATTAATCCTAAAACCCAGGTGAATGTGGGCTTCCTAAGGGTGGCTGCACAGTGGCGCACCTGGACTTACCGCCCCGACCCCGCGAGAACAAATAATATTATATTATAATATAGAATGTGTTGTGAATTCGGTGCCGAGGGGTTTCACACATAGCAGAGCTTGCAGCGGGCCGCAGCCGGCTGTCCCTCTGCGGCACTGTGAATTGCCCAAGTGTTTGATAAGGTAAGCGACCTCATTGTTGGATATAATACGACTGTTGACATCTGCACTTTTTGGCGGTTGAGCCACCGGCTGCGGGTCAGGGCGCTTGTCGCTTAGGCCACCGGGCCTGGCAGATTTATTGCAAATTAAAACGTTATGTTGCCGAAATATTCATTGTTTTGTGTTTCGTCTGACTGTATTTTTTTTTCTAAGTTTACATTTCGTTTTAAGGTAAAGACTTTCTTATTTCCATTTTTCATAAAAAGTTTGAAAAAAATCGGATTTCAGGAAGAAAGTTTGAAAAAACATTTGTCATTGAGATAGTGGCATTTTTTTGGGCAAACTATATAAATCTTTATTTGAAATAAAATAAAAAATTGTTTCCTTTATGGTTTTTAATTCAGTAGGTAGGTAATTAAGTACCTGTTTACAAAACTAATGCTTTGAAAGGTAATTTTGCTTTAGATTTATTAAATTGCTCTCCGCTCATAGAGAAACCGAAACCAAACTAAAACTGACGGGTTGTTATGGTTTCCAAACAAACTTCTATCACGTCGCTACTCAATTTTACGATTTCAGTAATTATCTCAGCTTGTTTAACCGTAGACAAGAAACACTTCAGGTGTCATCTCACTCATCTGTCGCTGTCATGTTGACGCTGGCGACTAAAAAACAAAAAAACTGGAAACTGACAACAAAACTGTCGCAACCATGGCAATCGGGTACCTGGCAACCCGGCAACGGCCGGCCACGGCAACTCGCACGGCGAGTTGCGAGTCACCACTTTCGTTGTCACTGACAACGGGTTTTTTAGAAGTTGTGTAGTGTGCGGACCATCATATTGACATACAGAGGATAGCGAATTGAGTTTGAAAACTGTTTTTTTTTTCAGTTGCCCGTGAGCGGAAGCACAAAGAGAAAAGTAGAAACGTACTTTTTTGAACGAAGTCTATTGTCCACAGAACTTTTGGTTTAAACACATACCTTATCTACCTACCTAACAATTTTGTATCCATAAATATCTTTAAAACGACGAAGATGAAGTGATGAAAAATGTTACAACACAGAAAAATTACTGTAATTTTTAAAATCTATTTATTTTTTAATTTTCATGCAATACCTAGTCGCGGCACGAAGGATAACACCCCTCTGTGGTATTACGGAGTGTTTATTGTGAAGGGTTTATTTATTTTATTTTAGATTTCTTTTGATTTAATATTAATGAAATAGTTATTATCATCGTGGCGATTTTATATATCAGAGTATCAAGTAAATTATCAATACCTCAAATGCTCTGGAATAAACAAGTTCTAGCTTTGTTGGGCTGCCTAAAGAAAATAACGAAATGGTTACAACTTACTTGATCGAATTTTACTTTCGGGAAAATACCAATTTATGACAACCATCAATAATTAGATTAATAATGTGTTGTCATCAGCAAGCTATCCGAAGGTTAATATTACTGTTAATTTTACTTTCTTTTCTTTTACTACATTTTTAATAGCTTACAATTTTTATTTTTTACTTCGATATATTTTAAGTATTTACGTCGTGTACAATCTTTAGGCAACTTTTAATTATAATCTTACGTCTTTTATTTTTTAGATTTTAATCTAGGTTTATTCTTTAGATGCACTCTGTTATTTTTAGGTACAAAAATAATATATAAACACTTATATTACCCACGCACAGACTGCGCCTTAGTGGGTTTCCCTTTCTTATTATTATACTTTCTTATGAACTGTAATGTCAACATGTAAAAAAAAGGGAAAAAATAAAGGAAATAAATAAATAAAACGCTTTTGGCGTAGGTACCGAGTAAATCGGCTAAAATAGAGAATATGATTTAAATATCAATAAAAACCTAGAAGGTAGGCTCGAAAATTTTGCGTACCCCTGCAAAAACCAACCTTTGTTAAATTGAACTCTTTATTGACCATTATTGGTTGGTAAAAATTAAAAATTACACAACTACTACAACTGCAATCTTTTAATCACCATTATTAAAATTTAACCCTCTGAGCTCATAAATTCCACTAATGAATCTGGTAATCCCCCGCGGCATTCAGCGAGACGCGGGACGGCGTTCCATTTCCATACTAAAGTGCTTCAAATACCCAACAATGGCGTATTTTCCATCGGCATAATGGTGCGAGTTTCATATCTTTTAATCTATCAGGGCCGGCACGCGCCGGGCACGCGGTGGGCACGCCCAGCGCCGCGCGCCCTGTGTCCGGCACGCGGCGACGTCCGTGCAACCCTCGCCAACAATCGACTCCTATCCCCGTAAGTAATCCGTTCCAATATTTCACTTGTTTGTGCACGCTCCGTCGCAGAGTTTCTGGAACACTCAGCGAACACGAAACGACGAAACGTGAGTGATAAGAGCTTGTCAATAGTAATCTAGGAAAAACGTGTTTTTTGTTTCCATGGGTAAGTGCTGTATGCACTTACTCCTATATAGAATGCAAGCTACGTACACAAGTTTCTAATTGTAGCCGAAAATACAATTTTACTGCAAATGTTAGGGATTTTCTATTCCTGATAATCTTCGCAAATAAAGTTGAGTTTCTGGAAAAAAATGTGATTCACGGATCACCTCTGCCAGTAGAAGCGACCAAGTGGCAAATCACCAATCAGGTCGTCTGGTAGACTGACTGCGAGGAAGAAATTGGACCATGATAAAAGCCGTGGGAGGATAACATCTCACATCTGTTGAGGCGGTCAAATCCAATCTTGGGATGTAGCGGCACCGTTATGATAACGATTTTGAAAATTTAAATTTAACAGATTCAATTTTGCATAAACACAGATATAATTTTGCTAACAATTAGTATTTCGTTACATGCATGTTATTTTAATTTGGAAGTTGATCTTATGTCAAGTCTCACGTCCGAATAACAAAAAACGCATAAGTAAGTACCTATATTCTTTGAGAAACGTGCAAGCTAAATTTTTTGCTAAATACTTACGCAAGCTTAAAACTAGTGTTGAAATCAGCATATTTAAAAAAAGATAATATTTTTAACATGTAAGTACATATAAATTTACAAATTAAATAACAAGCGTCATAAATATGCGTAGGCATTTAATATCAATCACTTTATTGACTCAATTAAAACAGAAAAATGCGTTATCAATGACATACTATTTTGCTCATTCATAACTGTTGTTGTTTTGTTTTCACAATCTGGTTTAGGTTTGTGATTAGAATAACCTTTGACATCGATATATATATCTAATATTTAAGTTGCCCCAAGATAGTCAGCTAAGATAAACAGAATCAACATATTGTTATTATTATCTGCGTCACTTCAGTAAAGCAATATCCTATATAGTATATTGTCTTGACATTATCTAGTAGGCCCTAAATAATACTGAGTTTACATCCCCGTATCAGATATCATATCCATCTCAATGAGACTGGGGACAGATAAGGGAAAAACTGTATCTTGTTTTGTATCAACATTATTATGGAAGGGCAATATTTCTCCATGTTATCTTCGTCTACTTTACTTAAACCTAGGAAGGTCTGAAACACCCCTTATAAGGCATACGAGCGTTAAAGAAAATACCGCCTCATGTCGATATTACCGACTTCTGACATGGAACGTATTAAGTCTAACTAACTAACTAATCATCGGGTCGGTCTCTCGCAGGGGTTGGCAGAGAGGATGGACTGGCAAACAAATTGGCCCTGGCAAATACTCCTTGCTACTTTCAAATTCATGGTGCGCCGTCAGTGTCGTCATATACGTCATACATACTATTCCGTTACACAGTTCTCAATGATATTTCGCAAACATTTCGGTTTAGAATTTTTTTAAATCAAAAAAATAAGATAAATCTGAAATAAGTTGTGATTTACCTAGTGACTGAATGCTGTAGAATTGAAATCCTTGTGGCGTATGTGTGGTAAAACCATGTATGATCGTGTGAGAAATGTGGATATCCTCAAATAATGCAAGGCTGATGTAAGCGAGAGGAAACCTCAGATGATTTGGGCATGTAAGAAGAAGTGTAAGGAGAATATATTACGTATTGGCGAATGGTGGAAGAAGTCGTGGACGCCCGAGGAAGACATGGGACAGTGAACCAGGTACTTGAGAGTACACGGAGAAAAATGTTATTCTAAAATACGATCATTTTATTCGTAAAAACGGTTAAAAACGGGACTGAAGTTCTTGCGAACAAATTAACAGGGTTTCAATGTTTATTGGCGGGAAAATGTAACAATAATTTGTTGGCATACGTACGAAATTACGTATACCAACAAATTATTCTTATATTTTCCCGCCAATAAACATTGAAAGCCTGTTAATTTGTTCGTATTATAACGTTCTTGATGTTCGTCAAAACTTCATAAAAAAGATTATTATCCATGTACATAAAAATATAGAAAATTTTAATAAAATTGATCACAAATACAATACAAGAAGTCACAACAGAAAGGATCTCTTGGTCCCAGGGCAATACGGCAAAGTATCAAAAGACGTATGCGTATCTGGGACCGAAATTATACAATAAAATCCCCCCAGAGTTAAATATTAAAAATTGCAAAATGTCCTGCATTGGTTCAATAATAACTAAATGGTTGATTGGCTTGGGTAGGGAGGAATCTGAAAAACTATTATATAATGTGACTTAAAACTATACATGGTTACCTATGATTAACACATTTAGTAAAAACTTAGTATATAGGTATTAATTTAAAAAAAAAATAATAATTTAAATTGCATTTGGCACTTTACACACTTTGGTTCCTTAGAACAGGCAATCTGTCTAGCTACGACCTAAAACAACGTAATAACACTTGTATTCATTTTAAATATATTCTCTTATTATGTAATATTATTTCTGTTATTTTGGCTTTAAATGTATCAAATGTAAATAAATAAATAAAAATAAATAAATAAAATAACATTTTTCTCCGTGTAGACTCAAGAGTCAGAATAATAGAAGAGTATGAGGCAAAAAGTGTTGTCCAAGTCCGAGTTGTTTGGCGGTCCGTCCTCTCTGTCTTAGTTAGTTAGGCATATGCTTAATTACGTTATGATCTAATATTACGCAAGTACTTTGTCTATTAACACGATTAAATAATGTTCCATGCGTTACCCGAGGGAGAAAATTTCAAAACTATCTGTCCCACGAGTAGTACGTTTTAACCCCAATGTTTTCAAAACCGGAGACTGACGTCACCGCGGAGGACACGTGACCGCGATTTATAAAACATTTGTACCACGTGGCCGGGGCGTAGGGGGAGAGAGCAGACAACATGGCAACATTATTAACTCCCAAAAGTACCCTATTATCTGCCCAAGAGCTTATCTTTGTGCGTATTGTGGGATATTTTATAATACTACTCTCCCCGACCTTCGTAGCTGAATAGATTTATCCATCCGTTTGGTGTTTATCAAATTTCAGTGACACATTTCAGATGCGCTTTTTGGGAGGAATCAAGTACCTAGATCAAAGACATCATGCCAAAAATGAACAACTCGTTTTTTTGTTGTTTTGCGCTTCTTTCCTGAGAGGGTTAGCAATGACGTTGAACGGAATATCTATGACGTTTTTTTCACGGAATTCAAGCAACAAACGAAACAGGTAGAATAATTAAGGAAGATACGCATAATAAACAATAATTGGCGCTTTTCAGACACCTTGCGTTTTCCTTAAGCAGGTGGAGATTTTCTCTGATACTTTTTGCAAAATTGAACACGTTTTGATATATCTGATCGTACTTTTTATATTCCATTTATATCCAAATATATTGATTACAATGTACGGGTAGGTTTTTTTAAAGGAACACATCTTTCTTTTTAATATTTTAATGAATGAAGATAATATTAGCGAAGCTCAATCGAAAATAAGAAACAGAAAAATAGAAAAAGACACGGATACATCTGGGACTCGAACCCAGGACCTTCGGCTTTCCGGCCGCTAATAGGAGTTTCGCAAATATTATAATTTGAGGTTTAACTCGTTAAGTAAAAAAGTAAAAAAAAAAAAATTCTCCAAACGTAATTTCTTTTGTTTTTGAACAATTTGAATTTATATTCTGAAAAATATTAGAATAAAAATTTAATTACCTACCTATGTCTAAGGCGTTAAGTACCTACCCATAGGATATAAAATAGTACCTAGCGATGGCATTCTTAATTTTAACCAATGATTTACTTTGAAGTTGTTGAATGGATTTTGTTTGAATCTCGCAGCGATAAAAAGTAAGTAAGCGATAAACACCATTGTTGATAATTTATATACATATTCCCGTGTTGTTGTGGTCGATTGATTTTATTTTGGCATAAACACATGTACAAACTGATTAAATGTTAACTGTCATTTTCCCAAAAAAGAATAAATAAATGATTAATTTAACGATTATCTTTAATTGGCTAAGGTTCTAGGTCAATTCAATTCAAAAGCGATAAACCGCTGCCGGTGCTGAAATTTAACGTAAATGTTGTGTTTCGTTTATATTATTCTGGTTTTGCTTAATGATATTTGTTATCGCAGTTGTTATCAGTTATCACATTAGTTTCGTCATAAAACTAGCAGCACTATGAAAAGTAGACCTCGCTTCCAATTTTCTCTTATTTAATAAATAAAAGAAAAAAATTCCCCTGAAATCTAAGATTTATAAATATATACTTAAATACCTACCTACTTCATAATAAATCTTATATTTTTTATTTCAAAAAAGGAATTAAAAATTACATGGGAAAACAAATTCACATTAAAAATTCTATTTTTAAAGTTTCTTCAGAAAGTTAGGCACCGTTATATTAAAAATGTGCGAATAAAAAGTATTATAATAATCATAAACATATGCTAAACTTTTTATGGAAGTGCATTTTTAAATAAAAAATATAGATGCAAAATTAGGTAGATGAAATGTTTCAATATTTTATACATGTAATTATTACTTTGTTATCAAACGTGTATATTTATATTTTGCAAAAATAAATTTCTTTAAGAAGAAAAAAAAGATATTCTCTGAACCGCTATCACCGTGAACCGGAAACGGAACGTACAAACAACTTTACAGACAGACAACATGCAAAACTTACATATTTTACAATATGGTCCACATATTTTGCAGTGCACAATTTTGAGCATTATTATATTCTTAACCTGAGCTTAAATTAGTCCTCACTGCTTAATATAAGAAAAAACTGAACTTATATTGATTACAAAATATACATAATATTAAAAAAAAAAAAAAAAGTTTAAAATTAAAATCGACGATCGTTTGAAATATTAAGTGAAAAAGAAAGATTAAACAAATTACATAGTAATTCACAGTACTTACACACTTTTTTATACATTTCCGGTTATCATTTATCTACCCACACGATTATTAAAGTCCACGCTTCTGGGGCGTGCGGCATTGTCCGTGGGAGTCGCGTGGACTCCACGCTCCCACGGGCGTCGGCCAGTCCCCAGCCAACCCCAACCAACCCCCAAGTATTTATCATTAACCCCCGCCCTCTGCACTTCCAGCCGTTCAAATCCCTGCGATAAACAGTCAAAATAATCGCAGAAGTTGAGCGATGGATTTCAACGCGCATCTGGTAATGGGTGATCTATAAACGACTGGGTGGATGTACGATGTACAATATGTACATAGTTAGTTAAGGTAATTTAAATGTTTAACTAGCTTCACTTCTCGATTTCGCACAAAATCACTATTTTTTTAAGACTTTTTTTATTTGTAATTTTTATGTGAAAACTGCCAAAGTGTCTAGTGCCAGGCATGCATCCCCAGTTCGGTATATTTTGAAGTTCAATATTGTGGAGAGATGAATGGGATAAGGAAGAGGAAAGTGGGGAAGTATCTGGCTATTCTGAAACGTTTCACTTATGAATTGTGGTCTTTCACCGGGACGATATTCAGAGAATGTATTTATTTATTTATTTATTTGAGACACAAACAGGATATTTATAGAACATTCTTGTTGGTAATATAAAACAAAATTAAATACAAATATAAATATCCCTAGGCTAATGTGTCTGTAGTAATCATATTTGCATGTACACAGAAACAAACACATAAAAGAAACAATGTTAGTATTTTTATACTTAACTAAAAAAAACTTACTTACTGTTATAATAAAGAAAAAGATGAAAAAATCTAATAAATAGAAAATGTTTATGAAAAATTAATAAAACAACAAACAATCTTTTATTTTTATTTTTTGGGTGCACAAATTGTGGAGATACTTTTTGAAACAAGTTATATTATTTACAAAAATATCTATGATAGTGTATGATCTAGAAATAGGATTAAAATATCCAGTATTATTATTACTATGGAACGTGTCGGAAATCTTAACAGACTCTTGCTGACCCTTTAGTATCTTACAACTTAAGCTTGTTTATGACTAAGATTTCGGTATTTTTATAAATAATCTTTTTTGTTGTCAGCTATCTTCCATCCTTGCTTTATGCCATTCCCAATGGAAACGTTTCAGATTTTGAATCCAGATATTAGAAGTGTGGAGGAGCTATTAAACAAGCTGAGATAATAACTGAAATAGTAAAATTGTGTAGCGCTGTCATAGAATTTTGATGGAAGTTTGGTTGGAAGCCATAGCAACCAGCCAGTTTTAGTTTGGTTTCAGTTGCCTCGTCAGCGAAGGCACTAATACTATATAATATTATAATAATATATATGGCGACTTTTCAAACAATTGGTACAGGTACAATTTAAGGACCGAGTTTTGTTCCAACAACTAGGTCGTTAAGCGAATTAGTCGATAAGCAAAATATTTAATATTTTAAAATCATAAAAAAGACTTGCATCTCCGCGGTGGAAAGCTGGTCCAAGTCCGAGCTGTTTTTAAGGAGATAGGCCATTAAGTAAGAAATACTTTCCCGTATTTTGGCTATTTAAGTTAAACAAAATGAAAAGTTAACTTCAGTATAAGCCAATCTCTTGAAATGAATATATTAGACTTTTAATTGAACATTGTACCTACCTTGATGACACATTATATTTGTTAGTCGTTAGTGCCCCAAAGTTACTAATAACGCCTAATGTTTGCACAAAGCTTTCATTAGTTCCAATGTTCCACTGTTTACCATTGCAGCGACACGCGCTCCCAATCCATTCGGCTACTATAGATACAGGCTAGACAGCTGCGTTTCTGGAACTATTATTGGCCGACAATAAATGTGTAATAGTTCTTTCACGTGGGAAAAATATACCCTCTCCAAAATATGCACCCCTGGTACTCGACGTCATTATTCTTTCATGAATTTGATTATTTTATACAAAAGTTGTATGAAATGTACAATGACTTTGTTAAGAAAAAAGCACTTGGAGTCAGATAAAAAAAATCTGATTTTTTATCAACTTGTTTAAATGCCAAAATTATTATCAATAATTTTTGAAGGATGTTTGTTTATTTTTATTTTTTCAAATTAAGCAAGGTTTCTTCCGAAACATGCGGACAGTCTAAATAAAAAATGGCGTTTAAAAAAACGTTGTAATATTATTTGCTCACATTGTCGTATCGTTGATTGAAAAAATAGTCTAGGATATCAGAGGAAGAAACTACAATTCTAAAGAAATTTAAACAAGTTGATAGGGTAGGCAATGTCTCGTGTTAAAATAAATATAAATTATGGCTGTTTATATAGCGTAGTTCTTGTAAAAATCAGTAATAATACCATTACCAATGATGAAATATATAGTTATAATGACATTTTACGTGCATTTTTAGGGATACTAACTATTTTGGGACTTAACAATTTGATTTGAAGCTAGGTATTTAGTGAAGGTTTATCAATGGATCAATAGACATTTATGTTTGAAATAACACACAAAATATTATAATTACAAGTATTAAAATATCATAAGATGTGTAGACCATTTGGGAAACCATGATTTATATATATTTATATATACGATAACGATAACCAACACCTTTGCAATAGGTCACCCCAAGTGGTCCGACACGTTTGGTGACTTAGCAGGGGTGCCCGGGTTCATGCGGTGAGACTTTTCCGGGTCTTGGCGGTCTTGGTCTCCCGATCCACCAAGTGAGTGGCAAGCCAGATCGGTAGAAACTGGTAGAGGTAGATCTTTTGTATAATTCTCTCTGAACATCACATTTTGCCATCAGGGATGGATATCTTCCTTTCCTAAAAAGACCCCCCATACAGTATACCAAGAGGTGACATAGGCCCTGGGGGGAATTATTTTCCTCATGGCCTCCTGTGTGGATCTTACGTAAAAAAATTAAACATGAAAATAATATTTTATACCAGACTAATAACTGAGAGCTAATATTCTATTATAGTGTTATAAATTTAAAGAAATGTATCTAATGTGTGAAAAAAAAACTTACAAAAATATGTTTATTTAACGAACTAAATTCAAAATAGTTAACTAAAAATAACCGGCTATTAGTTATAGAAATAATCCTTATAGAAGGAGCGACAGAGCAAGTTATATATTATTTCTCGGATTGCTAAAGGAAATTTTTCCGCCCACTTTAAAAAAATCATACCTCCGAATTTGAATATGGAGACACACAAACTGATTATAGTTCTATGTAGCCAATGTATTTCCCTATTTTTTGTCTAATATCACATATTTGTAGGATTTATAAAAAAAATATAATTAAATCTTTAACCTTAAAACATTTTAAAGAATCTAGAGAATATTTATTTTATTATATTTTGAATATACATTATATTATATAGTCGTTTTAATAAAATAAAAAAATTCGAAAATTTGCCACATTTTGGCAACAAAGCAATCCGAGGTTTTGAAAATAGTGCCATAATGTGACAAAAAGCGCTCGAGTGGATAAGGACTATTCGGGGCGATCTTCGATTTCTGTACCTGCATTCTCACGTGCTTTAAATAAACTCACCTGTAAAGAGAGAATTCTCCTGAAACCAATAAAATAATAGCAAGCAAGGCTTTATAATAATAATACGTAATTATTATACGACTCTTTCTTGAAAACTTTATACGGCGTGTTTTGTCAGGGCGTTCGAGGAGATTTATGGTTTGTTTCTTCGAGGAATATTAAGCCATTCAGAGAAAAACACATTAGGCCTTCAAATCCCGCTGCATACCTCAGGCCTCGGATCGGCAGGTAAACACACTGGCAGCCGACACACAGGCAGTAAACACTTGCACTTTGGGTTGTGGTCACTTCATTTTAAGGTTGCGGGGACTATTTATAATCTGTTCAACGGGAAAATATATCGATTTTTGCAATTTTGGATGTGCTAATGTTGAAATTTTGGGGACTAGTTTTTCGTCCGGTAGCAAAATTCTTGTTTTTTTGTCTAGTTTGGGATGTGATTTAAAGATTTTAAAGAAACTTTGTGGGATCAATTGTCATGATCAATTATCAAATGTCCGGGGATCAAGCGTCTGGGAATCTTAACCAAAATAGTGAAGTTTTCTTCTTTTCATGTACGGAGAATGTACGTAATTTCGTACCTTCGTATACCAACAAATTATTCTTACATTTTCCCGCCAATAAACATTGAAACACTATTATTTGTTCGTAAGAACTTCAGTCCCGTTTTTAACCGTTTTTACGAATAAAATGATCGTATTTTAGAATAAAAATTTTCTCCGTGTGGTAATGTTGAAAGCTTGGGGACTATTTTTTCGTCCGGTAGCAAAAATCTTGTTTTTTTTTTGTCTAATTTGGGATGTGATTTAAAGATTTTTTAACTTTGTGGGATCAATTGGTGGATGGATTAACGGGCAGAGAAATCAACTGTCCGGGGATCAACTGTCGGGGGATCAAGCGTCTGGGAATCTTAACCAAAATAGTGAAGTTTTCTTCTTTTCATGGAGAGCACAATATATTGTTGCTAACTAACTAACTAACGATCACGCCGTTTCTCCGCAGGGGTAGGCAGAGAGGATGGACCGCCAAACAACTCGGTCTCACATTTTGATTTTTTTAAAACTGTTTTTTGGGTATTTTGGTTTTAAATCCTAAATTGAAATTTGTATCTAAAATTACTCGCTACTCTTTTTTCGGATCTTCTCATTCGAAATACGGTACATCCATGAGGTTTCACCTCACACACGTCTAAGGGATATAAATTCTACAATTTTGAAAGAAAAACTCCATAGGGCGTACGATGAAAGGCTTGGCCTGCTGTAAACGGATGCCACTGAAGTGATGCCAGCAGGTGCCTTATCGATGCGATGGGTCTCCGACAAGATGGGGAAGAAGATGTAAATCCTCATGTAAGTTGAATGTAAGATTAATTATTAAATAACTAATGCGGACCCGTGAAATATAACGGGATAGTCTGAATTCTCGACAAATTAGTTCAAAATTGAAAATGCATTAAAAATTATTTTCTGATTAAAATGTTATTTTTTAGAAGGAGTTATAGATACCCACTTTTTCGCTTGTATGAATTATTCACAAAAGTAATATCAATTTTGAAAATGACCTATATTTAAAGCGAATTTGAATTTCAAGCGAACAAGATTTCACACAGGACTAACTAACGCACAGCGCATACTTTTGGTGATTAAATATCTTCGAGGCGCTTCATACAGATTATTTTAAATTCCTTTGACAGCCTAAAAAAATGTTCTCAAAATATTTTCCGATCCTAGTAGGCATCTAATAAGGCAGGGTATTCTAGGAATGAATCACATTTGTAATCTTTATTAATTATTAATTTATGGTAATGTTGTTACACAATTTCTGAGGTTCCCACCACGAAGTTGAAATTGTCAGTTACCAATATGTAAGGTATTTTAACTGTGAGCCGCTTCCCATAATTCTCACACCTGCACCGACCCATAAAATAAGTACCTGTCCTTCTAAGTAATTTTATTTTGGGCTCAACGCGTCCACAGACATAAAGGACATAAAGGATAATCCCCGAATGACCTTACCGGGCCATTATCCACAGACAAATATTTCTTCTAGGAAGGATTAACTCATTAGCATAGAATTCTCAAGTTAATGATTAACCTTTCACGAGAATTTTGATCGGAATCGAAACACGTGGTATTCAGGTGTCGACGGGGTAAATTGAAATGTTTATTTTTAATGCAAATAAATAGCTTTTAATTATTATTATCGATGAAGTAAAAATTTGACATTATCAGTTGTTCAGACCAGTAACAATGGAATGAGCGCCTTTGTTTGCGGAATGATTTATGTAATTTATTTATCTATATTTAACAAGTAAACATTTTTTCATGTTTTTTATAAAAATAGCTTTTAGATAGTTTTAAATAGTTTTTTATGTGACACATCTTAAGATGGCCCATGTCTATACAGTATAAAGACAGGGAAACTATATCGAAATCTGGGCTGAAGTGAAGGGTTGAAATAAGTTGTTACCCATCTCTTGTTTTTGTATGTGTGTATGTTTTCTCACAAAAAATTACGCCACAACTCTTTTTTGGCACACACTAATTGATTTGTTCACATACATACATATTATAGACAACATAATAAACTGTACACAAATACTGTTAAAACTGAAAGTGGCAAGAGAAGCATTGGCCACGAGGGTGTTCAAATTTATAATCTCCTTCCAGACTCCCTAAAAACGGAGAGAAGTGTACATATTTAAAAAAAAAACTATTCAACCTTAAGTTAAAAGAACAAAATTAATATAATTACTTTATATTTATATAATCAAAGCTTTATATCTACTTGAGTTGAAAGTGAAATGTAAATTTCTTTTAACTTAATAAATGAAAAAAAAAAACTCTTGGCGTGGCCCAAATGAAGTATTTCAATAATTTGATCGTGTGTCGGGCGTTCTCGACTTATTCTACCTTTTTATTACTTTGTAAATCCTGTAAATTTATTCTCATCTTATTGCTTTTTATACACTGTGTAGGTATTTTGTAATTTTATTTTTACCTACTATGTGAGAAGCACCGTAGGATTACCGAATGGGTTTACAAAATGATTATTTTAAATTTAGTAAAGCGTGCATGGAGTGAAAAAACATGAGATTGTGTCATAAATACATATATTGTGTTATTATTATTATTTTTATTTTTAAACATTTTATTAAAAATTTGATTCCCACGGCACAATGCTTGATTTTCTTCTTTTCTCCTTACACTCGTTTCTTCGTTCTTCTGTCCGTAATTTTGTCCAAACCATCAAAAGGTCCTTTTCTCAATCTTATTCATTATGCTTACCAACATAATCCACACATTTCATCAGAATCGTCACCCTTTTCACACGGTCATACTCAAGAATCTCATTTCTGAACATAACCTTCTTGCGCACTATGAATGAAAAATTTTATTGTTAGTGGTGGGTCGGATTTTCAATTCTTCAAGGGAAATAACGATAAATCACGATATAACAAATGTAGATATTTTACGTATAAGTAAAATAATAATGTTGCATTTCATAGATAAATAATTAAATGTTATTGAGAAAATTAAATGGTTCACCTGAATTAAAGCCACGGTGGTCTGTTTAATAACAAAATAACCCCAATATAATAGGTTGTCGCCAGGTAGGTAAGTACCTATTTAATTTGGCATTCCGTCTTGGAATTATTTAACTTTCCTCGACTGCCGCAGAGCTGAAGGTGTTGGGGGCTTTCGTGTGAATATTGTGCGGCGGCTGCAGGTGTTGATACGACAATTACTCGACCGGTTTTAAAGTTCAGTTATCACAGAAATTAAACGCTTTATGCTACAAGTACACGCGTGTTACTTTGGTTGTAAAAATTATATTGCAGTTTACGAGACGTGTGATGGGAAAGTTGATTGTATAAAGTATAAAGGCACACGGAGAAAAATGTTATTTGAAAAAACGATCATTTTAATGGAAAAAACGATCATTTTAATAGTAAACACGGTAAAAAACGGGACTGAAGTTTTTACGAACAAATTAACAGGGTTTCAATGTTTATTGGCGGGAACGTGTAAGAATAATTTGTTGGTATACATAATTTCGTACGTATTTTACCGCCAATAAACATTGAAACACTGTTAATTTGTTCGTAAGAACTTGAGTCCCGTTTTTACTATTAAAATGATCGTTTTTTCAAATAACATTTTTCTCCGTGCATAAGTGAACATTTTTTAAAATTCTTTAATAGCATCTTTACGTTTGGTTACATACCTGCCTATAAATTTTATTAATCAGTGTCAAAACTATCCATACAGCAGGCCCCGAGGAAAATAATTTTCCTCAGGGCCTATGTCATCTGAGACGATGCCGTGTGCGAGATCTTTTTGAGGAGAAGAAGGAGTGAACATATGTCTTGAAGAGATCGAGAAATCATTCCAAAGCCGAGCTATTGAGCTCAAGAACGAGTCGTAGAAGCGACCCGTTCTCACGAGACAAATATCATCCGTGCACATATGTTGGGCTAATATAAAGATATATTTTTTTTTACTTAAAAGCAAGATAGGAAAAACGATATAAAGCTAATTGTATAGGTTAATTTACGATTTGAACTAACTATCTACTAATTTAATAACACCAGAGCTCATCGCTTTTTTTTGTGATTCCGTAAACAGATTTCTGCTAAATCGTTATTAAAATTACGCCAATAATTACGTTGCGTTAGTTTCCATGTAGATTTGCTTCACAGAAAACTTTAAAAAACTAGTGGGTGCGGTTAGCAAATCGAATGCGACACATTATGTGGACTTCCTACTGCTAGAAACAAGAAATTTGCTATTTTTTAGAATACCTACTCAACAAATAGCCTAAAAAATGAAGGCTGTATACTTGTGTACTTGAGGCTGTATTATTGTATACTTGTGCAGACCCGTGAAAAATCACGAGATAATCCGAATTCTTAACAAATCAGTTCCGATTTTGAAAATGGCATAAAATTTTTTTGTTAAGCATATTATACTTGTTAAAGGTAGTCGCTTGTCTGAATTCATCAACAACCAGTTCCAGCTTTGACAATGTCACTTAAATTTAAAGCAGATTTGAGTTTATTGAGTAGAGTTATGCAGGACGAAATGAGTATTTTTGGTGATTCCTACTTTGTAACTTTCAGAAAACATCGCTACAAACATGAATGCAACTTGTACGTATTGACTTGTGTAGTTTAACTAACATGTTATTGACATAGCGGCACGAACAAAACATTATTATTTGGACTTTAAACGGCAAATAAATATGTGCTGCGCGTTGTACAATAAAAATGATTACGATTCCGCCCGACGACCGCGACGTTTCAGTCGCGCATTATGAAACGAGAAAAAACAACAGGAGATTTGCATTTCAATAATCCGTTCGGCCTACCATACCACCATGGTACATGGTACCATGGGAAAAAATCCAGGCAGAAGCATTCCACTGAGTCAATTCAAAAACACAATCGAACTCGGAACAGGTAGTTTCCCCCCGCTTTCCCCAGACGTCACAACGCCGCCTTCCTATTGGTCAAGACGGCGCCTCCGAACGCCCTGGCGTTTAGATCCGGCGCTCCGATAGGTCCGTCACCCCGGGGAGGGGAGACCGGCGCGAGGCTATATAACCGCCGAGTGTGCGCCTAGCACGTCATTCATCAGTTGACTGCCGAGTTGTGTGCTCCTGTGAAGCTCGCCTTGCTTACTTGATTTGCGATATTATTGATCTGTCAGTTTGGACAACATCATCTCGCGATTCCGTGATTATTTTGCTCCGCTTGTGTTTGTGAGAAGTGTCGAGTGACTTATTTTTTAAACCGTATTACGGAGAAGATTATCATAAAAATGAAGGCTATAACAGCAGTGTGCGCTACCGGAGCCGTGCCCCCAATCTCCTCTGGCCGAGTCCAGAGGGCTAGGGGAGGAGAGAACGCGGAGATCCAGATGTATCTGTCAAAGCTACAGGATTTAGTGCCGTTCATGCCAAAGAATAGGAAGATCTCAAAGCTGGAGGTGATCCAGCACGTTATAGACTATATCTGCGATCTGCAAACCGCCCTGGAGACCCACCCCGCAGCGGGGGCCTTCGACGCGGCTTCGGTGTTGGGACCCGTAGCAGCCATGGCTCCCCGGAGACCCCTGGGCCCCCTGCCTCAACTCAACTCCATGTTATCCGCAGCCCCTGCGCCCATGTCACCCCCCTCACCACACAACACATACACGGTAAGCATCTAAATATTTTAAAAAATAATAATAATAACCTACTCCTAAATGTTTAAAACATTTTCATAATTTTCCTGTTTGTTTCCAAATACCGCAAAGCTTTGCAAACCTTAAAATTTTTAAGCAATATTATTTGTGAGTCAAATCTTGTTTTTCAAAACATTCTGCAAGGCAAATCAATATGTCCCGAAAAGCAATTAGCCATGATTGGTTGCTTGCCCAAGATCACCGGATGACCTAACGTGTTTTTCTCGCAATCCGGTCCACTGACATCTCGCGGATGACGTATCACATCTCGGTCCGCAATCTTTGCACCTGCGGAGATGATGAAAACCCAAAATCACGCTATCGGCTCCTCCGCTGCCCGACACCTGTGATTCTCTATTCTTGCCCCGTCGAAAAAAATCGTTTCGAAAGTGGAAAGTACCCGCATACTGTTGATTTTGTCACTTGCACAAAAAATGTACTCATTCTGCCTTGAACTGTACTTTTTACAGTCTAATACTGTTAGACTCTAACAGAACATAACACCTTTGCATTCATTTCAATTACTGCCAATTTGGTTATCTACCATAAAACAAACTTAATGGTGGTTGTAGTTCGCATACTCTTTTAAAAATGCGCTAATTAATATAGTAGTATTTTCCATGCGATTTTTTTTTGCTGTATATTTGGCTATAAATTAATATGTAACACCTTTATGATAGTTTGAATTGCCGTAAACGTACAAATAACTGTCGTATGGTATTATTAGAATGGACTACTTTTTAAATCTTATAAATTATAAACAATCGTTTGTTTCTAAACTGTAATTTTTTGTACCTAAATTTTTCTACTACTGTTATGGCACTGTACGAATTATTTGTGATTTATTTATTCTACGTTTATTCGAAACTCAGAAATAAAACATTGCAAGAAAAACCCTTTAACATTTTGATAAAATTCTAACAATGATGATTATAAAACAACAATCAAATTACATCAATCAATCCGACCCTGCATTAAATCTAGAGTTGGCGCCTCCGACTGCTTTGTTGGATCACTACAGTAAAAAACCATCAACATCCAGTCGTCTCATGTATGGGTTAATACCTCCCACTCAGATAGTCTCAATACTATCATATCATTATACCATCGCAGTATCACAGCCATCCAAGGCGTGTTTGTTTTCAATGCGATACATCGGCCTCCTGGTTAATTGCCGTGGACACCTGCGCTGCTTTATTTAGCATCATTTACATACGACCAAAAGGGAAGAATGATAATCGTTTTTGCTTTAGATCATGCAGCGTTAATCGAAAATCATCTTGTAGCAAAAGCCCACCCTCATTGTTATGCTCGCCAAGCATCGAAACTGTGGAACTAAGGATATTAGCTGTATTCTCATGCTGGATTCGGGTTTTTAGTTTATAAATTATCAAGTTTCCTTCTAGGGTTCTGTACTACTCGGAATCTCCATTAACGAGAACGGTCTTGCTTTATTGCTTATGTGTTGGTCATTTGAATTGTTTTTGAGTTGTTTATCGACGATGATATTTATAAAGAATTTTTCTTAACTTCTACTTAAAATAATTGATCATTTTTCGGTGATGTCTACATTTCAAAAGACAACATGGGAATTGCGATGCAATTCGAAGAGACGTGAATTAACTGCCTACTTAAAATGCTTGTGCGTCTCGGCATATCACAATCAACAGTCTATCCTTTTCCCCCGTGGTCCGGGCTGGTCGGTTGACTCAATCTTTACCTTTTTTGCCGTTTTTATCTTAATTGCCAGAACCGTAGAGTTATCCGGCCGGGCCCGATTGCCCGTGGGAGCGAATCATGCGGAACACCGGTCATTACAGAATTTGTAAAAGCTCGATAAGAAAATTGCCCCGTTTAAGCAACACGTCCTAGAATCAAGGCCAGGACACTGAATCAAGATGGCCGCCGCTGAAGGCTGATGAGTATGGATTAATAAATCTAGTTAGATGCCAATTATGGCAAAACAGTGTGAGCTGAAGAGATAATATCATATAAAATACACACTTAAGTGCAAAAAAACAGGTACATGGCACATTGGGGAAATTGTATTGACGGGTAAAAAAAAGAAAACAAAATTTCTTATTAAAAAATCAATAATTTCCTTTGTCAACAATGCAAAATTTCTAATACAGTATAATGGTCCTTATAATTATAGAAGGTATCAAATAAAGATTTTTTTTTAGAAGCCTAAGGGCAAATTGTTTCACAAAATTTTAACAATTCATAAAATTTTAATGTAAATTTTTAAATTCTGTGAAAGTTCTATTTAAATTCGGTTATTATAATCAATAGGGGGATAAGTTGTTTTACATAACTGAAATAAAAACAGAACTTGAGTAGAACTTTCACAGAACTTGAAAATTAATTTTGAAAATGATAAATAGTTCAAATTCTGTGAAACAACTGGCCCTAAGAAATAAACTAATTAGAAACAAAATTAATAATTGATTTAATTATTAAATGTAATGTGTGGGAATATGTATAATATGAAGTATGTGTAGTTAGTGATGGGACGTGATAGCCGGCAGTCTGCTGAGATTGTAGAGCAGTCTGCCGCATCTGCTGGAGGCTGGTGGCTGGCTGCTGTAGTACCGGTGCATCTGAAAATAATAACAACTAAAGTAGTACACATATAAGTAGTAGGGGTATATTGTTTTTACATGTTGAATAGTGTTGAGGGAATGGTGTACTTTGCTATATCAATCAGTCAAGAATATTTTTTTTTACTGTGTAGATTTTGCGACTTTTTACAACTTTTTTGGTGGTATCATTTCTTTTTTTAACATAATTATTTAACAATGAATTTGTAGATGATCTGATCAAATGTTGCAAAATAATATTTGATGAATGTCCAGCGGGACAATTGTAATCTGTTAGGAAAAAATCTCTATCATTGATAACATCTATTGTCAGTTGTAATACTAATTCACGCTGGTTATTGTAATCTAAAAACTTTTTTTCTAGTTTGGTTGATAGAAGCTTTTGAACGGTGACGTAGTTATGAATGATGGCATTGACGATGTCAGGGTGAGGACATAATAGACCACCTCGATCCATATTCCTTATTAATGAGTAACTACAATCTGCGTCTAACATTTTATCGACAGTTATGGTATTGGAACATGTTATACATTTAAGTTTCTTTAAAACGGTTCGGGCACAGTAACCTGCAAGATATGTGAGAACAGGGAGACTGGCTTCTGCTTGCTCGAAATCTTTCTCGGTAAATGTTTTGTATAATCCAGAAAAAGAGAAATTTGGTTGCATATTTAAACTGGTACAGGCCTGTGGTTCACTTTCATGTTCACAATCAACAATGTCAATCTGTATACATCCAAATGCAGACGAAGACAATGTTAAAGGTAACAGATCTTGTATCCTCAACTTTGACTCCACTTCAAATATTTGTCTGATTGATATTAAATATTGTGAACCTGCCATAGTTCTATACTTACCAAACCTAGCTTCCAATGCATCTGTTTGAATTTTGCCCGGAAGAAAATATTTGAACTTTAAAGTATTTATACAATATTCAGCCATTTCTAAAAGACCACGGGTTGTATGTGTGATAGCTAAGTGAGTTTCTCTTGTCAGTGAATTGAAATTATTATTTGAAGCTTTCCATGAATCTAACCATTTAATAAATTTTTCCAAAAATGCTACATTTTCTTCATCAGGTTTAAGAGAAAGTGGTTGTTGAAGGGGATTTCGAAATCGTAATCCCTTGAATGGAGTTTTTACATTGACAATATTCCACCATGTGCGAATTAAATATATGAAATCAGCAGTTGTTGCAAAATGAGGTATATTATGTTGATCACCTAGAATCATCAATGCCTGTTGAACAAATTCATTAAACACATTTTGAACAAGCTTCACGTTTTGTCTTTCAAAAGAACTTGGGCAAAGAGATTTCATTGTTAATCCGTAAGCAAACTTGACTAAACTTTTACATTCCAATTCATGAAGTCGTTTTATGGAAGAAAACGCAGCTACAGATTTAGACGTGTGATCGTGGAAGTCTGGAAACGATAATACTTGTTGAGCGTCTTTCTGATTAATCCAATTATTTCTTATACATTTGAATATGTGGACAGAATCTAAAATATAAAATAAAGGTAAACTCTCATTGGATGGATGACGGTAGATAGTTTTCAGTTGCGGGGGAGTGCTGAAAGACATCATAGCTTTTCTATTAATGGAATTATTATCGCTAACTACGCACAAAACGTTAAAACCTATCTGTTGAAGACCCATTATAATTTTTTTAATAATAGTAAACAATTGTGCTGCATTCATAGTTTTAACGGGGAGTATGTGGACTACTTCTTTATATGGAGAGAGCAAACTTTGAATCATAAAGACATGGGCAGTCGTAGCTGCGTTTTCACTATTGTAAGCTATTCCCAAAATGCTGCCTCCTCTGTAATCTAAATATGGCTTTATGTGAATTTCATCTATCATCAATGTTACATTTAAATCTCTTTCCGTTAACAAATTAAATTTATTTTTAATAAATGACAAAAAATTACTATTACTCTGTTCATTTAGTGGGTTTGTTTGAAACTTAGAGCAAACTCTTCTCAAAGTTCTAGGATGTGGAAACGTTAGATGATCTGAACCTCGTAGGAATCTATATGAATGGGGTGAAATGGAATATAAAATGCTACTAAAGACTACAAAACAAGGTGAATATCTCAAAGCCCCCGATTTTCGATTTAATAGTTGTAATTGTTCTGTTAAAAATTGAATTTTTTTTTGCTTTTTGGCATCATCTGCTAATAAGTTATTAATTTCACTTAGTAAATGGACCACAGTTTGTAATACAGTGTCTATAGCATTGTCAGAAACATTTTTAAAGGACTGAATCGATAATAAAATAGTATTAAGTTCACCGTAATTGTTTATTTGCTGAGGAAATTTTTTTTCACCTAATTGTTTTAATTCTACGCTTTCAACAAATAAACTCAATTGTAAATTTATATCGACAACGGCAGATGCAATGACTTTTGGAAATGAAGTTGAGGCAAGATAAAAAAAAACTACGGAACTTTCTCTTTTCACAGTAATACAATCAGTTGGGAAGTTATTTTTGTCAATGCAATCTAAAAATTCATTAAAAGTTGAAAAATGGTTCTGAGATTCAAAGACTGCGTTAGAAACTATGCTCCTTTCTACTGCTATTTGTAAATTAAGAAGTTCTTTCCTGCTTTTCCTTGCGTCCACACTTTCTCGGCTTGATGTAGGAGTCGCTGACAGGTAGGCTGGACAATTTGGCAGAATTGACGGGACGGCTCCTGGGGCAAGTTTCACTCTCTTGTATTTCATTATACATTGCTCTCCAGTTTGTATATTGGTGTGGACGCTGGTTGTAATTATATCCTCCTTTCTAAAATGCAGCTCGCAAACCTGAAAAGTTATTACCTTAATGTTAATTTATAATAATAATATTTTTATTCATTACAAATTATATTAATTATACAATAATTCTATAAAAAATAAAAATAAAATATTTTACAAAAAATTGAATATATACATAAAGAAATTAAGGAATATATATAAGCAATTTTAAAAAAACATATCATGCAATGGTGATTTTTTCGTCAATGTGGAGATCAATCCTTTGAAGAATCAAAAGAATTTCCCTTATGTTTAAACGTTTATTTATAAATTAAACTCGTTCTTACGCTAGCTGTCATAACAAGAAACATCAAACTAACAGCAGATCTGGCAGCATACAATAACTGTCATACTCTTTCTGAATCTCAATAATGAACATGCATTCAATTTTACTTGTACATATAATGTAGGTACATTTTATAGTACTTATAATAATACTCGTAATTATATAGTATCCTCTTACAAAAGAGTGTTCTTTAACCGTTCAATATTAAATATCTAGGCGCTTCATTGAAACGTAGCGTTTTTTCATTGTGTTGTCTTTCATTACAGCAAAAAGCTATCAAAACCGATAATACTATATGAAATTAAGACAACAACGTTAACAAACTCATTTTAAAATCAAAATAGTATGAATATGATCTGTAAATATCACATTACAGCCCATCGCAGTTGCACATTTTTGTATACATTGAGGTTATGTACAAAATTGAATCGTTGATGTAATGATACGGGCCTGTATTTGCATTAAAAATAAGCACATTTCACTTACCGTTGAATATTTTGATGGAATAAAATCTCGACGAATAGCCTTAACCCATTTTTGACGTAATATAAGATCAATTGGGAATTTAAAAGTGTGGCGTTTTGGTCCTGTATCGTAGTTTCCCTTACAACGCGGAACAACGCACTTGTTAACCATTTTTTCCACTAAAAACACTTCTGTAGATAATAAATATGTTAATTCAGTCAAAGGTTTCTGCGTAATGCTTCTAAATTATAGGTTTTTGTTTAAATCAAAAGACACGCGCTGCGGCGAACGCAAGACACCCATAGACTTGCGATGAAGTGAGAGTAAAAATGTATGAATCTGACGTTTCCAGCCGGCTAGCATCAGCCGCCTAGAACGTAAAATCCCGCTAGAGGCGTAAACTGGTGCCTGGCCTACTGTCTAGGTGGCGTTGGTTTAAGTGCCTTTGGGTGGCTTGTTACGAAATGTCTCATTAACAGATCGATTGTTGGGCAACACAAATATCACGATTTTTTTCAAGCACGGGGTGCTCGATTAACATAATATATTATTATTCTGTCACGGTTTATTGTATTGCATTGCGATTCTTAATAAATTAATTTTATCGATACACTAAGTTTGTAAAGTTTTTAGTTTTGATTAAGGCAGTATTTAATTTTAGATTCATTGGGTCGATGGACTGAAAAGAGAGTACAGTGGTTTTAAAGAAGGGGAACGAATTACTTTTAAGATGAGTAAGTAAAAGGTCTACAGGTGGCTCCCTGGACCGAACTGGCTACAAGTGCAGCATGGCGGTCAAACCCACGCTATTCTCGTGGTCATCAATCCTGGCATTAAATAATCTCCTCTAATAGAGCTGGGAAATGATGAACAGCCCTGCCGGCCAACATCCATTGTAATAATGTATTTACTCCGCTCTGACGAGAAAACAGGTGTCCGGGGATTTACAGTAGTCACTAATGTGGAAAGATAAATCTGGATTCCAATTTATGAAACGACCGATGCAAATGCTCTTGTTCTCTCCTTTAGTGATATTGTAGGAATGTTTTCTTCTCGGTACAGATTTACTGCAACAGCTGTGTCGTGATTCCTTCGCGGCTCATCTGCGGAGTTATTCCAAACGGCGGAACAACTGTTTCCTATTTGTATATTGTCAAGAATGGCTCCAACTAACATTCGTCTTGCATTAAAACATCTGTTGATTGTTGAAAAAACAATTCCCCGCCATCGCTCACCAGAAGCTGCAGGAATCATAATCAATAATCAGACGACTTCATTAGGAGACGCGTGACTTTAGATGTTTCACGGTTGGAATTATTTAAGATAAAAATAACATTCGAATTGATGGTTTGTTTTAGCGTGTCTCGTGTCATCCCGGCATTTTCGTTTCGAAAAGTTTCCATCCCAATTTTATCTCGAACCGCTTTTCGATTTACTTTTTTAGTTCTCGTCCGCCATAAATCCTCCCAGCAAGAATGCATTTAAATGGCTCGCTGGCGAGTCTCGGTCTCACGAGAGGCCTGCGCGGTAGGATGGTAGGAAGGTAGCTGCAGGTGTTCAGCCGCGGAATTTATGATCGGCGAGGTCCGCGCAGGGCTCGCGGTGGGATGGCACTAACTTGTGCCAGATCCGCTCGGGATCGAAGATTTTTCATCTAATTAAGACCTATTTATCATAATTCCGCCAGCAGCGACCGAAGCCCGTCGCAAATCGCCTCTCACCGACGCAAATTAATAACGAAGAACATTTCAGCCGCGAATAACGCCGCAAGTCTAGCGCAGCCGTGATAATTGACTAACGTTCTCCCGAAATAATTTTATATGAATAAGTGGAAATCTCTGTAATTTGTTGCCAGTCGTCACTGTAAATCATAAGTTATTTTCCAGGGAGGCATCTTTAATTTGCTGTATTTACGTGTTTCCTTCACCTGTTTCCCGCGTCGGGCCAGAGATCAAAGTGATTGGGCTTAACCTGTGACATGTTCGCGACAACTGGCGTCGGGACGCCGAGCGACGCTGCTCTCCGTGAAATATGGTAGACGCGGCGTGCTGTCTGCGCTGTCCGCCTTGTCCGCCTGTCTGCCCGTCTGCCTCGCTAGTCAACCATACTTTCTGCACGTCATCTCGTGGCAAAGAAAGGATATAACGTAGCAGAGAAAATGCAATAAGCATTATTTTCTCTGAATTGCCCTTCTAAATGCATCTGCTCTTTTTCGTCAAGTGTCCTAGTTCGCCGCTCCCAAATCCTAGTAATTTCACATAAAATACTTCGTCAACATAATTTAACATATAAACAAGTTCTATTTATAAAAAAGTAAAAAATAACATTGATCGATTACAATAATAGAAGAATAATCATGATTGTATTCAAGGTTAGAATGAGTCGGCACTCGGCAGCCTGGGATCGGAATAAATGAATAGGGTATTAGCTTTGGCGCCGTCAACTAACTGGTATTAATGGATGTTCACGGATTCTATGATGATTATTACTGGAAGCTGGTGGCGGGGCTGGTAGCTCGGTCGTGCTCTCATCCGAGCTACAAAATTCATAATTCATGTTATTAACATATTCCCCAACCCGTGGAATCTTTCCGGACATTGGCTGAATGCTGCTAATTAAGAAAACAAATCGTTAGTTCGTGACTTATCCAACCAGCATTTCCGTACGATTGAATTTAGTACGGTTATTAAAAAAATAAGCTACGTTTTACCAGCATGAGAAAATGTGAAGCTATGGCGTGTAAATAAATTTTTAGACTAACAATCATTGTCGGAACGAAAAAGGGATTCGAGATAAATGTAGGATATTATACCTGGCCCACCTTTGAATCGTCAAACAATTCAGCCGCTCACACATGTGTTCACACACTCCATTGGACTCTTATATTTAGCATAAGGAGAATATCTCCCTAGTCCGGGAGACATGCCCAAAGTCAGGACAGAACCAGATATGAGAATGCAAGAATGATGGGACACACGTGTTCACTGTTCATATCGCCAGTATTGCGGGACAGTCTTTGTTCGCCGGGAACAATGATAGCTTCTCTCTTTCCCGCCACGTCTCCACAAGAGACGAGAGGAGAGAGACGCTGCGGCGAGAGTGAATAATGATTATCAAGGTAAACAGCTATGCATCTCTGCGCCAGCGCGGACATTTCTAAGAACTGTTTCTTTCGACTTTTAAATTTTATCAGCCCACTTCCGTTACTTTGATTTTTAAAAGATTAAAATGTTCACATTCCGATAGAAAGCCGACAGATTCAATTTGATTGATGAAATACGTTTGAAGGCGTACTTCTAATATACTATTATATATATTTAAACTTCTCTACCGACTTGAATGATCACTTCGGTAACTTGATTACACGTCCGAGCGTGACTAGAGACTGGCTGATGGAATTGTCTAATCGGGAAATTAATGACCGGTGCAATATGGCCGAAGAAAGCGAAATTTAAAGAGAAATACATGGCTGTATGTAACGCTTATTCCACGATGATAATAGCTTCCGATGTATAATCTCACCCAGCTGTTCTTCGATCAAATCACGGTGAGTACCAACGTTTCTATCTATTTCGGTCCGTTAAATCGTGGCACGAAATTAATGTCAAATATAATAGAAAACCTGTTAGGCAGTGACATTGCCTGCAGGCAAAACCACAAATATCCACACTAGGCAAGGCCGTTTGAAGAACGTTAAACCGTATTCGATGACCACATTTGTACGTACGGGCATAATATAAATTATGATATGTGGATACATAAAATACTAAATCATTACAAACATGTTATTCGTGCCTTTTTACAAACATAATTTATGCAAACGGTGTTGCTATTTTCTTCGCGAATCTCTTGAATATATTAAGGCGATGATTTGGCTTAGGAATTTGTTTATAATTAGGGTAACGCAGCGGACTCGAGAATCACGATCTCCGTGAGCGGAGGCTGAAGCAATCTCACTTTAGCGGGAACCAGCAACTTTAAATTACGGCGAGAAGTCCATAGTAACCCGCGGGTTGAGATGTTGCTATCGAGATGTTTCAACTCCATTAAAACGTTAATGTTAAATTGCGCAATTACGCTGCAACGAGGATGTGCTCATCACAAGCAGTTTTCACCAATTTCTCACGATTCACACACCAATGCATCGTTTTACGCAGTATCACGATGTTCTAGAAGAAGTCAGATTCATGCAATAAGTGGTTCGTTTGCCATTTTTAACTGGACTCCAGTCGAGATTAAATCTCAATCAATTAGGTGCCTAACTTCAATAATACGATAGAATTGTAATATGAACGTTGTCCGCTTCCCATATTGCCGGTATTTCGAGCGTTATCGAGAACTATGTACTTAACAATTGGGAAACAGCCTTTGTTATAAGTGGCAACTTATCACTCATTGTCGATCCATACAAAGTGGTGTACATGATATTTGCCAAACTAAGCCACTCGGGAGCAGACCCCAATGGTAACAATGTACTTGTACTAGCCTGACGTATTATAATATATTCAATTAGACACTCGCGATGGGGCTGATAAATGGATCACTCCACTGTGTTCAATGCAAACACGCTCAAATTAGATCGTATCGGGCCTATCTGCCGTGTTAATGATTTATCTTGTATCTAACTCCGAAATTTGTGTTGCATTCAATAGCAATCAGTTTCAAATGAACTTAGCTCCGCAATACCTTCACATTTAGCGGCAGGAAGTTAAGCAATGAGTTGTTGCAAGCAAGCCAAAAGATTTTCTGACGAACGTATCAGCGGTTAAATGTCAATGTCGGAAGCTGTCAGCAGAAATACGGACTCGAAGGTACCAAATTTCGTCGTAGCCTCGATTAAAAGCAAACTAGGTATATTAATTGCATACAAGGCCATAGCGATTATCTTACAATTACACCATCAGGTGTGAGTATCTTGCGATTGTTTCTGTTTAACGCGGATGCGGCTTGATTTCACAGTTTCGAAAGACCTTGAGGATGATTTGTTTAACCTCAATGTTCGGTTTGTATTTCATATTTACCAATCCGTTTCAATATACTTGTTCCTGTAACCGTTCTGTCCCTGCATAACGAGAATTAGAAGCGCTAGTTTAATAATCTGACAGCGTGTAATCTGGTAATGTTATGTTTATCGAATCTCTTCAATTACAAATTTTCCCACTCTTCTCGAAGTAACCGTTACTTTATTAAATGCATCTTAATTAATATTGAAAGATATAGGGGCTTCGTTGATCCATCAACCAATATTGTTGCCCGCATCTGGTCGGCAGCATTTATTGGTATAATTGGTGGTTATTCAATTTCTGTCCAAAAACTGTGATCTTTTAATGAGTGCGGTGGTATGGAGTTTGTGATGTTGGATGGGATATAATATGCGAGCGATAATCCTTGTATGGGATTTGCTCACCTGACATATTGAGGTAATGTGACCGTTTGCCGTTTTAATCCACTCGGTGTTGTAACAAGCCAGCGTTGTAGCTCCGCGTGATCAAACATCTGTTCGGAATATTTATCTCTCGGCGGCTTGCAGTCGTGTCACATGACCGGAGAGATATTGTCAGCGAGTTGATCCGCCAACAGTTGTTGTTGTTTGAGTCTATGAACAGTTGGTTGGTTATTCCGCGGCGAACTTTCGGCCAGGTGTTCGCTCGCTATACCCACTCGCATATAAAACCAAATCACGGAATCGCGTTGAAAGTACCCGATGGCATAAAAATCTGGTCGATGCATGAACATCTGGCTCGCTATTATTGTGAGGAAATATGCACTCCGTACCTCTATAGTAATCTGTAAGCAGCCGGCCACTATCTCCGTGTGGGCTTTTTATTCTACGATGGACTATTATTTTGAAGCGTTTATAAACAACATTTTCTCTTTAGGAGTAATCTAAAGCTCATTAAAAATAAGAAATCGCCAAATGCCTCTAATTTATTTCACTTTTATCATTCGCACTCATCATCATTTCGAAATCGCTGACTACAAAGTAAAATCGGTCGTAAATATTATTTGAAGGAAACAGTCGGCTTTAATTACGGTAGATGTATAAATACATCCCTAAATACTTCACCACGTGCGCATTTATTAAAGCTTCCCGAAAAAAGTAGTTAACCGAGTTCATGGCATCATTTCTAACAAATGATTATTTCCTCAGTGCACGTGGCAATACTGGCAATGTCAAAGAGGAATATATTTATCCTGTTGGCTTCCACTCTCGGCGAGGGTGACAAACGCCCGAAATAGGGATGGACACATGGGCACTCCTCGGCCTGACTCCTCGCCGCCGAGATGCCTGGAATACCCGCAATCCCGACCCGATACACTATCCCGCGACGCATGTGTCCGCGCCCGCACGTGGTCACGTCACTCCTCATTACGGCCAGACCGCACTCACATCCGTGTTCATAGAATCGAAACTATTTGATGATACCCATATAAATACCGCAGCATCTCGTATAAATTGAACATCAGAGAACCGCACGTGTGCGCATCCATCGGCGATGGAACACTTTTGAAAGCTTTCCAAGTTTCTGAGAAGCATTTTACATACTGGCAACGAACACAGAAGCTGTTAGAGTACCTACCTAAGCACCTACGTATAACAACAGTACCTAGTAGTGCGGGAGTTCGCAGATGTCGATATTATTGACAAAGCGGAGATCGGTTTTATAGCTTATTCTGTACTGATCAATGCAATGCAACACTTTTGAGATCTTTTCTTGTGAGTATTTTTCGTGCTGGCAACGGTCGCAGAAGCTGTTATGTTAGGTAGATGCTTAGTAGTGCGTTGGATAGTATTGATAAAGCGGGGCACCCCGGATCTGTTCATTACTTATATTCGATTGTCGGGCTCGGCGGATCGTTACTTTGTGTTGACGAGACAAGACAGCGCAGCTGCGTGACCCGGGGTCAGCCGGCGCCAGACCTTGGCTGCGATACGCCGAGAGACTCTACCTACTGAGAGTACGCCGGGTACACTGGGTACTGTGAGCGGAGTACTGCCTCTTGCCTCTGCTGCGCAAACTCCGAGCACCGGTGCTGAGACAATACAATAACTATTATTACTTGGAATGTTTCGCACATTCCAATTTGTTATATAATCCTTAACCCTGTTAAAACCAGATATCAGATGGAGCATAAAAGTTAATTGAAAATAGTGGGAGTGTCAGGAAGGTGATGACGTCCAAGGAGTAAAAAAGGAATCAGAGACGACACAGAAAGACATTGTCCAATTGATTGAATCAAATACTGTTGAAAATAGGTATATCAGAAGAGTGTATGTCGAAGCGAATGAATGAAGGATATCGTAACTGCCACAACTACGTGGCCTTTCATTGATTATTGATGACCCGACTTCGGTTAGCTTCATAAAGTCAAAAGGTCAATAATTAATATCACCAGTTTCCTCCTTACAAAAAAACCAAGCTCGGCTAATGCCAGCTCCCGAAATAATGAGATTTCATTATCCCCGATTCCCGAATAAAATTAAGCATTTCGGTGTGCACACAATTTTGTTTGTTCCCCCCGTACACGTGGTACACTGGGTACATATTACATTAATACCGTCAGATGTTCGACGTTCAATCCCCGGGTGAGATGCCATGAATAGATCATCGCTGTTCCCAGGAACACGTGCGAAATTATAAAACATCCCTTTGTAAGTGCACGTGTGGTCGAATATGGGCATCGCTTGTGTAGCTGACTAAATAATTATACCAATATTATCTAAGTATTTAAGAATAAACCGTTGAACCGGTAGACTCTTGAGTAAAATCAGCCTTTCAAAATAACGAAAAATAGATCCTGTAAACCTAGATGTACCTAATCTCCTTAGAAAGTAGAATTCAATAATTTATCGATATTAGAGTTGAAACCTTATTTTCAGAGCTAAAATTATAATTATTAAGATTTTTTGTCTTTCTTGTTGGTGTCTATTTATTTTTATAATTGTGATAGTTTGTCATACAAGCCTAACCTTTTCTCATCCCACGACATCTGTCAATGTGGGTACTTACACCAATTATTGTACATATGTATATGCATAGTTTATTTCATAATATTATCTGAGCAGACATTATAAGAGTTCTCGAGGAGATATTTTATTTATTGAACCAATATTTCAAATTAACGAATGAGTCTAGCCTTCGGGCTATTGTAGGATCGAATTCCTTAGCTCTTACGCTCGGTTGGTCTTGGTAATTCCTGATTAAACGGTCTCCAAATGGTGTTGATATGATACCCGTGGAACAATGGGCTATTGCCGGGAAGACCCCGCGCCCCCGAGCACCCCAGCCCGGGCCCCTTCCAACGCGCAGATGCGTCGCACAGATGTCCAGGATATCCCCATTATGTTCACTTAGTTTAGTTGACAAACCAAATTATCCTATATGGTCTGGCCGAATAAAATCACATTTAATTTGCATCGCGTTGTGTAATCTGTTCGTTTTCAAACAACTGCTGAATATTTCACAGTTACTATGATATTTTTTCAACATTCTAACAATGGAACGAATTCATGCGTATAAAACTTTTATAGCACAAGACGTTCATTGAAGGTTTTCTGAGAATGTTCTGAAGATTCAGGCAAACCTTTCTGTTTAGCACAATATCCCATAGATCCGTGAACAGTTCTGTTGTATGTTGTTTTTTTTTTTTAAACTATTTTTATTCACACTAGCTTCCCTGTTTACATTCAGATCACACCGGGACCAACGCAATAAAGGGGCTTATTTAATATGGGTATTTGTTTGATCAAACAAATTCGGGATGTCAATGAATAGGTTATAATGTAAAGGGGAACACCCTCTTGTCATTTCTTGCACCCGGGCCGTTATGGGCTGATTATTTGATGGGAATCTCTTTATTAATTTTATTCAACGCTTTATATATACGCGAAATGCTCTTCATTTCTAATTAATACCTAGTTTCAATATTTGTCCTTGTTATCATTTTGTTTGTGTACAACAATGTACTAATGATTGTTTTTTCTTTTGTTTCAGAACTCTGAAAAGACCTCACAACAAGACAGGCCGCTCTCGTGTTGAACCACAATTAAAGTATAATAATTTATAGACCTCGTTTTAAAATATAAATCGCTTATATTTAAATCATCAAGTACGGAGTGGATATGGCATGAAATCCAGAAGCCGATCACCAGCGAAGAACTGAAAAGAAGGGACCATCATGTTATTACGGTCCAGAACAACTGAGATGATCTGAACAGCATCCAACGCAATCTTCCTGTCGCGCGTCGTCTTCCTCGGGTCTCATCAGCATTTAAAAATCGCGTCTGTGATTGTGAAGTGGCATTCGCGTGTTTAGTTTAATATCATTTAATATTCGTGTATTTTTTCTCCTATAGCCGATCTCGTTTTTCGATAAACCTATAATTATAAATATAATGAAAGCATGTGGAAGGGTCTCCGGGTGGCCGTGTGGCTGAATGGTAACCCGTGGCTGGGAAGAATGAACGAGGAGTTTTGCTAGCAGTTAATCTCTGGGACAGTTGCAAACAATATAAAATACTATTATGTATTAAGTTTGCCGCACTAGTTTATCGTATTGTTGTTCCACCCACTTTACTCTTGGGCATTTTATTATTTTTATCGATCGTATTATGCCGTGAATTTTGGTAGACTGGCGACACTACCAACGGACCATTATTGGAAAAGTGGAAATATTTTATTGTGTTGAATGTAACAGGAGATATGAAAGTATGAAGAGAAGAAAGAAAGATTGTTGAATGTACCTGTTTCAAGTCGCAATGTTACTTGTTTTATATGGTTTATTATATCTATATTTTCATTTGCTTGAGTTTTTGATTTCCAAATTTGTAAAACAAAATGTTTAATTTTTTGACTCATTTGAAAATAGTACATTCAACCTGAAGATGTCGTACAATTAGCAAAGAAGATATTCTTGTTAATGGGGCCAACAGACCTAGCTATAAAAGCTCATGCGTTATTTGGCTTGGCCTACTTCAGCATATCGTTCGTCATATGCCGAAATACGCCAAACCAAATAACGCTTGAGCTTTTATAGCTAGGTCTGTTGGCCCCATAATTGTTGGCCACACTTTATGAGTAGGGTGTTCTAATAACAAAACGCTTTTAAACATTTTGTTCTGTGATTGTTTCTCTTTATTTGTTCTATAAAAATTAAATCCTCTATAAGTTTATTAGTTTTAAGAATTGTACATATTGTAAGTAGAAGAGAATTTAATGATTTTAATGATTCATGATTAGTTTATGAAATTGCTTTAATTATGATTTAAAATCTTGTAATATAGAAAAAAAACAAAAGAAAAAAGTACTGCGCACACCGTGTGTGCAAAACAAAATTCTCATATCAATCGAATTATTGTATTTGATGCGCAGTTTGAATCATTGAACTGGGAGATATATAAATTATATTGCACAACAACTATAAACATGTCTTTTATGTTCAATATCCCTATATTCCCTCTATCCTTACACCTTCTTATGTTATTTTCCACAATGGAAATTACGAAGAAGCTTGCACCAATTCTCAGAAAATTACATTCGAAAATCAACACATTGTAATCTTCAAAATTAAAATTTGAAGATATCAAACAATATTTTTTGCAGGTTGGTGCAAGAAAAAAAACTGATTTACTATTCGTAGATATGAAATAATATCTAAGTGACTTATGTTGACGTACAATTTTAAACCATTACAAAAAGTGATATTTACGTTAAACGATAGATATGGCGAAGGCGGAAGGATATTATAATAATTCAAATTTATTTTATATCACCATTATCTATGATATGAGATTCCCGAGGCGTAAGTGTGGTAAAACCATGTACGACCGTATTAGGAAAATGGAGATATGAAAATAATAAAATACCAATAAAATATTAGCCTTATGAAAGAAAGGAACCCTGAGATGGTTTCTAAATGCCAAGGTTTGGCGGAGAAAGATATTGAGTTGTGAGAATACATATATGATGCTCGAGTAAATAGAAGAAGAAAACGGCGACGCTTCTGGAATACATGGATTCTAATGGAGGAGTTATGTGTAACGCCCATCGTTCACGTAGCTATTTACAAGCGACGCTACCGCTACCTGTCATACAATTTTGCTAGTGCAGCGCCCAGCGGCGATTTCAAACACTAATAATAGTATTGAAAATACTATTATTACGTGAACGTAGCTCCATAGAAGAACGGCGTAAGACGACTTAAGACGATTGACTTCGCTTTTCTGCCCATTCAAAAAGACGTCCGGGAAAAAACACTTTTCTATATCGAAAATTGAACGAAATGAATATATATTTTTAAATGAAAAAACACGCTTTATAAAACACCACTTTTATTTTTTCAATTAATATTCAACAGCCTGAATTAATAGCCAACAGGCTGTTGAATATTAATTCAAAAAATAAAAGTGGTGTTTTACAAAGGGTGTTTTTTCATTTAAATATATAATGTCACACCCCAAAGTATTTGCTTCAAAAAAAAAATATTTTTTTGTATTGCCTTCTAAATGGTGAAAGCTATGTCGGTATGTTTCGTATTAAAAATATTCTCTGTCAAACATGTATAATTTATTGGAAAATATTATTTAAAGAAAAAGTGCTGCTAACTCATTTTCATAAAGAATTACAAAATTTTAAAAAAGTACCGACATAGCTTCTGCTTTCGAAAACATATTTTTGTTTTTAAATTACAATTTCGTGAAATTTTGGGTGTAGAAAAATGTTTTCTTCCGAAACCTTTTTTCGAGCGATTTCTGTAGGTAAATATGAGAGTTTTTTTTTAAATATAAAGACATACATTCCCGGGTTACGAATAACTCAACGACATTTGAAAATCTCCTACTACCACCAAACTAAGCGGAAGATGTTGCTTGTGTTGTGATGGAGGACTTAGCCAGCCGAGGAATCGAACACGGAACGTCTGGGTGGGACCCAAACGCCATGCCCACTCATCCACTGACCGGTCATTACGGCAGTTGTCCCATTCGCACGTATCGTATCGTAAGTGTGTGTGTGAGCTTATTGTGAGCGGGACAGAATGACAGACAATGAAATACCTACACGTTCCGCGTGTGGTGAAATAAGTGCTTAAAGCAGGGTGTTGTATGTTACAAGAAAGTTTGTATAGAAGTCCATCCTCTGTACCTCCCCCTGTAAACAAATTGCGTGATAGTTAATTAGTTCGATTAGAATGCATTCAGATTACCTACCTATTAAACGATTTGAACTGATTCCACTACTTTATAAATTCAAAAATTTAAAGCAAAAATTAAAACAGAGCAATGAATGTAATTTTACAATTACATTATCGCATTACAATACTTACTACTTTACTACCGCAGACCTGTGAAAGATTACGGAATATTATAATTGAAAGATTTTTGAAGACAAAACAATAATATACACGGAGAAAAATGTTATTCGAAAAAACGATCATTCATTCGTTTGGATACGTACGAAATTAGGTATACCAACAAATTATTCTTAATTTTTCAAAAGAAGCAAACACATTGTGACTTGACATTTTAAATAAATGAAAAGAAAATACTTTGTTTTAAGTCACTTTATTTTTATCTCCGTACCATCATCAGGACTGTTATAAAGTCCTGATGATGGTACGGAGGTACCGAAACCGGTAGACGTTAAATAAAAATAAAGTGACTTAAAACAAAGGATTTTCTTTTCATTTATTTAAATTATTCTTATATGTTCCCGCCAATAAACATTGAAATCCTGTTAATTTGTTCGTAAGAACTTCAGTCCCGTTTTTAACCGTTTTTACCATTAAAATGATCGTTTTTTCAAATAACATTTTTCTCCGTGAATAAGTACCCCATATGAATACTTATAAAAAGGATTAATTTCAATATGCAGTTAGCAGATATTATAGAGTAGCGAACTTGAAAAATTCGACTTAAAAGAAATACAAATTTCAAATATAGAAATATTGATCATAACAATAAAAATTATTCATATTTTTTATCAAATACACAGAAGTGTTTCGATAATCAAAGCAAATCTCAATTCCAGAGTTCATTGAACCTGAGTTACACACGACACACCATTGAAATGATTATTTTTAATTTGTACTCCACAAGGCTTGCAGTAAAGATAGAGCGCAACAAATTCTTTAAACATTTTGTAAGTATTTTTATAACATAAACCACAGAACATTAACATAATATCGCAATAGATTCCATTAACTTCTGCCAAAGGTAACTGGCGTTAGGCGTCATCTGCTGTTCAAATTCAAATTTTAATGTAGATCGCCCGAGGAGTATAGCGTCACCTAGTGTTTCCAAAACGACAAATTATACCCTTTCAAAAGCAGTTTTAGTCACGGTTTTAAATATGGGATTACCATAATGTTTCATGGTTGGTGCTTGGTACGAGTGAAAAAGTAGAGTATGTCGTCATGTGAGTAGGTACTATGTAGCCCCAATGTGCTATTATTACTATTTTACTAAAATTACTCGATAGGGACAAACAACGGTTTTCTGAACCTTTTTTAATTCAACCAATAAAAAGTATTGATCAAACGTTCCGTTTAACAATTATACTGATCTAAAACTCAATATCTATCAAGTAGTAATAGAAGGAAACCGGGGAATCAACATTACATAGAGATTATATATTAGATATCCATTTTACATTTTTTTTCTCGGCCTATTATTCTTTTCACGTGGTTTCCAAGGATACGTGCACGGAGAAAAATGCTATTCTAAAATACGATGATTTTATTCGTAAAAACGGGACTGAAGTTCTTAAGGACAAATTAACAGTGTTTCAATGTTTATTGGCGGGAAAAAGTAAGAAACGTAATTTCGTACGTATACCAACAAATTATTCTAACATGTTCCCGCCAATAAACATTGAAACCCTGTTAATTTGTTCGTAAAAACTTCAGTCCCGTTTTTTACCGTTTTTACGAATAAAATTATCGTATTTTAGATTAACATTTTTCTCCGTGTGCCAATCACAAATGTGCAACGTTGCCTCACTTGCTTTCGATTTGCTCCCAGCGAATTTACGTGTACCTCACACTAAGATTTTTAGTAAGTACGCCTTTTTGTATAGGAAAAACAACGTTGGAATTTCGGGAAAAGGTATTTATTTTTGTTACTCCTACCATCATGTAGAATGACCTCCCGAAGTTAGTGCACTTTACCCCCGGACACCCTGTATAAGTAAAATTACGAATAAAATTAAAAGTAAATAAAATAAAATTATTAATTAAAATATCATTTATCAGCTAGGTCACCTCATAATCTGCATACATCCCTAATGGAGATAGAAGTTCGTCAGTGTATAATAGAGACAGTATGCAAACTTAATGGTCTAGAAACAAAATGTACTAAGTCAGTGCCGACATCGGTTTCCTTTAAAATCTAAATGCAAAGTATTTCTGGTATATTCTAACAATTCAGTGTTTCTAAATAAATATTATATTCAATTTTTGTAAGAACAACTCTCTTTCCATAACTTTTGAAGGTTATTCCAGTGAAAAAGGTATCTGCCGATAATATGTAAAAAAAAATAGTTGAAGATATATAATATTGTTAATTCTGAAATTTGAAAAATGAGATTGACAAATACGACGTTTAAATATTTGGTATAGCCGAATTGGCAGAGGTGCCAGTCCCGGTAAGACGAGAGGTTCTGGGTTCAAGACCGTTGCGATCGTTATTTTTTTTTATTTTTCTGTGTGTTATGTTATTCTTCAATGAAATATTATATGTAGCATTTTTCAAAATATTCCTTAAATGACATTATGTTAATAATAATTATTATGACTAGGGGCTCACAAGCTCGAGGCAAACTCGTTTCCTTCCAACTCGACCACCTTCAAGAAGTTATTAACAATACACGCACTTACAGGAATTACCGCAACAAGGAGTGGCGTTTAACCGTAGAGTAATTTATGAATATTATTATAATGTGTAAATTATTATGCTCAAGTACTTAAGTGAGTCACACGCTTCGGTGACATGTCACTAAGGCACGTTTTTCACGTAATAAATACGTATATTAATCTCAGTAACCTATCAGGTATTGAGATATATATCTACTTAATATTTACCGGAATAAGTCAATAGTCAACATTAATATCAGCCCACGCTTCAATAAGTCAGTAAGCTAAGATCTAAGTTAACAGGATAATGAAAATTTACCGTACACGGTATCGGGTTTCTATTGACAAGACAAGAAATGGATATGAAAATCGTGCAAGTTGCGAGATTTTCTTTGCAAGAATGACTTGATGAAATCAATTAGATTGACCACATCTGCGTAGAAAGGAAGGGAATTTTGTTAACCGCTTGGACACATAAGCTTGTTTTCACGATAATTTAACGTAGGTAGACATAGGAATGACGTATGGCCCGTACCTGAGTTATTTAATTTACTGCTCAACATAATCGAAGTATACATTTTATTTTTGTGAACAGTAAACCACGCATCCATAAAAGCATGTTAATACCTACATCAAAATCAAACTTTCCAGTGAAATCATAATATTACCTATCTACTTAATTATAAACCTTGAAATGAAATACAAATATTTATATTGAGGGATCAGTAGGATTTATCGGTCACATTAGGAGTTCCACCGAGCCGAACCCTCTGATATGAAAATGTCTGGAGTCGGTGAATTATTTTCCCATTTAATAGTCTGGTAGGTTAACATGTTTTTCTTGTATTGTTTTGTATTAATTATACTTATATATCTAATACACTTGCATAGCGTGGATTTACTAGATGAACATTTGTATGGAAAAGCGTGTGAAAGGGTTTAGTTTTTCCTATGAGGAAAACTAAACCCGGACCTAAAAGTCTGGTGCGTTAAATTTTTTTTTTAATATAAAGCATATTATTTAAAAAAAATCAATTATTCAATTTTACAAAGAAATGCCCAAGAAAAGTCTTTTTTCAAACTTTCTCATGCAGGAAAATACCATAATATTGAAAAAAAGTTAGTCAGTCAGTCCCAAGGAAGACGAAGATTTCACATTTGAAAAAATATTTTTACGGAATCATTAAAACGGAACGGCACACTCTAACAAATTAACAGACAGATGAAACACCATAAGGTCGAGATAAAACAGGACTTCGCTACACGGAGAAAAATGTTATTCTAAAATACGGTCATTTTATTCGTAAAAACAGTTAAGAACGGGACTGAAGGTTTTACGAGCAAATTAACAGGGTTTCAATGTTTATTAGCGGGAACATGTAAGAATAATTTGTTGGTATACGTAATTTCGTACCTACATATACCAACAAATTATTTTTACATTTTCCCGCCAATAAACATTGAAACACAGTTAATTTGTTCGTAAGAACTTCAGTTCCGTTTTAACCGTTTTTACGAATAAAATGATCGTATTTTAGAATAACATTTTTCTCCATCCACGCTCGGTCAAAAATACCCTTAGCATATAACGATAAGGGTGGAAACGGAATGGAAATCCATGGGAAAGTGATTGGGATAAAATTAATTTCGTTCTAAATCAGGAAAAGTCCGCTGATAATATTCATCGTGAAACCTTATACCGATTTCTAAAGATTCCAAAGGGGAGATAAACATAAACTCTCATGGTTGATCCTGGAGGAAAAGATCTTGGGAAGAAGGTCACCGGGAAGATGCAGCTGGAAGTGGATGGATTACACCGAGGAATGGGCTAGTATGAAGATGAAGAATGATGCAGGAGAAAATAAGATAGTTGCATTGTGGTCGTCCAAATTTAACACGAAGACGACACGTGCTGATGGCGTTATCCGAATGTGAATGTGAAGCAAGAAGCGTTCGTGAAATCCATGGTATTTGATATTCCATCCATGGTACTCTGTAGAAATTTAGACAGAGCTTTATGTTCATTTAATCAAAAAAAAGTCATTTGTGACAGTTATCTTTGATTCACTTTTTTCTTTTTCACAATTTAAAGTAAAACCGCTTTCGAGATAAAATCGACTGCTTCTGGACTCCGATTGCCAAGCGATTTTAACGCCATTAACTGACGACATATATTCGTAGTGATCTAAGCAAGGCATACTAAGTGCCTCCGCTGATAAGGCAACTGAAAAAAAACAGTTTGCAACTAAACTCACTAACCTGTGTATGTCAATGTGATGGTCCGCATACAACACAACTTCTCAAAAACACGTTGTCAATGGCAACACAAGCAGTGACTTAGCGCCTCCGCCCACTCAGGCAACTGAAAACTCTCAACTGCCAACTGTCTTTGTATGACAATGTGATGGTCCGCACACTACACAATCACACAAAACCCCGTTGTCAATGGTAACGCAAGCGGTGACTTGCGACCATCTTGCGACCATCTTGCGACCATCTTGCGACTGTCACGGCTGATTACCCTGGGCGGCCGTTGCTAGGTTGCGAGCTGTCAGCTGATTGTTCTTCATATATGGTTAAACAAGCTTTTTGACCAATCAAGACAGAGAAAACAGCCGGTTTTAGTTGGTTTTCAGTTGCCTAAGTGGGCGGAGCGCCTTATGGTATTTGCTACGATGACAGCTGATTGTTCTTCGTCTATGGTTAAACAAGCTGAGATAATTACCGAAATCATAAAATTGTATGGCGCCACGATAGAAGTTTAGAAGGATCGTCTAAGAATGTACATGTTTGTGGTTTGTGTATTTACAACCTTACTCTATCTTGACTTTAAGAGGGTATTACCAGACAATACCGGAAATTAGTAACAAAAAAACATAAATTGATTTTGAAATATTGTTATTTTATCTGGTAAACGCATTTTCTCATTTCTTTAAAACTAAGTTTATTTTTAATATACTTAGGTTATACCGTTGGTCGTTGGCAGATTTGTTCAATTTTCAAACGATGTATTGTATTATACAAGACAAATTTCAAATCATATAATCATACAACAAAATAAATCAATACATAATCTAGTAAACACAGTTTTCAGAATTTTTATTTTAGTTAAATTAAAATCATTAAAAATTAAATCCAATTGTGACAAAAATACCTCAGTTTTTCTATTTATTTAAGGTCTAACAAACTAAAATGTTTCAAATTTTTTTTACACACTAATTTTGTTTAGACATTATTGAAAAATCATAAATACTTATGGTCAAAAAATATTTACAAGAAGTACACCATATTTAATAATTTATCATCGTACGTTTTGAGCATTTTTATTGCTTACTTGAATGTAGATATATATTAAAGCAAGTTTTGAATAATAAAAATCGATATTAAATTTTTAATTAAAAAAATTAGATACGGGGAATAATCGATCTTTCTCATCGTAACCTCCCTGTACATTAGCATTTTTAAACTTTTATTCTCAGCCGCTGCTGAATGGTCTTAAGCCAAAATAGTTAACTGTATCTATATATATATATACGTCTTTGTGAAATTAATTTCCATTTCTGAAATGAGTTTTAGTAGTACCTGCCTACATAATAAGTATTAATAAGTTTTTTTTTTATTTAAGTAGGTTTTATGGTATTATAAAGATTTGCATAAAGCATCGTTTAATATTTTAATTATTTGTGTGGCTGAAACCAATTTGGTAGTTTTAACAATTCTAAAGACAATTTCAAATACATGTCATAGAATTGACTCACTTTTGGTCAATAGCACGTGACAGTGATAATTTAAATTCCTTTCTCTCGCAATAACAAACGCCATACGCAATATTATGGTAGCTCAGGTATATATTTTTCTCAATTTCTACAACCCACAAATTGGAAATTACTGAACAATGTCAATTAAAATAACCAACTAGAATATTGCTGTTTTTTTTTCGAGGGGTATGGCTTTCGATTAGCGATCCGGAGATCGCAGGTTAAAGTGTCAGTGTGTATTTGGGTATTTAAATTTAACCATTTAAAATAATATAAAGTATATTTGCTGCACTTTCCAGCCAGATAGACCTCAGTATCATCCTGGTGAAAGACTTCCATTCAGAATTGAAACGTTGCTTGAAATGTCTTTAGCCCTGTTTGGCGACTGGATTTGAATAGCCAGGTACTTTACCAACTTCCTCTTTCCCATATCCTTCCCCTCCCAACTTACCTTCAGCACACCCCCAATTGTGGATGCCATAGTCTCACTGGCTACTCTTGTGCGGTATTCATATAAAACAAAAAAAATATCGTTTAAAAATATAAGTCTATGTGAATTTTAGTCTCAAATGCTCATGTTAACCGGAGCTGGTGAGGCTATGGCATCACCAATCGGGGCATTGCGAGGTAAGTATATGGGGAAAAGAAGGTGGGGAAGTACCTGGCTATTCAGATATGGTCACTAAACACATAAAAATAAATTACTAATATTAAAAAAGATTTCCCATTGCTTTGCACAACATGCAAATATTGATATATAAACCTGAAAATGTTCTAAAATACGCATTTACCTAAAAAAAACATTTGTTAAGTTTATATTTTTGCTGTTTACTAAACATAGAGGTAATTAGTGCCTACTTATTGAATTGCGTTTATAATTTCTTGCTGTCTTGAAATACAATTGTTAATAAATATTATCATTTATTGGCATCAATAAATTGCCAATTATAAAATCGATATCCATTCTTGTTTAAATCGCATTTCTCAATTATCAGTGTTTCCGATGGTATCGTACTTCAATATAAATGATTTTATCTACATGGGCATGACTGCTAGATTTACCAGAATAAACAAGGACCAAATATGTACTAACTAATCTATCTATTACCCATTTACTAGTAGGATACTAATCGAACACTAATTATAGTTGTACCTAAGATCTTGTTTGTTCAATTATTGTTCAGTGTTAAATTTCAAACAGTTTGTAAAAATAATATTGGGTTATATTGGATTTTCAGTAAGTTAGTAAACATCTTTATCTAATAGGTAGGTAATTATTTTCCAGTGATGAACAAAGGCCATATACCTAAACTATAAACATGATTAACTGTGCGTAAAATATGGACTTTATAATTAGGCAGGTAATAAAAACAGTTGCATTGGTGTTTTATTTCGATTTTTGTCGATTAGGCTTACATTTTTAACCAGGTGGGCGCAGTGCAAATTATCCATAAATATTAAATATTATTCAAATGATTTTGAAAATTTAATACATTCTAACACCAATTTTGTAGTGTAAAAGTGAATCAATAATGTTTGAATGAATTTTATTGCATAAAATTATCCACTACTTTCCGCTGAATTCTCTGTGCTTTATTCCTGAGTTAAATTTTCACGTTCAATGAACTCAAATTTGCTATGAATTTAGGTGTCATTTTAAAAATTGAAACTAATGGTTTGAAGAATAATACAAGACAAGAGATCAAGTGGGTAGACACTAACCTATCGTCTAATTAATAATAATTCCTTATTTCAAGAGGAACTGCTGCGCGGCCGGTTTCATACGAAACGTAGTTTTGGATTTGAGGCCAAAATACTTAACAAAACTGACAAATTATTTTTGTAATAAAAAGGTATGTCAAATATCTATCTCGGACAGGAGCTATTTTTTTTTTTTTGCTTTTATATATTATTATTATATGAACATATATTTTCCATTTATTCATTTTCGTTGTTTGTTTTTGGGGTGTTATGCCGTGTTGTGCTACCTCCTTCTTTGGCCGACGTTTCGGACAGCGTTGCAGTGTCCATCATCAGGGCAGATCCGGCAGTTCCGTCGATGTTATGTCTGCTGGATCTGCCCTGATGATGGACACTGCAACGCTGTCCGAAACGTCGGCTAAAGAAGGAGGTAGCACAACACGGCATAACACCCCAAAAACAAACAACGAAAATCCTTTATCCATATATATTCATTATCGTGTCTCTCTCTCTCTCCTCTTTTTGTATTATTTGTGGTAGAAGTGAGCTTGTATACAATTTAGTTTTTATTGGTTTTGTTTTTCCATAATTTGTATGTATTATTATTATTATTTTTTTTTGAATATTTTATTATATGTAAGCAAATTAATCCTACGTCTAAGTAGATTTTTTTCATTAATTAGTACTTAATTACAATATTTTACAAAAGGTGATCATTCCTTCATAGATTTGAATAGATATAATCTAGAATATTCACATCCTATTGACAGCTTTTCGATTTAAAAATACTCGTTTCCATGATTTACGTTAAATGTGCTCCTTTCAAAAGGCGTGGTGGTTCATTAGATCTATCAAGATTGGATTCTTTAGATTGTATCATTTAGATCAAGAAAAGTTATCAGACTTGTTAGATCTTCGTAAAAATACATTTATCTTTTGGTGACGTCTTTCACCTGCACCTAAGATTTACTCTTATCCTGCATCTATTATCGTCAAAATTGTGATTTTATTCAGATTGTAGGGTATTTTTTTCCAGGATATTGTTTTTTCCAGGATGAGCTCCTTTGTAACCTTATTTCTGTCACATGCGTCGTATTGAGAAAGAGATATAGGATACAAGGTACAACGGATCTCTCAGCGATATGCTTTCAGTGTGATTTGTCAGCAGGAAATGGTAAAATCGATGGCTCTGGCATTGTTGAGTATAACAAAAGTGTAAAAAATCGTTTAGAAAACACACGGCGATCCGGAACAACTTACTATTGTTTTGAAATATCAACGAAAACCACAATACATAAAAGTATTGAAACACGCATCAAAGAGCCTTTTAAACTATTCATTGGAAAACTAAAATGAAAGATTTGAAAACTTTCTTTTTACTAAAAGGTGTGCATTTTTAATCAGGCCACTTGGAAGAGAACACTCAATAAAAAAGATCATTCTATTTGTATTCAATTTTTTATACTAACCGTAACTATATAAAACCGTTTTTATACTTTTGATGAGGTGGTATAAAATTACTTTCTAATATGGTTACGTTTCCATTGCATGTACCGGTTGAAAAGTTGGTGTCACGACTACCGTGTTACGCGAAGCGAATAATGAGCGATGTGAAATTTTAAATTGAATGATTTGCAAGAACTCTAAAGTATCGGTACCTACTCAGAAGCCATTTATTTTATAGCGTAATAACGTAATAAGGAAAATATTGCTCTTGACTAGTATTAAACCAACCTGGCAGCCGCAGTAGTGGGCGGTAGTTTAATAATTTTATATTGATATGGCTTTTAATAACAAGCAATTCGATGGCACGATGAATCTAAGACATAGATTAGATACGATAAAATCTAATCTCAAGTTTTCAAATTAATATTTTTTTAAATATTTATCCATTCAGCTTTCAAATCATTTAGTTACAAATTCAGAAAAAGGTAGGAGAGCGAAGGCCTATTTATAGGTAATATAGATAACTTGTCGTTCCCAAGCCATGACTTCAGATCGTTAACTTATAAACAACAAATAAATCATATTTATAAACAACAGTTCACATCGAATAAATTAAAAACACTAAGTCATTCTGAGCTGTTGTTTATTCGTTTGCAATCTGCAGTCACACTCGGGAACGATTGCAAGTTACCGACTTGATCGATAGAACCGTGCTAGATACCCAGGTGTATTCGTCACATTTTTTTGTCGTTATCACAAATCGGTAATTAGCACCATTTAGATATTTTTAACATTTGCCCGCAAGCCTTTAAATTTGTCATTGCCGCTCATCTCTGATTTTCGGCCCGTGTCAGCGTTTGATGAAAATTTTACAAATATTTTTGGCATGCATGCATTTGTTTTATAAATATCAACTGCTCTTGTGAACAGGTTGTCTTGTTTGAGATATTACGTTGAAAACTGAAGGTTTTTTATGAGCCACAAAAAATAATTGTCTAACCAATTTTTCAGCTCATGTGTATGCCATAATTAAAAGAATCTATAAAAAAGTTTGCAACCTACTTGCGCTAACCTAGTTTTAAATATTAACGATATAACTAAGTGCCTACGTAGAACATAATATGCATACTTGCACATTGCACATTATAATATCAGGAAATCATTTGAAACGTTTGTTTTAACACTAGCACCATAACTAAATATAGATACTAAGTTCGGTTGTTAATGCATGGGTGCATGCGTGAAGTAATTTCAAATTGTATTCCCGAGCAGTGCGTTAATTAATTATTCACGTTTAAAGAACTTATATAATTTTCAAACCCACGGAACTGATAAATTTAAATTATATCATAAAGTACTAACTACATTCAAAAGGTAAATTTCTTATTTTGAAACGCAACGATCCTAAGGCAAAAAATGTAATAAATCCATCTTTACAAGTCGGGAAAAAAAATTTCACGGGTCTGCATTTGTAAGTTTATAGTTTAGACAACCTCCCCTTTAGGTCGTCAAACCTTCCTTCATTTGGTAAGTTTACCTACCTATTATTGTTAGTTTCTATATTTTTATTTATTTATTGTTTCTTCACATTTTAGGTATAACAGTTTACAATACAATTGTTAAACTCAGTACGACAAGCCTGCACGGAGAAAAATGTTATTCTAAAATACAATAATTTTATTCGTAAAAACGGTTAAAAACGGGACTGAAGTTCTTACGAACAAATTAACATGGTGTCAATGTTTATTGGCGGGAACATGTAAGAATAATTTGTTGGTATACGTAATTTCGTAGGTATACCACCAAATTATTCTTACATTTTCCCGCCAATAAACATTAAAACACTGTTAATTTGTTCGTAAGAACTTCAGTCCCGTTTTTACGAATAAAATGATCGAATTTTAGAATAACATTTTTCTCCGTGTGTGTTGAGGTTAACAATTATTTACTTAAAGTAACAAAAACAACACAAAAAGAAAAACAAAAATACTACTTCAAAAACACAAAATATTATAGATAAAATAAAAATGATACTTCAAAGAACAATATTGTTACACAGATAACAGGTAATAATATATAATATTATGCGAAGAAGTTTCGTAGGTATACCACTGAGATTTTTAAGACAGATCTATTTAGTAAGATTAACAAATAAAAACCTAATAATTTAAGGTTTAACTGATTTAAAAATTTGATTTTAACTGATTTGAAGTTAAAAAGTTAAAAATATTTAAAAAAATAAAAACCTAATTAAAAGTTACTTATGTTAAAAAGGTACCAAGTTTGACTGACAGTAAAGCGTCCTACCCAACTATGGATCGCCTTATAAAATAATTTTAGAATTATTTAAGATTATGACATTATCTTCAACATGTTTTGCAGGTACCAGATTCCATTCGATAGGTTTGTTTGCTGCATGCAAACAAACTTTTACATGGGTACTTCATAGGATGAGCCATCCATGTATAATGTATAAAGCTGATGTCATCTACTCGAAGTCTTCTCGTATGTGTCACTATAAACGGGTCACCTCTTTTACCGACTTTTACCATAGCCACAGAGGGAATTTTGTTTGTGCGTTCAGGATTTTTAGGTTCCACATTGCTGAGGATCGTGAATCCAATTGCAACACTCCACAAAATCAAAACAGAATTTTCAAGAGAGACAGGCAAAGTGTAGATAAAGATGAATGTGAATGATATAAATATCATATAAAATTAGCTCACCTCCAACGTCGTTATCTACAAGGCAAGGTAAGGCTGCATTCAAACTATTTACCTAGATATAGACTGGATTAATTATTGTGTTAAATATGCATGAGTAGGTAGCGAGTACGCAATACAAAAACTCATCAGCATATGACCTCAAAACACGCAATGCAATTCTAATTGTTGTCCGGCGTCAGACCTCACTGAATAAATATTTAAATATGTAATGAACTCAAGTCAATCGGCAGCAAAAAATACATATTTAGATTCTTTGGGCGGCCGATAAATGAGAACGAACGTGGAACAAACGAACTTTGATGTTTGCACTTACAAATATTTTGTATTAGTCAATACCTACACAAGAATTGATCTTTGTGGAGCTACAATGAGCTCATTCGATATGTTTGGTTTGGTTGTATGGTTCTCGTGAGATGTTTTGTACCTATCTATTATTTTAATTACTCCTTGCATTATTATGGTAAAACGAAAGGCACTATTAAAATTATAAAAAAAAGAAAATCAGCCATCAGTTAGCTGAAGTAAATTCATGAAGATAAGTGGTCTATGGCCGGGTTGTAGGTTGTGATTTAGACAAAATATTATAAATGTTTACCACATTCTCTAAAACTAATATCTAAAACTAAGCATATTATGTAGATTATTAGAGTAATAATTGTAATTCTCTAGCGTAATAAAATTATGTTATGAATAAAAGTTTGGTTTAAAAAGCGAATTGATAAAACCACGACTAAAAGACAAAAATTTAACAAACAAAAACATTATTGAACTCTCGTTTCAAAGTGCATTATTTGGCTTTTTAATTTATTCACATTCCGTACGAGAGTTATGAAACTAGTTGACAATTTGACAAAGTAGGTTTATTAAAAAGCGAACAAAACTAGGCATTGGTGTAGGTAGTAGTGATTGGCGCTAGGCGAACACGTGTTGGAAATAGCAAGGTTGTGTTGCGTTATTTATTTATTTAATTATTTATTTAGGAAAATCAACAGATTATTTACATCTATTACAAAAAACTTAATAATAAAAATAAAATCCATTTACAGATTTTCACATAACTTAAAATTGTAATAATAATAAAAAAAAGTAAAAAAAAAAAAAAACTAAGGGTCCTGTACCCGTGGGCTGACATATTTACAAAAATTACAATATTGTAAATATTAGATAAAAAATAATAGAAGATGTAAGAACACAAATAAATAACAATAAATATATATATATTATACTGTGGTTTAAGCCGAGTTGTTGTTTAGGTTTACTTAGCTGATCGGAGACTCAGATTGATCGATTAAAAAGTTGGGAACAACGGCCTCAAGTTTAATCAAATAATTTTTTTTCTTTTTTTTCATGAAAAAGTTTTTATTTAATATCAATTTTTTTATAAATTTAATTTTTCGATATTTCTTTTATTAGAGGTAAAAGTCAGAAGGAGGAAATCCGTATTTGGTTTTAATTTTGCTGTATACTACACATGTACAAACTGATGAATTGTAAATCGTAAGCAACGGCCCGTGTACCGTGCTGATTTGGTAGAAGCACAAAAGGCATATTATGATTTATGAAGAAAAAAAAATAATACCTAGCATTAGTTTTATTTTTCGAAGTGTTTTTTATATATTTAGGTATATAATGTTTATAATGTCTGGTGGGGAGAATGGCGAAAATTGCAATATTCTTAAAATCCTTTTCAGTGATTCATAATGTATTATGGAAATCGCAACGTTTATACTGCGGTAAGCTCGCTTATAGGAATGATGATATCCAACTACAAATATGTATTTATCGTGTGGTTTGACATTTTGAACTAAAACGTCAATAAAGAAAACCGACAAAGACACTCTAATCATAATAATACGTTCCGCGAGTGGATGCCCACACCTCTACAAAATGATAATAATATTACAATTCAATGCACTCGTACTTGAAACTGAATGCTGTATTAGAAATGAAATCCTTGAAGCGTGTGTGAGAAAAATCAATGCAGGTATGATCGTGTGAGAAATGTGGAGATTTGCGAAGATTAGCTCCACACGGGAGGCCCTGAGGAAAATAATTTCCAACAGGGCATCTTGTATAACTATACACTCATTCACATAAAACAAATTAGAGTAAATATGTACCTACAAGTAATAATAATAATTGGGTACATTTTTGGGTTCCATTTAAACTTCAAATTGGCATTTCAACAGCCCTTTTAAAATTCTTTAATCGTGATGAAAAAAAATTAAATATCCCATATTTTAACCCAGAGGTTCCCAACCCCGTGCCCGCACGGAGAAAAATGTTATTCGAAAAAACGATCATTTTAATAGTAAAAACGGGACTAAGTTCTTACGAACAAATTAACAGTGTTTCAATGTGTATTGGCGGGAAAACGTAAGAATAATTTGTTGGTATACGTACGAAATTACGTATACCAACAAATTATTCTTACATGTTCCCGCCAATAAACATTGAAACCCTGTTAATTTGTTCCAGTCCCGTTTTTAACCGTTTTTACTATTAAAATGATCGTTTTTTCGATTAACTTTTTATTCCGTGCGCGCGGGCACCATGGCGCCCGCGGAACGATTCGTATGTGTCCGCCACTATTCGACAGAGACAGAATTTTTTAATGAACATTAATTAAAAATGTGAATTATTTTTATTTGTTTTTGGTGCCTAGGTTTATTAAATACGTTCGCGATAGGTTTGCGATATTGTATGTATGAGTGGTTCCTAATGATTATACATATTTTCACTGTTTTAATTGATATCGAACAATTTTAAAGTTATAACATCAATTCTTTATATTTTTTTGATGTGTAAAGCTAATTGACTGTTGTCGGCAGCTTAAAAAGAATTTGAAATTGACATTGGGCACAAAAATTGCATAAAGGTTGGGAACCCCTGTCCTAACCTAATGATTTTTCAGAGGAGTGGTTAACACTGTTGAGTTGTCCAGTAACCATTTATTTTTTGTGTATCGCCCTTTTCTTGAAAAACCATCGAAAAGGCGTTATAATAACCTAAAATACATTGCAAGTATATATTACGCCACAGAAAAATTCTTATATTCGATTACCGTGTGTCTGAAGGAAAATAAAGGTTTTATGAAATTGCGCAATCAGAAGTTGAGATTATAGTAGGTAGGTACCTACCTACTTACTATTTTTATTATTCGGTTAACGCTAGTAAGACAAGTACTTCCGCATTCCGCCTGATTACAAAACCATTGTTTGATACCTACTGATAAAGTCGTGTAAAAAAAAATACATTTATTTATTTATTTATTTATTTATTTATTTATTAAAGAATTTTATACATAGTGTACATATTGTGTTATTTCGCCCGCCATGCTAGGGATGTCCCTGTGTTATGGCGGGTGAAGTATGCAGATTATATGGGTAATGAAGTACATTTACTGATTATATAATAATTATGATAATGAGGTTTACAGTTAATGCAGCAATGAATTTATGATAATGAAATTTACATATAATATAGTAATTGATGATAATGATGTTTACAGGTAATACATATAACAAGGAATTTATGACAATGAAATTTACAGATAAAATAATAATTGATAGATGAAATTTAAGATAATATAACATTGAATTTATGTTAACGAAGTTACAGATAATAAAATAATTGATGATAGTGTAGTTTACAGATAATATGACAATGAATTTATGGAAATGTGGGTTACAGATAAATAATAATTTATTTATAAGTTACATAGTATGATGGTTGATAAATTGAATTATAATTTACTAAATTATACAAATTAAATTAAATTAAATTACAAATAATATACATCGAGGTTTCTAAATATTTTGATAATAATAATTTATAATAATAGGTTAATTATAATATTGATAGATATTAGAGTTAATAAATTAAATTAATTTAAGTAAAAAAAAAGATTATATATCATAGTTCCTAAGTGTGACGATCCATAGAGATAATTGTTTTTTAAAGTTATGGGGTTGGGTTTCAGTTTTTAAGTTGTCAGGGAGAAGGTTAAATATTTTTGGAGCTAGGTACATGAAGTGTCTTCGAGCTGACGTGGTATGTAGTGTAGGTACATTGTAGTTTCGGTTTGTTATTGTTCTGGTGGTGTAATTGTGTTGTAAGAGGGTTTTTTTCGTATATTTAAACAAGAAATGAGTTAGTGTAAATTTTAGATGGAGTTGCCGTATGTTTAAGACGTTGTATTCAGAGAAGAGTCGAGTGGAGGAGTATCTTGTCGGTCGCTTGTTGATTGCACGTATTATCGTTTTTTGGGCTTTTTGTAGAGGATCAATAAAATTACGAGCACAGCCGCCCCAAATTATGATGCCATATACTAATTGGGATTGGCAGAGAGCATAGTAAACTGTTTTCAGTATTGTAGGAGTAAGGATTATTTCGTAGTGTTCGAAAGACATAAGAGAGCTTGCGAATTCGGGGAGTTAGGGTGGCTAAGTGCTGATTCCAACGAAGATGATGATCAATTATGACCCCCAGGTATTTTATATGGGATACTTTTTCCAAGTTTGGGCAAGTACAGGAAGAGTATGGTCTTGGACAAGAGTGAATTGTTAATTTCTGATTATCAGTAGGTTGGGTTGCAGCAGTTAGACTGAAGGTTAAGAATTTGGTTTTACCAGCATTGAGGGTGAGGAGATTGTCATCTAACCAATTCTTCACAAGGCCTATGTCGTGTTGAGCTATGTCGAATGCTCCTTTCCAGTTTTTATGTCGAGCTATAAGTACAGTGTCATCAGCAAAGGATATTAGTTTTCCAATTATGGGTAGGTTACAGAGTTTATTGATGTATATGAGGAACAAAATAGGGCCTAGAACACTTCCTTGTGGGACTCCGAATTGGATTGGTAAAGGGTTACTTACAGCTATGTTGTTAATTTTCACAGTATCATAAGTACCTAAGTTACCGGAATAACCGTAAAAAAAGTATAATCAATAAGACTGGAGTAGGCATTCCAGAATTCAAAAATTATTTGCCCCTGTTATCACAGTGCGGTGATGTATTTCTAGTACTGCAGCCAAGCACCGTCGCAGTAACGACCAGATTATCAACGTCTCTACGTGACATCGTGATCTGGCAAAACTGAGTCAACTTATATTCTGACACACAAAAACGATATCTCCTTGCATTATTCCAGCAAAACCGTTCCTGGTTGCACGGTTCCATCTTTTGCGTATTAGCTTCAATCATTGAATTTCAATTTTTACGATACTTCTACCTAAGAAAGATAGGTTGGCTGTTTCCAACAGCATTTATTTCAGGAATGGTGGCTGACTGCAGCCTTAGTTTTAAAAAAGGATTACAGCTGATGGTTTGTTATTGTTATTTGAAACAAATAAAATTATAAGCTTCTGAACGATTTATTACCAATACCAGATATTCTGCCCAAAATAGGATTCCATGTTCCGAATAATTTCATGCGAGGCCGCCAACACAAACGGAGAAAAATGTGATTCGAAAATACGATAATTTAATTCGTAAAAACGGTTAAAAACGAGACTCAAGTTCTTACGAACAAATTAACAGGGTTTCAATGTTTATTGGCGGGAACATGTAAGGATAATTTGTTGGAATACCTACGTAATTTCGTACGTATACCAAAAAATTATTCTTACATTTTCCCGCCAATAAACACTGTTAATTTGTTCGTAAGAACTTCAGTCCCGTTTTTAACTGTTTTTACGAATTAATTTTTTTAAATTTTTATACAGAAACCTCACAAGAGTCCCAATTGCTCCCTTCTGGAGCCAGTGAGACTATGACAATGTTGGAATCAAAAACGCACTGTGTTTTCTTTTGCGGCACCGTGGCCATACACATCATTAATCATTCGAGCCGTTTCTGCTGCACTGGTGCCACGGTGGAACTCGTACTCGTAAATAACGCGATATTTCAAGTTTTCCATTTTGTATACTAAGTGACGCAAAGAAAAAAAACAATTAAGGAAAAAACAAATGAATTATAATTTTCGAAACACAAATACATGAGTAAATAGCTGTATAAATTTGAATTTGGAATTCCTAATCAAAGAGAAGAAATTTGAGATCAAAGTTGCCAGTACGTCAAAACGCCAATTTCATATGTAAGGACCTAATACTTACGCAGGCGAAAATTGTATCACACACAAAACAATAATATAATGCGGCTTCAAGTAGTGATAAAACTGAATAAGTCCTATACCTAAGCAAATCGTCACCGAGTCATCATTATCTCCTTGATATAAGTGATTAACATCGAGAGTATACTCCTCACAGTTCGGTCGCACTGGGATTTGATTATCACCATCACAGGTGCTTGGTCAGGTACACTGGGTGCAAACAGCTGAAAGATAACACGACTGTTTTGTTTTTTTCGAAGGACGGATGACACGTATTATTAATTATATTTATGGCGATTGAATATTTATTTTCGGAACGGAATGAATTCTAAATAAAACGCAGTAATTTTTTTCTCAGAATAAGTGAACGAGTGATATAGTTAGGATGCAATTTCTTTATACATAACGTTTTACATATTTTTTATGTTATTATTTTTTTATTTTTGCCTGAATCAGAAAAAATCTGTTTCGGTATAACTTCGTCATGGCTGGTGCCATCTTTTTGCAATATTTAGAGTACAGGCGTCGGGTGGGATGCTGCCTTGTTCTACCAGTATTTCAATGGATGATGCTTCAAGGAACTCGCATCATTGATTCCTTCGGCAATGAGGCACAGTCGGGAAACACAAACAAGACATTTGTAACACGAGAACGGATCGTTTCTACCACTCCTTCTTGAGTTTCGCTGTGGAACGACATGCCGGCCTCTATGTTTCCTCCTTCCTAAAACATGGGTCTCTTAAGACCCAGGTTGACTCCTTCCTTTCCACCAGAGAACTTGCACACAGCATCCCCAAAGATGAGATAGGCCCCGAGGAAAAAACTCCACGTGACTATTTGCCTTAAAAATTTAATTGGTTAATAAACCTAACCCAACCAACGAAGTAACTATTCTCACATTATATTTAACCATACTGATATTTCAAAAAAAAAAGGATGGAAGTCGATATTTTTTTAGTTTTGCCATACAGTCCAAATTACATCAAACAAATTTGTAGGAATATATGGATATAAGTACCTAATTTTTGTGAAATTTCACCCCAAGGCCTTACAAGAAAATACCATTCTAGGAGTAACTTTGAGCATCCTTAAATAAAAATAATTTTTATGAAAAATATTGATACTTGGGATATGCTACATATTATACACCTAATCCTAAGCTGAAGGATCAAAGTGCAAATAATTAACTTTGCTATTTAAATGTATTGTAATTATTAAACGCTTTTTTAAATCATACCCCTAGGCTTGTTTCAGTTTGAGGTTTAGTAACGTGCGAACCTTTTCTCTTAAAATATATCTATCAGCATCGAGTATGGCATAGAAGTTTCTTCCCACCTGCATATATTATTAAATCTCTTGAAAAGAGTTGCGTGCCTCGAGCAAAAAATTCATAATGTTTTCTCATGCCACGCTCAATCATCTAGCAATCAAAACTCCGCCATTATTAGAATGTTTATAAAGTAAGTTACATGGGAACAAAGGCGGATAAAGGTATATTATTAAGTACAGAATATTGTTCTTATTCTCACGATCAACCATCAAGATCGTAGTTTGTGTTTAGTATGAAAATTGAATCTATCTTCATTGCCGACCTTGTAGGTGAACCAATCTATCGTTATCAATTATCAATAGCAAATTAAAAAATATTTTAAAAGTAATGCATCGCATTATATAATTGTAATTTTCTCTATTCAATACATTTAATATTTATTTATTAAATGAATTTTGTACATTGTATAGATATTGTGTTATTTCATCCGCCATGCTAGGGATGTCCTTGTGTTATGGCGGGTGAAGTTTGCAGATAATATAATTTATGGTGATGAAGTATACTAATAATATAATAATTGATGATATTGAAGTTTACAGTTAACGCAGCATTGAATTTATGATAATTAAGTTAACATGTAATATGATAATTGATGGTAATGAAGTTTACGTATAATATAGCTATGAATTTATGATAATAAAGTTTACATATAATATAATAATTAATGATAATGAAGTTTACAGATAACATAAATTAAATTATAACATAACATATATTAAATGAATACACTTTACCATGTATCCCAAAACTTGCAATAGGTATCTATTTCTGAAATAAATTATAAAGGACAGTAAGTGTGCTTTCCCTCAAATTAATGATTTATTATTTTAAGTACCTAACTAAATAACTAACTAAACAACGCGTTTTTTCTCTGCGTAGGTAGGCGGACAAGAATGAATACCAAAAGCTTTGTACGCCAATTGCTTCTTCAACATTTATACATCGTTCATCGCTCCTTTATTTAACTCGTGACCCGACGAAACTATTTGAATAAGTGCATTAACTTCGGGAGATGATTCTACATGATAGTGTAAGTAAAAAAGATAAATAACTTTTTTCGAAATTCCAACTTTCAGGGGTACTTTTTTGGTAAAAAGATAAAATGTGTATGGCATGTGCGGCCACACTATTAGGTATTTTCCGCTGTTACGATACGTGCCAATGAAAACCAACGTCGCTGACTCGCAGCAAATTTATCGGGTAAGTTTGTATCTCACACTAACGATTTTTAATAGGCACGACTTTTTGTATGGGAAAAAAGTTGAAATTTTGAAAAAGTTATTAATCTTTTTTTAATCATACCATTATGTAGAATCACCACCCGAAGTTAATGCACTTTACCCACGGACACCCTGAATGTAATGCAATGCCTTCTAGGATGGGATGGCCCCAACTTATTCTTCATCCACTAATGCACTACATCCATGAACTCCGAAATACGGAGCAGTCTAAACGGACCTCCAATAGACTCTTTTGTTTTTAATTTAATTTTGTTTTTTGTTGCTAATTTAAAATCTCGTAGGTCTGTGTTTTCTGTACCACCTCCAGTAAATAGTAAAGAGTAACTGGGAATACGTGCATGGATATTGCTTGGGGAACTTGCATGGGAACATTTTGCAGAAATCAGTTAAAGATAGAGTAATGTTGGGTTATAAATACATACATATCTACTTAGGTTAGGATTGTTACGATCAAACATAGTTTCAGGCCGCGTGGGAATGGTTTGGCTACGGTGGGAGCCTCTTTGTTGTAAAACGCCATGGGAAACACACCTGCATGTCTTGAGATTACACGTGGAATCATCTCTGAAACATCCTTTTTATAATATAACACGAACTAAAATAGAAAGCGTATAAAACATTGCTCTCTTGGGCTTAAGTTTTTTCGAGAAATAAGCAAGAATTTTTTTACAGAAAAAATAGTGTAGGTGTAGTGTATATTCATTAGGTGATTTAACTTGCTTAGCGTAGTCAGCTTAAGAGGATACCCGGCGGTGATTTTTCCATACAAACGTATTCCCTATTTATCTCTCTGGATTTTAACCCTAGAGAAAATATTGTTATTGCATAAAATAGATATCAACTACTAGCGTGTCGGTACTTTTTGTTTTTTTTTATAAGTTACATTTTATAGAAGTTATGACCTTCCAAAAATCAATAAAATTGACTGGTTTCAACGCTGTCAAAAGATGTTCAGTATACAAACCAAACAATGTTTTTTTAAAAAAAGCAAAACGTACAGACATAGAATAGTTTTTTCTTATGTAGTTGGTAAAAAAAAAATTCAAAATCAGTCCACTTTTGGAGGAGAAAAGTGGGGAATACAAAACCTCCATTTTAGTTAGGTGTCAGTGCATTGTCCCTTTCGCTCAATATCCGGTGGAGTAAGAGCAACAGTGACAGCAATATTTTAGTAAAATCTATTTCTGCACCACCGGGTATCATCTTAACTCAAAATATCCTTACACCTAAATAAATCCTCTTCTTACCTTATTTTAAACATTTTACAGTAGTAATTAGTATTAGTATGACAATTATATAATTATTTTAGCTTAGTATTTTAAAGTAGAAATTCAATTTAATTTGCCTATAGAAGTTAAAAACAGAATCCCATTAAAACAATAAAATTGCGCAAGCTTAATTGATTATTGAGTAAGCGGCAGTTTTTGAATTTCACAAAATAGAATCGTTTGGTAATTATACCTTCCTTTAAAAATTGACAATTCATCGGACTATTTTTTTGGTGTTTCAGAAGATATAATATTTTAAAGGTAAAAACACACAATAAAATTTGTTTATGGTTCCGCAGCTTTGTATGTATTCCTCATGTATTTCTCTTATTCACTATCGATGGGATCCTTAGAAACGCAATATATTATTGTTATAAATGAACGACATAATATATATGATATGGGTACCTACAAAAGAACTTACCTTAAATAGGTATCTAGTAGGTGTACCCACAATGATATTGATTATGTACTATTTTACATACAGCTTTATTAATGGTGCGGCGTGCTAAAATAATCTAACCATGAAATAACAATTGCAGAATATTTTTCTATCCTCCATAGTATGTCTATGTATATTCCACGTACCTATAGGTTGCATATATTCACTTGTCCATATTTCCAGCTTGAGCCCCCTTTTTCGGCGTCTGTCGGCAATACAAAGAACTTCCTAATTAAGATCAATATGTATGAAAATAATATGTGTAGAAATCGTTTGATGTAGTCCCACCCAAAATATTTATACAGCTGATCATTAATTTGATCCGCTCCTTCGATTTAAACGAATCAAACGCACACAGTGAAATTTATCGTGTAAAACGAATATTGGAATGTGAACAGTCAACTCTAAAAGATATGATAATTTGTCTAAAGCTCTGAAAGAACTCTCGAACGGTGGATTATAAATTTGGAATTTTTTTCAACGTCTTCTAAGTATTTCCATCAAGAGCTATACTTAGAACATTGAAACATTGATTTGCCTGTCAAAAAATAAGACAAAAGCCATAATATTATAATAGAGCGCTTTCCAAAACTTTCAATCGAAATCTCAGACGATATCAAGTAAAAGTTAGTAAAATTGTGAATACTTTAATTTGGATACTTTATACAAAAATTTGAATACTTTATACAAAAGAAAGTTCCCCCTCTATATCGCCTGCTCACGTCAAGGCAAGAAAAACATCCCAGTTTTCAAGTACCTAGTTGTTGTGATACAAAAGTGAATGTATTATTTATAAAAAAAAAAATTACAAGGAAAAAAAGCATGTTTTTTTACGTAATTTTATTTATAAAACTCCGGTCCTAAATTAGTGTTTACCTAAAGGCCGGTCTCTTGCGACCAATTTCACAAACAATCCGGTAGATTCTTCAACTGAAAATAATGGCATACCTACCTTTATAGAGTTTAAAGGTAGCGACAGATTCGCAGCTCACATCAAAAAGTTATTTATAACACAATAGCGCTCGCCATACAATCTCATGAGACCCGCCAGACGTAAAAAGATGATGCGCTGTGATCGCGGTTTGAATCTTCGCTAATCGGAATTATTTTTCGTATTCGCTACAGTGGCGGTATCAGAAAAGTTATGCGACCCCCTCTCTACCGTAAACAGGAGAGGGGGTCATTTTTAATACACGGAGCATGCACGGAGCTGTCAAGTTAACATATCCAGTACAAAGAAATGATATTCTCTCGACCGCTTCCGATTTCAACTGACCCCTTCTCCTGCCGTAGGAAGGAATATTTTATAACGTAGTGTGTCGGTAGAAAAGATACTTATAACGCAGTATCTTTTTGATGTGAACTTCGCGTTTGTCGCCCGCTTAATGCACTATTTACTAGTCGTACTAATTGTTTTTTCTTCTTTAATTTGTTCGGTTCATTTATTTTGGGCGCTGCAGAAATAAAAACTATATATTTAACACTATTTACTCTCATCGTGGTTTTCTGATTCGCGTCAACTAAAATGTCGGTTTTTCAAATTGGTAAATCAATGACTAACCAGGGGTGCTAGCATGTTCGATCGATATGAAGTTACCGACCGATTGTCGGTAACTTCTCATAGTTCCCTAGGACAACTGCAGATCGCAAACGAATAGGTGACAGTTCACAAAGCCTAGGTGTCATTAATATATTCGATATCAACTGCAGTTGTCCTCGGGAACGATATGAAGTTACCGACAATCGGTCGGTAACTTGATATCGATCGACCATGCTAGCACCCCGGGGCCTTAAATTTGATTAGGTACTCTCAACGCCCGTAACGACGTGCATAAAATCCATCGATTTGTTTTCCGATTGACATTGCTTTAACTTTGTTTATTCTATTAATCAATATCGATGTGACTTAGTGGAGCCATTAAATAAATTCAATTTTGAGATTAATCAAGCGGCGGGAGATCGACATTATGGATCCATTATGAACATTTATTATTTATTTGCGATTCAAAATATCACGATGTGAATTTGAACGGATGTATTGAGTGCTTTAAAAAAAAAATCATCTTATTTCTAAACAGGATGCTAATGCTGATGTACCTGATATATTTTTCAGTGATTCCTGACATTATTTGGAATAACAAATTTAAACGAAATTATGGTCTCCGATGTCATTTTATGTTTTTTTCTTTTTTTGGCCAACTAAAAATTTAAAAAAAAACACTGGTCGCTTTTTTTTTAGGTGGAATAATTTTCAAGACTTTTTATTATCATCTTTGTAAATAAGTATGTAGATGTAGTGTGGAAATATGATATTTTAAAAGACATTTTTATCATAAACATGCACAAAAAAACACTTCAGAATTCGAGAAAATCAATTACAACAAACAGATATTGACATTGAAAAAGCATTTAATATTGCTCAAAATATATTGTTGTCAAATGAAGTGTTTTTTTTTTAACTTCAGGGCGAATTTCATTATAATAGTGAAATAAATAATATTCACAATCGTCAAAATAAGATGAAAAAATATGCCGATAGAGGTAGTCAGGATTTAAAACCTTTAAATATTGGGGATAAATTTGTTTTAAAAGTAAACCAGATAGTCATTGGGGGCCAGCAATAGTAAAACGATTTGTGGAATAAAAGTCCAAGGTCTTCCATAATTGAAACTTTAAATGGAAATAAATATAGAAGAAATAGAATTCATTTAAGATATGATAAGTCAAAAAAAAAATACTAATAATAATAATAGCCAAGAAAAAAATCAACAAGACAGTCAATCATCAGAGGCGATAAATAAAAGTTTTTTTTTTTTTATGGAATAGGCAATTCATCCTAAGAAGAGTGCTTTGTGCCATTAAAGTTAAGAAAGATAGTTAAATTTTTTAGGTTAATCTACGAGGGGACAGGACAAATCAAACATTGAACTCATTTAAGTCTATGAACTTGTATAAAACTGAAAAAACGCGAGAATTGTTGAGAGACAGCAAATACGGAATACTAAGGGGAGAATTGTGGGTAAATAAAAGTTAAAATACAAGTCAAATGTATTTTTCAAGTTTAGATTTTGCGGTTCCATCTACCTCAAGTCAAGTCATGACTAGATTAAGGAAGTTGTGAAGATTCCTGACGATGATGATGTAAAACTAATTAAAGATGTTTAAATAAAATATATACATTTTGTATTTTTTATTTTGTTTATATAAATGCATAGTATTTAAGATTTTTTTTTTGTTTTGTTTAATTTCATCTAATAAAAAAGACTGTTTTTAGTTTGTTTAAAAAACACTATAGTATCTAAGTTTTCAGTTTTTCATTATAATTTTTGTTATAATTCTTAATAAATAAATGTCATAATTTAATATTAAGCAAAAATATCGAATTATACTAAAATATTAAGTGAGATGAGATCAAAATTCAAAACTGTTATGTTAAAAAAAAAAAAATAAAAAAAAAAAAAAACAGATGTTATGCTAAAATCTCTATGATAAAAACTTGTCTATGTCAGATCCGGAAACGGAGCCTCACTGTATGTATTCTTATACATTCATAATAAACGTTATCTCAAAATAACAAATTGTTTTAATGTTGTTAACAAACATTATAAGCAATAAAACAAAATAAACAGAGAGAAGAGATCAGAAAAATTAAATATAATAAGACATGCTTGAGACTTATGTATTCACATTTTTACTGGTATCACATCCTTGTACTACATGTACAACACACATCCTTGTAGATACATATTTCATCGATCACTCTATAATATTATTTTTTACTCCTACACCAAACTGTTTTCGCAAAGAAACATTTATTTATACATTTCATTATAAAACATTGACGTTACAAAAATTTCAATATTAAGAAAAATAGTCACGCATACAAAACTGTCACAAATGCAGCTTTTCTGCAGGTTCCACCATTATTCTTTAATTTAATAATCATGACACATAATCATTTTGTTAATAAATTTAGATAAATTTAATTTCACGACAATGTCTATCGGAAATGCGGCGTTCAATTTTTTTTTCTTCTTCTGATTGTCCTATCCTATCAGAATTTGTAAAAAAATACATTTCACTATTTTGTTATACCCTTGATTTATGTTTATTATTGTATCAATATTATAATTTAAATTAAAAACAAAGAAACTTATCAATGGAATGACAAAAATATTCGTTATTTCGTTAAAGTACCAACAAGTTGCTTCATTCCTTTCCTATAATTCGTGGCTGGCTCGCATCTTGGTTCGCAAATGTACACATAAGCAGCATTACATTATACAACATAATATTAAAATAAGCTTCGAAATACTACGATTTCTAATAATTCTTTTTTTCTCATTAAAAACATTAAGATGATCCACTAGTCCTTGACTCATTCGGAATGGGCGGAGCGAACGATTTTTGGGCGTTAACCATTAAAAACCCTAATCTCTAGCAAACAACAGTGTTTTGTTATTCCGCAAGTATTTTTTAAAGATCGAAGCGCCGCGTAGACTAAGGCATGTCCGTTGGGCCCGGAGTCTGGGCGTAGACTGAGCGACGGGCTAAAATCCTTCTGTACATGGCATAAGGATGAAATTCGCACTTACAAATTCGTTGGGTACCGCCTATTTTTATTCACTGAAAAGAAACGTCGCCAAAATGCACGTTTTATTTTATTTTGTGAAGTTCACATACAAATATTAAAATCTTTTCCGATCATTCTATAAGAAACTTAATAAGCTACATTATTCAATAAAACAACACCAGAAAAAGGATTTGTAAGTAGGAGATTTTTCACTTTTAACCATTTTTTATAGGTCAGACGCATAATTTTTTTCTAAGCTTATTAAAAAGCTTATCAAAAAAATACTCGATCACTTCAAAAGCCAAGATGTGTTCTACTCACAGTATTTAATTGAAGCATCTATATTATTTCTAAGCGATCAAATTTTCAAAACTAATACACAAGATTTTGTACGTTTTTGCATTTTTCCGCATGTCTTCACCTTAATAATAAAGTTTAAGTTTAGACTTAGAAATTCGATACTTAGTTTGTGTGAAAACACTATGAAACAAAACATGATTTTACTTCAATGGCAAGCCAGATAATAATGAGCTCCTGTTTGACTAATGGTAAACTGCACAATAATCCATGATGCCAGTTTTTCTTCATCCTGGAATTCTTCCTGAATTCGATCCATTAGGAGAAGCCAGCTTTTATATTCTCTCCTAATCCGGCATTATGAAAATCTAGTTTGAAAGACGAACAGGATCTCCAATCTCCACATCTCTAGCGCATTCTTATCTCCGCGTTAAGTTCACCCGTGTATAATCGAGTCCGTTCTTAGCTGAGCGGTACAAATTTATTAACAGAAATAGATTAGACGTAATGTATGGTAGATTGATCCGTACTAGTGAATAATTTCAGACTGATTCACCAGATTAAGTTAATGAATTCATTTTGTGATTCGGTCATTTTTTTTTTGACACAAATACTCACATTTAATAAGTCATACATACATATTTTAAACGTCCCCATCGTAAAATATACATTTATGCAAAACTCGAGTACAAAATATGTACAATGTATATGGATATGATAAATATTTTAAATTTTGAAACCGGTAATTCATGATGGAATTCCAATTTAATATGGGATTAATACTCCTTTATTAATCACTTGTTTATTAATATTCGTTTTAACAAATTAAAGAAAGATATACACAAAGGTATTTCAATCAACAACAAGAAAATAAGATTAAAAAATACATAGGTACTCTGTTGATGATGACTTGCATTGTGAAATAATTCAGTATTATTTCGGAATTAATTCATGAATCGTAGGTTAAGTTATGGGACCGAATTAATTATTGAATCGATTGAATAAATTATTATTTTTATCACATAGATACGTGGTCTTATAGTGTTGGTATTGATAGAGAGATTCAGGTAGCAGTGATGATGATTACTACTCAGTACTTTGAAAATGAATAAGGCCACACATTTTAACGATCAGCGGAACCATTTTTCTTAATAAGACAAGTATTATTCCCTTTGAATATCTGTTAGTTTAATCAGACTTCTTTATTAGCTATTTTGTCAGTCCAGATAATAATCAAAATGACAATTTACGGTGTAATTTTATAGAATTATTCAGAAGAAAAAGTACCATAATAAGGCACTATCATATTTTTTCACAGAATGTGGAATGTGCAGTTGATAGCTAGGTACCCACGATCTACAATCTACGGATGGACCAAACAGCCTCCGGTCAGTTAGGAAGCGTGGAACACCTGTCTGGTCTATGCAATGTTAGTGGCTAGAGACTAGTTCCAAGTGCATTCCGAAAATAGGGGGTACCGACCAATCACCCAGCGTACATACAGGGGGGCCCGAATCTAACAAATAATTGAATTAAACATTCCTCTAAATCAGAGAGAGCGATTCAATCTTTTATTTAATTAAGCGAGCTACTGTCAAGATTCTTTCAAATCATTAGAGATTTCTAAATCAATAGTTTCGTATCTCTAAGTAACGTTGGCCAGTGACAAAGGGTGTGGGATCGCCATCAATATCGGTTAATATAAATATTCCCTAGTCCTGACACTAGACTAAAGTATCCGCAATGACTGGGATGTACCAGGCCATTCATAAGGCTAACTTTACACTTGTAAATTTTTTCGTAAGTTTACGACTTCTGGCCAATGGCACATTGGATTTTCAAAATGCAATATGCCCATTGGCCAGAAGTCGTAAATTTACGAAAAAACTTACAAGTGTAAAGCTACCCTAATTATGTATTTTTTGACATATTCGTAACTACTTCATGCAAAAACGTTTCAATTCATAAATCTGCGTTTGAAAATCTCTAGATTTACAAAATTGGGAAAAGGGTGTTGCGAGATGCAACCAAAAAGGGTATATCATTTTCCCCAGTCCAATAAAACATGAAATAATTACATTTAAATTGTATACACACATTTTTAAGACAAGATTTAATTTTTGTAATTATTATTTAGATTTATTGATTCTTCAAGCACCATGGATAACTTCACCTATTCACCGCCAGAAATTACAAATGCTTCGGAGTAAAACTACTCATAAGTGTCAAATGAGGTTATTTGTAACGGCAGGTGCAACAGCTGTTCGGTGTTCACGTTTCCATTAGGTTTCCGATCCGGAGTACCTAGATATGTGGACAGTAGACACGGATTGTATGAACATGAACACCAGTAAGCAAGAGAGAAAAACAGGGTTCAGACTATCTATTTTACTTGACTATTTTACTTTGTAATATTACCTATGCAGTTCAAGTTGGCAATAATTTTATATTGAAATGAAAATCATTATCTTAATCTTACCCCTACTCATAATCATTAAACGATTGAACACTTATAACGTTAAGCAATTATAATTCAGGTGTGCAATTTAGTTTATTAGTGAGCGTGAACATGTATGAAATGTGACACAAGATAAAAATGTCGTTGTTGGTACAGATAGACTATGTATAGGAATTTACAAATATTCTTGGATAAAATATATAATATGTAATAATATGACGAGATTGATGAAGGCCGAAATACCTGAAACGGGGATTCGGCGCATTTGAAAATTGCCCAAAAAATGTGACCAAAGAAGATAATTTTTTACTTGTTAATCATAATATTAAAGTGGAGTAAAAACATTTAAACAGATGTAAAATAAAATTGAAAAACAATAATTTAGATCGGCGCGACGGCCGAGAATCGAAGCCTTTTTTTACATTAACAAAGGAAGCCCTGAGGTAAATAATTTTCCTCAGGGCCTACGTCATCTATGAAGATGCTGTGTGGAGGGTCTGTTTGAGGAGAGAAAGGAGTTAACATAAGTCTTGAAGAGACCCATGTTGTAAGAGGGAGGAAACACGGACACCGGCAAATTGATCCACAGCCAAGCTGTTGAACTCAAGGGACTAAGTGGTGTAACGGTCACTAAAGTGACCATTACGCTACCAATTATTATAGGCTAAAATTCATTGTACCTCGTTATATTACTGATAATATATTTATTTCATAATATGATAATTATACACAACGTGTGTATAGAAAGACCTTTGTTTCGACAAAAAGTTCAGCGGGTATTACCAGAGAATTCAAGAAATTAGTCCCTTTTAAATCAAATTCTAGACGTATTGACTCTTTTTTACAAAAAAACATAAATTTATTTTAAAAGATTGTTATTTTATCTGGTAAAGTTATGTTTTAAATTTTGAAAAACTTAATTTATTTTTAATATAGTTATACCGTTGGTCGTTGGCAGATTTGTTAAATTTTCAAACGAAGTATTGTATTGTACAACACACATTTCGAAAGATATAATCATACAGTAAAATAAATCTTTACATTATCTAATAAAGCTATTTTTCAGAATTTTAATTTTAGTTAAACTAAAATCATTAAAAAATAAATCCGAGAGCGTGCTTTGTGACGAAAATGCCTCAGTTTTTCTATTTATTTAAGGTCTTCTTAGAAACTAAAATATTTTAGATTTTTTTGAAAAAATATAAATTATAATACTTTTTTTTCTCAGCCATTGGTCAATGGCTCAATAGTGGGTAAATATATATTATCTTGTTTGAGGTCAATTGGATTTAAATGACATTTTTGTTATACTATAAACGAAAACAAATACGAATTTTTATTTTCAATATTTATGAAAATATTAAAAATAACACATTTCAGATAAGAGGTGACGTTAACTTTATATTTGAGTGTAGATAATATTTAGTGGTGAAATAGAAATGTTTATGGTAGTTGGCAACCACTATTGCAGCATGACAGGAACTAGAGGCCGTAGACCCGGCTTTATGATTGGCTTGAGCAGGTGAAAATGACACACGACTAATTTTCATTTACGTCAAGTTTCTGCTGCAATTATTTCCGCTGCTTTAAGAATTGCATTAGATATGCCTAAATAAAATAATATAAATCTGCCAGGTGACAAGTACATCTGCGTTTTAGAAGAAGAAGTGCTCCACATTTTTGGACTTGCTCCAAAGCGAAAATGTGTGAATTTCTTGGTAGTAAATACTTGCTGTGAAATAGAATAATACTTCTGGAAAGAGAAACAAAAATACAACATTTCTTTTTAAGTAAAATTATAAATATATGTATATATATAAATTATATAGTTCCAATAAATAAGTAAAAAATATCGCATCTGCTTTTTTTTGCGAATTACACTCAATACTCTCAATCGTCTAAATATATAGATATATTTCTAAATAATTATTCTTATACTTAAATAAACGTTCTTAAAAAAAAATTGTTCGAAAGAATTCTGACGTCATCTGTACCCTGGTTTATATGAATAATATTAATAACAGTAAATATTTTCAAAACCGGGACACGCTCAATATGGACTAAAAAAAATAAAAAAACAATTGTAGTAATTATATAGTAACTAGAACTAATTAATTCAATTACCGGATTTTCAAAAAGTGGATTTTAATGGCTATTTTTTATATTCAAAAACACGAAATGCAATTTTTCACCGACCGCCATGAAACTTGCAATAGTTCGTAACACTAACACCAAAATCATACAGGGTGTTAAGAGGCTAGACTTTGAACCACACGCGGAACACCCGCGTCTGTCATTCTGTCCCGCTCACAATAAGCTCACGCACACTTACATAGTTTTCACCCTTTAGAAGGCAGTATAAAAAAAATATATTCATTTTGTGCAATTTTCGATGTAGAAAGGTGTTTTTTTCCCGGGTGTCTTTTTTGTATGGGCCGAAAAGCGAAGTCTATCATCTTAAGGGACGTACTTGACTTACTTTAACCAGTGATTCCTGGCATTATTTGGAGTAAAACGAAACTTTTAATCTCCGGTAACTTTTTCTTTTTTTTTTTTCAAATTTAAACAAACAAAAAAATTCTACCCCGTTCCCAACTGTACACTACATACTATTTTTTATGTTAAATAATGTCAGGAATCACTGGTTAAAGTAAGTCTAGTACGTCCCTTAACACCGTGAATGTCCCGTAGAGAAAATAGTGATTTCATTTTACTACAATAAATATTATCTTTATATTAACAGTTTTTCTATGTTTTAAAATTGACATATCACCAAATCTAAGAAAAACTCCTCATACATTCGATGAGTTGGTTTAAAGTGGATTAAGACAATTCAACCCGGATCATGTTTTTAAAGTGATGAAACTGTCATTGGGAATTTCATAAATATGTTAATAATTTCTGAACTCATTCTCTAATCGTTCTCCATGACGTGATCGTTCGAGTCATTTCTATGATATTAGCAATACTAAAATATATGGTTGTTTATCAGATGAGCAAAATTGAAAACATGTTTATTATTAAGGGGAAAACTGTTTACGAAACGTAACCAACCCCGAAAACTACGGCATTTACAGTTCATCAAGGAGGTCTTGAAATTCAACACAATGGAACTAAAAATAAAAAATATTCATCACTTTTTCAACATGGAGACTGTTTTGGAATAAAATGTATTACATACATTAATTAATCAATCACGTAGAATGATTTCATTCATGAAGTACCTACACGGAGAGAAATGTTATTCTAAAATACGATCATTTTATTCGAAAAAACGGTAAAAAACGGAACTGAAATTCTTACGAACAAATTAACACGGCTTCAATGTTTATTGGCGGGAACATGTAAGAATATTTTGTTGGTGTACATAATTTCATATACCAACAAATTATTCTTACATTTTCCCGCCAATAAACATTAAAATACTGTTAATTTGTTCGTAAGAACTTCAGTCCCGTTTTTAACCGTTTTTACGAATAAAATGATCGTATTTTAGAATAACATTTTTCTCCGTGTATTACTAATTTCTGAAGAAAGTTTGATGTCGATGTAAAAAATATTCACTATCGTAGGGCTTTCCATATTTTAATACATTTTATTGACTGGCATTACCCAAGAAGTTATATGGTAAATCCTGAAATTTATGATACATTAATTTTAAAAGGAACAAAAAATTTCCCAAGTTTTCTAAGAAAACAATGCCATATTTGAACGCAAGTATGACTAAATATCGTTGATATTTAAGTACAAGTATATTGTCCTGTGTTTTACGTGGTTTTGGTGTTCATACCATACAAGTCAGTACAAGTAATTCTGCCATATGTTATGTTATCAGTAGTAAAGGAAACCATTCCCACACAGGTGGCCGCTGTTATCGCCTGTGAAAATACTTTTACTTAAGTACCGTTGGTGTGTAGCGTCGGTACGCGTGTACGTAGATAATATACGAGGTCTGTTAAAAAAATAAGGTGAATTTTCATTTTTCTCGAAAAATATTTATTTATTTATCAATATCTATTTTGTCCCCTTCAATGTAATCCCTCTCAGATATAATACACTTATACCAGCGCTTTTTCCAATCCTCGAAGCACTTCCGATTAGCGCGTTTTGGTACGGCCGTGAGCTCTTTCGGCAATGCGGTCGTTATCTCCTCAATCGTGGCAAAACTCCATCCTTTCATGAGTCTTTTCAGTTTTACGAACAGAAAAAAGTCACGGGGAGCCAAGTCCGGTGAATACGGTGGCTGAGGTATGATTACGTTATTGTTTTTGACCAAAACATCACGAACAAGCAACGATGTGTGAGCAAATGCATTTTCGCGATGCAAAAGCCATGAATGGTTTTGCCACAAATCCGGGCGTTTTCTTCGTATTGCTTCAAAAAATTTGATGGCCTGAGCCAACCCATATGCCTTGATCATTTTTTTTTCGATAGCAAAAAAATCGCTAAGCACACCAAAACAAGTCTAATCTTTATATCTGTCAAAAACCAACTATAAATACAAAATGGCTTATTATGTCAACATATGATAAGGTTATGTGTAATAATATATAACCATTTTTTTTTCTAAAATCACCTTATTTTCACCTTAGCCACTGGAGCGACAGAGCAATTTTAATATTTTTCCTCGGAATTACTAAAGGAAATTTTTCCGCCCACATTAAAACAATCATACCTCCGAATTTGAATATGGAGACATACAAACTGATTATAGTTCTAAGTAGCCAATGAATTCCCCCATATGTTGTCTATTATCATATGTTTGTAGGATTTATAAAAAAATATACCTAGTTAAATCTTTAACCTTAAAACATTTTAAATAATCTAGAGAATATTTATTTTGTTATATTTTGAATGTACAATATATTATATACTCGTTTTAATAAAAAAAATTTTTTCAAAATTTGCCACATTTTGGCAACAAAGCAATCCGTGGGTTTGAAAATGGTGCCATAAAGTGGCAAAAAGCGATCGAGTGGTTAAGGTTATATGTACCACCTTAAGGTTATGTGTAACAATATATAAGCATTTTTTTTTCGAAAGTCACCTTATTTTTTGAACAGACCTCGTATCTTTGCACCTTAATTATCAGATGTAAAAAAAAACAAATTTTTATGTAGAACCAAAATCAATAGCGTATTCCATGTTGACTCGTCGCTTAATATTTTTCCAGAATAGAGATTAAAATCTTTGAAGTTTCTAACTATCGTAAGTGTTTAGAAGAGCCTGAAAATATATCAAATCTCTTATTAAATATGTCAAAAATATGTCAAAACTTCATATCTTAGAGCATTAGAAGAGGCACCTACATAATCACATTTTCAATATAGTTGTTACATGTTACCTAATTTATATAAATGTAGACTTATAAAATTTCACCGGTAGATACTGCAGACATGAATATTTTATGTTGTAATTTATTCACTTTGTGTAAAGCAGGACTCTTTACAAACGTATCTTTAAAAAAAAAATTTTTTCAGCTCTTTAGATCTTAGATCTCTTTAACTTTAATTTTAAGTATATAATTAATACATTCAAATATGTAGTTTGCTTCACCGTCATAAAATATATTTCATTTTACATGTCAAATATCGGTGTGTATATTATGTTGCGCTAGATTGTTATTAGCATTGCTTTATTTTCCAGTATTTGATTTTTTTTTCATTTTCTCTTTATTGCAGAGAAAAAGAAAACTTGAACAGCAATTAAAGTGTGGTGATTTAATTGTATTGTATATTATCTGATACGTTTCTTTGTGTTCCTTGTTTCTGATTCCGCCGAGAAATAATTTTTTGCGTGTTTAAAAAAGGAATAGTCTGCGTTTATTGAGAAGTTTTTCAACCAATTTTCGCAATAAAATCCAAATAATGGAATATTTCTTTTTATATCCGAAAACTAAAAACTGTTTTCGAAATGCAATGTGATATGCTCCCAAATGTTAGAAATAATCGTACAATTTCTGAAAAATATATTTTTTTAATAAAAACATAAAAAGTTTAACAATGGCTTACCTTACGTTCTTTCTATCTGAAAAGACCCACACAACACAGATTTTATTATGCAAATATATTAGAAATATTATTATCACCTCACATTTTTGTTGTTTCATAAAAAAAATAATGATTAAAAAATTCTCTTTAAAATAATGAATAAAAAAAACTTTATATATTTTTCTCAAATTGCTATCGGAAGCTTTGATTTCATAGAGACGCACATTTATATATTCTGTGGTTAAATTCTTGATTTGGATATAAAGCGTGGAGTTTTTTCTTTCTAACATCATATTGATCGTGTTTCTCACCATTACAGTAAGGGACACATACAACGATTTAAATGAAACCTTTGTGAGCTGGGACAAATTTGGTCTTCTTGATTAAACGGGTTTCTTCCACTTTTTATAATTTCTTCATTCATTTAAACCTTTGGATCCTCGTGCGTATTTTTTCTGCCTATATTCGTATGTTTTGTCTTATAAATTTTTTTATTATTTTTTTATTATGTATGATGTATAAAGTAAGGAGCGTGGGGCAAGACAGAATTGTGTGTTTCATTCTGTCTGGTTACTATGTTAGTTAAAATAATGAAAAACGTTATTTGGTGCTAAATCGGTGGTAAATGATTGTGCATTTTTTAAATCTTTTCACGATACATAATAATATTATGTCAAATTCGATACTTGGTCGATTCAAATTCCAATGAAAGTGGTCGAACAGTAGGCTCTGTTACGTCTTGACTGCAAAATACTTGAAATCTTTAAAACAACAAGTATTTTATTGCGGCTTGTTCGTGCGCTGCCATAGTAAATAAAGTCATAAAATTATAACAAAGAAAATCTCACATTCAAACGTGCTCACCCAGCCAACTAACACTATTACAAAACATAAACTTTACAATAATCCGTGCTCTTGCGAATCTTTCGTATCATTGGTTATTGACCTCAGTCGTGATTAGGGTGGTGTGCTTCGATATTTAGCCTCCGGTTAGTGACTGCGACTGGAAATAAGGCTGTTCTCGCAATGAGAAAAGTTTTTTTCCCACGGGTTTCTTCAGCGATCCATTTAATGCAGAATTCGCCATTCCGTGCTGGATCTTAACGTAACCTCTTGACTACGAAAGTAAGTTCGATAAATAAAATAAAATATTTAAATATGTGACAGGTCAAGCCGTCACCAGTGGCTTAATTGGCGCTTGAACAGTATGGGCTAGGCATTGGGTCTAGGACGCGAAGTAACATTTTTTAGTAAATCTTACTACAATCCCAAAGGAATTTTCTAAAACTGATAAATAAACAATTTGATTACAAAGTGCTTTCATGATTTTTGATTGTTGCTTAGGAAGTATTTAAAGCGATTTTGAAGTTGTGTATCATAATATGGCGCTGTTAAAAGTAGCAAAATATAGTCATTTGTACAATAATTGCAAAATTTACTTTATAACGTCATTTTAACTATGTGAAAGTAATAAACTTTGTTTAAATCATTATTTGACATAAAAAACCACATATTTCAAAACTAAGGTTTCTTCATCAGGACAACATAGGTTAAATTTAATTTCACTTTGTTAATATTATTTAGGCATCCTCGATTCTGATATTTTATACCTACCAACAATGATTTTTTTATAATTTAATTTTTTTTTATTTCAGATAATTATTTTTATAATAATAACTAATTAATCACCGCTAATATATGCCACCAAACAACAAATAAGTACCTATGGCTGTAAGTAAGCGATAAAGAAACCTTTGGTTTTGAAACATGTTGATATTTATTTTTAAAATAGTGGTTTAAGAAAGTTTAATATTTATTTTTAAACTAGTGATTTGATTACTTAGGAATACTAGGAAATCTCTCTCACCTTCTAAATTTCTTTAAAAATTAAGAACGACATTTGACGTTTTAAAAATTTGTTCCAGAAGTTGAACTAAGGCAAACACCATTCAAGACTGCTAGAAAAAAATATGACAAAAATTCATATGAATCAAGAGATAGCGATATACAATTTCAGGCAAGTGTAAGAGAGGCAGACCGCGTCCTAAATGGTCTAGAACCAAAAGGTACCAAGTCAGTGGGACATTTGTTTCCCTTCGAATTTGCACAGAAGGCGCTTCTAGCGTAATATTATTTATTCCATGCCCTGTATAAATAAATAAGGTTATTTTGTCGTAAAGATAAGTTTAAGATAGTATTCGTTAAGAAGGGGTTACCTGCTCCAAATGATGGAATTCTCTCACCACGATCAGGTGTGAAGATTTAACATGGCGCATTTAACTTGGTTATCTTGATCAGTAACACGTTTTCTTAGCAGTAGTTGTGTGGCTAAATGATCCAGGCTTTTATTATTGTAAAATATGCCCCGAACACACCAATAAATTGATTGATAATTGACAAGTAATAAGGCAATAGAATAATATATGAGCACTAGTTAGAAAAGATTATAAATTGTAGGTACAATATTCTTCTCTGATACTTTTGATGTAGGTAGCATAATAAATTTTAGCACCAATAAGAACAATAAAAAATATACCTATCCATGTTCGTGTATCGTGTAGCTGTATAAAGTTTTGCCTATAGAAAAAAGTTAGTATTAGGCAATAGCGGCGAGAACTATAATATGTTCTTAACTAGGTATTAAATAAATAAATAAATCTCTTATTATTGATTTCTAAGTTGAAACCGTTTTTGGCTGTAGTTACTTTAGGAAGGCATGATTTATCTGACCTTTAAAATAGAATGGTGAGATATTAAAATTAGAGAAAGTTCATAACATTTCGGAGTTAGATTGTTCATAGTTGGGTAAATAAACATCGGAAAGGTTAGAAACATCAAAAAGTTTATTGCTAAAAATAATTTACATTCCAAAATATTTTTTTTTAATAATTATTACCTTTGTATAATGTACCTACATAAAGTTGATATTTTGAATACATCTAAATAATTTGTATACACTTATTTGGGTACCTACACGGAGAAAAATATTATTCTAAAATACCATCATTTTATTCGTAAAACGGTTAAAAACGGGACTGAAATTCTTACGAACAAATTAACAGGGTTTCAATGTTTATTGGCGGGAAAATGTAATAACAATTTGTTGGTATACGTACGAAATTTGTTCTAATAATTAATGATAATCATTTATTTTTACATTTTCCCGCCAACAAACATTGAAACCCTGTTAATTTGTTCGTGAAACTTCAGTCTCGTTTTTAACCGTTTTACGAATAAAATGATCGTATTTTAGAATAACATTTTTCTCCGTGTATAATTCTTATTTGATAATATTATGTTCTATTAAAGGATAAAGACACTGATAAAGACTGTGATTAACAATACAATTTAAAACATATCTGGGTCCTATTTATCACCGATTAACCATAAATATAAATAAAACATTACAAACATTTTTTTAAATATACCTAAATTGAAAGGAAAAATATACATAAATTATTCCTATATAGAAAAATGAGAGATTTCTAAAAAAATTAACGCTTACAAATAATTTTCAAAAAAGTTTGCAGTAAAATAAAATACATAGTAAATAGTTTCATCCTGAAAATCTCTTTTTTAGAGACTTTTGATGTCTTTGTAGCCAAAAAATAATTTTTATTTTTTTTTTCGAAAAATTTATTTTATGTATGTAGATTTTCAGGAAATCTGTGCGGCGCAAGGCAAAACTGAAATTTCCTAAAAATCTTCATACAAATAATAAATTTTCAAAAAAAAAAAAATAGTTTTCGGCTACAACGACATTAATAATGCCATTGTTGTTAATATTAGTACTCTAGCTCACCAAAAGTCACGAGCCGCCACTGGTAGGTACATAGCATCATAATGTGATCGAAATATTAGCCCAAATTTAACGACAAGTAGTTGTGTGAACAGTAGACCTCGCGTCCAAAAATATGTGTTTCTAATTTTGATTTATAATAATCAAAACCAAAATTTTCTCTGAAATCATAAGATTATTTGTAAGTCGGTACTTACAAACCATAAGTACCTACATTTAATATATATTTAAAAAAAAATCAAATAAGGAATTATACAATTTGTCTAAAGAAACATGACCTTAGCGATGAAATTTTTTTTCAGGAGGCAGGTAGATAATATTGAAAAAAATGCAAATAAGAGAGCCCAAATAAACACTCATATTTGAAATATAATCTATACTGAACCATAAACGGCCATCATTTGAAACGGAAACGGAAGGTACACACAAATTTACAGACATACGAAATGCAAAATAGTCGAGTTAAAACAGGACATCGATACTCTCAGTCAATAATGAAAGGTTCTGGGTAATATTTGTATAAAGTTTGGACATTGAGGTTAACTTTAAGATCCGCGTAATAAAAAAACGTCAATGTCGCAAGTGAATAATTAAGCACTCTTGTAAAATGTCACCCATAGGAAGCTTTACAGAAGTTTGAAGAGCTGTATTCATCTACTAAGAATAATTATAAGTTTTTAAATATGTTTTTGTAAGTTGTATGCGAATCTCGAATTCTGGAAGTAGCCGTCAGTCATCTTTAAATTATAAAACAAGTTGTAATGTTACTATTTATAAGTAGGTAATATAATTAAATTCATCAGTACACTAAACTTCTTCTGCATACTTTTAACAAAGATTAAATCTTAGTAAAACCGTGTTTATCTGGAATGAAATTGGTACCTATTTACCTTCCCAGATCGCTCTGTAGTTCAGTTCTTATACCCATTCAGTTACGTAATTTTTTTTATCACACATTTTTTGTACATTGGAAAACCAAAAGATTTTGGACCTGCATATGAGTCCAGCCTGTCTGAAGTCAGTATAATGAAGTCATTATCAATATCATAACAGTATTGTTCTCACAATCCAATTTCAGAAAACATATCAAATCCAAATTAATCGAGAAAGTACAAAATCTTCAAAGACGCAAGATCTTATAAAATCAAAATCTCTTATAATATCAGTATCGATTGTGATTACGGGTATAAACATGTGCACGCACTTGCTTTGTACTTTAAATGTGTACCCTGAACGTCCTGCCAAAATTTTAAATACTATAGCAGGTGTGCACCCAGTTTATCAGAAAATGAGTTTTCCATGGACAAAACGCCACCTGTTCAATAGTAATTGTAGTGAAACGTGACAGACACATTTTGTTTGATCTTACGGTGATTGGAATATTATGCGCGATTTATATTACTTCATAAACAGGTATTATATTAACTGGTATTATCATTGTTGGAGAAGGTATATACATTTTTTAGACAAGCTCATAAAAATAACTCTTAAATCCCACGCAAATCTTGGATTGCACATTTTAGCGCGTATGTTTAACATCATCAATCTAAATTTGTTCATAATATACACAGATGTATTAGATTAAGAAATTACCTCGCTGCTGGCGCAACATCGAACAACTCCATTACGAGTAAATGCGTGGAATTTAATTCTAAGTTTGTGAAGCTTTTCAAGTTGTCTGTGTGACTGGTGGAGCACAGGTGTTGCGGAGATAACTAACTGAATGATTCAGCAAAAGTCGGTTAGATAATAATATTTATCCGCATCTCAGATAAAATATTAAGCTGAATACAATTATAAACCTACTATTTAGTCACTACTAAGACTCCACCTGTATTTTCTGTACTCTTTTTCTCCCTTTATAGGCTGTACACATAAAGACATCTTTAATGATATTAGGTATATATTATATTATTTATTTACAGATGGTCAATTATTACACCTTCAATTACAACAACAAAAACCACAAACATATAATGTTTGGGTCAAATGAAAACAAGAAATTCTATAAATTTTGTCTTCGTGGAGTTCTGGGAGCTACCGCTAAATAAAACGAAGTCAATGACGAATCTAGAAAAGTGGAAAAAGTTTTAAATTTGTTTTATTATACTAATACCAATCTAGAGAAGGGTAATGCACCTTCTCTAGATTGTGTTTGAATTTCCTTATTCCCACCGTATGTACAAAATTTCATATTAATACAAATATACAATTATTTACAAAACGGATCACTAATAAATGACTTGGTGATGGGGGTTTCTAGGGGTTTTTTTTTTAGTTTTTCTTTGTACATTGCTTTGTAATTATATAATTTGTGGATTTTACGACCACCATGCTAGGCATATGCCCGGGTTGTGGTAGTCGATTTTATATACAGCGTATATGAAAAAAAAAATATATATAAAAAAACTACAAAATAATATAAAATTGGAGAATATAAAAGAATTTAAATGAATGTAAAATAATATAAAAGGATATGGAAGTATATAGTTGAGATACATATTTTATACTATCCTCGATCTTCAGTTGAAGATAGGCACATTGCCATAACAAAACATCTGATGCACTTTTTATAGTAACTACTAAGCTAGCCTGAAAAAAAGCAAGACAAGAATGGCGACCACCTTCGGACATAGGCCTCCCTCAAATGTCCCGATGACCACGTAGACCTTAAGTAAAATTTACGGCTTATATAAGTTTTTGACAAGTTACTCACAGGAGCGTTTACATATGCATCCGAATTATGGTAATTAATACTCACAGAAGTTGTTCGGAAGTTCAACTTATGTAAGTGCTCATAGCGACGATAGCGACCCTTTACATCTGTAAATTCATTTGCAGTAAGATGGCTTTCTGTCAACTTCAATTTGCTACTCTCAAATTTATGCTATTCTGTCAATAAAGATGAAAAGTCCTAAATAAAGTATTGAAATAGAAACTGGCTTGAAATAAACAACTCTGCACGCACTTTTGTTCCATTAAGCGCGGAAATTAATGGAGTTATTTAATTTTATACAAATGACAGCTAGGTACTTGACAGCAACCGACTTTGAATTCAAATACGTAATGTTATAATCGGAAACAATGAGATTAGAAAGGATTCGACCGATAATTACATGGAAGTATGCTCATTTACAGAAAGCTTTTTCCACATGAAAAATAAATGATATCTCTTCGGTTTTTGGAATCAGAAATGTTTCTTACGGTTTCCATTAGTTTTTGTGGGTAGGTAATTATTAATTTCCTATTTAAGTTTTATCTAGTGTTATTTTATATGGTTTTCGGGAGATAATAAGGTAAGTAATTGTCACAAAGGGTAACAATTATAAATAAGCAATAATTATTAGCCTGAAACATTCATCCATATTGAAAAAACCTCCCGAGAAAAGATACATGTCGCCGACGGGACTCGAACACGCACCCCTTCGATTGCCGGTCGAGAGAACTTTATAAAAAAATCTTGTCTTAAATATTAGTTTATCAATTAAAAATAATAAGTAATTATCCACTTTTTAATCATATTTTAACTAAAATAATAAATACTAGTTTTTAAAGGAAAAAACTCGTACGAAAACACATGTCTTTTCATTTTTGACATCTCGCGCGACGCATTTTGGTACCATTTCTTACGGAAAGTATCTCAACTTATAAAACTGATTTTATAAGCTGTAAGAAGGCTGGAAGTTCGCGCGGACATGATTAGACCTGTCAAAAAACTTCCGCAAGAACAACTTCTGTAACTTGCTATAAATTAAGGTAAGTGACTTTTGGTGTCGTTTACGGACGGCGCTGCAGCGGTGCTGAATTAACTAGAACCAAAAGGTTTTAGTGGCGATATAGATTTCCACTCAAATCTACATGAAAGGCATTTCTAGTGTGAAGTTATCTATTCAGTTTAGGTACAACATTCGTATAAAAAATCTATTTATATAAAGGAGAGTGTCTTTGTGTCTGCGGCGGACACGCGGCGTGGAATTGATTTTTTATACAAATTAGGATTTTATGTCGATATTAAAATAAGGAGGGCTTCAGCTACTGAATAATATTATTTAATTTCAGTTGATATGAGTCAATTACTAGGTATTTGTACTTAAATAGTCTGCAGGTGTAACATAGATTTCTTATCTTTAAGACTGTAAACATCTTATCCGTTTATTGTATAATGAGCTTAGCAATGATATATTTATTTTAATGTGGATAGGTGGGTACTGTTGTACTGAAGAAACCTTCACAAAACAAATAATAATTATAGAGATTAGCGAAACACGTGCAAAAACAAATATTTTCGGAGTGATTTTTCGACAAAGGAACATTTTTAATCAATCAAGTTGCACCCATACGTATTGTAATAATCATTGCCTTATAAACAAAACTAACTAACTATACATATATAAGATTAGGCTCTGGGATGGACATTGTTCCATTCCTTCTCACCTTTTTAAAAATCATATCATTGATTCCCCAGATTGTACATTCTGTGTTCTAGAAGATCCCAAACTTAAGATCATATATTTTTTGGTTGTCCCTCTCTAAACAAATATCCTCTCTTCTATCATCAATCCTTATCTAAAATGGCCTCCCCCTTATTCAACGTCTCATCTCTTCTAAGTCTGAACTTGACTCCAATGTTCCATATAATTTTAAAATTTGCACATCTGAATAAAATGACTACATAAATTCACATTTCCTCTCTCCATAATTTGAAATGATGGCCTAGAACACCAGAAATATTTGGGTGAAAGTCAAAAATATTTGTAAAACAATATTAGGCAGTGGTTAGTTACCTATGTATTATTTGTAGCCACTTTGAAAACTAACCTAACCTAACCTAAGCTTTATATAATGATACTTGGAAATAGGTAAGTAGGTGCCATATCTAAAAATAGAGTGGTGCAACATAATGCTTTATACCTAATCTGTTTTTAGTTGAATATTATTTTCGGTATTAATAACACCGAAGTCGAAAGTCTTGATTTGGATAAAAAATAAATCAATTGTATTACGTAGCCTCATTACTTTTAGAACAATAACGATAACAATCGATTTCCCGCAATACTGTCACACATAAGAAAAGCATTCTGGAAATAATTGGATATTTTCTGAATTAATGTCCGCAAGTGTTTGCACCGAAATAGCACTCGACTTTCCGTATCATTTAAAAATGTGATTAGATCGTACGGCACACCTGTGAGACTTTAATCTACTACTGATATGAGACTATCGCAAGAACGTGTACTGCACCAGTACCAGCGGTAGAGAACCAATGGGTTTTTTCGTCACAAAATAAATAAAAATCTACAACTCTTGAATCAACATTATTCCACAACAGCTATTTTTTCCAATTTTCGAAATGATACCTTAGAGGACTAAGTCTGTCGAAACAATATGCCACCGCAATGAATGACAAGATCCGAAAATAGTGTAAGTAAACATGATAAGAAGTTTGAACATGTGGAGGATATTATTCTCTTAGTGAGGGGTGTCAGAATTTAATAAGATTAGGTGTAGGTGTGGAGAGCAAATATATGGAAGGATTCATTGTGGAGGGACTCAGGAATGTAGATTTACAGGATCAAGTAAATTAAGTTACTCGTCCAGTCGATCTAATTCATGAGTGTTTTGCAAGACGATGTATGATTGCGAATAATGAAAAACGGGGTGTGTACTAAAGTTCTGGATTGTGGCATTTCATCTCCCGTGGTACCCTTGCAGTGCAAATTGACGTGATTGCTATCAGGAAAGTACCCACTTGAAAAAATTTGACTGATTTGTATGCGTATGTATATCAAGTTAATGTCTCTAAACGAAACATTATGTTAGAAGCCCAATAAACGTTTATTTTTTAAATTTTATTTTAAATTAATTAAATAAATGTTACATTGTGTTCAAACAAATCAATACATTATTGAGAAGACACATGCATGTATTGGGAGTGGAAAACATGCAGAAAATGTGAAGAGGATGAAGAGACTCTAATTCACCTATGGTGCCAATGTCCTGCCCTGGTGGGAACTAGGTTCAGATACCAACTCTGGTGAACTTTATTAAAGGGACTGTAACGGATGCGCTACCCCGCACAAAAAGAAGAAGATGGAGAGATACGACAATACGAACGAAGGAGCAAGCGCGCTAACAATAAAAACCATAAAATTCATGCGAAAATTGTGAAAATGTTTAATAAAAGACGACTCGTTTGAAAAAGAGCAAAAATCTCGCGGGGGCTGTGTCAAGTAGCATTTTAAGAAACATTGTGAATTTTTTCATACGTATAACTGGTAAAATAACAGAAACAAACGTGTAAATAATAATTTTCGGAGCATACTTTGCGATTTATTTCTATCGAGGGGATTTCAAATAATTACCGTTTCGGCGTGGGGAATGTGTAGATACTATCTTAAAGAATAACATATATTTTTTTAATAACTTAAAAACTTCAAACGTTTATGGAAAACATGTAAGAAATCGGTAGAAATTGGCAGAGCGGCCCGTTAAAGGATTGAAGTAACATGGGAGTTAGCACAATGTGCCTATTTCCCATAAAATAATCCCATTAAAAAAAAATAAAGAGGTACTTAGTACCTACCTATCTAATCTAGAAACGCAGAAAAATAATTTCAAATACCCATTTCAATCCGGTTAATCTCACTGGATTAAAACTACGTATTAAAAAATAATTTCTATTTAAAAATATCATCATCGTGGAAAATTTCGCTTCATAATCCTATCTTAAATCCAAGAATTTAATCAGTCGGTCTGCTAAATGTGGGCTTGTTAATACTAATGACTAAATTATGACAAAAACTAACACACCTGGCGAGGTGAGCTTTAAATAATATGTTTTATATCAAAATTGTTCAAATGCTTTCCCGTAGTTATAAGCTGTTGGCAAACACTTGAATGTAAAATTTAAAATTATATTTACTCTAAACCTAATCGTCAATTTATCCATTTCTTTTTGTAGAAGGCACTTAATGTATAATTTTCATAGTCGCTTCAAGTAGAATATTCCTCCTTATCGAGTTTCCACAATCTCAAAGCAAGCTGTTAATAAACAAATAATAATTTAACGGGTTAGTTTTATTTAAAAACGATAATGGTTTAAGCGATAATGTACGTAAATCTAAAAACGCTGAGGATACAATTTTCCTCGGCAAGTGTGTAATGAGAATGAGACGTAAGAAGATAACGTCCGACTAAATATAACGAGTACAAGCGTACCTGTCAAGAACACAACGCCTGTACTTTGGTAGAGTTAGTCATAGATTGATAACAAATGTGCTAGGAGCCGATCTAAACAATCAAATTTAATTAATAATCATTTAATTACGAATATATTATGCTGTTTATATTTTTCTGTGTGATATGGATACCTGGACGTATAATATCACATCACGAAGAAGACGAGAAAATGAATGGAAGCAGAATTTGAGGAAGAAAATCCGATACCCATATTAGAATATTATTAATATTGTAAGCCACCATCTTTGCCTATCCTTGCAGAGAAATGACTTCGGGATAAGCTTAGTTAGTTTGATTCCTTTGTAAATTGGATTCTTTGATACGTCCTTAATATCCTGGACAGATAGTCATGTAACCTATCCAAAATAGACCTTCTTTTTTTTTTTTTTTTTACATTAACTCCACACAGGAGGCCCTGAGGAAAATAATTTCCCTCAGGGCCTATGTCATCTTTGAAGATGCTGTGAGGAGGGTCTTTTTGAGGAGACGAAGGAGTGAACGTGGGTCTTGAAGAGACCCATGTTATAGGAAGGAGGAAACACAGAGGCCGGCAAATCGTTCCACAGCCGAGCTGTTGAACACAAGAACGAGTCGTAGAAGCGTCCCGTTCTCATGTGACAAATGTCAACCGTGTACATATGTTGGGCGAGCGTTTGGCGTGTTTCCCGACTATGCACCGGTGCCGAGGGGATCAATGAGGCTAGTTCCTCGGAGCATCTTCCATTGAAATACCGGTAGAACAAGGAAAGCATTCCTACCCGACGCCTGTGCTCTAAAGATTGCAATCCGTTTGTTAAGACGGGAGAATCTATCAAACGGACCGCCCGTTTCTGCACAGAGTCGAGGGTGTTTTTCAGGTACTTTGGGGCTCCAGACCAGAGGTGGCTGCCAAATTCAACCGTGGGGCGCACTTGCGATTTGTACAGGGTTAGCAGTTGTGTACTATTAAAGTATCTGCGGGCCCTGTACAGTACGCCCAGTTTCTGAGAGGCTAACTTAACTCTGGCCTCGATGGAGCCCCCATATCTGAGCTGGTCACTTAGAGTTACACCGAGCATATCAATGGAAGACCTGTTCGGAAGAATGCTACCGTTGAAGGAGACTAGATAGTCTTCATCGAATGGTAACCACTGAACCATAATAATTGTTCGCAATGTTCCTTCGTCATATTTTCAAGTGCTTATTCTAAAAATTAAATTAATATTTTGAACTGGCTGATTTAAAAAATATATATGTTAGTATTTGAGATCTCTTTGTTTTAATTAATTTTTCAAAAAAAGCTCTTCCAAATGATTTTCAGTTGATGATGTTATTGTTTATTTAATTAAAAGATAAAAAATACGTAACTTTGGATACAACACTTTATTTTGATAAACAATCAAAATGTTTCATTGACGATATCAACTCTAGGAAAAGAAGTATATAGTTAAAAATAAAAATATTGATCCACTTTGAAGAGGGAGGATGGCAGGAGGGAGGGGTGAAGGTTATTGGAATATTGAATTACATTGTCATTAGAAGCGAAAGACTTTTAATGTCAATGTAATTCATTAGGCTATAAACAAATATTTGAAAAGGATTTATTTATTGCTTATTAATTATATCTGCTTTGGTATTGATTTTTTTTCTAATATTTCTTTAATTTTTAAAAAACTGCATGAATTCCACTGCGTAGATTTTAAGGAAATTTTCTTGAACAATTTGAAAAATAAAATAGGAAGGTGATACAGTGAATAAACTGGTAGGAAATAAGTGATAAAAATATGTAAGAAAAACTAATCTCTCGTGTATTGACACAAAAAAATATACAAGAAGAATGCTCTTCTTGTCAATGCCACGTGGTATTTACAAAATCTGTAAAGTTTACTTAAGTTCAGAAGCATTGCAGTTGCGAAATAGGGTAAGAATCAGAAAAAACTCTATACAATATGATTCTGATTTTTTTTTATCTTGTGCATACTCATTCATATCGTTCACCTTATAATTGAACCTATCGAACATGTGGGTGGACAAAAAAAACATTTCCTAGTACATAGTTACTATTTACAGATATAAAGAAAATCTGTCTTATCTTTACGGCAGATTTTTATTCCATGCTTGGTAGAATTTTATAATATATAATTGCTAAGCTATTTTCTATCTGTTGTTTTTTTCCGTATTCTAGATTATTTGCCTGAGAGAAAATTAAATAAAATAAATTTTATATTTTGAAGAGTTTGAAAAATGAAATTCATATTAGAAAAACGACAAGGGGTAATGTTCGTTTTTTTTTGACACGTGTTATTCCAGTAGGTTTAATTTCATTCCTGTGTAATTCTGATTGGTTCGTGAAATTCACGCCTTTGTACCGAACTTCGTTTCCATCACATAGACTTTCTTGATAAATCTTTTGATAATACAATTACTTCTTCTCATTCTAGATAATATCGGTCGTGTTTAAAGTTATTTTTAATTAATTCAGGTTGCAATTCCAGACAAAGTCGGGAAAATCATCTCAAGACCCAAATGCTATGCGAGGATACGTAGCAAGGGACTGAAATCGCTGAAATAACCAAGGACAGGGACGCCAGGAAACGCCTTATCGAAGCAACCAACGAGTCCACGATCCGCATAGAACAAGGAAATAATAGAAGATTAGGCCAGTTTTTCTGTTTGATTAGTTTAGTTGCTAATAAATAAACTTTAGTACCTATCTAAACATTTTACAGATAATTTTTAACATTTGTGGAAAAATAACTTATCGTGTCTAACAAAAAAATTACTCGGGAAATCCAATACGGTTATTTCTGTAATACTTTATGACTTTATGAGGCATTGTTTCCCGTTCAAAGAAAATTGTTTTTTAACCAATAAGATTACAGCAATAAACTCATATCGCTTTGTTTAAACTCTGATAATATTATGTGCATACGTTTGTTACTCGCATACCGCTCGGAATACCTTTGAAGGTAAACGTAGATATTTTCTCGTCTAAAAAAAGTATTCATTGTATGAAGTTGTTTAAAAAACAATAGATTCACTTGAAAGAACTCTCCAAACTATTTTAACTATATTACCTACATTTTATCTTATTTTTAAAAGATATTTTTTGACTCATTTGTGTTGTTTCGCAATTAATTAATTAAAAATGAAATATAATGTATTTGCAGCACGTTCCAGAGTGAAAAATGCCCTCAGAATGGTTCTGGTGTAAGAACTTTCTTGAAATGGCATTCTTTCTTCCTTCATTCACCTCCACACTCCCTACACACACACTACTTTCAGTTCTACAACTAATCCCAATCGGGGATGCCATTTGCCTCACTCGCTGAAGAAGGAAGGGAGCGTTTGGGAGTCTTGTGAAATATTAACAAAAAATATATTTTATAAAAATAAAATATATATTTCCAAATTTGTGTACCTATGTTAAATTATTATATTTATTTCATTAGAACATTAATTTCTTTGCAATGTAAATACTCCTCCCATAATTGACGGCCGGCCTAGTCCAGGGGCAAGGCTTTGGATTCCCATTCCGAAGGTCGCGGGTTCGACTAAATTTTAAATAAATTAATTTTATATTATTAACTTGTGTTATTTTACAATTAATTAATTAAAAATAATATAGATATACTATATTTGCGGCACCTTCCAAAATGGAAGATACTCTCGATATCGCCCTGGTATAAGACCACCATTCAGAATTGAAATGTTGCTTAAAATGGCTTTAGCCATGTTTAGTGACTAGATCTAAATAGCCAGGTACTTCCCCATCTTCCTCTTCCCCGCTTACATTCAGCCTCACAGCATATCCCAATTGGGGATGCCATAGTCTCACCGGCTCCAGACAGAAGCAGTTGGGACTCTTATTAGGTGTTCGCTATAAAAAAAAAACACGAGATCCCAGAGCTCAACTGTGAAGTAGTGGAATAATAATGAAAAGAATTCTATAACCCTGCATATTGTGATCATTTGTAATGTTAAAAACATTTCTTGTATTAATAAATAAATTTAAAAAAAGATATATTATGTAATTTGTAAAAAAACGGTACTTAATCGGCTAAGCGTAGCGAAGACTTGTTATAACTCCGTTTTGCATTTCGCCTGTCTGTAAATTTGTTTGTATGATCCGTTTCCTTTTCAAGATGGTGACCATTTTAATGATTCAGTAAATAATATTTTTCAAATCTGAAATCATTGTGTTTATTTTGACTTTTTTATTCGATTTTTTCAATATTATAAGTCTACCTGAAAATTTAAAAAAAAATCATTGTTATAGTGGAATTTCTTTAGACAAATTGTATTATTCCTTATTAGTAATATAAAAAATATTTTAACACAAATATTTGGTTTATATTTAAGTGAGTTAGCAGATGAAGTTATACGCCAAATCACTATTTAGATTTATGTTTACTACGAATCGGTTTATATTATGAATTTGAAAAAATATGTTTTTGATGCATTGAAGCTTTTCCTACTTTTTCAATGGAATGAAAATAAAAGTATTAACTACGTTACAAAAAATATAAGCGCAAAGTACTAAATAGTTTGTTTTTTTCATTAGATAAATATGAAGTTATATAAAAAACTACTTTTTAAAAATACCCCTTTATAACTAAGATTATTTTTGAGTTTCTTGATTGTATAACTTTTTTTCGTTCTTGTAAAATTATTCATTAAAAAAATAAAACAACTTTAGCGCTACTTTCCTCGCGCCGATAATACCAAATATACGCGAAGTTTTCAAGGAGTAAGAAGTTAAATATTTCGGCGTTTATATTCCTCCTAAGAACCTATTTAGAAAACTGATGGTTTCAATTTACAAAAGGAAATTAAATTAAATGAATGAAATTAGAAACATACGTTTTTGAAGGGTTGGTTTGAAGGGTTCGAGGTCCACTGTTTACGGAATTACTAGTTAGTTGTGTATTACTGAATACCTAGGTTGGTGGCTTGAAATTACTCCAATATATGGTAAAGACCTCCATGCAGATTGTAAAATGTGTTCTTGTTATACAGAGTGTAAACACGTGACGTAGCCGAGAGATTTTACCCAGCGATTCCTGAGCATATTTGGAGTGATAAATGTATTTGTCATTATGTTGTCCGATGATATTTTTTTCTATTAAAAGCAAAAAATATTTTTTTCGATCACACGTCGCTACTGATCCCATAACTATTGGAAATACCACGTCACGGTGGGTTTGACGAAACATCGTTTGTGAAACATGCGCGGGTTCTTGCATGCGGCATGCTGCTAGAATGAGACACAATGCTTATTCGCGCTTCTCTAGAAACAAACTCAGTTGCGACGCGTGGTGGATAAATATTTTTAATGTTTTTATTAGAATAAAATGTCATCGGACAGTAAAATGACAAATACATTTATTACTCAAAATATGCTCAGGAATCGCAGGGTAAAATCTCTCGGGTACGTCCTGTTACACCCAGTATAAAGATCCCTCAGATATGGAATTTTCGCAGACATGTCATAAATGATCATGGGAACTATAAAAAGCATTGATTATTCTTAAAACCCATTTGAGTTATCCGAACTTAAAATACATTGAAAATATTTTTGAATTGCAGACTAATCACATTGTTGCTGTCCATAAAGTCTATAGCTAGCATTCGAACTATCTATCCCAAGTAATATTATAAATGCGAAAGTGTGTTTGTCCATTTGTCTTCTTTCACACCACAACAGAGCAACTGATCAATGTGATTTTTTGCATAGGGGTATTTGAAAGACTGGAAAGTGACATAGCTGTGTTTTACTATGTTTAACATCGATTAGAAGCCAAAGAAAAATCGCCATTCTAAGAATACCGCAATAAATTCCCAGCAATTTGATAAGTTTACATAAAAAAAACCCAAGCCTAATAATTTGATCAAGATATTCATAGAAAAAGACAGTGAACGTTGGACTGTGATTCACCGATGAGTGCGTTGAATTTTTCGTATCAGGATAAACAAAAGTAAAATACGCCAGGTGTTCAAGCCGCATAAATGAGGTTATTAATTATTTTATTTGTTGATTGCTTTCAATTATCATTGATCCGTATCAGGTGTTACAAGAGAGTGCCAGTGTACCGAGGCTGGCTCAATAAATAAATGAATAATATTCCTTTTAATTCCAAGGCCGTCCGAGAAGAGTTGCAATTAAGGCAGCTAGTCGGGGAAAGCGCAATGATTGATTGGGTTTTTACATGTCCATCATTGAGAATCGAGACAGCACTGGTTTTGCAAAAACCCGCCGCATGAATGGAATTTCTTACAATTGTCCTTCATCAATATTGTTTTTATTTATACGCCTTACCGTCTCGCGTAAACACAGATACTTCCCAAATAATCCAAAAACTCATACACTTGCTCCATGTACCTATTCATAACTTGTCAACAATAAAATATTTTATTAAGGAAAATTAAACCATCAACATATTGTTTTGAACGTCCGTAGAACATTATTATTTAAAAACAAAAGAACATCGGATCCGACGTATTGCGACTGTAGCTCGAAGTTCGAAATTTGATGTGTTGTGACTAAATAAAGATGTTGTTTTGTTTTTTCTAGCACATTTCGTTATTTTAATGCAAAATTAACATTTTGCGGCATTCGGTTACCTCTCAGATCAAATTGAAGTACTTGAGAATATTATTAATTATTATTATTACTAATAAACAAATAAAATATCTTCGCTTCAATTCTACCCAGTATTTCATTCCAGTACTGGGGATAATGCCTAAAAAATGAGCATACTGTGACACATACAAACATATAAATACGTCCAAACTTACCTTTCTAACAAAATTGTGTTTATCGGAAGTGACCTGCCAGGTAATCATGTTTTCTGTAATAAATAAAAAAAAAGTTAGATACACCATAGGAACTGATAATAAATCGCAAAGCGCCCTTGAGGTGATTTTTCACAAAACGGCGATCTACAAAAATTCTAATTAATATTATTATTAAGTAGAGAAGTAGACAAAATCAATGTATTTAATTGAGTAAGAAATATGTACTAAATGTATATATCCGGCAATGTAGTAAATGATCACATATATTGGGAAAGTATCAATCGAATAATATAGGTAGGTAAGTACAAAATTACAATATTTGTCAGCTTATGGTAATGCGCTAATATAAATACCAGATTGTAATTTAATATATATTATGTTATCAATATGAAGATGTTTATATTATTTACTAGACCGCACTCGTTAATCAAGTACATCGCACTATTAGCAGATAATTACACACTTGTTGTCGATAACATGTTTTCCCATCTAATTTTTTTATTAATTTATTTTGTACAGTCATTCGGTACCTACAAAGCAATTAGATTTTAAAATTACTCGATCAATACTATTATTATTTCCCATTATTTATGGGAAAATATTATTTGCTAACATACTTCTAGGTGTAGACTTTACCTACTATTATTGCTCTGAATATATTTCCAATCCAGAAAATGATTTTCCTTCTAGTTTCCTAATCGTCCGAATTAAAAAAAATATAATTTAAAACACTTAATACACTTAATAACTGTGTAAGAAGAAATAATTGGACGGTGAAAAAACCTTTTTAATTGTTTTTTAGAACTCCATTTTAATTTAAAATATTATTGAATATTTTAAATTAAAATGGAGTTCTAAAAAACTTTTTTTCTCTCACATATATGCAATATAATCCTGTTATCTAAAAAGGTTTTCTAAAAAAAATAGTGTTTTTTAATATTATAATGGTAAATAACACAAATTTTTCCATAATGCCATACTCAGTTTTTCAGTAATCATTTAATCACGCTTAAATCATTGATATTAATTACATTACATATTCATGTTAATCAACGTTAGGTTTCTAAAGGTTAAAATAAAACATCGAATACTTCTCGGGCTCCTCTACAACGTTAATAACTAACAGAATATCTGAAACATTTTTCCTTTGCAGAAACTTCAGGCCCCAGGTCGAAGAGAAACGGAATAGTTCAAGGGGTGCCGGTGCCAGTAATGGGTCACGCGAGCCGCTTCCATTATTCAGTGCCTCAAAGTGATGTTGGGATGTCGTGAAAGGTTAAACATTTCACTCGAGAACTCGCAGCCAGCGATAGAGCCGAGAATTCTGAATTGGTCGTGCATAATAATGCTACACCAACACAATTATACTTTCTTGGGGTACAATTATTTAGTATTTAGTAAAATGCTGTGGGAACTGTTGTTCTTCGAATTGAAGTCCATCTCAAAAAGACAGGAATATTTTTGTTTGAAATATGTGCAGCATTATCAAGAGTTTTTCTAAATACCTCAAGATCCCTTGGAAACAAGCAATTTATACTTAATTTCTAGTAAAAACAGCAGTAAGCAACAGCAGTAACAGCAGTAGTAAAAACAGCAGAGTTAATGTATGCCCATAAAAATCAAAACCAAATTTAAAAATATAATCCAATAACCCATTTTCAGAAAGGCATGATTGTTAATGAAATAGTTTGAAATATGTACAACATTAACAAGGGTTTTTCTAAATATCTACAATTTATGGTATAAAGTCCATAAAATCGAACTTTTCTTCAATTTCCTTTAGGAGCAAGAAATTAATGTTTAATTTCTGGTAAAAAGATAATAATGCCCATAAAAATCTAAACCAAATAAAAAAAAAAAAACGACCAACCATCAGACAACCCACTTTCAGAGAGGCAGGATTGTTATTATGCTAGTATGAAATATGTGCAACATTATCAAGAGTGTTTTTCTAAAAAAAATTAAATTTGTGGTATAAAGTCCATAAAATCGAGTTCATATTCGGTGTCCCTTAGAAACAAGCGATTTATATTTATATTTTTTTATAATAAAAACTCTCTTTTTAACTTTTGAAGGTTATTCCCATTAATGTAATAAATCATTGAAGAAGAAGAAGATAACAATAATAATCTAATTTTTTTAAATATGAAAATGAACAAGACACAGAAAAATAATAAAAGATAACGGTCGCAACTGGGACTCGAACCCAGAACCTTACGTCTTACCGGGACATACACCTCTACCAATTGGGCTACTGCGATCTATTGTGAGACTGTCGTAATTGTCAACTTAGAGTCGAAGTTAGAGTCGAAAGGTTGTCTTGAACTGGCTTTAGCCGTTTTAAATTAATAGACCTGAATAGCTGGAGGTTTCGCTTCTACAAACTTTCAGATTCGCATAATACCTACAACAATTGGGAATACCGCATAGTCCCACGCAGTTCACTTATTTATTTTCACAAGAATCCCAACTTCTTCCAACCGTCTAGAGCCACTGACACTACGGCATCTTCAATCGTGGTATATTGTGAGGCTGAAGGTAGTAGGAAAGGGAAGGAGACGGGAAAGAGGAAGGTGGAGAAGCACCATGTTACTCATATCTGCTACACCACACGGAAAAAAATGTTATTCTAAAATATGATCATTTTATTCGTGAAAATAGCTAAAAACGGGACTGAAGTTCTTACGAACAAATTAACAGTGTTTCAATGTTTATTGACAGGAAAAAGTAAGAATAATTTGTTGGTGTACGTACGAAATTAGTATACCAACAAATTATTCTTACATGTTCCCGCCAATAAACATTGAAACCCTATTAATTTGTTCGTAAGAACTTCAGTCCCGTTTTTAACTGTTTTTACGAATAAAATGATCGTATTTTAGAATAACATTTTCTCCGTGCATAGTCCACGCAGTTCACTTATTTTTTTGTGAGTACTGCACAAGAATCCCAACTTCTCCCAACCGTCTAGAGCCACTGAGACTACGGCATCTCCAATCGTGGTATATTGTGAGGCTGAAGGTAGTAGGAAAATGGGAAAGAGGAAGGTGGAAAAGCACCATGTTACTCATATCTGCTACACCACATCGCTGAAGTCATTTCAAACAACAGAATAATATATTGTCACCAGGTTCAAATAAGAGGTTTTTCACGAAAAGTCATATCTCGGATGCAATAATACAATGATTTAGACAAAGGTAGGTCCATCAAATTAATTATAAGTTAGTGTAAAAAAAATCAGTTATAAAAATCTGTTTGCCTGGTCGCGTGCTATAGAAGAACATTACTGATTTTAAAGTTTAAAGTCAGCCATCCATAAGCTATGAGACTCTCAGACCATGAAGAAGACAGTGTGTAGTATTACTTGGATGGTCCAATTAGGCGATTTCTTTCTGGAACAGTGGACTAATGAAGGAAGGGTTGGGCGATGCACTGAAACACTTGGCTGCGTACTTTGTTATTAACTTATTATGATCCTCAGTGCGTTATGGTCTCTTGTGCACTTTACAGGTCTGGGGTTCTCAATTTAAATTTCTTATTCACGTGATTTTGTATCTTATTAACTTTTATAGGTTTTCTTTCTATCTGCCTCCAAATAACCATAATATTGCGCTAATGTTTAATATAACGTTTAATATGAATGGAAAGAATGTGTATTTTTATTCTCCTTTCAACATGATTTGCCACACATTCTCCCAAAAATAGATATTATATAAATATCGGACTATTGGTGTAAAAACATAAATTTCAATTCTTCAAACATAGGAGACTTATTTTGTGGCACCATTTTAATTCGAAATTAATATATTAGGTACTTAGTTTTAACCACGTTTATTGTTTAAAAAACCAACCTGTTTCGTAAGCAACTTACTTCATCAAGGTTTACTTAAAACTAGTTTAAGTGAATATATAGCATAAACCTAATAGCATTGCTTACGAAAAATGTTAATATTTTTAAACAATAAACGTGGTTTTTATTTTTTTTATTTAATAAATTTTGAAAAGTTACAGTTTGTAACATTTTTTTAACTACCATACTAGGCTAATGCCCGTGTTGTGGTAGACTTACATCATAAATATATGAACTAAAAATTAAAACTAAAAGTTAAAAAGAAGTAATAAATTATTAACCACATTTTTCTTTAACTTATTATAAAAAATACAAATTTAATTATTTGTCAAAAATATGAACTGATTGTTCAGAAAAACAACTAAGCAGTACCTACCTATATTCTGCAAATAATTAATTATGAAATTCTGTAGATACACAAAATGTGTATTTCTGTTTGAGCGACAGAGCAATTTAAAACTTTTTTCTCGGATTGCTAAAGGAAATTTTTCCGCCATATAAAAAAATCATCAGATCCGAATTCGAATATTGAGACATGCAAACTGATACATAGTTCTATATAGCCAATGAATTTTTAAAGTTTTTCTAAGAAACTGACCTATAATGATATAATAAAAAATCTTGAGTATAACTTACACAGAACGTGAATTCGAATTAACCTCAAGAATTTGATGAATTGATAAATTTGTTTTAAACAACCCGTCCCTAGTTGATCTAGCATCCTCGAGTAGAGATGTGAAAGCTTCCGTCCCAGATTGGTATATGTCAATCGCTGTATATAGATCGCCGTATGTAAGAGTTGTCTTCTTCCCTGTGAGGAATTTTCGGAAAAACCTCACGCGCTGAACCCGGTTGCTAAAATTTCCGGGTGTCCTATTTGGCCTATGTTCCCTGTTTCTCATGATCCACCCGATTTATTATTTTCGCTAAGCCAATCTGTATTGAGCTTATAGGTACCCATATAATATTTTTCACTCAAATTTGATTATCGAAATTTCGTATCTCAGTCTTATTAGGTATTTAATACTTGCGGCTTCATTAATTCTACACTAATAATATCCCGTGATTTTTACGAAGTTTTATTAAGGCTAGAAGATATCATAAAAGATTAAATTAAAAATCAAATCGTTTGAAGAGCATTTTACCTCAAGAGATTACGAACTGCCGTGGTCCCAACACTTTCCAGAATGGGGTTATTTCTCCGCATCAAAAAATTCGAACTTTTTATCAAAACATCTCTATTTAAATCTGGCTTTCCAGAACCGGACATCCATTCTAAACAAGGGATATTTTAAAATTGGAATGATGGAACGATTAGATTTGAATTGGATTGGCGCGACAGGAAGTGACGAGCGGCTCTATGGTCGGGTGCCCGCAAGCCGCTCTGCCGAGTCTATTGTCTGTGGTAGGTACTAGGACGAGATGATACATTATTATTTGTTGTTGTTTATGGTTGATTCCTGCACCCATATCATACGTATTTATTACCATTGTCTCTGGTTTAAAAGCGGAGAGGGTGTAGTCATTGATGAGTGACACGAGCTAAATTTAACAATGATAAGTATTTATACAATGATGATTGAAACAAATGGAAAATAGTGCTAGTTGTTGCCCGTGAAAATCATGACATTTTAACTTGACATGCAAAGACGAAAACTGAGATATTTACTTTCTAGAATGCAAGTATCTCATATTCCAGATCAAACACTTGTTTTTATTTATTTTTATATTTAACTTAATATGTAAAACCTCAAATTATAATATTTTTAATTAATGAATACAATAGGTACTAGCGAAACTCAATCGAAAATCTGAAATAGAAAAAAAGAGTTCAAGATTTTTCTGTTTCAGAATTTCGGCTGAGTTTCGGTAATATTGCCTTCAAATATTACATTTTTCTGTAATATTGTAATGAAATTTCTTCAAAACCAAAAGACAATAAAAAAATTCCACTGGTCACTCAGTCGAGTTACCGCCCAACTCTCCAACCTAATAATAATAATAGTAACAACTCTTTAATACGCGCAGATTTTTTATGATGAAAAAAATTTTAAGTTGAAATTTTTTTTAACGTTAGAAAGGCACGGGAGACAAATACACAAATAATGTCAGGAATCACTTGCTAAAGTAAGTCAAGTGCCCTGCATCTATCATCTATAAAACCGAGAAAAGCGATAACATTACAGTTTAGTTTTAAATTAAAGATTATGGCCAAGTAAAGAGAGACACAAAAGAATGAAAAAAAAAATTATCGATAAAGTGAAAAGTGTGTAGTGTGTGTACATCTACATATGAGTATTATGTACATCTTTTCATTCAGTAAAGTTATAGGTATTTACACACGGACGTTAGGAACTCATTCCGATACGATAACCCTGATAGTCGTTAAAGTTTTGTAGAAAAAACGTATCAATGACGGCATTCACACTCCAATGCATGATTGGATGTATGTTGACTGAATGAAGTTCATAGACCAATACTTGTATTAGTTGTTTATCTTTGTCGTTTGCTTTCGCAAGAGAAGAATGATCTCATCTCTGGCGATTTTTTATTTGATAACCACTTTCGATGTTACTAACAAAGAATGTTAACGTCTTGTTAATCTCAGTGTGATCCAGATAGAATATGTAATTACCACACAATTTCCCCACAGTAGGCAGAGAGGATTGATGGTCACCTTGCTACCACCTGGAAAACACTCCTCGCCTTATCCACTTTCGCATTATACAGTTTGTGTATCGAAAAAATAATAATAATAATTGGGTCATTTGTAGAGCGCCGTTTTTGTGAAAAATCACCCCAAAGGCTATTAAAATTGATAAAAATTCTCTGTGGTTAGACATACATCACAAAAGATGGCATAATTTGAAAACATTAAGTTCTCCCGTAGGAGGATTTAAGTTTGGATTTTTCTTAAAAAAATATATATATTTTGGAAAGGATAGTGAAGGATGATTTCCGAGTTGAAAAATGTTAACAAAAGAATGTGAAATAAAAGTATAGCTATACAATATACTGTAATGCAAGGTGTAGGAAGCGAAACAGCTTTCACGGTTAAAAATAAATATTTGGAGTGCAAATAAAAATAACAATATAATTGAATTAAATGCAATGGTAATAAATATGTATCAGAAATAAAAATTTGCTAAAATATAGTCGCATTTTAACTTATAATATATTTTTACGATGTCTATGAAATCAAAAACGTTGCTATCTAAAAAACTGCAATAAAACCACAAAACTACCCTCGCAATAAAGACACTTACTCTACGCATGCGCCGGCTCACCCTTCACCCCTGCTGAAACATCTCGCCCCCGGGCCTTCATTAGGCGGGCCATGTATTCATGGGAGAGTTGTACACCGTACAGTCAGCCAGCCACCAACCACCTCCACTCCATCCCCATAAACAAAACCCAGCCTCCCCGGAGGGTGGAATCCCCATAACATTGGGAAGGTACCAAACCAATCTACTGTTTCCTCCCGTAGAGAGTAACATTGACTCTGGAATTATAGTCCACCTAACGAAAGATTTGTATTTCGTTTGATGTTAATTTTAGGTGACAGATGCAGGATTCTAATTCCAGAAGCAAAGGAGCATTCAACTATTATTAATTATTACCTTCAAAAACCACATTTACATATCTGACTTTTTTACATCCTCAAAGATATATAAAGCAATGTTTTTGCAGAGAAAGGCACATTCCTATATAGTCAATCTAACGGAGCCTACGAAGCTTCGATACAAAAGACTATCCCATCAAAACCGTGGTTTTAGCATTTCCACAATTTTGCCAAAAAAAAAAATCGCGACCAATTCGAATTAGAATTGGACACTCTTCCGATCCTTCTAAAATTCACTTGCTTAACTCCACAGATTGTAGATACTTTCTATGGTGTAAATGTGGGACATTTAGATTACATATTTTTTGTGGTCCCTGTCTAAGTAAATATCCTTTTTTCAATCAAGCATTCTTTGAAACTATCTCCTCGCCGTTCAAAATGTCAATCTCTTTTAAGTTTAAACTTGACTCCAATCTTCCATAATAATGAAATTTGCCCTTTTAAACAAAATTAACACAATTCGCCTTCCCTCTCTCCATAATTTCAAATGATGGCTTAGAACACTCGAGGGTGAAAGCCAGTAAAATTTAAAAAATCTGAAGTATTCTGCCAGGTAAGTATGGTACCATATTATATTACCTACGTACATGCGCTCAATGGTAAAAAAAAACATTGTACATATGTATTTATAATTTAGCATTTTCAATTGATAGTTTGACGGATACAATTTTTATCAATAAGTTTTCTTGAAATAGATTAACCATAGTTAGTTGTTATAACTTTGTAAGGTAGATCTCAAGAAAATATTTGTACAGTGCTATTTACGTAATCATTCACAAAAAACCGCTATAGAAATTGTTCAAGTATTATAACTATTTTTGTTAATAAAACGCTGCAATGGGTACATGCATCAAAAGTGTTAAAAAGTATCCAGTTAAAAAAAATCGTTAATAATGAGGTCACAAGTCACAAGAGGGATACATTTTTTTTAACAGGAGACTGAATTCTGAAGTCATAAATTTTGTATTTGAAATTTCTTGGCACGTGTCAATTTTGTCGAATTCGACTATGCAGGTGTTCATGACTTGTTATTGTTCTGCGTCCGGTCCAAATATTTTCATCTGTCCTTGTTTCTGAAACATTGTGCTTCGTGATGGTGTAGGTATTTCAAATAAATTATGAAATTGAATTTTATCCAATTGTTTGAATTCTGATTTTTATTTCAGTGTTCGTTTATGGTTTATAGAATTCTCTCTAATATAGAGGGTGGCGCAAATGTCATCACCCTATCAATGTTTTTTTTAATTGTTTTTCGGCTATTGCAAATCACCAAAACTCTCGTTCGGTGAGTTGCACTAGCCGGCAAGATCGCCCAGACTTTCCATTGCAGACTTCTTTTTGTGGAGTTTCTTAAAATCACGAGTGTATATTAACAAGCCTCAGACTCTTGAAGCCCTCAAAGAGAATATCGGTAAGAATGCGAGAAACCATCGCCGGAAGGGTGATGGAAAATGCCATAAATCGGGCCTGTACAGTAACTATTTTGGCGGCAGCCACTTGGCCGATATCATTTTTTCTGCTTAATAAAAAATAAATTAAGACATCAAATAAACACAATCCAAAAGCAAAACAATTTTTTTTCATTCGTAAAAAAAATACGAATTTTGCGCCATCCTGTACAACAAAAGCAATGCCGTGTTACAAAAATGTTAAAAAAAGAAATTTCAATGCCTATTTTTTTGTGAAACATATCGATCGTCCTGTCAATTAGTCAGACATCCGTTATATGTAAAAGTGTACCGTCATCTGGTACAATATTCAGATTACTCATAAACGCAACCAAATAAATATAATGCGGAAAAACTTGTGATTTAAGGTGAATGTCAAAAGAATTCCTATTCTACGCTTTCCTAGATGGCGCGCGTATAGTATACAGCGCCGGTTCTACGAAATCTGGCGCCCTGTGCAGGAAGTACCGATGGCGCCCCCCCCCCCAATTTTTTTTTTACAATTAGATAAAAAAAATATTTACATATATAGATATACATATCTATAAAAAAAAAAAAAATTTTATGCAATACGTTCAAAATAAATTAATATCCCGCCAACAAGAATCAAGAGTAACTTTTCCAAGTTACCAGGCAATATTTATGACACTGGACAAAATAAGAACATCATAACAAAATAAAATATAAAACAGGAGGCAGTTTAAGTTCAGAAATAATAATATTCCGATCAGTTTGTTTAATTGGATTCCTTTTTATCTTTAAATGCATGAATATAAATCGAATTATAACCTAAAATACCAGCTGTATGGTGCCAAATCGCGCGCGAACATAAAATAACGCGGCGAACGCCAACGAACGAACGAACAACGAAGGCATAAAATGTAACGAAGGGTTTCCTTCGCGAGCAGCGATCAATGAACCAATCACAATGTTTGTTGAATTTCGAAGGATACAATGGTCGTAAGAGACAAGAAGGAAAAATAGGTCTTACGATCGTATGAAATATATCGTATTTGGAAAAAAATTCCTTGACGTAAGTCAAATCCGTATTTTGTTAAATTTTAACCATCGATGCGCGCGCATTAGGTTCACGCATATGGAAAGTGAGTGTTGCCAGCGCATACTAATAATTCCGTATTACGAGTAATTTTCAAACGATTCGGGGAATATTTTAATTAAATTTTAAAACAATATTTATTTTATCACGGCGCCCCTTCGAAGTTGGCGCCAGGTTTTTTGCACGTTTTTGAACGTATGGCAGATCCGGCGCTGATAGTATACTATAAACGCTTTTTACAAGTTATGCTTTGAAATATCAAAAAAAAAATTGTTCGCGTAGGTACTCAAAACAGTATGAATATTAATAAATAGTTTTGTCAATTAAAAAACACCAATCTTTCAAGAAAGGCTAACAAATACAATATTGGATTGAAAAACCGATGAAATATTGTATAGGTTAGCCTTTCTTGAAAGATTAGAGTTTGTTAATTGACAAAACTATTTATTAATACTCATATTGTTTGTGTACTTTCGCGGAACAATTTTTTTTGATATTTCAAAGTATAAGCTCTCGGTGTTATTTTATAGCATGTTTAGTATGTAAAACACAGACACGTGTAAAAAAATCATTCGAATGAGCATTCGAATATTGCTTTCTTCATTATCTAAAAACTCAGTATTTAGAAATATCTGACTAATCAACTGGACGATCGATAACCAGTCATACAAAACGAAATTTCTGATAAAATATATTTTTGATTTCCCCAAAATATAATTTTGATTTCCCCAAAATATAATTTTGATTTCACCGAAATATAATTTTGATTTGCCCAAAATATAATTTTGATTTCCTCAAAATTAGATTTGGTTGCACGTTGGTTAAAAAATAATTGTGGGTACCTTACCGGTAAGAAGGAATTGCAGGTAGGTACTTACCTGAATATGGAGTGAACGAATTCGCATACCGACCGACGCGACGTGACATTTGGGACCATTGGAACACGTGCACTCTCACCGTGAGAATATAGTGATAACATTTTAAAGTCTCGGAGGCCTCAGAAGTTTTCAATGAACTTCTCATATACCTACACAAGTATTGCACAATGAACCGAACTCATTGTGTTCATTTAGCAAATAGCTTTGCAACAGCTGTGAGGCCTTTTGAGACTTAATACTGTATCAAAATTCTGACCGGATACGCTAAATATTAAGCAAATAATTTTATGTGGGATTATTTAAAATCATTACAAAATATGTTTGATTTTCGACAGAAACATGCTCCTAACCGCATCATAATCAATAAAATAATGTACACATCGTTTATACTATACGTAGCAATTTAAAAAAATATCTGTAAACGGGTTGTGCGTTTTAGGCGTGGTTTTTGACTCAACTGTATAGATATCAACACCCTTCATATTTTGTGTAATGATGAAAAAAAGTTTGTTTGTTTTTAAATCTTAATATCCCCCAGATTCCTATCCCCATAAAATTTCCATCCCAGATCATCCTCTCCTTTCTTTCCCTAAAAAGATCCCCCACACAGCATCCCCAAAGATGAATAGGCACTGAGAGATTTTTTTTCCTCTGAACCTCTTGGGTGAAGCTAATGTAAAAAAGCAATTTTTTTATTCTATGAGGCATTTTGCATTCTATTAAGCATCTATTAGGGAAAATATGTAAAATAGAAAAAAAATTATAGTGTAAGAAATACAGTTAAAATACCAATAATATCGGTGAGTATCTTATTATTTTAGTCACCTTAAACCAATTTAAATATAAGTATAATGTATAGGTATACAAATATATAAAAATAATACTTGACTTACTTTAACCAGTGATTCCTGACATTATTTTAAGTAAAAAATGTAAATAAAATTTTTGTCTCCGGTTACATTTTTTTTTTCTACAAAAACATAAAAATCAATAGGTATTGGGAAGTTGGGGGCGGGGTGAGGGGTTGGTTGGTTACTTGGCTTAGAGACAAGTGACGACATGTGGAAGAATTAATTTTTTTTTGATTTTGAAGAAAAAGTTTTTGAAAAAAAAAAACAAAACTCATAAAAAATTCACCAGAGACCAAAATTTTGTTTACACTTTTTACTCCAAATAACGTCAGGAATCACTGGTTAAAGTAACACAAGTAAGATGCTTAACACCCCGTACAGCACATATCCTACGAAAAGAAAAACATTGTCTTTTGGACTGCTGTGCCAGGCTGCCAGGGGGTCTAAGGCACTCAGAATTGTGATGAGATGAATGAGTAAGGAATATCGAAGTGAAATCTCAGTACAAAAATCCTGCGAGTATTCTTTTCTCTAGAATTGTGGATAAAGATTCAATCCATATTATCTGTGTGAAACTTATATGTATGTTAATATTGTAAAAATATATGTATGTTTGCACAATGCTGCACTATACAGAGTATTAAGGGACATTCTTGGCTTATTTTAATCAGTGATTCCTGACATTATTTGGACTAAAAAATGTAAAATACAAATATTTGGAGTAAAAAGCCAAACACTTCCCTTATCCTGTATAGATGAACAAAGATCGCCGCTCTCCGCTGAGGTGGTCTCATTTTTGACCTAACCAGTCTCACCTTTCAATGGACATCTTCAGACTATTACAATAACATGTATTTATAAGCATATTTTTCAATTTCAAAATAATTCATATCACATCTTTCGTCAAGCACAGTATATCAATATCCACCCTCTACCCCGTGACATTTCATCCCTTTAATATCCGTGTAATGAAATTCCTTTGCCCCACCCCCTGGGAGGAAGTCGGCCAGTCACCCCATACCTCCCCCGGCTCTCTCTCTAGAGGGTAGTAGCACCTATCCCCGATCCTCCCCTACCAAACTGACAAGTGTTGGGGGTTGCATCGGGTAGGATTACACATTAATGTCACAAACAAGTCGAACGACTTTATCATTTAGCGTTTTAATTGATCTTCGATTTGAACGGAAAAGTAGGAACCAGAAAAGCTGAAAAGTTGACTAACTTGAGTTGTTACTTGTTACTTTGTTACAACTGACTTGAGTAAACAAAATCTAAGTGTGATTTAATGGTTAAGGTTTGTTTTCAAATGTATTTTTAATGGTGAAGCGCAAAATATACCATCTGGGAACCGATTTCTGTCCCAATATTTAATCCTTGGAACCGAATCTGAACCAGCGGCGTATAGATTTACAGTCCACCTAATTATCCATTTTCTTACTCTTACCTCCTCTTATCCATTTTCCTTCCGCCTTGTGGGAACCGATTTCTGTCCCCAACAGGGTGTTCAGGTGATTTTTCACAAAAACTGCGATGTACAAATTTTCCAAACATTATTATTACACCGGTTTAAATAAATAGGTAGGTAATTTCCATGGCAAGAACCATCTCAAGATTTCAATTAGAATCATCTCGATTGCTCATCTGTTAATGTTAATCCATGACCAAGCATAACAACTAATCACGGATCATAAAGAAATAAAATATTATGGCAGATGATAATGACCGTGCTTTGTTCGATTGATAATGTTTTCATGTTCTTATTGAAAGCATCGTCTGGCGCCAGGCGCTATAAGAAAATGATATAAAAATTACTACTTTATATAAAACGAAGCTAATATAGACATATATATTTTCTTTTAGGTATCTAAATTTGTATAGTTATTATAATTTTTTGTTGTCATCGGGTAGATACCTACCCCTCTTTTCGATGTGGCGTAAGTCTCTGTTATTTTTGTATGTCTCCGACGTGATTGATATATCTAGAAAATTATTGTGATCCATTTAAATTTTGCAAATATGAAGAGAATTAATAAACAGTGCTTGGATGCAAAACGGAACAAACTGGATCGCTGTTCCGGTTGGTGAATAACATTTTCCTCACAACTCCAGTTCGTTATTTATGTTACAAAAATACAATCGAGAGGAAGAATTGTAAGTAATTAATTATTACTTAATAAATAACTTTGGGTCTGTAAGTCTTTGATTAAATTCAAACAGTGAGTTTTAAAGATAGATCACACAGTAAAAATGCATATCTCACTGTAAAGGCTTTACTGAGTTTCATCTTCTTTCTTTAGATTTCAATATCCGTACTCAATTAGAATAAGCCGGAACAACGTTCCGGTTTGAAAAAACTATTTGCCCTACCATTTATGTTGTACTAAATACTAGTAGGTACTGTTGTCTTTTAGTTTGAAGAGGGTTTTATCTAGAATGTTTAATATTACACAACATTTATTGCGTTATGCGTTGGCTTTCTATATACGTTGTGCCCCAAGGTATCATCTTCCTTTCGCATTGTGGGCTAATGAAGGAGGTAGCATAACACGGCATAACATGCCGAAAATAAATATCAAAAATACTTTTGGCCGTGAAAATCTTAAATCATATCCAAATAACATCTTGATTATTATACTAGATTCGTTATATTCCGCTAATATTTAGGAATTGGAATTGGAATTGAATGTGCGGTTCGTAGAAATTATGCGGTGTAGGTACTGTATACGTGTGTTTACACTAACTCACAGAACATGGAAAAGTCATTACCCGTGACTTAGGGCAACGTTTTCTCGACAGGGGTTGTTAAGCAAGATTATATTTCATGGGGCAGCTAGATTATGAACGACGCGTTAAAATAATGAAGGCGAAGTCCTGAGTTCAATAAACAAGACAAACAAAGCATTTGTATCATATTCCAAATTAATCTTAAAGTTCTACAGTCAGATCACTTTATCGAAAATCAGTGTTTTACTAAATTATCAAGTTTTTTTACATTGTACATTAGGCCCCGAGGAATAAAGTTTCTCTCGGGGATTAAGTCATCTTTGGAGGTTCTTTTTGAGGAGACGAAGGAGTGAACATGGGACTTGAAGAGACCACACGGAGAAAAATGAACTGTTAAAAACGGGACTGAAGTTCCCACGAACAAACCAACAGTGATTCAATGTTTATTGGCGGTAAAATACGTACGAAATTACGTATACCAACAAATTATTCTTAATGTTCCCGCCAATAAACATTGAAACCCTGCTAATTTGTTCGCAAGAACTTCAGTTCCGTTTTTAACCATTCTATTAAAATGTTCGTTTTTTCAAATAACATTTTTCTCCGTGCATGTTTTAAGATGAAGGAAGCACAGAGGCCAGCAAATCGTTCCGCAACCGAGCTGTTCAACTCAAGAAAGAGTCGTCGAAACGACCCGTTCGTCGTCTTTCCCGTCTGTGCACCGGTACCAACAGGATCAATGAAGCTAGTTTCTCGGAGCATTTTCCATTGAAATACTGGTAGAACAAGGACGTAAGTTGAGATAGGGGATCTATCAAACGGACCTCCCGTTTCTGCACAGAGTCAACCAGAGTAGTTAGAGTCAAGTAATTATAATTAAAATTAAAAATAACGCAATTACTCCTACCAACTACTTATTTTGATAATATGACGGAAGGTTTTGTGCATTACATCGATGTGTACAATACAATTTGTCCATGCAGTTGTGTGAAACAGATAGTAGGTACTTTGGATTCGATAAAAATGTAGAATCTAAATAATGTGATGGTAAAAGAAACAGAGAATGCTTAGGAAATTCCTCAAATTTTAGCTCCGTGGATAAAATTAAAACAATATTTTGCAAATCCTTTTCCATAAATAGACAAAAAATTTTCAACTAATAACACTTACAAACTGTAATTTTTTTCGTGAATTGTAGACTACGAGTAGGTACTTTCTTTCTACCTTATATACATTTCATAAGAAAGTTCCGCTTGTTTTCCCCTAGCAACTTATCCAACCCTGATACAAGTCTAGATTTGGCTTTCAACCCAACTGGAAATGGTAGGGAAAACGAGTAGGGGAGCCATTCCCCAGTCAGTTCCCATAATCCTATGGGTTTAGGGTTTCATTCGGAACTTGTAAGCTTTCACTGCATCCATATTTCATACCCCCTGATACGCTGATGGGTTTTCCCATTATAATCGGACGGCTTATGGGAGAACATGACGTCTTTTTGATGGACTTTTATGCTTTCCCTTGTTCGTTATTTTAATGACCCAGGAGCATAGACTAAAGAATATAAAATAAATATAAGTTTTTATTCATTATTTTTAAGTTTCTGGCAAAAAACCAGAAACTTTTCTGTGCTTTTGTAGATCTACAAAAAGCATACGACCGCGTCGACAGGAAAAAGCTATGGAAGGTGTTGTCCAAGTATGGAGTGAATATAAATCTCATACAGGCAATCGCGTCTCTGTATGAGGGAAGCGTTGCATGCATTAGGGTAAACGGTGGTTTTACGGGGTGGTTTGACATCATAAAAGGTGTTAAACAAGGCTGCGTAATGTCACCGTGGTTATTCAATCTATACATGGACAATTGTATGCAAGAATTGAAAGAGGCGGGATTGGGCGCGAAATTGAATGGTCTGAAAGTATGTTGTCTGTTGTATGCTGATGATGCGGTGCTGATTTCTAACAGCATAGAAGATCTGCAGTCACTCGTATCTAGGATGAACGAAGTATGTATGAAGAATGAGTTGATGATGAATTTAAGTAAGTCAAAAGTAATGGTGTTTGAAAGAGAGAGTACGAAAACAGTGTGCAACATAGTTGTGAATGATGAGTACTTAGAGCAAGTTGATGAGTTTGTGTATTTGGGAAGTATGTTTACGAGAGATGGGAAGGCTGATAGGGATATTGAAAGAAGGGTAAATGCAGGTAACTCTATTAATGGTGGACTGAATGCTGTTGGCGTCAACAAAAAGCTGTCCAAAGAAGCGAAGCTAGCAGTTCACAACGGAGTGCTGGTACCTACCCTGATGTATGGCAGTGAAGCATGGAACTGGCAGAGAAAGGATGAAAGTAGACTGAATGCTGTAGAAATGAGATCCCTGAGGCGTATGTGTGGTAAAACCATGTATGATCGTGTGAGGAATGTGGAGATCCGAAAAGAATGCAAGGCCGATGTGAGCGTCATAAGTAAGATGGAAAAAGCGACGCTTAGATGGTTTGGACATATAGAGCGAATGAACGAAGAAAGGAGTGTCAAGAGAATATATGATACTAATGTGAACGGTAGAAGAAGTCGAGGACGCCCGAGGAAGACATGGCACGATCAAGTGAATCAGATACTTGAGTCGGGCCATGTCAAGAGTCAGAATAATAGAAGAGCATGTATGATAAGATGTATGAATGTGAATGAGGCGAGGAGTGTATGCCAAGACCGAGTTGTTTGGCGGTCCGTCCTCTCTTCCTACCCCTGCGGGGAAACGGCGTGATGGTTAGTTAGTTAGTTAGTTCATTATTTTCCTTATTTTTGGTAATAAATAATATAACACCAGAAGTGCGTTCGGTACAAAAAATGTACCATTGACTTAGTAAATTTTGATTCTAGACCATTTAGCAAACGGTCTATCTCTCTTGCACTTGCACGGAATTATATATGGCTATCCCTTTCGTAATTCGTAATCATGGTGAAACACGGTTTTGTATGAAAAAAGGGCCTAATTTCATCCTGTAATTCGATCACGAAACACAAGGCACGTTTTGTTATATTTTTTATTCTATGCCCAGGAGATATATACAATATACAATAAGAGATTTGACTGCTATTATAAATTGTATTTGTAGGTACTTAACCATTGAAGAAAGGAGTGAGTGAAGCTGTAATGAAACCATTTTATGAAAACTAATGCTATTGGCCCATGACTGAAGATCGTGATCATGTTTTGATCACTGTCTTGATGAGACCTATTAATTTTCTGGTCCACATACGATATCGAACCTTCAGTTTTTATTTCACAGAGTTTTACAGACTGTCATAATATGTAATCACAAAATGTCCAAGCTTTGGACTCCAAAGTATGTAGATATTAGATAACTCACCTGAGACAAATTACCGTTAGTCGCCTGTCTTTGTTTCTCAGCTTCTAATAATAGGTTTCGATACCTATTTAGGTTTAAATTACTAACATATTTTATGTACTTGAAAACCAGAATGCCACGCGGTATTTACAGAATCTTTCGTGATAACATTATTAAAGTTCACATATTTCAGTACTTGACCGCTTGTTTGTCACCACAATTTGTTACCTTTCATCCTTCCTTTGTGTACGAGTACAATCTACAACAAACATTCCTCATCCGTGTGTCAACTAATCAATGCACAATAAACAAAACCAACTACCAAACCACGTTAAATTTTGAACTTTGGAAATAGTACACGGAGAAAAATGTTATTCTAAAATACGATAATTTTATTCGTAAAATCGGTTGAAAACGGAACTGAAGTTCTTACGAACAAATTAACAGTGTTTCAATGTTTATTGGCGGGAACATGTAAGAATAATTTGTTTGTATATAAATTGCATATGTTTTTATATGTAATTTCGTACGTATACCAACAAACTATTCTTACATTTTCCCGCCAATAAACATTGAAAAACTTCAGTCCCGGTTTTAACCGTTTTTACGAATAAAATGATTGTATAATAACGTTTTTCTCCGTGTACGCACCCAATTTCCTTATTTTTTTTAAAAAATCGGTATGATGGTTTTTTTGCAGAGGGTTAACTTTAAATAATTCATAACCTTCTCGTTCGTAGATAGCGGTAAATTAAATCTTATAGGAAAAAACAATTTTTGAAAGTTATGATTAATTAAGAGAAATTATTGGTTTGCGCCCCTTAATACACGGGTGACCCGACAATTGATCCCCCTACACATGGCCCCAAAATTTTAATTATTATAAAAATATAATTTTTTATGCACTATTTACCAATTTCAAAATTACAATTATATAATAATAAGTTGAATTTCATGCATAGATTTTTGCTTTATTTTATATGAGTCATGTTTTATTAAATAATATAATTATAGACATTTTTTAATATAACCGAGCTCCCTCTAACATTCGTATTTACATGTCTCCCTTTCAAACCATCTTCATTTTCTTTTTGAAATCAAAGGCGAAGCAAAAATGAAACACATAGCATGCAGAAAATCAGTGCTTTTTCCTGATACAAATTTTACTACGGTTGTGCAGATATACGCTTATATCTGCGCAATCAATATAACTCAATAAGCTAAGCTATGCTTATTGACTTTCTCATGCATAAATTGAATGGCTTGAATGGTTATTGTTCTGTAAAATTCCACTTGTATTCTAATGTTTGTTCAATGGTGCGTGATAATGTACAAGTTTCTTCCACTTAAAACATGAATGTCTCTAAGATTAAATATTCAACGACGAGCAAACATTTTCTTCGCGTCTATAAACGCCTTAATAATTGCCATGTTTGCTTGGTAATTACTAAAGTAATACTGTAAGAGGCTTGTAACTTGTAATTATATGCCACACTATCCTTTTTAGTTTCAAGGTTGCCATCAATCATATTTAATAAAATACATTTAAATAAGCGTCAAATCAACGTGAACCACGCCAAATCGATAAAACTACAGAAATTTTATTGTAATCGGAATAAAGCTCATAAAATATCACAAGATTGGCGATATTAAAAAAAGGTTATTCAATCGTTGTCATTCATTGAAAACATCTCAGGGTTAAACAGCTATCTCGCAAAATAATTAACAATATTACTTTATTATGTAGCTAACAATGAGATAGGTAATTATAAATAATAATTAATAAAACAATATTAATAGAACCACTTTTATTAAAGCAATTCTGTATCATTGGACCACGACAGTCATTGTGTATTTTTACGTGGATATAGCAAGGAAATCCATAATCTATATTTTGATGTCATCATAATAAATAAACAACAATAAATTATGATTTCAGAAGAAAAAAATCCGTTGTTTCCACTCATTGATTTATCGGATATACGCAGATTATATTAGGTCCTTCCATATGAAATTGGCGTTTTGCCATACTGGCAACTTTGATCTCAAATATCTTCTTTTTGGTTAAGAATTCCAAATTCAAATTTATACAGCTATTTACTCATGTATTTGTGTTTCGAAAATTATAATTCATTTGTTTTTTCCTTAATTGTTTTTTTTCTTTGCGTCACTTAGTTTACAAAATGTAAAACTTGAAATATCGGGTTATTTACGAGTACGAGTTATTACCACTGGTATTTACTTACTCTGATGGAAAATATGAGTACTATTTTAAAACATTATTGCTTTCCTGTTACGGAATATTTCTACTGTTGGGTTTTGAAAAATTGTGTTCCAAATTGGAGATATAGCCAATGGGAAGTTGAGTGTAAAATATTTTTATAGTTTGTGTCCCGGTTTTGTAAATATTTTACCTTTTATTTTACACAAGCAAGGACCGGGTTACGTCACGAACTCTGCCGCACGGTATTATGCTCGTGCTGCCGTTTTCGCGGGCTTAATAAAATTCAAACTTGTAGAATTAATTTAATTATGAAATTAAAAAAAAACAAAAAAATACTGGTATTTAAGTTTGCTTGTGAATGTTGATAAAAAAAAGAAAAAAAAGGACTCAACTCCTTATTACATGTCAGATATCGGACAAATCGAGTTCGATTCACATAAAGGATAGCAACTTATTCCCTACTCAGAACAAGTTACATTAAGTCAACAGTTACAGTAAGTATAAAAAAATCACGGAATTATTGTTTGTTGACTGTTTCAAAAAAAAAAAAGTGGGCCCTGTCATCCGCAATATTCGAAGAGTAAAGAAATACGTGTCAGCACAATTAGACCGACTGCGGCAAATGATGGAGATAAAATTAAAATCCTATGATTGAATGCAACTTAATCACCCTGAAGTATTTGCCAAACGTATAATTACATTGTAACAGTTTTTCAATTAATTACAAACGTGTCTAGATATCACGGCTGTTTTTAGTAATTAACACATGCGTTCTGTGTTTGCTTCTCAATTAATATTAATAGGCAGACGTGCAGGCGTGAAAATTAATAAAAGTGAAACGGGTTGTGACTCAATTCAAGTGAATTATACATCTTCAGAGACATTAAAATTAATAAATATACCTTGTTCCACGTTTTTTCCTCGAAACGAGGTATTTTCTGTAAAACTAAGAAAAAAATTATGTAGTGAAATGTTTTGAAATTACATAAGCTTTTTTAATTTTTTTTTATTTAACGACAATGTAAATTATAATAAAAATACAAAATTAAGTAAATTGAAAATACAAAGTGGAATTCCTGTTCCGAGGCGGACTGTACACGGAGAAAAATGGTAATCTAAAATACGATCATTTTATTCGTAAAACCGGTTAAAAACGGGACTGAAGTTCTTAAGAACAAATTAACAGTGTTTTAATGTTTAGTGGCGGGAAAATTTAAGAATAATTTGTTGATAAACGTACGAAATTACGTATACCAACAAATTATTCTTACATGTTCCATTCAAAAAACATTGAAACCCTGTTAATTTGTTCGTAAGAACTTCAGTCCCGTTTTTAACCGTTTTTACGAATAAAATGATTGTATTTTAAAATAACATTTTTCTCCGTGTAGGTTGTAGTATGGTGTTGATCATTATTTCCTCATCTTCTAGTTTGTTGATTTCCACAAAATGAGATTAAATAAAGCAAAAAGTATTAATGTTTGTTGTCTGTAGGTTGCGTAGGGTTTACTTCATACATTTAATGATTTCCTCATCCTCATGTTTAGTTAACCATAATTTGATAGCCATAGTCTTTTTTAAACTTTTGTATATCCATGGTGTTTTTAATTTCAATTGGAATGGCATTATATAATTTTGTAGCACTTTAGGTAAGTACTTTAACCCTATATATAAATTCTTTAATTTTAAAAAGTTACATTCGTCAATCGTATTAGTGTATGCTCAGAAAACATCATCTGCAAGGTAAGGAACGTTTTGGTATAAATTACCGAAAGTGATAAAAAAAAATTTCAAACTTCAGTGCTTAAATATTTGCGGAATGAAAATGAAAATAGTTGGAAAATAAAAATAATTGGAAACAAAATGATTTCAGTGACTCCATGCATCACCATAATTAACTTTCACTTTACTTATTGTCAATTTCAAAGCGTTGAAGTTCATATGTGTCCTTAAAAGTTTCTAACAATTTCAAAAATATAAATGTACAACGCAAGAAAAAACTAACAGGGGGATTAAAAATAGTTTGTAAAAAAATATAACTACGTTATTACCTTTTACCTACATATGTACGAATGCATACTCAACGTTTCTTCACCCACTCCGTAGGTCTAGAGTTTAGACTGTAGAGGATAGGAAAATTTAATCACGATGAAGCTACACGCCAAAACACTATTTAGATTTGTCTTTACTACGAATCGGTTTGCATTTATGAAAAAATATGCTATGGAAAATTTTCCTACCTTCTCTATTTATTGTAATTAATATAAAATTATTAATTACATTACAAAAAATATAAGCGTAAAGTACTAAATAATTTGTTTTTTCGCTACGTAAATAGGAAGTTATATTAGAAACAACTTTTTAAAAATACCCCTTTATGGCTACGATTATTTTTTACTATTTTCATTGACGAACTTATTTTATTCTTGTAATATTATTCATAAAAAAAATAAAAACAACTTTGAAAAAATATGCTATGGATACCTACATTGAAGATTTTCCTACCTTCTCTATTTATTGGAATTATAAAATTATTAATTAAGTTACAAAAAATATAAGCGCAAAGTACTAAATAATTTGTTTTTTCGTTACGTAAATAGAAGTTATATTAGAAACAACTTTTCAAAAATACCCCTTTATGGCTACGATTATTTTTGACAATTTCCATTGACGAACTTTTTTTATTCTTGTAAAATTATTCATAAAAAAAATAATTACAACTTTGGCGTGCAGATAATACCAAAAACACACATAGTGTTAAAGAAGTCAAACATTTCCGGCATTTATATTCCTCTTGTTTCACAAATTTTTTGTTGACAAATTTATTTTTTTTAATTTAAAGATATTAAAAACATCTTTTTAATTTAAAGATATTTACATTTAAAAATGTTATTATTCAATTTATTGAATAAAATTTATCTACATAGGGTGTCAATCTACAGAGGGGAATCTACATTATTTGGAGTAAAAAAAATTTGTCTCCGGTGGTATTTTTTTCTTTTTTTTTCAAACTTAAAACATAAAACAAACAGTCGGCATTGGACAATAATTAGGTAAGGGGTGATAGGTTTGTTGGTTTTTCGGCTGGGTGACTAGACTGACTAGTGACGACAAGAGAAGATTTTTGTTGTTTAATTTTGGTGAAATTATTTTTTTTAGCAAATACACCGGAGACCAATGTGCATTTTTTGCTCAAAATAATGTCAGGAATCAATGGTTAAAGTATTTCAAGTACGTACCTTTACGCACTGTATACAAGTAATAAACAAGTTCACCAAATTGAATCCTGGGGGCCTAGTCTCTATCTTTCGGTTTCACAAACAAGCACGTTTGCCGTTTAACCTTTCTTGAGGTGCTGTCAACTAAGCGGTCACAGTTTGTATTTACTGAAATATCTTTGTAAATATACTAAACATAGAGTTAATATTTTGGGTATTCCTCCACAATACATTTATGTATTGGATTAAATAAATACAACATATAAATATTTACTGAGTGTACAGCACAGGAGAGCGAGGAAGTTTTTAGCACGGTAAGAGGAAGGTTAATAAGGATTCGTAACGTAGGTACGGACGTTGTGAGAGATAGAGACTAGGCCCCCTGGACGACTAGAAACCGCCATTAGTTTTGATTAATACCGTCACTACAAGGAAAATAAGAATATATTCAAAATAATTTTATATGCACGTGTTTCCTGACGTCATTAAGCTTTAAGCAAAACACCTGAAGTAGGGTTTAATATTAATAGGCATGAAATAAAATATCACCTACGCGCCTTTGGCAATCCCACCTCCTCCGCTACGTTCATATCAAATATCATAGCGCACTTCGTTATTCGTTAGCGATCGCTCTTTCTTCGGAATAAAGTAATGTTATTAAAACAAAGGTGCCAGTAACAAACGAGTGAATACGTCTTATTGTGAAACACGTGAACTGTTATTACGTTATTTGACACCTGTTGTTTATTTTCGCCGCGGTTTTTGTTGTGTTTTTTCATGTGTGTTTTAAACTCACGATTACGCTTACTGGAATCACAAGTGGCTACGTCAGTGATGTTCCAACTTTAAAGAAATCTTGTCATAAAACATCAATGCGAGAATTGTTTTTTATTAATCGTATTTTAATAATGTAATTATTTCTGATTAAGTATATGTGATATTATACAGATTTATAAAAATATTGTATTTATAAACAAGTTCTGCTGTGTAATTATTATTACGCGTCACAGCTTTTTCGCCTATAATACATTCAGAAAGCGAAACAGCTGTCACGCGCAATAAAAATTACACAGCAGAATATGTTTATAATAAACTAAAAACATTTTTACTTCTTCAATTCACTTTGTGGAGTCGTTTTAATTAAATGAGAAAAAAATCACTTTATAGATAATCACTAATCACTTATATGATCAATGTTGTCTACATCAAGGCTGTCCAAGCCACTATAAATGGCCCACGTGAGCAAGTTTCAAAATTGCAAATTTTTGCAAATCCTTTTACAATCAGTCTGTAAATAATCAATTATAACTATACATATTTTCTATCTTGATTACTGTGACTTATATACTAATAATTCCTTAAATTTCTCTTTTCCAATAATTCTTTAACTTCTTCATCTTATTCTTGTAATCCAATCTAACTACATATAACTTTTTATTGTAAAAGAATTGTGTGCATAGTATTAATTAATGAAAATTATCAACCAATACTAATGAATGTATATCCGAAAACTGTAAAATTCACCCGCCATAACACAGGGTCCCTAGCATGGAGGGTGAAATATCACAATAAACTATATTTACTTTCGATAAATCGTGTATTAAATAAAAAAAATACAATATAACATACAATTTTGTGTGCAACGAAAATTACGGGTATTTCTATTTTTGTATACTTGTTATTTTTGATCCCAAAGACAGGGATGGCTTTGGTACAGATCCATAAATCTGAACATTAAATAGTCCGACCATTTCAGATAATTTTTGGTTGAAACGGATTCCATGACGGTAGGAACCATTACCGAATAAATGAAACGTCTGACGTTTACTTTTTCCCGCGAGTAACTAAAAATGACAAGCGACTTGAAACATATGTTCACACGCGACGATTCGGTGTAAAACTCGATTAATTCCAGAAATTCTCTGTCACCCCCCAGGATGGATGGATTCTGACCCATGATGATCCGATAATCTGGTAACCCTATCAGTGGTTTTACCGCCTGTGATTTTTAAACCGTCAATTTGGCCCAGCTGTTAAAAGGTTGGGAAGCCTTGGTCTTCATGCTTCAAAACCGAAGGTTTCCTCGTCAGGATAATATTAACTTATTATTTTACTTGCACACCGTTCCAGAGTGGAAAATATTCTCGATAACAGACTAAGGTTTCAATATTTAAACGTTACGTTGTATGAATTATTGGCTTTATCCATATTTAGTGATCTGGATATTCTTATGTTTTTAATCTTTCTCTTTCCCATCTCTCAATTTGGACGGTGGGTTTTAGATACCGCCACCCCGAGAACCATTTATTGGATAACTAACACCTCTGCCATGGTCACTCCAAGTGGGTCGCTACCTTTGGTGACTTAGCAGGGGTGCCCGGGTAAAGTTTTCCAGGGACTTGGCAGCGGGTGGGAAAGGCCGGTTTGGGGAGACCTTTGACCTCTCCAACTGGTCTTCAGATAGATCACGCTGCTGTGGAGGGATGGATTTATACATCCAACACTCTAGAACTTAAAAAGACCCTCCACACAGCATCTTCAAAGATTACATAGGCCTTGAGAGAAATTATTTTAACGGATTAACATACAAAAAAATCACATTCCTCTCCGCAATTCCTTTAGTCTCACTTCGCAGCCAAACAGGAAGATATTTTTTAGGTTCACCGGAATGACAGCAAACTTTTTGACGTATTATTTTTGAACATTGGGCCGCAAGCATGAGCTCGTGGGCCATGGGTTACGGACCACAGAGCTATGTGGAATGACCACAAAACAACCACAAGCCGAATTAATATTATTCGTATTTTATTTCAGTTCACCTCGAACGCGCAATCAGCGTATTTCTTTTTCTTTTTGATTCACTCCACATTTATTAACCTACCGATAATATGACTATTATTTTTACTTACTTAATTTTAATAACTTACATTAATCCGCATGAAGTGTTAATTTTTCACTGGAAATGCCAAAATACTTCAATTTCACCTTGATACAAAAAGTATGCACTTAATCAAGTAAACTGTAAGCAATTTAGAGTGCAATACTTATTTTTTACTCTCCTTGAATGCGAATAAAAAATTGACCCATGTGTAAATTATTTAAACACAATGACCTTATCTCACGATCTTTTAGAATCAATTAAAGTTCTGTAAAGAAAGAAAAAATGCTAATTGCAAAAACATGTGTGTTTCCTTGGAAATTTAATATCGTTATGGGTATCTTACCGCAAGCGCAGCATAATTTGCGGTTTTTGATGCAGTTTTTAGAAAATTTCTATATTGTTTATCAGAAAACAATATTATGTTTTGAACAAATAAATTCTTTTTCTAAAAGAAGTTACAACAAAACGTGTTAAAATGTTTACAACTATTGTATAAAAAAATATTTACAGAACCTCTAAAAATAGCTTAAAGTTCGATTGTATCATTTAATTCTAAATACAAAAGAATTATTAAAATATACTTTATCACCACAACAATGTTGTCTAAACGGCTGGAAAATAAAATTATTTTTAAAAGCATTAAAACAATGCTTAAATAAATAAAAACCGTTTTTCAATATTAGGATATTGTTATCTTATATAAACCAGAACAGAATTCAATTCTCGTCAGTATTCGAGATTGTCTCAGAGCGACCGGACGTCAAATTTTACTAGAAAAAAATGCGGGCACATGAGGAAAGGGGTCACACTAACGGTTTGGCGTTATGTTACGATGTATTATTTTAGGTCCAAGCAGACTTTTTTACTAAAAATTCCGTTTATGTGGCCGATGTAAACAACCAGCGTTCTAAAAAGTTGTAGAGTGGCCCGTTGAGCAGAATCGTATCCCTAGTTTTATTTATTTACGCCCTACATGGCTTTCACATAAATTTATAATTATACAGTTGTGTTAGTTGTAACAATGGTATATCTAACATTCTATCGACAATATTCTCAAGTTGATAACCTAGATCTGGGTTTCCCAAACTTTTTCTGCAGTGCAAACTGTGATTAAATTTTAACGGAACCCTGGGCTTATTTTTAAGATTAAGTAATTCCTAATATTAAAAATTTAAAAAGAAAAGTTATTAAACCCATTATTTATTTAGTATACAAATAAACTATACATATATTACAAAAACAATAAAACGGAAAATAAAATAAAAATACATATATACACAAAAAATGGAATAAATGAAGCACCGATGATATGCTTGGTGTAACTAACTCTAACGCCGTTCTTCCACGTAGCTATTCACAAGCGACGCTACCGCTACCTGTCAAACAAATTTGCTAGTGTAGCACCTAGCGGCGTTTTCAAACACTAATAATAGTATGGAAAATACAGACGAGCGGCGATCGCGTCGCTTGAAGGTAGCTTCATGGAAGAACGGCGTAAGTGAGCAGCTCAGGTATGGGTTTTACATTTTTTTAATTCGTGGAATTTTTTTTAGTTATCAATGCTCGACTATGCAAAACACAATGACTGCTGGTGGCTATTGTTTGGCTATTTCTGGTTACGTGATACAACACCTTCCATCTATCGTACCATTGCTGATGGGGGGAATTCCCTGGGAAATTTTTGAATAATATTTAAATACCTTAATAAGAAAAAAATTTCGACATTGTAGGCAATCAGATTAAATTAATAATCAAGAAAATTGTTACTTTTTTTTTCTAAAATAGTTAATTTATATTTTCGGAAATCATACACCCAATTCTGTTTTAATGTAATACATTGGTTCCAGGAAATGATGTGTAGAATAAAAACGCGTAGAAACAACAATCTAATGTAAATTTGACAGAATGGTTCGCAACATTGAGTAAAAATTGTGTAAAAAAGTATCAAAAATGTACCAGAAAACTAAAAGCGTTCCTTGTTGTTAAAATTAATTTACCACTGGAGCGACAGCGGAATTTCTAACATTTTTCTCCGATTGCTCATGATTTTGTGTTGACGATTTTGAAAATTTTCCACCCAAATTAAAAAATAACATACTTTCGAATTTTAATAGGGAGACATATAAACCGAACACAGTGCTTTCTCGACAACTAATTCATATTCTATATATAAATAATCATCTCATGTCTTTAGGATTTATAAATAAATTACTAAAAAATCGTAAACATTAGAAAAGCATATATTCTTTGGGTTTTTTAGTTTTAAACCGCCGTAGGAAGTTCAATTTTCTGTCCACATTAGATATTTTATATGAAATTTCATGTAAATGTCTAATATATGAACACATTTACAAATATCTATAATAAAACCGAATTTTATAAGTTATGAAGTGTTTCAATGTTTCGTATGAAAAAAATTTCGTCACATTTTCTGGTCGTGGAATGCATACACTTCGTTGTACTAAAATGTAATTAGTAATGCACTTAACAAGAATAACTTACATCACATCACACAAATACATCCATTAACTATAATACACAACAACACTTAACTCGATTAATGCTTTATTTATTGAAAGTAATGCATTTGCAAAAATAGTCATCTCGAACAAATTATTAACCAACAAACACTATTTTGACAATATTAACTTGATTTTTAACCGTTACGGCATTTAAACACTTTAAATATATTAAAAATTTAAGCACTATTACACTGGTATACAGATATGTTAGAAAAATCGACTCAACATGGAAATAATGATATTTTAGAGCATAAAAGCCTGACAGCGCGTCATTTCAAATATTCTCCATCTTAGACTTAGCAATCCGAGAAATATTGAAAATGACCGATATTTTATTTTTCTTGCCAATATATTCAGATAATTATGATCACATAATAATGCGTAATTGAATACCGTATTGTTTTGGCACCTGTCAGTGAAAAACTGTCGGTTACGAGTCATAAGCTACTGCCTACCGTCTAGCAGCGTAGTTGATTGTATCGAATAATTAGTCAAACGAGTTTGATCGAAATCTGATAAGAATCGTATAATCATGAGCTCTTTCAGTAAATGTAGGTAATGTTTCTATCGAAATTTATCTAAAACATGCATATTCAACTTAATAAACATAATTTGAAAGATGCGCATTATTAAGCGTTTCACGTGCAAACCTTACTCAAGGGTACCATCTAGTGGATATTTTTCGCTGGTCTGACTCGACTGTGAGTCTAAGCGTCTTCCCCGTTCTAGGATACCTCATACCTCTCCGCCCCGAAATATTTTTTCGGTCAACGCAAATTAAGCCTTATAGATTTTTGGTTGCTTTAGAAAACCTTAAAAAACGGATTCATGAAAGATAAAATTGTTGAAACTCACATATGTTTTATACTAATACGCAGGTAATAGGTAGGTACCTAAACTTCGTTTGTACATTTATTAAAATAAAAAAATGTATATCTAGTTATTCCATAATCTTTGCATTATTTAAATTGTTCTTTCAATTTTCCGCACATTGCGTCACTTCGAAAACTTCTTATTTTCTCGCTGTTGTGCCCGAGTGGCCTGTTCTCTATTCAATCACTGGCGCTCAGTGTAGTAATGACGTCATATCCGCCTTCCCGCCTGCTAGAACAAGAGATGCCTTATCCTGGGCATCATCACGACGTATTTCTGATGCATCAATCACTTTACTGGATAGATTTCACAGTCATGTTTATTCTATTCGAATACTTACTTATGGTGCAACCAACCATTGAAAACTTGTGATTTAAGCTGTTAAGTTGACAGCTACAAACAATTATTTGAGTTCTGTGTTCAGCTACAATCTTCCCTAAGTTGTATTTTTGAAGTCAAGAAGGAAAAACATAATATTATTGATGTTTTAAAATTTTTATTGTTTTATTTATCGCAGCTGGACAATATTTATGTTTAACTGGAGAAGAAGTACATACAAAACATTATGAATTAGTATGATACTACCGCAACTTAGCGTGGGCAGAGAGGATAGACCGCCATACAACATCATCTCATACATACTCTCTCCAAGGGATTATTATTCCAACTCTCCAGAAGACCTGAATCGAGGACGGCCTTCGTGGTTGAATGGTTAACTACGAATCCAGCGTATGCAATTAAATTTTATTTATAGTGTTATTTCACAATTCTTATTTATTCATTAAAAAATATACATTTATATTATACAAGCTTCTGCCCGCGACTTTGTCTGCGTAGGATTAGTACTTCGAGTTATCTATTTTCTTTTCCTAGGTCCCATCTACGTTTGTACCAAAATTCTTAAACTATTTATTTAAAATATGTTTAATTCTTGATTCGATTCGAAGTATTAAGCGATTACTTCAAATAAATTCACTAATTTAAATATTTTCCAAAATAGAATTTTGATTTAACAATCATTGTTTTGCAAAATGTCATTCTCAAATTTTGTTAATTATTATTTTTTTCAATATATTGAAAATAAATAGCTAGCTTTATAAATTATAGCCTATATGTTATTCTGATGTATGAGCTATATTATTGTAAAGTTTCATTAAAATCCATTCATTAAATTTTGATTTAAAGAGTAACAAACGTACATACATCCATACAAACTTTCGCGTTTATAATATTAGTAAGATAGTAAGATTTTCGGCACGTTCCACAGTGGGCAACCATTCAGAATCGTATTGAATTGATTGAAGTTGCTTTAACCGTATTTTGTAACCCATTTGAAAAACAAGGTAAACCCACCTTCCCTTTTCCCATCTCATTTTTTTAATAAGTTTTTATTCCAGAAAAAGTAAAATGATATTTTCACTTAGGTAGGTACTTAACTAGAATTCTGATTTGCATACTTTTTACATTACATTACATACTTTCTATTCTCCCCTACTACCTCTCACAGGCTCCAGGCAGTTGGGAGCAGTTGGGACTCTTGAGCAGAAGGTACCTACTCACATAAAAATAAAAATATTATTAAAGTATTCAGGATAGATCCACAATAATCTTACCCAATATATCATGCTAATTCGGAAAACCGATTTTAAAATAAACGTCAACTATCTAATAATAAAGCCACAGTTTTGTCATTTGTAAATACTTTGATAAATAATAATAGTTACATTTTAATAAACACTAAACTAACTAAACCAATAGAAAGGCGGATATGACGTCAGTATCTAACGACAAACTTAAGTACTACAATCTACATGTAAATAATATGGATAAAATTTTCAAGATTCCTGTACTTAAACTGTACCTGAGATTATTATCAATTTATTTAATACCAATCTTTGAATTTGCTATACCTGATTATAAATATTAATAATTCATGCCTAATAAGCCAATAACTACTAATAACTAATAACCTTGGTCAAGTCAATAATAATTTCCAGTTGGTACGCAGTTCGTTGCAAGTGCAAATGCACTTATCGAACCGAGGCTGCATACAAACGATAACTGCACGTGGTTTAATTACTGCAGATGATAGATAAGACATACGAAGTTGATCTTATCACTCGGAAGAAGATTATCTTAAAGTCGGGCCTGTCTGGAAGATTTATTTCACACTAAGTCTGATACTGCAATATTACTTTATAATTATAAACCTACATACTTATAAATATATCATTATTAATCTGTTTGGAATGGAAGCAGACCTTAATCCGATGTTAATTTAACTGTGCCGTTACCTACAAACACACCTAATATGGGTAAAACACATAAAAAATATGGAGGTAATCCATTTAATAAAATCACCCTAAACTTTAACGATATCTTTGGGTAATAACCGTAATCTTCGAAGCAATGTGATCAAACGATTTGGAGAAAATTATTCAAGTTGGCCTGTTTCGCGATATCGCTTGCCATTTCCAATGAGGTGAAATAGGCCAAGCTCACATATTAATTTCAGAACAGAAATTGGCCCGGTATATCAAGTCAGTCCGTATCTTCGCTAAGTACGACATTCCTCGCTCAAAGCGGGCTAAATCTGCCGCTCAAGCCTTGATAAGCCGGATAATTGGTTCATTTTTTAGACGCCGAGGCGCTAGCAGTCACATGTCAAATCTGACATCTATGTAAATAAAATAATACTTCCATATCACCGAAATTCACGTTAATTGCCTAATTTTATAATGAATGCTTCTTTCCCCATGGTATGGACTATTATATTCACAGAACGATGACGATGTTATTAATTTATAATCAATCTAAAATCGTCTGGTGGGGGATTTTAAAAGTTTCAAGTTATTTTACTTGCAAGAAGCTGTCATTATTCACTGGGTTTCTGAAAGTTGTGGTCCAGGATCCAAAATAATTCTTCAATATACCTATTGACTCCCTCAACTTAAACACATACAAATCTATTTTTGTTATTTATTTTTGGGGTGTTATGCCGTGTTACGCTTTCTCCTTCTTAATCCAATGTTTCGGACAACTTTACAGTGTCCATCATCAGGGCAGATGTGTACATACAAATAAGCGAATCCCCGTTGAGTTACCCAACCTGACATTAAGTAACTTCCCTTCTCCATTTCTCTCGACACCTTTCGATATTAAATCGAATGTTTATTCCGACTCGAGGTGGCCGGAATATCTCGACGTTTTAAGTGCTCCCAAATCTTCCAGGCCATAAATATTTTGCAGACTTCTCAACACCGCCACTCAGCCAAGTATTTGATAGTCGATAATGGATTGAGAGCTCAGAATTTTGCCCAGACAGTTTGACCAATCCAACGATATAAATAATATTTAAAGTAAGCGATATCAACACTCAGAAGAAACGAGGCATCAGGGTTGTTTTGCATGATGCCACTTTGGCAAAGTGCAGAAGGATTTATTGATTTCTGAAAATCTTCTTACGTATAATATTATTTGTATACAGATTGTATATTGTGGCATTATTGATTGATAAGGTTGATTGATTTGGGTGATTTATTATATTTATTTTTTTAATATTTATAGGTTTTTTTTTTACAATAAATACATAATTTTTACATTTTATACAGTGTAAAAAAATAGATAAGATAGCTTTTCCTCACCATAAGGAGACGAGGCTCTTGTGTTTGGTGAGGGAATTTTAGTTCAATTATATAATATCATTGTGAAACTAAATAATTCAATATGCCAAAAACAAGGGATAATTAAGAAAATGCAAGATTTATCAATAAAGGATTTGAAAGAAATAGTGATTATTATTATTATTTAGGAAATGAAATTAAAAGAATTTGGCATTCTCAGACTAAGAAATAAGAAAGTATACAGATTTAGGAAATGAAATTAAAAGAATTTGGCATTCTCAGACTATAAAAATATTACCATTTGTTATTTCGGCTACTGGAATTATACCTAGCTCTCTCATTAAAAATTTAGGCATATTAGATTTGTCAAAGAATTTGTATATATAAATGCAAAAATCAGTCATTTTAAATACATGTAGGATTACGAAAGATTTTTAAATATTTATATTGAGGGATCAGTAGGATTTATCGGTCAAATTAGGAATTCCACCGAGCCGAATCCTCTGATATGAAAATATCTGGAGTCGGTGAATTATTTTCCCATTTAATAGTCTGGTAGGTTAACATGTTGTTCTTGTATTGTTTTGTATTAATTATACTTATATAATACACTTGCATAGCGTGGATTTACTAGATGATCATTTATATGGAAAAGTGTGTATAAAAGTCTGGTGCGTAAAAAATATGGACTCTAATAGTAGTTTTAGGTATTTTTTTAAAAATTTTGCTGAAATTCCTGAATATTTATAGAAATTAGAAATACTTTTCTTATAAATTTTTAGCCAATGCAAGAATGTAAAATGTGTACTTGCTCACTTTTCTTCTGCGAAGTAGCAGTTTTCGCTTTTTTTACGAGGTCTAATATTGTACTTTGATTGATATTGCTGACGTTGCTGTGCAATGCAGCCAAAACAATTTTTTTTTTTTAACACTTTCTAAAGTTTGATGCATATTAAATGAATATTTGAATAACCTTTATGCACTCTACACATGATGTCCAGCATGCTGGGCTGTTTGCAGAATAGCTACAAATCGCGCAGCCGGTTCTGCCTACTAACGATGCAATTTGCAGCCATTCTGCAAACAGCCCAGCATGCTGGGCTGTTTTCAGAATTTTTCATGTTCTTAAAAATTAATAAAACCCAACTTTAAAACATTTTCACGGCACCTAATCATATTCAATAACAATCAATTTCTCCATTATTTCCGATCTCATCATTAGCACTAATTAAAAATATTTTTGCATACAGACAAATTTTCGATTCGTTTAACAATTTTACACAAAACAAAAAATCTTACCCACCACAGATGACTTCAGATATGTAGGTACTTAAGTACGTCTGAATAATACTCATTCATTTTTATCCTGACTTCTTTGCTCAACAATGGTATCCATTTCATTCCATTGGAAGGTTGAAGACTGGAGGCTGGATACTGGATAGTCTCATATCACCAGCGCACAACTGACACAACATGTGCCTCAGATTGCAGTCATAAGACGTGCCTGTTGCCAGTGTTAGCTGCTTTGCTCTGTTATCTGCTGAGACATTTGATCCGGCACGTCATGTCAGTCGGAACGGCTTGGGAAAGTTGGAAACTTGTCTTATCTGACTTATCTCTCTGAACCACATAATGTGGTGGGTGGTGGGCTCCCGTGTTATGCTTTGCTCCTGATATGAGCTAAAAAAAATACATTGATAAGGTACATAAAAACATCATGAAACGTTCAATACATGAAAACACCGGTTGATGACTGTACTGAACTATCTTGTACATAATTAATTAAACATACCTGTGAGACAAATCCGCCATACAGCACCATTCTACATGCCTCGTTACAAAACAAACGCAGCAGCAATCTTCATTAACCCCAATAATAATAATAATATTTGGATGACTTGTATAGCGCCGTTTTTGTGTATAATCACCTCAAGGGCGCTGTACAAATTTCAATATATTTCTACAATCTGTAACATTGACATATCTTTTTGATCACTGACCATATTTACGAGGAGAATTATGTGAATGATAGGCACATATAAACATTCATTGCGCATACACATCGATTCATTTCTACAATAGATCATCCACCTATCATAGGCACAAATCACTACACTACACGGGTCAACCAGTGATTAATGGACCTATCACAAATACGATATTGCAAGGAAACATATCTTTATGAAATCATACAATACTTCACGTAAATTGTTTATCGCTGTCACCAATGTAGGTACTGTTTTGTTTCTGCAATATGTAAATAGGATGTCACTCAGCCGAGTAATCGACCAACCCCTCATCCTGCCCCTAATTGTCCGATACCAACTGATTTTTTATAATAATAATAATAATAATTGGGTAATTTGTACAGCCCCGTTTTTGTGAGAAATCACCTCAAGGGCGCTGAATATTTTAGTTGAAAGAAAAACTCAAAAATGTCACGGGGGACCAAAATTTCATTTACGTTTATTACTCCAAATAATATCAGGAATCCCCGAATTAAACTAATCAAAAATGACTTATCTAGTTACTATCGACGTTTTCTGATAAATTTTATTTTTTATTTTTTTCTATGAAAATATATTATATTTTAAATAATATCACCATGCTCTAAATAGCACGAAGTTTTGTTGCAGAATCTCAACGTTGAAATCTATAAATATATTTCCACAAAAAATAACTCCTATTCAATATTTCCGCCGAGATATCGCAAATCTGGTGGGTATGATGTTATGGTGTGGTACCTTTTGGTATTAGGTATGTCCCTGTGTTATTGCGAACGAGTATCTAATATTATAATACGTTGTACGTATTGGAAATAATTGTTCCTAACTTCAAATGACGTATAGTGTGGTGGTCACGTTCCTCAGAAATGACGAACAAACTGAAATATTAATCATGGACACAAACGCGCATAGTTTAGTTGCAGATGTTTGTTAAGAGGCTAGACTTTAAACCACACGCGGAACACCCGCGACTGTCATTCTGTCTCGCTCACAATCAGCTCACGCACACTTACAATACATGCGAATGCGAAATGTGCGAATGAGACAACGCTCAAATTTACCTACAGAAATCGCTCGAAAAGGGGTTTATGGAGAATACACTTTTCTACACCGAAACTTTCACGAAATTGAAATTTAAAAAAAAAAAAAAATTTTTAGAAAGAAGAAGCTACGTCGGTAGCTTTTTATAATTTTATAATTCTTTATGAGAGTTGAGTTAGCAGCACTTTTTCCTTAAATAATATTTTTTGATAAATCGTACATGTTTGACAGCGAATGTTTACGTTAATACGAAACGCATCGAAAATTCGAAAACATACCGACATAGTTTTCACCCTCTAGAAGGCAGTATAAAAAAAAATATTCATTTTGTGCAATTTTCGATGTAGAAAAGTGTTTTTTTTCCCGGGCGTCCTTTTTGTATGGGCCGAAAAGCGAAGTCTATCATCTTAAGAGTTGCACATTTACAAATTTAGATCAATGTTTGGATCACTTCATCGGCAAAACAAAGCGTTTTCATCTCTTCTGACAAAGGAGAAGGATTGTTGTCTATGGATTGACAGCGGATTGGTCCAACACATGGTGGAGTTTGCTCGATGAGAAATGGCATACATGTGCGCGAAACATTTGCCTGCAAACGAGGCGTCACGTGCGGTACATCAAGCAAAGCTCTATCAAAGCTCCTTTCAGATCAAAACAAATCCGTACGAAATTATGAAATGCTGTCTGTTAAATTGCCGAACCGTCTTAAAATGGATAATCAAACGAAAAGCCAAAGAAAATGGTTTATTAACACATGGTCTACCCTTTTGCCTAAGTGCTAAATTATGCTTGATTATATTTCGCAATGTAACGACCGAAGCTTTCATTTATCATCTATGCTGTACCTATACGTATAAACCAAATGATTGGAATATTTTGCTGTAAGTGAACTGATCAGAGTATAAAAAGGAAATACATTTATATCACAAATGAATTATGGTATTTTTGGGCTTATAATATTCATTATTTCCGGTTTCATTATGTGTTTGATTATGCATTATTCGAGATACTCGTATATCAATCGAAATCGTTGATTAATAAATAGCGATTAATAATAATTATTAAAGTATTCATTAATGTCAAATGTGGAATATATCTACTTCATTTGAATATTTAAAACAAAAATTTAAATCTTCTTTGAAAAATTATGTATCTGGAAATTTTTCGTTCATTTAATCAACGTATACATACCTATAATCTTATTTTAAATTATATTCAGGATGGTAATATAATACATATTTGACGCTATTTTGCTATATAATCATTTTGGTGTCATATTTAATTAAAAGTAATTCCCAGTATATTTGTTATTAGTTATTATCCATCCCTAGGCTTAGCAGATGACAGGAATTTTCCTGACAAGTCCGGAATTTTAGCTGTCTGTCAGGGAAATAGGAAAAATTGGAAATTGTCAGGAATTTTTAAAAAGAAAGAAATATAAGAAAAATGTTTAAGTATTTATTAAACAGTTTAAGCGCAAAACATTAAAATAAAAGAAAAAAATCTAATTATTAAATTGTTTCATTCATCTAAACCGGCTCGTATTTTTTATTGCTAGATATTGCTTTCAGCAACTGCAGGTCTTTTATAATAATTTTAATTTTTAGAAACTCTTCACATGATGTGTTCTTCAGATTGGACGGTGACAACAGTAGAGCCTTAACAGAAACTATGGACAGTCTATTTCTCTCCTTTGTCTTTTCCTCACACGCATATTCAAGCCCACCGCGAGTTTATAAAATTAGATATTTTTGCTGCCTCCGGGTGGGTACCTACTACCTACCTACCACGAATTCATATACCACTGAAACAAATGCCAGGAAATTTATTGCTTAGTCAGGGATTTTGGCAGGAAAACTCATTTTCGGATCTGGTAAACCTACCCTTGACATCATCAATGTGTACCAACTTGTAAGCAAGAAATTATTTATTTAGTTATAAAAGCGCTACTTGGGGGTACCTATAAACTCTCCAAAACGGAATGATTTTACCTAAAATGTAAATTATTGTCGTTAAAATTATTAAATTTTATAAATAATTGACCAATTAATTTACTAAAGTATGCAATCCAAGAAAAGCTTTATTATAAAACACTGACAATTGAGGTGGTAAATTGCTATGTTTGCTTTTGAAATGACGTACAGATTGCTATCTTTGCTTTTACGTAATATACGTGTGTACAATATGTGTACCTATGTAATATTGTAAGTAGAAAGAAAGACAGCAATCTGTATGTCATTTCAAAGGCAAACATAGCAATTTGGCCGAAATGGAGATTGCTGCCTTTGATTTTACACATCTCAATTTAAGTACCTGCGTAAAATAAATATATTTATAGATTAAAATTTTTCTGTCGTATTATGGAACAGTGCAAAACAAATTACTATTCCATAGATCTTCGTTTTTATTGTCTTATTATCTACTCTCCAAGTCCATGGGTTGGTTAGCAACTATATGTAGTATGGTCACCAGATGCTGAGGAAATCTGTACCCGGAGCACAAGCCAGTCAGTATTACCAGCGGCACGTGCTACAGAATCTACAGATGAGACTAAACACTGAGAACATATTATTATAAAGAGAAGAGGAAAGTGACTCATCATCCGAACAACCGCAGCCCATCGCATTAAATAAATATTTTCAGGCTCGTTAATTGTCGCAGATGTATTCACTTTGTATGTCGGTTTTTGGTATTTTGGTGTCTAGGCATTTGAACCAAAGCATACTTTGAAAGCCGACATTTGGCAGTTATTGTTTTGTTAGTTATTGTATTAACTGCAAAATACTGCTTTTAACTGCACCAAAAAACAGAAAATATTTATTTCTTCAAACTTCGCAAAATCACTTTGTGGCGTCATTTTGAATTAAATTAAAACAAATAACTTTGTTTAAACCACTAATATAATCACAATTACCTACATGTTTCAAAACCGATGGTTTCTTCGTCAGGGTAGCAATGACATAGTAATGTCATTACTACCCTGACGAAGAAACCATCGGTTTTGAAATATGTAGGTAATTGTGATTATATTAGTGGTTTAAACAAAGTTATTTGTTTTAATTTAATAGAAAATATTTAATTTCATTGGAATAAATAACCTTTGAAGATTATTTATACCCTTGTATAACTTTGTAATCATGCAAAAAAGCTGCCAAGTTGGGAATAATATTGTTAATTTTAAAATTGAAATATTAGCTCTACAAAAATAGGGTTCAAACTCAGATAACAATAGGTGAGTGTTAGAAATTAGAGGTTAAAGGTTAGAGCCGTTGTCCAGGTAAGACAAAAATTCTGGTTTTATTTCCCAGTTACGACCGTTACCTTTATTATTTTCTGTATCTTGTTATGTTTTATAGTATTATTTAATTCTTTAACGATTAAATATAAACATCTAGTGGTGATGTTTGGGCACTTTGCTACTTCACAAGTTTTTTTATAAACTTTAATCCTTCGTCCAAAGCTGGTCAGATTTTTGATGGGGGTCGACATTTTGTTGTCCGTAAATATTTTTCGTATTTCGGATATTTACGGTATCACTAATGATTTGCTAATTTATGTAGCGGCATTAAAATTATATTAATTGAAGGGTTCATTAAAACCAACAAAGATTAATCGAGGTGTTAAAAGTAATATGGTATTAATATATCTGCAGAAGTGACGGACTGTAAAATGATTTAGCTTTATAGCTTTCAGGGACGTCTGTCAAATGAGATGGAGCAAATAAAGATATTATGACGATAAGGAGAGCAACTCAGACAGCAGCTCAGTTTCACGAAGCCGAAAAATATTTTATTTCAGAAAACTATCATGTATTCTTCTTCTTCTTCGCCTTGTCCTATTCGGGTCAGGGGCCCATTGCATCGATAGGGCTCCTTCATACGTCCCTGACTTGCTGACTGATTGTTCGGCCTCCGTCCATGTCAGACCCATCCTCTCCTCGCACAGTTTCTGGAGTTGCTTCGCTAAACTGTGTCGGAGTAGATGAAATAAGGCCAGAAATGTTAAAAGCTATGGGCAACCAAGGCCTCGGGTGGTTAACGGGAGTTTTCTCAGTGGCTTGGACACCTAAAGCCCGGAAGACAGGAATTATAGTCCCAACATTTAATAAAGGGACCAGAAACTGTGCTCCAACTATCGATGAATAATAATAATATTTGGATGACTTGCATAGCGCCGTTTTTGTAAAAAATCACCTCAAGGGCGCTGTACAAATTTCAATACATTTCTACAATCATACTTCTAACTACACACAACATAAAAAACCTATGGCTAAAACATTGCAACCACCGGTTCTTCGATCAGCGATACAAAACTATATGTACAATGCATCTGACCAATCAACGCGATCTGGCTAAAAATGTCCATGCATTTATTTACTTTATTGCGTTGCAGCCCGTCATGTCGCTTACTAATGAACTCTACTTGACATTAGTACGAACACGGTTTGGTGAGTCAAATAGCGAATTACTCGCCACTCGACTTACTACTTGTCAGGTCAGAACAAGGCATTAGTGCTGATTGTAGTGCTTCGCTGAAAAGTTCATAAATGACTGAGATCAAAAAAAATCGGAAGCGTGAACTGGACGTGTGCGGAGTTCATCCGATCCGATAGTCTGATCACATAATCGGAAAGTAAAATCAGACATGTGCGCCCGGCCTTAAAATAACAATAAAAAAGTGCTTCATTCAGTAGGTGAGTTTGTCTTCTGAAATGCAGAAATTCTGATGATAGTGTAGTTTATTGGTCTAAATGGAACCGCTTTGAATATTAACTTTAGTGCGGTGCAAGTCGGTAGTGTGTATTTTTGTTTAAACTCAACCTTGTTATGCATAGAAATTATACATATATTAAGAACCCACTCATTATCATTATTTGTTAAATACATTTTATGCTATCTGCAGCTCTAAAACTGTTTTTTTCTATATTTCTATTGTATAACTCTATACTTTTACCTACCATCTTTATTTCTATGTACCATGTGTAAAACCTATTAATGTTTTCTTTGATATCTAAGCACACCTCTATGAACTAAAACATAAAAATTGTAAATATATGTAAAAGCCCACAAGGGCGTTAATGATTAATAAAATAAAAATAAATAAAATAAAATTAGTTAACATTCCTCTAATCTCGAAGAGACGAATCCTCTGGAAGGTCTGGAGTGATCTTTGAGAAATGAGCAATTTATAAGTCATTCCTTACAGGACGTTCCAGGACAGTGATAAAGGACTATGAAATATGACGCTGTTATTATAATTTATTATTGTTACCACAGTTCCAGACTGGTGGCTTTCAGATAATAACTCATTGCACGTCTGATTTTCATGTCTTCATTAAGTTTTCATGACTGACTGGCGCCGAGGGTTTACGTCCGACTTCGTTACTGCTCCGTGTTTTGTTATCCTAATAAATAGAGTAGTTAATACTTCAACTAACCGCAATGTGCGAAACTAACTTTCTGACGAAATCGTTATTTTGAGAAATTTACAAAACTTACTGCCCTTTGCTTATCCTGGTCAACAAATAACGACTATTGAATTAAATTTAAACAATACGTAATTATGACTTATTATTATACGAAAATGGAAATGAGGAAGTGGAACTCCACCCTCTAATAATAATAATAATAATAATTGGATGACTCGCATTGCGCCGTTTTTGTGAAAAATCACCTCAAGGGTGCTGTACAAATTTCATTACATTTCTACAATCTTACTTCTAACTCCACACTAGACAAATGTAAAAAACCTATGGCTAAAACAATGGATGCAAATCCACCGGTTCTTTGATCAGCGATACAAAACAATACGTACAATGCATCTGAACAACTAGCGCGGTGCTGTCTAAAAATGTAAAAGTATTTTTTTATTTTTTTATGAAAATGTACAGGACCATACTTACCTGGTAGGTCACTTGAGATTAAAGTTAAAATGTGTTTATTTATATACAGTTTGCGCGCAGAGGATCTACTTTCACCGTCTGTATTGCATTTCCACTGCATTCAGTCTTCTATTATAATCATTTATCCTCACAGAATTTTTTTTTTTTACATAACTCCTGTTGGTGGGCAAACGCATTCGACGCCAAGGCACAGACAAAACTCACCCCATGAACCCGGGAACCTATTCTACGTCACCAAACGTAGCGAACCACTTCTCGTGACCTATTGCTGGGGTGTTAGTTATCCAATAAATGGTTCCCGTGGCGGCGGTACCTATGTTTAACAAAAACGAAATGGACCACCTGAATGTCTCAACCTCCAGTACCCTACAATAGATCAACACCAATATTGACCAACAGTCAGCTGCCAATTAATTTTGTGCCCATATATTATCTACTGATAATTTGATAATTTGACATCGCTGATGTGGTGATGTCAAAGAGTTCCTCATCTCATCGAGATATTTCCTGCTATCTCTTTGAAAAGGGCTTTAAGAGATGTAGTGATTTACAAACGCGTGTGGGAGATATTTAAGACGTCGGTAAATCAAAACATAACGCGTTAAGTGTCATAATTATTGTCGGTAATCTTCTGGGTTTGGGGTGCTCAAACTATTCGTGTATTTGGTGAATGTATTTATGCGTCGTCTGTAAATTCATCATATAGAGATAGAGAGTATTGTCAAATAATATTTCATATTATGTTATTGAAGTAGGCAAGGAAACTATAAAACCAAAACCAAGAAGCATGTCTCAAAAGTAATGATCTGATATAATGAGATCAAACAACTACTAGAAAAACTTAACAAAAGTTTTACAAGCTAGTCAATATGTATAAAGTAATATTTTATAGCTTTCATATTTCATTCCACCAATTTTTGAAACCAATTGCAACGAATCGTGAATTCGAGAATCTAATTGAAAATTGAATGGGAAACTATCGCAGCAATCTTTGGAAACAATGCAAGTTTACCCTATTCCCGCAAAATAATTGGATTCCCAAAATCAACAACTTTTATAATATTACTAGCGCAGACCGGTGAAAATCACGAAATATTTATTGGGGTGGGGGGGGCAAGGTTTTAAAACCTATATAAAAAAAATCTGAATTTACAATACGTCGAGAGAATTGTGCCAAAATTTCAATTAAATCGGAGCAAAACTAACTAACCGGCCTTTTTCGATTTTCAACCGGATATGTGAGTATAAAAAACTTTAAATCGATTTTCTCGCAAACAAATTTTTGAAGTTCATGAACATCATAACTCAAAATCTACTTAGTCGATCCTTTTGAAATTTTGTACACTATTTCTTCTCATAAATCAACGGGTAGTCAGAGAGAGTTTTTTTTAAACCATTTTTTTTTCTTGTTTTATAATAACAAATTCACCGAAGTTTTTTGGAAAAAAATCGTTTTTCACATCAAAATGATGCCAAAAATAAAAAAAAATCGAATAAAAAACTTCGTCTGAATACCTAGGAAAACATGTTACCTTTTAAATGAATTTCGACTTATTTGTTTCGGATGTCCGGTAACGAGTTGTGATGTTCAACGCATAACAACCTTTTTTCGAGGCGGCTCCGGAGATTCGCACTCACGGACTTATTTTTATTTGAATTTTTTTTTAAAGATTCGTAAGATCTGATGTTATACTATAACCTCGAACGTGTATATGAAATAAATAAACCAACATAACTCATATCTCAAAAAAAAATCATGAAAAGATGCCTTTTTTCGCATTTAAAACCTTACCCCCCCCCCCCCCCTCTCCCCTTAAGGATCGAGCCAATAAGTTTCTATATCGACAGAATTAAATACTACTAAAAGTATTGTTAAAAGCTTGAGTAGGTGGGTAGGTTGTGTAGGTACCGTTTTTTAAATGGATCTTTTTGAATTTAGATTTGGTTTTCGTGAATGAATTAATGCAAATCTTGTAACTGATTTCTCTAATTACCTATACGTCATCATTTAAAAGCAAAAAAAGTAGCTCCGGTCCGAGATAGATATTTGACATACCTTTTTATTACAAAAATAATTTTTCAGTTTGGTTGGGTATTTAGGCCTCAAATCCAAAACTACGTTTTGTATGAGACCGCCCGCCCAGGCCGTGGGGGAATGGAACCTCTTAAGGGAGTGGGGAATGGAACGTCAGAGAAAGAGGGACATTGATAAGTACTTAAATACCTGCCTATTCAGATCTCGTCACTAAACACAGCTAAAACAATTTCAAGGAGCGTTTCGATTCCGAATGATGGCTTTTTAGCATGGCCGTACAGATAGTAGGTATCTACCACTATGGTATGAACATGAACAAGTCTGTAATAAAAATCATCTATCTTTATACCTTTATTATGACGTCATGCGCCATAGATCCAGGGGCATATAATTTAGCAACAATATCTCCTGATGAAGACACGCGCGGGTCACGTGGTCCAATTAGACATTATTGACAGTGGCCCCGCTCACGTGTCACGTCACGTGGCCTCCGTGACGTCACAGCATTAATGAATGTAAAAGTGCAATATACTTTGAGTGCGGGGTGTTTGGGGTAGCGGGTACCGGGTGATGTGGATTCTTGTTATTCTATAGAGAACAAATAGCGGGAGGTTAACTAGATTAGGTTGTAGTTTGAATCGTAGAAACGATCCTGCCTAATGAAGTCAAGACTTCAAATTTGGATAGGGGATGATTTTTGCTGAAAAGAAGGGGGATGCAATGTGCAAAGGAAAGTGCATACTAATACTACCCATTTTAGTTAGTACCTAAAAGACTTTTAAGCACTAGTCTTATTACCACAGTATCTGGGCCTAACTTGGAACAAACTCCCTCCGGAACTAAGATGCATAACAAGCCCAACAGAATTTAGGTCAAAACTAAAAACCTACTTCTATTTTCTTATTAGATGAATATCATTCGAAGCCTTCACAGCAATCGGTCGCTTAACGAGAGACTTTTTGTTATTTCGGCTACTGGCATTATACCTAGCTCTCTCATTAAGAATTTAGGCGTATTAGATTTGTCAAAGAATTTGTATATAAAAATGCAAAAATCAGTCATTTTAACGTAGGATTACGAAAGATTTTTTAAATATTTGTATTGAGGGATCAGTAGGATTTATCGGTCAAATTAGGAATTCCACCGAGCCGAACCCTCTGATATGAAAATATCTGGAGTCGGTGAATTATTTTCCCATTTAATAGTCTGGTAGATTAACACGCTGTTCTTGTATTGTTTTGTATTAATTATACTTATATAATACACTTGCGTAACGTGGATTTACTAGATGATCATTTTTATGGAAAAGTGTGTGAAAGAGTTTAGTTATTCCTATGGGGAAAACTAAACCCTAAAAGACTGGTGCGTAAAAAAAAAGAAAAATATAAAAATATTACCATTTGTTATTTCGGCTACTGGCATTATACCTAGTCCTCTCATTAAGAAATTAGGCGTATTAGATTTGTCAAAGAATTTGTATATAAAAATGCAAAAATCAGTCATTTTAAATATCTACATGTAGGATTACGAAAGATTTTTTAAATATTTATATTGAGGGAACAGTAGGATTTATCGGTCAAATCGGAACCCTCTGATATGAAAATATCTGGAGTCGGAAAATTATTTTCCCATTTAATAGTCTGGTAGAAAAGTTGGTGTATACTTTTTCATGATGCCTTTGCCATAACTCACTGTTCAAACGTGTTAGTTCTTAAGATACCAGAATAGTGCTTGGGTAGGTCATAATAGTAAAATGATTTTTTAAATTGAAACTGCGAGAAATGACGTTGAAATAGTTATCAACGCCATCTTTTCAGCGCGATCAGACTTTTAAACAAGTACTTTTTGCCTATCTTCTTCTTTTTTTTTGGATGGAGACTAATGATTTTAAAAAACTATTTATTTTTATTAGAATGGATTTCATAGGAAGATTTTTATTTGCTCAATTGATGCGAACCAAGCCACTTATGGGAAAGGAACGAAGCAACTACAATTATGTTAGAATTGTTAATTATTTATTTATTTAGGAAAATCAACAGCTTATTTACATCTATTACAAAAAACTTAATAATAAAAATAAAATCCAATTACAGATTTTCACATAACTTAAAATTGTAATAATAATAATAAAAGTAAAAAAAAAAACTAAGGGTCCTGTACCCGTGGGCTGACGTATTTACAAAAAATACAATATTGTAAATATTAGATAAAAAATAATAGAAGATGTAAGAACACAAATAAATAACAATTTAAATGTAACTAATCTACTAATAACCAGCTAAATTTTAAAACATTATGTATTATAAACTTATCTTCATTACACAAAAGCAATAATAACAATACATAAATAATAATAAATGTACAAAATACCTATATATTATACCTACAACTAAAGTGAACAAATGTGTATAAATTGGATGATAAGTAACTGAAAAGGATTCACAGCAACAACATGATAACTTGTAAAAGGAATTTTTAAAATTATTTAATGTTAGCTATGGCAAATTTTGTAAAGTTTCTTAAATTACACGAGAATATGTCCAAATCATTAAATATATTACAGGCTCTGAATATAAAAGCATTTTGTCGGAGATTGGTAGAACATTTATTAAGATGGAAAAGTGATTTTTCTCTAGTTCTAACGCTCGGGACTTTAAAATTAATTTCAGACAGAAGGGGAGAACAATCAATAAAGACATTGATAATTTTATGGAGATATATTATATCTGCGGACTCTCTTCTAGTTTTAATGGCTTAAGTCCATAAAGGTCCATCAAGCTGTTTACGTCAAGGTAACCAACATTTAAGATGATCCACTAGTCCTTGACTCATTCGGAATCGGGCGGAGCGAACGATTTTTGGGCGTTTACCAATAAAAACCCTAATCTCTAGCAAACAACAGTGTTTTGTTATTCCGCTAGTATATTTTTAAAGATCGAAGCGCCGCGTAGACTAAGACATGTCCGTTTGGCCCGGGCTCTGGGCGTAGAATGAGCGACGGGCTAAAATCCTTCTGTACATGGCATAAGGATGAAATTCGCACTTACAAATTCGTTGGTTACCGCCTATTTTTATTCACTGAAAAGAAACGTCGCCAAAATGCACGTTTTATTTTATTTTGTGAAGTTCAGATACAAATATTAAAATGTTTTCCGATCACTTTATAAGAAACTTAATTAGCTACATTATTCAATAAAACAACACCAGAAAAAGGATTTGTAAGTAGGAGATTTTTCACTTTTAACCATTTTTTATAGGTCAGACGCATAATTTTTTTCTAAGCTTATTAAAAAGCTTATCAAAAAAATACTCGATCACTTCAAAGGCCAAGATGTGTTCTACTCACAGTATTTAATTGAAGCATCTATATTATTTCTAAGCGATCAAATTTTCAAAACTAATACACAAGATTTTATACGATTTTGCATTTTTCCGCATGTCTTCACCTTAACTTGAAATTTAAATGATGAACAAATTTTCTTTGGATGGCTTCAATGAGTTGTATGTAAATATTATATTGAGGATTCCATATGGGAGAAGCGAATTCAAGATGACTGGGAACATAAGAAAAATACAATATTTTAAGAGTTTGGATATTACTGAATTCTTTTCCAATACGGAATAAGAATCCTAGCATTCTAAGGGCTTTCTTAACAATCATATTAATATGTGTTATAATATAGAAGAAGCATAAGGAAGACGTGGCACGATCAAGTGAATCAGATACTTGAGTCGGGCCATGTCAAGAGTCAGAATAATAGAAGAGAATGTATGAGATTATGTATGAATGTGAATGAGGCAAAGAGTGTGTGCCAAGATCGAGTTTTTTGGCGGTCCGTCCTCTCTGCCTACCCTCCGGGGAAACGGCGTGATGGTTAGTTAGTTAGTTTGTTAATTAGTTACATAATATTATGTAAGCATATTACCATATAAATATAATTGCATTATGATTTTGACACTAACCTCAAAATTTGCTTTATAAATAATACACCTATTACATTGATCCATTGTACCTACATGGATGCCTATCGACATTATTAATTTGCTAAAATATTAATTATTATAGTCTTCCAAATAATGTTTCAATTCCGTCAACATTGTAAAATAACAACAATGAAATATTTTAAAAACAAACGATACCTTAGGTTCATCCGCTCAGTCTTTATTCAAAACTAGAATAAAAAATGAGAACACTGTTGACGCTATGGACTGGTTCTGAAACCCGTGACGTTAGAGTCAACAGATTCAGTCGTACCAACCAAACAATGTGTTTTGTTCATTTTTAATTAACGATTTTTTATAATTTGTACGTATATGTACAATAAAAGTTATGTGTTTGAATCAAAGTATTTAACCTACCTACTTATAAATTTTAAGATTTCAGAGGAAATTTTGGTTTTGATTTATTAAATATAGAAAATTAGAAATATTAAAAACTTTTTCGGAAGCGAGATCTACTACTGTTCACATAACTACTAGTGTTTTATATTATTCTGATGCATGCAATAAAGCTGGAATCAGACGATTCACTCGAGGGAAGGTTTCCGCCATGTTTTTTCGGCCTAATCGTCCATTTTGTTTCATTCCATGTTCACACGGCGCTATAGAAATAAGCGTTCACTCGTCCATTCCGACCACAGCGTCGCCGAGCGAGGTCGACCGCGCTGGAATTCGTTTTTTTTCCAGCGCGGTCCGGACCGAATTTTAAGGAAAAACATGTCAGATGCATCGATTTTTACGCAATTTTGTTGACACAATTAAATAAAAATAAATAAAAAAACAGTATTTTGTCGCCTTATAAACCTTTTTATTTTTTATGGCATAATAACACAATTTGATTTCACTTTTTTATTACGAACATTTTCCTACAAATTAATAATCTTACATATATTAAAAAACATATAAAATACATGGATAATAAGGGAGACCCAAAAATTTATATGAGAGGTGTTCCCAAAAGCAAACAAATTAGCCGAACGAATACCATTTTGACGTTTTGCGTGCGATTTGATAGCATCCTTTCAGGGTTCTTCCCGTAAAGGACGCGAGACAAACTGATTGAGAGTTCACTCGGTGTTCAGACGATTCACTTTGCTCTCTTCCGCGCGCATGCGTGCGCGAGTGAAGGATGCCGAAGGAAAATATCCAACATTGTTGGATCGGTTCACTTGAAGATTTCATTCGGCAGTGTTCGGCACTTTCGATTCATTTCATGTTCAGACGTGTCATTCCGAGTAAACTAGGCCGAATGAAATGCGGAAATGAGCGATTAGTGAAACGTCTGAATGGCGCTTAACTGCCCAACGTTTTCCTAGCTTGTTTACTCGGCAGGGTAAATATTACAGGCGGCGCGTGTTCACTGTTTAGGTCCGCCAAGTCTCACGCCATGCAATGAGTTTTCCCCTAGCCGCTAGCCCCTTTGGTCCCTAGGCTCGTAGCTTGCATTATTCATTTGCATTGCCCAAGGGAAATTTTAGAGAGAATAAAAAGGACTGTTGAACACTTTTCTAAGCAGTTACAGTTTATCCATATAAATATTCTTTCGGATATTTACCAAAAATGAAAAAAAACTTGAATTATTATTATTTATTGCCTACGTTCACTAAGCTAAAGACTTTTACCACGTACAATTTAACATACTTACCTAATCACTTGTAATAAAATGTACTGTTTATGTCTAAATAAATAAATATTTTATCTTATAATTTTTACTTGAATTTATGAAACTTGAATAAATTAAAAATAATAAATTTAAAATTTATTAAATGAAAAGTGACATCTTGCGATGCTTTTTATAAGCTTGGATCGATAAATATAAAATTATTCATATTCCTTATCTTGGCCGTTGCCTCACATGGGTCTTGTGGCGCAACGGATAACGCGTCTGACTACGGATCAGAAGATTCCAGGTTCGAATCCTGGCAAGATCGAAATATATTTTTTAATTTTTTTAAGCTTTATCGTTATTTTTTATTTTTACTGATAGTTATAAACTATTTATTTTGGTAGTTATTGCGATATTTAAGTTTTAATTTGAAAACAGATGTTATACGATAAAATGTCGCTTATATTTTTTTCTATTAGAATTATTTTCAACTCAACTACCATAACGAACATTGCTGAATTGGAAGGCAGCAAAATAAATCATCACACCACGCATGCCTATTTAGAACATATAATTATTATTATCTACTTATTGTATCTACATACTAAAATATAGTATACGTACTGAGTGCAACTTGAACTGTCAGGGTAGTTGTGGTTGGTGGAAGGCTATACGGGTTGTTCTGAGGACTGAGGACCGTGGGCTAGAGAGATGGGGATGAAGTGTAGGGGAGTGCCCGCTCATGACACGGCGGTGGCCGATCAATAAGTCAAGTCCCGGGGGACAGAAGGGGGAGGGGGAGGTTTTCCGGAGGGTTGAATGTCGACTGTACTGTGAATTGTAGTAGCTGGTGTAACTACGAACGTACCCTGGAAAACGATGGATTTTCTTTATGGTATGAAAAAGTGTTATTGGTATGTACCTATATTTATTTTTACGGGCGACTTTTTTTTTTACATTAGGTCCACATGTGCTGTGTGTAGGGTATTTTTAAGGAAAGGAAGTTCTGGTAAGGAAAAAGATATGAGGGTTGGGTAGGAATCTGGGGTTCAGTGTGTCTAGATCATCCGCCGCCAAGACCTAGATAAACCTTACCCCATGAACCCGCGCACCCCTGCTAAGTCACCAAACGTAGTGAACCACTTGGGGTGACCTATGGCAGAGGTGTTGGTTATCCAATTAATGGTTTCCGGGGCGGCGGTACCCATTTCCGCCTCCCAAATTGAGACTGTTTCTCCTCCTAAACGCACCATTTTACATTATGTAGATTTAAAAAATGTTCTTTGTATTTCAAGAATGTGAGGTGAGTTTTACTTTGTTATCTTTTTGCCTACGTTTTTTTGTTGTTTTTAATTTGTTTATGTACATAATAATATGATAATTATGTAAATAATAAAAATAATTGACTGAGCGTAGCTAAGTCCTTTTTTAACTCAAATGTTTTGCATTTCGTCTTTCTGTAAATTTGTTTGTACCTTCGTTCCGTTTCCGGTTCAAGATAGCGGAAGTTTTAAAGACAAGATTCTTTTTTCAAACATGAATAAGTCTTATTTATTTGAATATTATTATTAGCAATTTGTCAATATAATTGTAGGTACCTACGTTCCTGAAGAAAGTTTGAGAAATGAATTGTCGTTGAGGTATATTACATTTAGGGCCAGTTGTTTCGGAAAATTTCACGTATGAATTTCCTTAAAACCGTCATTCACCGAAAAATTGGGTTATTTCAACCTCCGTCAGAAGAAATTTCAACGAAAATTTCATAGGACTAGTTGTTTTGGAAATTATCAAGTGTGAATTTCCTTCAAATCGTCAATCACCGAAAAATGGATTGTTTCAACTTCCGTCAGAAGAAATTTCAACGAAAATTTCATAGAAATGTTTCAAAAAATGAAAATATATTTTTTTCATTTCAATTTTGACACGCAATCACGTCTTCCTTAATTTCAAATAGGAAATGGGTTGTTTCAACTCGTATTCCACTAGTAATAAATTATATGGCTTGATGGGTTCTTTAACACTTTGATGTTTAATTTTTTAAATATGCACCACAGTATTTTTAAATATGGATTATAAGCAGTTTATTATTTGTGAAAATGCGTTGAATATCATCAACACGAGTTATTAGCGGATATTTTGCCTTTGCATAAATTGAATTATTGAATTATTGAATCAAAATGGCAAACTTTACGTTAAATTGGCGTTACATTATTATTATGGGCATGGGCAGAGTATTTTAACGAATATCTGATAAAAGAAAAAAAGAAAGCAAACAGTTTTTTCAATCAGAAAAATCGTGCTCAAGTCACATTCAGTATATTTGCGAGGCTTGTCTTTGTAGCTGATAAAAATATCGTATCTCCAATACTTTCAAAGGAATCTCTCTCCTATTTTGCCTAGGGGTTGTTTCCTAGTATTAGCTACAGAAGAAAAATGCTTGGTAAGCTTTTAAAAGCTTTTTTGCGTCCATATTTGAAGAAGAGACTCGTGATATTGAGTTTTTTTTCACTTTAGCACGAACCAACGTATGTTGGTACCTCCGTAAAACATACGTGTGGTGATCGCTCGTTACGATTACGGAGATTTATACCTTAATTTATAACATGGGAGGAAAACAATAATTGGGCATCGGTACTGTTTTTTGTTTATTGACACATTGTTACAAATTATAGGTAGGAAGATGATGATAAAGACGAGATGTAAAGCTCTCATTCATATACGAATGTCTCTTCATGCTTTTAGATATACGTTTATCATAATATGTAGGTACTAATGTAGAGTGGAGTCAAAACATATATTTTTAATTATTAGATGTAGGCATCATTTTCAATTGCTCGTTTTGCTGGGGAAATCATCAGTTTAGATATTCTCAGGCACTATAAACGAAATAAGAGTTTCACGATTTTTCATACAAAATTAATCACTTGATGTTAAAATTATTAAAACCAAATTTAACAGTAATATGGTAGCTACGTTACTAATGCAAATTAAAAAAATTACATAACACAAATTATAATTAATATCTACTCGAAAAACGTTATTACCGAACGTTAAAAATTACATTTCGTGAAAGGTGTGAAAAACAGTGTTTTAAATTTTGAATGTTATTTTACTGGTGCAGGAAACTTGATAATCACATTTTAAAAAGTATTTAAGGAACCATTTTGCATATTTATAAACGGTTGTTTTTAAATTGTTCGTCAGATTTTTAACAACATAAAACAATCTTTTGTGCAATAGTGCCATATATTTATTTTATTTTATGAACCAGAATTATTGTAAAACTCTAATTTAATTATTTTAGGTCACTAATTTGAAGAATATTGTGATGATAGCGCGTTGGAAAATATAAATCAATTTAACTTTCTGAACGAACCTTACAGTAGCTATCTTAAAGCTCATAATATTTCACGTGAATGGGTAATTATGTGGAAAAAATAAACAGGAAATTAAAAATTCGTTAAGTATTTATCTCGTGAGTTCAGATAAGAAGTGACACATCATATTTCTTTTGGGACGAGTATTTTTATGAAAATTAAAATCTCGTGTTTTTAAGGCAAGAAAAATATTCCCGAATATTTATTATGAAGCTAATTTTTTATTACTTGTACTCGATTGTGTATATTATTTGCTGAACTGAATAGGAGAGATGAAAGATTTGGGCGTAAATTAGGTAATATTTACAGACAGAGAAGCCAAATCTACATTCCCTTCTTCATTTAAATAGGGCATCTTCCGAGTAGCGACATAACGACAACTACTGATAGATGTGTTGTACTCTCTCCCTCATTCTTAAAAACTAATATAAACGGTATAAAAAAGGTTTTAATGAGATCTCTTAACTTTTGCCTAGGTACTTTATCAGACAATCAAACGGTTTGTGGAAATTGCTTTAGACAGAAATAAACAAAAACAAAAAATTTCGTTCTTACAAATTTCACCCCTTAGATCAGAAGTCATATCGCAGGGGAAATAAACCTTTTCGCATCATGAATTATCGATGCTTCTCAATCCCTCTGATGGCTCTGCCCTTCATCTTCCCCTCCCCTATTTCTATTTGTAGCCGGCGTAAGTGAGTTATGATATATTCATAGGCAGGAGCGATTTTTATCCGTGGAGTGCATAATCTAATATCAGATGCGCGGAGATTGAAGATGGAGATCAAACAGCTGCCATATTAATGATGACATCTGTCAGAATTTATTTGAAGAAATTGCGCTTTAATGACTGCACGAATTATAGGTATTTATCATGACAGTCACATATCACACATTCTAACAGAGCACAAAAATGTTTAAAAGATGTCAAAAACTTGTTCTTGTGGCTTGACAATACCAAAAAAGGTATATAATGCTAATATTCGTAGATATTCAAAACATATCGGTGAAAAAAAAAAGTTTGTGCATTATGTAGGTATAATATAAGTATAATTTTTTGACTTTGAATTTTCCTTTTTTCACAGTCCTCCTTACTAGGGTTTCCTGTTCTGAGGCGGCCTGTTGTTTTTTAAACTTTTGTATTTAGTTTTGAATTGTCTTTAGATCGTCTTCATAATGTTTGTAAGTTGATTATTACTTTAATCTCTCAGCCATGTTTTGACTTTTATTTACAAAATACTCATTTCCTTTATTTTTTTGTTTTGATTTGGTAGAGCAGTGAACAATTTCATAGCATGGAATTTATTATTGCTCTGTCCAAAGATGTGCTCAAACTTGGAGTAACCAGGATATTTTCGCTTATTGCCCTGGCTGAGTATTTATGTTGGGCAGTTTCAGTTTAAATTAAATATTTTTGAATAAAATTTCTGTACATTGTAGACATGAAAGTTTTTGAATATTTCTTCTGTCGGGGTTCTGAGCGGAACTTTCAGTATTGTCTTTAGTACTCCTTTTTGGGCTATATTGAGCTGCTCTGGGTGAGTGCTCAAGGCAGACCCCCATCCAGTTATTCCGTACTCTATTTGTGATTGACACAAAGCATAGTATACTTTTTAATATCGTTTTTATTGAGGATATTGCTGATGTTTCTAAAGAAGTATATGTACCTAGTCATTTTTTTTGTAATTACATAAATGTGTGAGTTCCATCGGAGATTATCATCAATTTCAATTCCAAGATATTTGATGCTTTTGGAGTGTGCTATAGTGGGACAGAGGCATGATAAGCCTTGATTTTTTTTATAAATTCCTTGGCATGAATGTAATTTGAGATTAAAGTCCTTCGACTTTAATCTAGGACATTTAACCTAGGACACACCAAATCTTAAATATAAAACCCTTTCCAACTACATAAACAATGGTTTTTAAATGAAGTTGGGAGTATTTAATTGAGTTTTTTTATTGCGAGTATTGACCAAGTACCAACTACTCTCAAACGTCCGGAGACACTGAGACTATATCATCCCCTATTGGGGTATATTGTGAGCCTGAAAATAGTGGAGAGGGAAAGGAGATGGGTTAAAGGAAGGTGAGAAAGTAACTGGCTATTCAGAACTAGCCACCAAACACAACTAAAGCTAAGAAACTAATATTAAGCAACGTTTGATTAGGATGATGATGTTTCACTAGGGTGATTAGACAATTTCTACCCTTTTGATTAAAAATATAATTTTTCAGTTTGGTTAAGTATTTTGGGCTCAAATCCAAATTTAAGTTTTCTTTGAAAAAGACCGTGCTTATATTAAATATTTCTGTCTAATGTCAATGGATGTGTGGTTTCTTTGACAACATTTTATCAACATTGCCATAATATTAGCTTTGTGGCTTGAAAAAACTCCATCATTCAAAAAATCTCTCTTGCGCAAGTCATTCGGATTATTCAGCCCTTGTCTCTAAAACTCTATAGGTACATTAAACAAGCCATTATGGATATACACACACATCTTGCGGATTGACTATTTGCTCATGGTACACCGAGGAGTATACTGTGGTGTGAGGGGTCGTGGTATTATCGGGGTTGGCGAGATTCATTACCCGTGACTTGGATCCTGAGCCCAAGATTACTCTCTGAGCAATCAATCTTTTCGAGAAATTCTATCCTTCTTATTTGATATTTGATCAATTGGGTGGCACAGTAGGTAGGTACTATAAAAACACAATTTTTTGGTAAAAATCTCCATAAAATTAAACTTATTAAGTTAAATCTCTAATTATATAATATATAATAATATAATATTACTAATTATATAATATATATTAATATAATAATAAAAATAAAAAAAATTAAAAATCTCTAATTTTAGTGACCTCTTGTTTTGTTACATGGCAAACTTTTCAGTCAAAATTTTCGAAACTTCGTCAAAATTTTCAAAACGTTCTTTAAAAAGTTTTGCCTAGACGATTTGAAACGATATTTCAAAGCCCAATGGATTTTAGTCGCTAGCCGAAAATAGGTACCCAGAGAAAAAACGCCCTACCCATTTCATGCAGGTTTAATTCTATATTTAAATTAAATTTTTCGTTGTATTTATAATCGATACATTTGAACATAGTAATGGTAGATTCAGACTGGGTCGACGTACGAATGCATCGCTACGCCTAACAATATCTGGGCTACTTAGCAACCATAGATTTTCAATGAAAATTTATGTTTTAGAATCACATCGGCCACACGCATCGCGACGTGCGATGTCTGTGGCCATTTTCATAGAAAATGTATGGTTGCTAAGCATTGTATGGCGTAGCGATGCGTACGTACGTCGACCCAGTCTGAATATACCTTAATTTGGGAGTCAACACCCTGCCATAGGTCACCCCATATGGTTCGCTACATTTGGTGATTTAGCAGGGATGCTTTGGTTCATGGATGAGGTTTGTCTAGGTCTTGGTGGCGGATACGTATGCCCACCTACTGCGTGGCGGGCCGGATCAGAAAAGACTTTTAGACGACCTCTCCAGCCGTACTCGCACGATCCATCGCCTTGCAGCGCAGTGGGAAGGATGAATTCGTACGACCGTTACTAGGTACTAGACACGTTGACTACCAGATTTCTACCCTTCCCTCATACCTTTGACCTTCCCAGCACTTCTTCTTCTTTCTTTCCCTAAAAAGACCGTCCACACAGTATCCCAAATGATGAAATAGGCCCTGACGGATCAATTTTTACTCAGGGCCTCCTGTTTGGAACTAAAGCAAAAAAAAAAAAAAACAATTTATAACAATAAAATGGAAACAACGACGTATCTTTCGATTAAAATAGTTGCTAGGGGGATTTATCCTCTACCCAGGATATCCTTTTGATAGTAAATTGGAAGTCTCGAATATCACCACGCGCTATCTGCACACAGCCTGGGGGCGGAGGAGATATCTTTGTGAATTAGGAATCGGGAAGAAGATATACTATTTGCTGCGATGATTATACTCAAAGGGAATACTGCCGAGGTGTTCGATAGCGTGGTAATGATAGCAGTGCAAATCTAGTTCAAAACTATCGACTTAGTGAATTCGACTAAGAGTGTAACCATTACACTAAATATAGTTACCATTTATAAAAGTTGTATTTTCAATTATCCTTCGTAACGTTAAAAGTCTCTCGTTTCAAGGTTTAGGGCCAGTTGTTCCGCAAAATTTTAATAAATTTGAATGAAATTTCAAAATTAGTTTTTTAGTAGTTTTTTTCTTCCTTCATACATTTTCCACATGCTCTATCCAATTTTCCTAATTTAATTACGATTTAAATATTAATAATTTAATCTGAATTGTATAATCTAATTACTAATATTATCCAGCTATATATAATTCCTATCTGTAAACTTCATCCAACATTCCCTATCATGGCGGGTGGAATTATAGATACTAAAACATTTAACCAATATACAATTTTTTATGCATATAAAATTTAAAAATAAAGTTCAGAGAAAGTTCTTTACATGTTCTGTTATTAAATCATTAAGGGCCAGTTGTTTCACAGATCTACGTAACTTTCAGAGAACATGAACATTAACTTATCGCAAAACAGCTATGTATATAAATTGTTATTTATTATGAAGACCACATGAAAAATCAGGTATTAGATAGATAAAAAATTGAAATAGAACAATTATTTATTCTTCGTTAAAGTCTATTTAAGTATATACCTACTGCATATGAGATTTTGCAGAACGAAAAAGAATTAATGGATTTAAATATTACTCACCTGAAACTAAAAATAAAATCACATCGAAACCTGTTAAACTACTGTGTCAAAAATCAAACAACTTAACTTCGAACAACAATACCTATTAGCTAAATATTTTTTACAGATTATATTTTGTCCACAATAAATATCTAAGTATTTACCCAATTCTACTAGTATAAATTAGATAGTTACATTAAAAATCTCAAGAAAAACAATTAGCTTGAAATTATTAACATGCACTTGTTACAAAAACTACACGTGTACACGTTTCCAGGGTTTTATCTTGCTATAAAACACGATGAAATCCCTGTTCTCCATTCCACCATGAAGAATAACTACCCTAGTACCTACTCATCCCAAGTTACTTGAGAGTGCACGTGCATTTCCCAATAATAAGGGATGCCAAGCCCCGTCCCCCCGCAAAGAAAGCCAGCCTGAGCTAGGGGAGAAGGAGGGAGGGTTGGCCTCGCAATCACTGCCGAAACCTTTTAAAGTTAACGAATCGTTATCCCAGTGAATTTTCATTAGCGAAGGTCTGCTGGCGAGGGGATTCACATTTTACTCTTCCATGCTTTGTACGTGATTGGCGAATTTGTATGTTTTCGTTTGAAGCAAGCCTATAAACTTTAAGGAATTGTTTATGTAAGTAGCTTCAAAAAATCTGATCTTGAAAATACGTCAAAAATAATGGAGTAAAGACGTAAAATCTTTAGTGTACATTTTTTCCTAATGATGTGAACATTGTTCACGAAACATGTAGATTGTGTATATACAGGGTGTAATAAGACGTACCCGAAAGATTTTAACCAGCGATTCCAGAGCTTATTTGGAGTAAGAATATTAATAAAATTTTGGTCTCCGGCGAAATTTTTTCTACGAAAACATAAATAAATTGGACCTAAGTGACCAGTGACGAGATGTGGAAGAATTTTTACTGATTGATTTTAAGAAAAAAATATTGAAAAAAAACGTCATCGAAAAAGTCAACGGAGACCAAAATTTCATTCAAATTTTTTACTCCAAATAAGCTCAGGAATCGCTGGTTAAAATCTTTCGGGTACGTCCTGTTACACCCTGTATAAATAAAGTGATGTAAATCAAGTTATTTGTCTTTTTAATTAAAATTAATAATGCCATCACAAAGTGAAAACCTTTTAGAAAAACTTTTCTTCTCTTTCTTTCCTGGTTGGTCAGGGGAATTGTTAATGTAAATATTGTGGCTACAGTATCTAAAATTGAAGTTGCTTCGTTAATTAGTTCATCAATTAGTTAGCAGTCAAGTACATTTCTTAGTATTTCCTTTGAAATCATGCATTTGTTTTTTATCTGAATACATAAATTCGACAATATCTATGTTATTGATAAGCAATAATTATTAGCCTGAAACTCTAATCAACATTGAAAAAAATCTCCTGAGAAAAGATACATGCCGCCAAAGGGACTCGAACCCATGTCCTTCTGATTTCCTGTCAACTGCTCTATGTACTGTGCTACGTCGGCTTATTTCTTACCCGCCAAATAATTCAATATATACTAGTGTTTTCATTCAACAATTACTGCTTATTACATTTTTTTTGAAATGTAAAAAAATGGAAAAGATAAGCCGACGTAGCTCAGTGGATAAAGCAGTTGACTGGAAATCAGAAGGACACGGGTTCGAGTCCCTTCGGCGGCATGTATCTTTTCTCGGGAGATTTTTTCAATGTGGATGAGTGTTTCAGGCTAATAATTATTGCATATAATAATTGTTACCCTTTGTGCTGCGCTTAAAAATCTTGTCTTAAAACAATAGTTTATCAATTAAAAATAAAATAAACGGTTTTACACAAGTCTCCCGGCTGTACACCGCTGTCGAAGGATCAATGACATGATTTTTTCTTTGTAGTACCACCCATTGAAGTACCGGTGGAACAAACACCTCATTCATCCTAGTTTGTACAGAGAATCCATGAAGTCGTTTTAACCCGGAATACGTTTTTTTCGGGTAGTTTTTCTAGGGACTCCAAATCAAAGAAGGTTATCAGAAATAAAATAATTTGTGTTACCTTCTTAGTTTTTGTAAGTATACTTTTTATTTGAGCTTTTATTAGCAGACCACACACACACAGTGAAGCAGGCAATGTCTATGGAGCTTCATCGACAGTCATCCAGAGATAGACCAATGAACTCCTGGATGACTCAATGCTTCAAAATCCTACAGAGAAACGGCCTGGATGATAGCGATACACAGAACCGAAGAAGCTATAACCTGAGAACAAGAAGAGCCGACCCCAACAGCCTACATATGCAATGAGTTCGGACAGTGTGAGGAAGGTGAAGACATGCGGAAAAATGCAAAATCGTATAAAATCTTGTGTATTAGTTTTGAAAATTTGATCGCTTTGAAATAATACAGATGATTCAATTAAGTACTGTGAGTAGAACACATCTTGGCCTTTGAAGTGATCAAGTATTTTTTTTAAAAGCTTTTTAATAAGCTTAGAAAAACATTATGCGTCTAACCTATAAAAAATGGTTAAAAGTGAAAAATCTCTTACTTACAAATCCTTTGTCTGGTGTTGTTTTATTGAATAATGTAGCTAATTATGTTTCTTATAAAGTGATCGGAAAACATTTTAATATTTGTATCTGAACAACACAAAATAAAATAAAACATGCATTTTGGCGACGTTTTTTTTCAGTGAATAAAAATAGGCGGTACCCAACGAATTTGTAAGTGCGAATTTCATCCTTTTGCCATGTACAGAAGGATTTTAGCCCGTCGCTCATTCTACGCCCAGAGCCCGGGGCAAACGGACATGCCTTAGTCTACGCGGCGCTTCGATCTTTAAAAATATACTTGCGGAATAACAAAATACTGTTGTTTGCTAGAAATTAGGGTTTTTATTGGTAAACGCCCAAAAATCGTTCGCTCCGCCCGATTCCGAATGAGTCAAGGACTAGTGGATCATAAAAAAAAAGGTTTTATTTGAGCTTAAATGAATAATAAAATTAAATGAAGCATTTAAAAAAATATGGGTATATACAAATTTTGGCTGACACCACCTTTGCAATAGATCGTTTTGTTTTTTTTTGTATATTTATTTCGGGATGGTGCATATTTTAATAAACGTATTATATTTTGCATTCGAGATGCAAAAGTGTCAAAACGATAGCAATATTTGCTAATTTAACACGCGCCAACACGCCGTAAAACTTTACACTAATTGACGGTTGGCGAGTGGTCCCCGCAAACTGGAGTTATTCCGGCTTTTTATAACATATGATATCAGTGGCGTGGCCTAACTCTTTGATTTTGGGACATAAATTGTTAAAGTATACTTAAATTATTAAAGTATAGTATAATTGTTAAGGGATGGTCCGATGGTTTGTAGGGAACCCGCTTGCACAGCGCGGGTATAAACTGTGCGACCGAAAGTTTATGTTTAGACTTACGGAATTCAATACTTCGTTTGTGTGAAATCACTATGAAACCAATACATACTTTTCATTTTCTATAAATATATATAATGTACACAAATATATATAATAAAGACAAATATTATGTTTTTCAAGGCGATGAAGATATGTTCTGTTTTTTGTCCACGGAATTTTTTCATAATTAAAACAAGTTTTTATCGAATGCCCTTCGCATAAAACAGATAAACTAAGCAAATAAAACCAGATAAAGCAGGTAAACTAGTTTGGTCTACTTTATTTTAGATTTTAGATATTCGAAGATTTTATAGAATTATACTTTTTTTTAATTCATTAATTGTACACCTATTGACATCACAATCAACTTTAAATGCAATTTTTTTTTCAAAATTTCGCGTCTAAAACTTTCCACTTTTATTGTGTAGATAATCTTTATTTGGCATTGGAATAAATGTATATATACATGTGCATAAATGTATAACTGGAATATCGTCTCCAATTTGATGAAAATATATACATATAAAGTAAAATATATACACCTCGTGACGTTAATGTCATCACTAGCATATTAAATTCATCTACCAAACTGCTAAATATATCGCATGTATATAATATAATTACTAGCATATTAAATCCATCGACCAAACAGCTAAATATATCGCATTATTCATGATTAATGAGTATTAGATTGCAAAGTATTGCTTCCAAATTTTTCAAATATTCAATTAGAAAATAGGTGTTGAGTGTCGGGCTACACCGAGTAGTAAGTACTAGTAGAGTATGTATACTAGTTGATAAACCATTTTAACATTTTGATATCACTGATAAACTTGAGTGTTTTCATACGTACATAAGTTAATATAAAATAATTTTCTTTGTATTTTTGAGTGCACGCCGCTGGCAGCTAACTCCATCTGCGCACTTCTCTTGTTGAACACATGTCATTCTGGAGATCACACGACGAAACAGTATTTTTGGACACAAGTACCGGACAAATCATAAGTAACACGTAAAAAGACAGAATTATTACCGTCCGTGGCTGACTGCACTGGCTGGATGTGGGAAAAGAGTTTTTTACAAAACAAAAGTGGCAGCGAGAGTGTCCAAATCATTTTAGGTTTTATTCTGACGAAAAGTATTTTATTGCAAGAGAGTTTTTTCATAGTCGAAAACAAGCAAGAATAGAAATTAAGAGACAACAAGAAGAGCCGAGAAGAGACGAGAAGATCCAAGAAGTGACAAGAAGAGACTAGAAGAGCCAAAAAGTGACACGAAGAGACGAAAAGACCCAAGAAGAAGTAAAAATAGAAAAAAAGTGTTAAGAGATTAGAAGACCTAAAGAGGCAAGAACAGTCAAGAATAGCCAGAAATAGACAAGTAGATTCAAGAAGAGCCGAGAAGCAGCAAGAAGAAGAAATGCATAAAGAAAGGAAAACAAAAAACAAAAAAAGGAAAAAACAAAAAATTTACCAAAATTTTATTACTACGATTAATCAGAAAAAAATTATTATATCTAAAGCAGAAAAAACTCTCCGACGGTAAACTCTTGTGAAATGTAGTAGATAAGAAGAATGGCCAGAAATGCACAAGATGAGCCGAGAAGAGGCAAGAAGAAGGAAGGCTTAAATAAAGAAAAAAACAAACAAAAAAGGGTAGTTTCGACACATCCGTGCCATTCACTAGCAAACTTAAAACTATTATATTTTCTTATTAGCAAAAAAAACTCTCGGACGGTGAACTATTGTGAAATGTAATAAGCTTTTCCTTTCTGTTCAGAGCTGTTGAGTTGACATAACTATTTTTCTCTTGTTACAAAAAAAATACAAGAAGTAATATGCTTATTGGTTCCGTATTTTCCAACGCAAATCTCGAGCTAAGCCGGGTAGTAATGCGAAATTTCATTATTACACAAAAAGTAATAAAGCGTCGAGTCACGTGACCGAAATCGAACAAGCGTGCGGCATTTTCCCCCGAAATATGAATAGTTCTGCTGGAACAAATCTCTCCATCCCCCTTCCTCCCCGGGGTGCGCCCATCAATTATCATTATCGTGCAATGGAAGATTAATGACTCGAAATTCTCATATCCGCGAACTAGGCTTGGATACAGGATAGCCACTTTCAAGAATAGGAAAATATACGTTCAGGATAGCCCTGGTAAAAGACCACGGTTAGATGTGGCAACATTGATTTAAGATGCAGACATTTGGGCACATCATTCCTGAAGACCTCTCGGATGATGGTGATATTAAACGGTAAAGGAGAAGTATCATATAGATACTGTCAATTGTGATTGCACGTAGATTATTTCAATGCAGCAATAATGTTAAAAAAACATTGTTCAATACATTTGTACTAGTCTGTATACGTGTGAAACGTGTCACTCCAGATCCAATATAATAAGGCCTGCAGAGACGTGTGGGATTGCTCTATCCTCCCAACATCCTGGATTAAAATTTTATTTTTTCCACTTTATTCATTATTCAAATCTTCTGGTACTAAATTTGTCACGCATCTTAATAAACGAATACTAGTCGCTTGCTAAATCAGATTTTCGCTCCTACGTAGATACTCTAATAACAGACGTGTAAATAATCGAATATAAGGTGCTTTGAAGAAAGTCAGTCCCACGTCACTTCAACATGTCTTACTTAGACGGATTGTCTGAAAATGTGAAAAATTCGTTCAAATTCTGTAAAACTACCCGTCCTTAGAGATAAATGATTAATTTACCTACTTACAAGGGTTACATTCTAATATAATAGCCCCGGTAAAAGTCCACCAATTAGAATGGAAACGATCCTTGTATTGGCTTTATCTATTAATATTATGTGTCCCAGAGGCCCTAGCACGCTTGCTCTATAACGATAGATAGGATAACTATAGGTAACTTCTCATCGTTCCCTAGCATGACTACGGATCGCCAACATATAAGTGACAGTTCACAATGACTAAGTGTCCTTAACATATTCGACATCAGCTGTTTTTTGTACGTTAGCGATGTGCAGTTGTCCTAGGGAACGATGAGAAGTTACCGATAGTTATCCTATCGATCGTTATAAAGCGAGCGTGCTAGGGCCTCAGATATGACTAACCACCTACTATCCAACCCTCCTCTTTCCCATTTATTTCCCTTTCCCAATCCCTTAAGCCTCACAGCATACCCCAATTGGGGATACCATACTCCCACTGACTGAGGTGGAAGTAGTTAGAACTCTTGTATTGTATTCACTTAAAGAAACAAGCGCTACGCAAACAACAATAACAATAACAAAAATCGTTTTCTGAATTTGGCCAATAGGATGTTTGAGTTGTGTAAACATGTTATAGGTTGCATAATAATTCATAATAACTACCTATAGCTGCCTTTCACCTAATCCAATCATAAGACATAAAAAAATATATTCTCACGAATGTAGCGGCACCCACGTGACCGGAAGAGCACAGACGTGAGGCGCCACGTGCTCCTAAAAGCCGGAAGTTGAGTTTGCCACGTGGCCCGGCACCGGAACTCTATAGATTACGAGCTAAAAAGTGTTGTGGGGTAGTTTTTGTCGTTTAATGCCTAGAATCCACGGGGAACAATCGATAGTCGGTGCGTAAGCGGTTATGTCTCATCGGGTAGATTCAAAAACCGATATTAGGGGAATTTTTTAAATATTTTTTATAGTGAATACCTCACAAGAGTCCCAACTGCTCCCGTCTGGAGTAAGTGGGACTATGGCATCCCCAATTGGGGTATGTTATGAGGCTGAAGGTAAGTGGTGAAGGGAAGGAGACGAGGAAGAAAGAGGAAGGTGGGGAAGTACATCCATGTGATTTTTTTATAATTCATATATTTATTCATATGTTTCAGATGTTTTTGATTTTGACATTGATTTTGTTTATGGTTTTGTTTTGGATTTTGTTTTAGATTCAGTTTTATAATTTTATTTTTTGCTTTTGTTTGAATTGTTTCTAATGCTTATTTAGATGTACTTTGCTTTTTAATTTTTTTTTTTGGTTTTGTGTGAAAAAGAGCCAACTAATTTTGTGTGAATTGAATGTAATGTTGATTTAGATGTACTTTGATAATAATAAAAAAATAACATGTAAAAGCCCAGCAGGGCGTGAAATACAAATAAATAAATATTTAATACCTACCATTTAAAAACTCATCCATAAACAAAATCATAAGCCAAAAAGCCAAAGGGAATGGATCCCTTCTTTTTGGTTTCTAATCAAACTATCTTTAAATTCGATTTTTACACTGATATAAAAACCTTTTACCTTTTGGTTCATACGGCTCCTTTTTGTGCTAAATCAAAAAAAGTTTGATATTGACTCTAAATATTGATCGTCAGCGATAGAATTAAAAGTTTCTTTTCTATGTGTTAAAGTTTAATTTCTAGTTTTAGATTGTTTTTAAAATTAAGAAAATTTGTTTGATATTTTGCATAAGCCATCGTATATTTTTTCATTGAAGAAGAAGATAACCCTAATAATCTAAAACGAAAATATTCTAAATATATATAATATCTAATCATGGTACGTATATTTATTTGAAAAAATGTATGCACATCGTAAATTTTAACAGCACTAATACAAAGTTACCAATTTGCACATCGGATATTGTTCGTTGGGTCAGTCTGTCGACATGTCAATATAGTTTCGTCCACATGAACAACGCACAACTTTCTGAGCCGCTCCCAACTAGCTAAAGGGCAAATTAAAGTGTACGGGCCTTCCCGTCAATTATTACATCAAAGTATTGTTCGATATTCTAGTTCTCACGGCTCAGCGCGTCGTGCATTGTTAATATTATGTAACCATCCTTATGATTTTCTGCGACCGTGATTGAACTGGAGAAATTAAATACGATATGATGGCACGAGGTTTAACATAGCTCTATACCTATACGATGGTTGGATAGATTGCAAAAATATTTTATTTATAATACGTATCATTCAAGGAAACCGGATTTTTTCACTATGTGCGGTGTATTTGTACATTATTTAAAAATTAAAAAACTTTGCGTTATGAACCAATGCGTTCTACCAAAGTCACAAAGACAGTCACGAGTTAATCAATTTTCACGGATAAACTAAAGCTTTAAGCTCCAAGCATATCCCTTGAAGTTTTCCTTGAAGTACGAACCGATTTCTGCAAATTCCACATTTGTAGATGAAAGCAGTCACGATACATTATACAGAGGGCAGAGAACCCATCATGCAAGACCCAGTAGTAGAACAAGCCAGGTCTTGGATATGAAAGTATTATTAATGTTGATCCTGTGACTGGAACGATCGAGTCCTTCCTTTATTACCTTTACTGTTTAATGACTGAATTTGCAGTTAAATATCGCACGCAAACAAAAACAATACGAATTATTGCATGCAACCATATTGCTCAAATAGAAATCAATTTACGATGGTATTTTAATGCTAGTTGAAAGTGTTTAGCGTTGCGGTCGTAGAGCGTATGTTGAGAACGAACTCAGAGACGAGGGTGACGACCTAATTGGCTGACCAGCTAGAATCTTTGGCTCTGGGCTCCGAGGTTGCTGGTTTATTGTATTAATTTGTGTTATTTCACGTACAAATAATATATACGTAATCCCAGTTTCGGCCTGGTGAATGACCATACCATTCTGAATCGATTCATTACCGTATTTAGTGAACATATCTGAGTGGCTAAGTACTTTTTAACCCGCCTCTTTCTTTATCTTTTTCTTCTCCATTTCTTAGGTCTCACTACATAACCCAAATTGTGGATAGGTATAATAGTCCACCTCAATTTCACTGGTTATTTGGGGCTCTTTTAAGGGGATGGTAACGTATTTAACTTTATTTTTATTTATTTTATTTTTATTATTTCATATGATTGTACAACATCTTAATATTGTTGTGTCAAAATTTGAACCAAATCGGAGAAAAACTAAATATGATATAGAACTTGTATGAACAAAATTTTCATGATTAGCATTGGATTTTCTGGTATCCAAAACTTTAAAGCGATTTTCTGACACTTGTCATTTTTGAAGCCGGTGAACAGTTTGAATCAAAATCTACTCGACCGATTCTTTTAAAATTTTGAATACTACTTCCTTACATGAATGACCAGGTAATGCTGGGAGCTTTTTTTATTTTTCATAATTATGACTTTTACAATAACAAATAGGACCAATTTTTAGACGAAAATCGGTTTTTTCACTTCTAAGTATCTCCAAAATTTAAAAATTAAAAAAAAATTTCTCCCAGCATTACCTTAGAAAAAGTGGTTATCTAATGATATAATTTTTATTTTTTTGATTTCCGATGATCCAGTCATGAGTTATAGTGTTCACCGGCGGACAACTTTTTTTCGAGGCGCCTCTGAAGATTTGCTGCTGTCGGCTTAATTATTTACATTTTGTTTTAAAAAATTAAGGATTTTTTTTTTTGTATGTTGTACTATAGTATTACGATCAACTAAATAAATTTGTATTAACTGTAGCATCTAAAAAAATTCTTAAAAATGGGCCTTTTTTACGCCGAATTAACATTACCATTCCCTTAAGGCTCAAAAGTACCTGCTTTCAGGACTTCAAGCAGTGCAAAAAATTCTGCCCGTACAATAGAAGAAAATAACGATTTTCCACAAATACGTACCTACATCTAAATTTAGTACCATACCTCAAAATCAACCTCGGGGTTCATAAAACATGATTTACTTCAATCGTAAAGAAAACCGCTTTACGTTATCCAAATAGTTTTATCGGTTCTATATTTAATCTTGTATTCGATCGTGGTTTGAATTTCGAACTCCCCAAAGGGATATTCGGTTCGTTTTGCCGCCATTTTCCGTATTTCCGTTTCCTTCGCATTTTCCCATGGGCACTGTTGGGAGCGTGCACAAAATGGAAGCCATTCTGAGAGACAGTAGTATACCTACATACACATGAATTTTTAATGGTTGTTTTATATTCGTAGAGGGTTCACGGAATGAAATTATATAAATAAAAATGAAGGGATCTTGGTTATTCAGTCAGACCTACTGGGGTGTATGATTTACCCCTCCCTATTAGAAGAAAAAGTCAAGACAGTATTTAAAAGACATGAAGTTGTCCGATTTACATTTTGTTTCTACTGTTTATAAAATTCGATTATGTCCTTTTATGGATTAAGTAAGACTATTTTATAACTTTCTTGAACTTTCTATTTATTAAAAGTCGACCGGTGTCAGTTTATAATGGGCATCAAAAAATCATATTAAATTAAAACTCCACCGCGAATAATTTTTTTTTTTTTATTAAATTTATTTTTAAAAAGAATGACAAACATTCCCGGGTTAAGAATAACCTGGCAAATTTTAAAATCTCCTACTACCATTACAGTAAGCGGAAAATGTTGCTTGTGTCGTGATGGAGGACCTAGCCAGCCGAGGAATTGAACATGCGACGCCTGGGCCAAATGCGATTCGGCCACCGACTGGTCAAAATTGTTATACTTTGTTGGTACACTCCTAAACACCGAAACAACGGTCGTAATATTAATACAAACTAAAATACTTGCAGAATTAAATAATAACGTTACCTATTAAATTTAAATAAAAAATAATAATTGGCGTTCACACAAAACAAAAATTCAATTATATACCATATTAGCACATTAAGAGTCTTTTATTTAGTTCTCACTCTCTGAAAAATGTTAATTATTTCGTTTGATTATCAAAACCAACAAACTTCATATTAGTAGAAAACGTAAGAATATTGTTCTTTCAATATTATTAATTTGTGTTATTTTGATTATTTTATAAAATTATTAACCAAAACACAGGCTAGTTAAAAATCAAATGTTAACAATAATAAATCGGTACCATGTGAAGAAACTTAACATGTCATATATCGGCTAGGAACAAAGAAAGATATATAGATTCAAATCTGGACTTTCTTGAAACTAAACGAATGTTTTTAAATCTAAATTGGCTATGATTGTGTTTAGTTAATTTAATTGACTAGAAACAGAGATCTAAATACAAATTAATAATACACATGAAGTGAATAAATCGTATTTTTTAACAATTTAGTGCCTATGCCATCTTTTGGAACGTGATGGGTGAAGGCTGCATGAAGGGTCTTTTAAAAAAGGAAGGAGAGGAAGTTCTGGGATGAAAAAAGGCATGAGGGTCGGTAGGAATCTGGGGGTCAGTGGGTTCAACAGGGACAGATGTATGTATTCATCCCTCTCACTGCGGTGCAAGGCGTTGGGTCGAGGATTCCTGTCGGAGAGGCCAAATGATCTCCCTCAATCGGTCTCTATCTATCTGGCCTGCCACTCAGTATGTGAGCAATACTTCGACAAACCTCACCCCAATAATCCGGACCCCCTGCTTAGCAGCTAAACGTAGCGAACCACTTGGGGTGACCTATGGCTGAGGTGTTGGATATCCGTACCCGCCTCAGAAATTGAAGTGTGCTGGTTGCATCGCTGAGTGATTCCAAGAACAATTTAAGTTCTAAATATGTACCTACAAACGTTCAAAGTAGGTATCACTAGAGGACTTAAAAAATGTATACTTAAAATAATAATCATATAAGTACCTACTTGAAGGCCGCTCAAAAATCTTGTATTTATAAAAACAAATTTCTCCATATTGTAACAATCTCTTCGCTGAATAGCGCTCCTTAAACCAATCGATCAATAGCCAAGGCGAGGGTCTTCCGTTGTATCAATTTCATTAATGAAAGTCAATTTGACGTAAGTGCAGTCGCAGCGACCCACGGGCTTACTGTACTGTTCACTCCCTCACGAATGTCGCTCCACATGTCGTGTGTTCCAAGGCAAATGAAACGGCTGGTAAGGCTGATTAAATTGAACAAAATTTAATTTGGACTAATGGCGTTTGTACACAGTGCACCGAGGAGTCGGACCAATAAAGCCAGCAAATTGCTAGACAAACCGTGGTGTTACTAGGTACCGGTACTTACTTATGCGGGTGGGGAGAGTTCTCTCCTTGGGGTGAATGGACATTATGGTAGATGAGTATTTTTGAAACACTGTCGTAAATTTTTTTTATAAAGCCATGGAAGAGTTCTTTGGACTTTTTTGACTGGCCCATTTACATTTGAATCGTAAAATTCGCTAGAGAGATGGTTCGATTGTGTCGTTGTAACAATCCCTTTTTTATTTTATTTTTCAATAGTGAAATTTTAACTTAAATACCAGTATTTTTTTATTGTTATAGTTAGTTTTAATGGTTAAAACAATTTTCAAAGATTTAATTTGTCTGGTCTCACAAAATCGCACCAAATCTATGGATGTCTGTGTGACGTCACCAGTCACGAAAAACCGAGTTTTTCTTTTCAACAGGCGTTGTATTTTGTATGGGAATCGCTCTCAGTCTCGGCTTTTAATATTGCAGAACAATAGGTAAAATGTTAGCATCTCGTCACTACCTAATGATATTGTATGTAACAAAGTGCATAAATACGTCTATGACAGTACCAGATAAACAATTCATTGGTGTTCAAAAATCTGCATTACTATGAAAGAAACGTTGTGACGTCACCAAAGTAACCATTAAAAAATGTTAGGTCTTATCACTTAGGTCGACTACATTTTGTTCCGGGGATCATTTTGATATAAGTATCTAAATGTAGGTGGTCTAATAAATATTTTCTACGAATTTAACCTATAATGTATTTAACGTTCCAATACACTTCGGTGAGTCAACAGCATATTTTCTGTTTAAATAACATTCCTTTTTGGTATTTATTATGTTAGAATTATTATAATCAACACAAAAAATATCATATGTACATAATATTTTGTAAGCAGATTACCTTATAAATATTATTGTGTTTTGATTTTGACACTAACTTAAAAATATTCTTTATAATCAATACACCTATCACCATCGATCAGTTGTCTATAATATCCAAAATAAACATATATATATATATATATAGGCGCCTAATCAATGTTTCACTTCAACCAATACTGAAATAACAACAATGAAATCTTATATAAACAAACAGCTTCATCGGTTCAATTGTGGACGTTGTAGAACATTTGTAGATCATAGATATTATATCACTCATATATGTAGACTGGTTGCGATGTCAGAATCAACAGATTCAGTCGTACCAACCAAACGGTATGTTTAAATATAATGGTGCTGTATGCTTTTAAATGATGATTTATAAATTCTATGTATAATAATATAAAATGAAACGTACATATTCAGAATCCACGTTTGTGGATCTATCTATAATCTTTCATTGGTGTTCCTTGTTGTGGAAGGTGAAGGACAATAGAGCGATGTAATTTGAGAAGTACCTCTTTATCTTATCTGTTTATTTAAAAAAAACTGTAAGTATATCTAACTAAGGGCTCTTATATCCAGAAATATGCACCATTTTTTCCGCTTGTGATTTTCACTTAAATATAATTTCTGGGTTTAGTAACATAGTTTAGATGTAGGATTTTCGTAACACCGTACTCTTCCCGCTGTCCAGAACAAAGGGGAATTTTGTGATGTGAATGTAATTAGGAGAAGGGACGAAGATGGGAATGAGAAATTTAGGAAATTTATGACTTACTTAACCTACTTGTAAAATACAAAATTTATATTAAATATTACTAAAAACCCTTGAACGGTGTGCACTGTGCACTGTATAAAATATGAAACTAAATTCATTCAGATCAAGGTGTATTTCGACATAAGTTACGTAACTGAGAAATTATTTTTTTCTCCAGGATTCAATTTAAAAAGACGCAAAGCGAAAAAATTAGAACAAAAATTCTTGCAACATCTGAATATATCATACTCCCGTCATGAGTTCCCTTTTTAAATAGGTACCGCATGTTCCATTCTGCCCGCGACGCCCAACGGAGGGTGAATTGCGAGCGTCGCGGCGCTTCCATGGCTTCACAACTGTTACTGTAACTATGATATAATAAGAACTGGTGGCAGTCGAACAGATGTTAAGCTCTATTGGATTTTAAAGCACAGTAAGTGCGGATGAAACCTGACAGTGTGTTAAGGTATACAGATGGTGTAATTTGTAATTGATTCGGGCGATGTAATAATGAATGCAATAACATTAGATATTTTTCCTCCCTATTGCTATAACAGGTATGTTCTTATGCTTTTTTGCAAAGAGTTGAAATGTGTTAGTAGTCTTAAATATATAACGAACTAGTGTACCATTTCTCCTTACGGGTGAAGTTAGACGGAATGCCACACTCATCGAGTCACGCAGACGTATCTACTACGCATAAACATCTAAAATTCAGACTCCTACGAGTTGTTAATAACTTTATAGCACCATGTCTTTCTATAACATCCCCGACTTCTTCTTTCATTAACTTTCACGCTCGTCCTTCTCACTCTCCAATATTTTCTTAAAAGTTAACAATCTTCTCATTTGTAATAAAATCGTACGAGGTTTTTATTAAACCAGTCTAAAATCGATCTCCTTATACTGACTCCATGAATTACTCCAATTAATTTGAGTGTTATGAATTGGTATCAGAAATCCATCGTGAACTGCTACTTCACTGATAGTTTCTTATAAAAAAATGCTATTTATGTAAGTACACCCTTTTGTTATTTAAGTAAGTACCCGCTGACACGTGTTTTTTAACGAAAATTAAAGCAAAATCAATCACAATATTTATTCTGCTTATTATAAGTTATAAGGCCACGACAATAATAAAATAATAATAATATGGTGCACAAAATATTGGCATCATTTTTATTATTAAAAAAATGACGATACCCATATCGAAATCGTTAAAAAACCTTTCTCATCCAATTTGGGAGGCGGGTATTGGTACCGCCGCCCCGGGAACCATTTTTTGGACGACTAACACCTCTGCCACAGGTCACCCCAAGTAGTTCACTACGTTTGGTGACTTAACAGGGGTGCCCGGGTTCATGGGGTTAGGTTTGCCCGGGAAGGGCGGATGCGTCTGCCGACCATCTGCGTGGCAGGTCGGATCGGGAGAGACTGGTTGAGGGAGATTTTTCCAGAGAGACTGGTTGAGGGAGATCTTTTCAGCCGGACCCTCTCGACCCATCGCCTTACACCACAGAGGGAGGGTTGGCTGCACACGTCCATTACTCCTGGACATATTTATCCCCAGATTCCTACCCAACCCTTTTTCCTTCCCAGGGCTTCCTCTCCTTCCTTTCCCTTAAAAAACCCTCCACACAGCATCTACAAACATGACATAGGCCGTGAGGGCATTTTTCCCTCAGGGCCTTCTGTGTGGAGCTAATGTAAAAAAAAAATACAGATGGCGCCAGATGCGAAGGCGTGAACATCCACTAGTTGATAGATGCGGTACATAATACTAAATTGGAAAACTACAAAGAGAGTTCCGATTCTTCAAAAAATACACGATTTCTGAATACAATAATAATAAAAACAAACCATTTGTTTTACGCATCGTACCACTTATTTGGTTTCACTGAGATATTTATATATTTTTCGGAATTCCTCTGTCAAAATAAGTTATATTCTGATGCTTTAGGAATTTTCATTACTGGCAATAAAACTATTAGATACATACTTTTCGAATAAATTAGGACACCATGAATTATTTTCGGAAAAAATATAATAATTAATGAGTGTGCCCGTATTTAACACAAAATAAAACTAGTTTAAATACCTAAACAATTCAAGCGTGCATTATGAAAAATTCACATTAATTTGCTGGATTTGTTTTAGCTCACTTCACAAAAAATCTTTTATAATGACTTCAGCTGTTAAAACGTTTTTGTCAACTCAAGATTAAAAAATGTTGAATTATAAATATTTTAATGTGAATGAATTTTTTAAAATTTGAAAGGTGTCCGGTCAAACTTTTAATATCCATTACGCTGATGAAAATTATCGACCACGTCGTGATAGGGGTATTTACTTTATATAGACGCAGTAGTCATGAACCTACTGTGTTCATTGCCGCTTGATGATGTGGTCAAATTATTATGTAGGCATTGTCACAAAATCTTTTTTGGCTAATTTTTACGTAATGTCTTAACTGTCTGAACTGCCCGAAGTCAGTGTAACTAATGCAGTCTTATTTTGAAAAAAAAATGTAAGACTGAAGGAAATGGGGGAGAGACGAATATGGGAAAGTGGAGGGCTTCCAAGAAAATACCTTCCTATTTAGATCTGTTAAATAAATTAAGGTAAAACTTTTTAAGCAACTGTCGTTCATCAAGATAACAATAAGAGAAAATAAGTCACTATATTATAACTCATAAGTCTCAGTAACTTATTCACTCCATCCTCTCTGCCTTCCCTTGCAAGGAAACGGCGTAATGGTCAGTTTGAACCAATGAATAAGACAGTACTTTGTTCAGATCTAGCCAGACAGGTGTTCTCCTGTCTTTGTCACGTACGAAGTCGGCTGACTAATGACGTTTTGACCCACATACAATGCGATTTGTATGATCGTTATAGCTCTTTATCAAATCTGTTTTTTTCAGGAATATTTCTGCCTAACTGTCAGATCTTTGCCATTTGGTCGGCAGCTGCTGTCTCCTCTAGATGGTGGGTTCCTGTGACTTATTCCCGCCACCGGAGCATTTAGAATTTCTCGGGACTATTTTTAAGACGGTGGGACACTCGTGCTTTCGCCTTTCGCCCGAGACGGATGGTATTTTCTTTCTTTGGTAGTTCCCTGGGACGTTGCACCCGTGAGGGTGGAATGTCGTAACCTAAGAATGTGCAGTTTTTTGTTTGTTTCTCGATAGCTAAAAACGCCATAACGAGATGACATTACATACATTTTGTAATTATTTTATTTTTTGCAAATATCCCAATTGACATAACGACTGGCTTCCTGTGTAAAAAGAGTCATCAAAAACCGCAAAAACTCGTGCTAAATAATAACTAAATCCGTTCCTTATTTTATTGGAAGTGAAAAGGCTCCCAGAGACTTTTTCTAGCCACTGCTTATAAAATTTTACATGGCTCGGCGCGGCATGGCACGTCACTTCCAATTGAGGATGTCGATTGTTTTATATATTACATATGGTGGTCTTGACGACATTTTCTTAAACAAGTTCTCACGATATGGACTTTGACTAACAACGACTACATCTCATATATTTGAGGGCCTAACCTCTCGAATGCCGTTCGCCCACCGGTGGCCTCGGGTCGAAATTTAAAAAAAAAAAATTGAAGCGATTTTGTCCCTTATGTGTAAAGAAATTGTATGAAGAACAAGGTCAGAATCGCTGGCGCCGTTCTCGGTCTTGACATATCAAAAATCCACATAGCGCCAACCCATCTGAATAATTTATAATAAATATCTATGGTCAACTTGGCGTCACTTTTACAAACGGTTTTCAGCTGTCATTTCATTTTCAAACAAGCATTTATGTCAATACTTCTTCGAAAACACCTTTGAATTGGTTTTTTTCATGTAGGGTGTCTATTCAGGTTTGTAAAGAAATAAAAAAAATTGATTATTTTCGTATGAATATATTTTATTTACATTTTTTTGTCGAATGGGAAATATTTTCACATTTTTTTGTTAAAAATAGCTATTCTGGGAAAACTTGTAACGATGTTATCATTAAATATATATGAATAATAAGGTACATTATCTGGCAAACAGAAAACAATCACAAAAAAAACCAATTCCTTTGTTTTTATACGATATTTGAGAAAAATCGAAGAAGCTAATTTCGCGCAGTTTTATAAATGCCAATTCATGCGCAATTTCCATAGCTACAAGATGGTTTTTGAGATCCTTAGAAAAACAAACCGCAAATCATGGAAAAATCGAAATGAAAATAGAGTTTAGATGAAAATCACCACTCTCCACAGCGATGCACAAGCAAAATCACCACTCTCCACAAAAGCCAATCACGAGCCTGAATTCAAAATAGATTCAACACGACCAATACACATTATTACAACATTTTTTATTATAATATTTCACTTTGGATTATACTTAAGTTAAGTTATTATTCAAAAATCATGCGAAAAATGCGAAGCATTCTTTGATTGGATTTTTGTGATTTACTGAAAACAGTACTTTTGGAGAGTGGCGTTTTTGCTTTTAAACCCCTCTGTTGTGTTGTGGTGGATATTAATTATAACACGATTGTATTTGGTACGTTATTTATTACCAGCCGAGCGGACATTTAGATTACAAGTAATGACAGGCAGGATTTATATACCACAGACCATCGGGTAGAAAATGGGCATAGACAATAATACCAACATCCCTCTTTTCCTAATAAAAAAAAACAAGTTATAATAACATAAACAGTACAAATATGAGATTTGATCTTTACATTATACATGACATAGTAATAAATCATACAAGTGGAATAAATGAACAAAATTAATTATAATCAGATGGATTATATCTATCGGGTCTATTGACAGTTCTGCCCGAACGGGTTCGAATGCTTGCCTCATTGCTAGTCATCTCAGTAGAAGTTGTGGGATATGAATAAAACGGAATTGAATGAAAATCATTGTCAAAACGTACACCTTCCTTCGATGAATTATTTCCATTATGCGGTGATGATGATTCCTGACGTGATCTGTCTAAATTCAAGTGTTTCCTATTCCTGCGGTATCTTGAACCATCAGGAGTTTCAACAATATATGACCTTGGGCATCCTTTAACAATTTCTACTACAGTAGCTGGCGACCATGAACATGACACATTTTTCTTAAATACTACTTTATCGCCTATCTTTAACTCAGCCAAGTTGCGAACCTTTTTGTCGAAATATTTTTTCATTTTGTTTTGACGATCTTTAAATTTAATTTCATAATCTTTAAAGCGTACAACTTTTGGTCTAAGTTGACTGGATGTTACTGGTAAATTACATCTAAGTTGTCGTGACATTAAAAGACTTGCAGGGGATGGAAAATTATTTTTTGGACTATTTCTGTAATGTAACATAGCGAGATATGGATCAGTTTTGGATTCAAGGCATTTTCTTAAAATATTCTTAACTATTTTTACTGAACTCTCAGCTTGACCATTTGACTGAGGATAGTTTGGACTGGTGGTGATATGTTCAATATCCCACTCATATAAAAAGTTTTTAAAAATGGCTGATTGAAATGGTGGTCCATTATCACTTACAAGCGTTAACGGTATTCCGTGACGTGAAAATATTGATTTTAAGTGTGTGACGACAGTTTCCGCATTATAATTGTACAAAATTGAATGTTCTATGTATTTTGAATAATAATCAGTAACGATGAGATAATTTGAGTTGTTAAAATGCATTAAATCTACACCTACTTTTTCCCAGGGAAAATTAGTGATACCATGTGGCAAAAGAGGCTGTGAAGGGTTATTAGGTTTAAATTTAGTACAAATCTGACATTGATCGACAACATTTTGAATATCAGAATTAATATTCGGCCAAAAAATCATATTTCTGACTAGACTTTTTGCTTTTGACATACCTAAGTGACCTTTATGTATATCTTTTAAGATCTCAGGACGTAAAATTAATGGTATAATTAAACTAGGTCCCTTAAATACCAGATCATTGACAACATGAATTTCTGCTTGAAAATTCCAATATGGTTTAACGCAAGGTTCAATCTTATTTTTACTTGACGGCCAACCGGTTTTATAATATTTAATTAAAGTTAATAACGTCTGATCTTGTTTTGTCGCCTCGGTGATTGATTTCAGTTTTTCTTCTGAAACGGCCAGACTGGACATCAATAAATTGATATGAATGTCAATTTCTTTTTCTGCATCCGTTACTTCTGTATCAGGCAACGGTGCTCTAGATAATGTATCGGCAATATACATGAATTTACCAGGTACATAATTGACCTCTAGGTGGTAGCATTGTAACGACATCATCATTCGCTGTAACCTTGCGGGAACTTCAGAAAGTGATTTCTTAAAAAGTGTAACTAATGGTTTGTGATCTGTTTCCACATCTACAATGTGACCATAGATATATTGATGGAATTTTTGACAACCGAATAAAATCGCATATAATTCCTTTTCTATTTGTGCATAATTTTGCTGACTGGATGTTAGTGTTTTTGATGCGTAAGCAATCGGTCTACTTTCCTGCAAAATAACTGCGCCCACTGCGCTCTGTGAAGAATCTACAGATAATTTTAGTGGTTTTTTAATATCAAAGTTAATAAGTACTGGAGACGAACTTATAATTTTCTTTAAATTGACAAAGGACTGATCGTGGTTGGCATCCCATAACCAGCTGACGTCTTTCTTTAACAAAGTCCTTAAAATTTCGGTTTCTTTTGACAAATCTTTTATGAAAGAACCCAAGTAATTAATCATACCTAGAAACCGTTGTAAGTCTTTCTTACAAGTGGGAGTTGGTAATTCACGAATAGCTCTAACTTTTGACTCGTCTGGCCTGATCCCTTGATTGCTAAAAATATGACCTAGAAATGTTACTTCCTGTAAGCCAAAATGACATTTATTTAGATTGAATTTTAAATTGACTTCTCTGGCTCTTTTAAACACATTTTCTAATCTCCTTTCATGAGATTCGAGATCCTCTCCCCATACTAAAATATCGTCAACGAAAACTATCACCCCTTCTAGATCAGCAAATATTTCCGTCATTATTCTAGAGAAAAATTCAGGGGCGGAATTTATTCCATACGGAAGTCTTAAAAATTGATACCTGCCGAAAGGCGTTTGAAAAGTGCACAAATCAGAACTTTCTTCATCTAAAGGTATCATCCAAAATCCTGAGAATGCGTCTAAATTTGAGAAATAATTTGCTCCTTTAATTTTAAATCTAATCTCATCCATGGAAGGTGTTGGGTAATGTGTTCTGCAAATAGCCCTATTTAAATTTCGCGGGTCTAAACAAACTCTTAACTGTGAATTTTTTTTTCTCTACAACAACAATAGAACTCACCCACGGTGTTGGTTTTGTAACCTTGACAATGACTTTCATTTCTTCCATTCTACCTAATTCTTCTTTTAACTTATCATGTAGCTTGAATGGAATCTTTCTTGGCGCATCGATTTTTGGTTGAACATCAGCTCGAACTGTTAAATGACATTCGTGAGGCAAACATCCGAGACCCTGAAAAACATCATTAAATTTCTTTATTACGTTGTTCGTATTATACATTGACAAATCATTGTTGGGAATATTTTCTGAATTATTCGTATTAGAGTAAACACGTTTTATTATTCCCATCGCATGACAGGTGGTTAGCCCTAAAATAGTTTGACAAGATTGCAATTCAGTAATGACGAAGGAAATGGACATATTTTTATCATTATTATAAAAGCAATTTAGTTTACACATTCCTTTTGTAGGAATGTGAGTACCACCGAAAGAATTTATTTTAAATGCCGATTCTGTGATAATTTCTTCGGACAAACCAAGTTTTTTAAAATTTGTAAAAGACATTACATTTACATTGGCACCGGTATCTAGAAGACATGAAATTATAACATTATTTATTCTTAAATTAATGTGCCATGAATTCAATGTTGTATTTATATTGTTGCAATTTAATGTATCAATTGTGTAGTCGTAGTTAGGTATCTTACTTTGTGACAATGTATTAACATTAATTTTCCTACCTTTTAACTTCCTATTAAAACAAAATTTCGAATAATGACCAATCTTGAGACAATTAAAGCATTTAGCTAATGACGCTGGGCAGTTTGTGCGGTGGATTTGTCCACATTTGGTACAGACTCCGCCCTGACTTCTGGATTGACCTCTCAATTGACTGTTTGGACTTCCGGATTGACTTCTGGATTGACTTCTAGATAGACTGCTAGGACTTCCGGATTGACTTCTGGATTGACTTCTGGCTGATAACGAAGATGAAGAAGGGCTTCTTTGAACTTGTTGTATATTATTCTCCTCAATACTTCTCGTGTTTTCCCTCGATACAACAATCGCTTTTGATAAAATAATCGCTTTTTCCAAGTTTAAAGACGGTTCTTGTAAAAGTCTTTCCTTCAAGTAATAGAAGTTTCGGTTCAGGTTGCATATAAATATATCTTTTACTAATGATGACTTTAGGTTGCCGAAATCACACGTTTGGCTAAGATTTTGCAATGCCGCGATAAATTCATCCACTGATTCACTTTCGTCTTGCTTCCTCGTGAAAAATTTGAATCGTTCCACTGTTACGTTTATTAATGGAATGAAATGTTTATCATAAAGTTGAATGATTTCTTGAAGGGTACTTTTTTCAATTGTAATTCCGAAAGAGTTGAAAATTTCTACTCCTTTCGGTCCGATGTTATGTAAAAGCCTTGCTACTTTTTGCACTTCCTTTTCCTCGTTGAAATTATTGGCCATCATGTAAATCAGGAAAGATTGCTTGAACCTCTTCCACTCGCCCGACATATCCGGAACAATCGCCATTTGAACGACGTGACTCGACATTTTATTTATTCTTGCGACAGTTTGTTTGGCACGACAAAATATTGACTTGACTTGACTTGACTTCACTCACAACGTTTTTAAAAAGACACACCTGACACCATGTTGTGTTGTGGTGGATATTAATTATAACACGATTGTATTTGGTACGTTATTTATTACCAGCCGAGCGGACATTTAGATTACAAGTAATGACAGGCAGGATTTATATACCACAGACCATCGGGTAGAAAATGGGCATAGACAATAATACCAACACCCTCATTTATTGTATTTGGGTTGCCGTCGATCTTTTTTATAAATTTAGGTTTATATTACATTATGATCATGAACGACATTGCGCAATTTTTGCGGCCAAGTGCGGACGGACTAAGTCTCCGATAGATATTTATTGTATTGAAGTCTTAAAAAAAAACAAATTATACAAAGATATTAGTAGCAACCGCTCCTAAAAGTAAAATACGTTTATGGTTCTTAGATAAGTTTTTCAATTATTTTTATTTAGTAATGACAATATTTTACTATGCATTTGATAAATAATTTAAAAGCTCGATGAACGTGTGAGACCACGATAATTTTGCAATAAATACAAAAATTTCATAAAATATTTTTTTTATTAAAAAACCATTTTTGATGGAAAATAATTTCTCAATCAAATATCAATCGTAAGGGGCCTTAAACTCAAACATTTCACAAAGTTAAAAAAAAAAATACTAAAATTTCAAAGTTCGAAAAGATTTTGAAATGAATTTTGCTTTGGTATGTTTGCTTGCTGTTTATCTATAAGTGCTGTATATAGTTAGCTGGACGATGTATTTGCACGTAATGAACAATATAAAATAAAATAAACAAATAAAATCATATGTCTCGAAATAGTTTATTAATGCAAATCTTAAATAGGAAGGAGTCAAGTTGTTAAAAAAGTTAGTAGCTACATTAACATTAACACATCAATAATTATAAGAATTAGAATAATTTTATCATAAAAAAATAGTATTTGATATTCAATGCACCAATTCAAACTACTTTCAACGCCGTTATTAGTTGGAGTTGCATATAGTACCTACTAGATCGAAAACATTAAATATATATAGTACAAAAACTGATCATTAAAATTATACTTGAAACCTAAAGATTTTTCAACAAAACTATATATACTATTCGAAGAATTTCAAGTTCCAAATCTTGGTGACATACCTATTTACGAAAAGCTCAGTGCAGAAATGTCAGTTCTTTAGTTTCTTCACAGAAAACCACACAGATTTAATTTCGTATTCTCATTTCATTACACACAATGCGACAAACCAAATAGTAAAATTCTTAACCTAATAAATACTCGAAGACACTAGAAAAATAAAATATTTTTATTTTTATTTTGTTTATATAAAGTAATTGCATATTTAAAAAAAAACAATTATTCTTCATTTTGAACATCCGCTACTCTGCCAAAGCAGTTTGTCAGCAGGTCAATTTAACAATAATTATATACATATAATATAACGCTAAAGCACACGTATTACAAGAAACCACAATATGCAAAATAAGTACAGAAGAATAACTTATGATGCTAGATACAGAGGAATATAATAGTGAATTTAAGTATATATATATATATATTGTATTTCTTAGTCCTCCTCACTAGGGAGTCCTATGCCGAGGCGGACCTAAATTATCTAATTATAATTTATTTGTCTTCAGATACCTACTAACGAATTCTCAAATACAAGTAAGAAAACATTTCAAATCATGTTTTAATAGATAACAAGGTAATCATTATAATGTAACCATTTTTTTTACTCATACTTTGTACTATTATAAATTTTAATAGATAGATACTTGTTTCCTAATCACTTAATCAGTAACACTAACAAAAAATATATAAATTGAACTTAAATTGTTTATATTATTTACAATATTAAATCTACAATCATTTTATACATAACTGTATGATTCCTAAATAAACTTACATTTCCTTTTTAAAAATACCTTATATTTATTTATTTTCTACCAATTTATTTTACCCTTTTATTGTGCTTTTACATTATGTACTTGAAATGATTACAAATTTTTATAGAGTTGTCATCTTGTAAGTATCACGTACAAAACCTACTTTTATTTTTTCATTATACATAACATTATCATGTAAACATCTCCGGGTATCCTTTTCATGTAACTTCGTAGATCAACTTGCATCCTTAATATGTATACTCAGCTTATTGTTACCCTAAAGACTGTACGGTTGAAATTTAAGAACTCAAGTATCTATGACGTCGCCCCTTATGCATCTTTGTACTTGAAGTTTGTTACACAGCTACTGTCGTGTCTCCTCGACAAATATGTATAATTTACTCTAGAGTTTATCAAAAAATCCAAGACGACGTAGTTATCTGTGCATTCTGAATCCATAGATAGCGGTTGTGGGTGTTGCAACCGTTGTATGAGTGGTTTTGTTGCATCACAATAAATTGGTTCTTGCTGGACTTGGATTACTTGTGACTTATAACAATGTGACAACGATTGTGAACGAAGACGAGATAATTCTGAATGAACAAACTGTGGTTTCATAGTACGGCAGGATGATTCCGACATCGATTTTGTTTAATTTTTTTTACAGAATTTAAAATGTCCATTTGCAGTTCAATTTTTTCACTTTCCGTCATGTCCTTTAAATACGGTATAAACGACTGAAAGAATTTTTCTTCGTCACTCATATGAGATGATGTTTGTGGTATCCCGGTTATGGTGTTTTTTAGTTGCTCAAGTATTTGTATACTATCCAATGTTCTTGTTGACGTTGCAACTTTTTTAGACCTTTTAGCAATATGTGGCTGAATATTGTCTTCATGTAATTCATCATTATTTCTTGGTGTTGTATTGCTAAATGTGTTCAAACTATGTTTCACATCAACAAAATGACTGTCGAGGTGATCGATTGATTCATGGTTGCTGAATAAATCTGTAATACATTCCTTTTTGCGTGGTTTTACTAAAAATTGTAGATATTTTCCATAAATATAGTTCTTCTTTGGTCCCTGTCCCGATTTTGTTTTTAAAGATTTCAGGAAGGAGTCCTTTATGTTAACCCATTTAGTTGTGATTTTTTGTCCTGAAACATTAAAGAATAGATTAGTGTCTATGCAGTAAGAAATAAACTGCATTTTCTGTCCCGGGTACCTGACAAAAAATACAGAAATGTACTACAACTGTAAAATCGGTACAGCGACTCTAAGCAAAATTAGCAAGAAGTCGGTTTAGAAAAAATGTTCAGTTTAAAGTGACAGGAAACATATCGAAGTCAGAAATATCCGTCATACACGGAGAAAAATGTTATTATAAAAATGTTAGGCATAAACATCCTATATATTTATAAAGAAATGCACCTCTACACGGAGAAAAATTTTATTCGAAAAAAAGATCATTTTGATAGTAAAAACGGTGAAAAACGGGACTGAAGTTCTTACGAAGAAATTAACAGGGTTTCAATGTTTATTGGTGGGAATATGTAAGAATAATTTGTTGGTATACTTAATTTCGTACGTATACCAACAAATTATTCTTACATTTTCCCACCAATAAACATTGAAACACTGTTAATTTGTTCGTAAGAACTTCAGTCCCGTTTTTAACCGTTTTTACTATTAAAATGTTCGTTTTTTCGAATAACATTTTTCTCCGTGTAGAGGTGCATTTCTTTATAAATATATAGGATGTTTATGCCTTTAAAAAAAAGAATGACCACATCAACTCTAATACGAGTATATACGTGAATATATATTTTTTTTGTTCTTATACATTTTGTAGAGAACATTTCGTACAAATTGGTATAACAAAAATTGCAAAACTACCAATTAAGTATGTTATCGTCTTTTTTTTACTCCACCTACACTGTCATTACATTTCACGAACAAAATTGGATAAACCCCTTCAAAGAAGTTATTATTATAAGAAAAAAAAGATTATTTAAAAAAAAAACACCGTCATATTATATTAGTTACTGAAAATACCCTACCTAAACCTTAAGGTTCGAACCGTAGAAGTCGCTGAAAACCCTCCTAACCAAAATCTAGTTCGCCTCAGCAAAGGATCAACTAGCGAGGATGACTAATAAAATATATTGTCCTGTTTTTATATTCATACATTACTAGAGAGTACCCGGCATACGTTGAATGCCACTCAAGAAAGATGGCCACGCAGGCCATATTTTCGGTTAACGAGAAGCATGGATTTTTCAAATTTACCCCTTGCTATTCCCTACCGCTAATATGTCTTCTTTGCAATCCCTCCTTCTGCCCCTCCCTCGTCACCCATCCCTCATTCACCCCTCCCCTAGGGGTCCTTTCCCACCTTTCACTTCCCAGATTTCACCCCCTCCCCCGTCTTCTGTCCCTCGAACCACCCCAATCGTTTCTCTATCCTCCTCCCGGATTCCCCTCCCCCTTCCTCCTTCCCATACTGTCGCTAAACTATTTGAAATATACACAATTTTCAAGCAACACGCGCTAACTGTTAATTTTTATACAAATTTCTTAACGCCAGAGCTCAATATTAATAATAGAAACCTTCGCAAGCGTGCGCATCACAACCGATTAATAGTATAGAAAATAATAAGGCATAAAGAAACGTTACTTTTTTATACATATATATAATTAGGAGAAATATCTTAAAAATGTCAAAAATATATTGTAATTGATAATAACATAGATTTAGAAAATTCCCGAGCATAGAAATGGATTTGGAATTTTATCCAATAGCCACTATATTTTGTGTCAAGAATGTTTAGGATGGACTGAAAGCTTGTACCAAACTGAATTTTTGTGACACCCAACAAAATCCTTAGAGCAGGCCCCATTGAAACTCTTGTAGAAGAGACTCAGAATGGCCTCATAGCCCTGTACATCAGAGATGGCAATCGGCATGTTGACAAGGGATTTTCAGACGGACCGCCCTTCTCTGCACAGAATAAGTTCGTTTTTCAAGTATTTTGGGGTATTCTGGGCAGCCCGGAGGTGGCTTCCAAATTCAATTGTTGGAATTTTTGAGAATTATACAGGGCTAGCAGCTGGTCACTATTGAAGAATCTGTTAGCCCTACAAATAGTAGTCAGAGAGAAGAATAGCCTTTCCTTGCAATATTCATAATATCAAACCGTCGTAATGATCCGAGCAAACAAACAGTAAAATAATGTCAACGCATAAAACTGCTCGTGATGTCAGAACAGTTTTTGCAAATTATTTGGTTTCCAACGTGGAATCCCCGCTCTGGCAACTACAAAAATTTTGAAACCACCCTGCGTTACAAAAAAATACGAGTGTGCCCGATCAAGTCGTGCACATCGACGCCCGCTCTCCCCCGCGTTTGGCGCGTCACTGGTATTTCAAAATACTGACTAGGGTATTTCATGCACTGGCTATGAGAGGAAGACAGAAAGAAAATGTGCGCGCGCACTGCTCTCTCTTGCTTCTACAGTGTAACAGCCCGTTTGCCTCGCCCGACTACGCATAACGTAGTAACGCGTTTTCGTAACGCATTGCCCGCTTACCCCCAAGTCAAGTGTGCGTAAAGAAGTTTTACTTTAAAAAGATTTACTTGAATTAATTAGCTGCTGTCAGTATTTCCGCGGAAGTGGAACGGCGCGACGGGAGTGGCTCGCTTCGTCTCTTTTCTTTAATACCAGGGAGGGAGAGGCAAGAAAATGATTACTTTTTTTTCCTTTGGAGCAAACAGACATACGTATAGTGTGTGTTTCTCTCATCCTTTGTCTCACCATTATTTAATATGTCAAAAAGAGCTGTAGCATTATTGTGAAAAAAATGTATGAATGTTCCGCAATTGTGGGAATATTAAGTATAAAGTAACTTACCAACTTCTCTTTGTTCGTCATCTTGTAATTCATAGTAATCTTCTTCTAAGAGCTGGAATACCTCAATCCAAGCATTTTGCTTAGTAAGTTTGTCTTTAAATTCTTCATCAGACTTATCCCACAGGCACGGTCGAGATCCCACAAGTTCTATTAAAGTTAATATATCGTATTTGAAGGCCATGTTTCTAAAAATCAATTTTTATATTAAAAAACACTCCGAAAACATGCAACGACAGCCCCAACGTCCTAAACGCGCAAGAGACGCTGCGCAAGTGAAGCGAGAAGTGGTCGGCGGGCGGAAAGCCCATTGCGCATGCCTCACTCACACATCAAATTATCCGTATAACTACACAATACACTCTCGAAATTACCGCACGGTCTCGACAGCGAGCTAGGTGTACCTACCACGGCAACGGCACGTTAAATCGATGACCTTCGCGTCATGCCATTATCGCGGACGGAATTTAAAAACGTCGTAATAATATTATCACATCATGCCGTGCCGTATCGCGCTATGCCGTGACAAATTACAAAAGCCCCCGACTACCGCGGAATGCCGTGGCAAAAGAACAACCATTGGGTTACTCTTTTATGAAGCTAAACTGTTCTAGAGTTTATTTAAAAAATAAACTCTAGAACAGTGAGCTCCACGGCGATGAAAATTGTAAATCTTTTTTGTCAGAAGTTTCTACGTTACTGGTTTATCTCGAATTGCTTCAAAGTAGCTGAACCGATGTTCAATAAATGAACTTTTTCATTTATTGAGGGCGTCTATAAACACAACGAAAATATGTTCAAAATAATCAAATGATTATCAAGTTATTATCTGCTGAAGGTAACAATAACGTATATCTACAAGATAAACATTGTACAAATGAACAAGCCGCAAAATATAGGTCGTCCAGTTGATCAGTCAGACATCTTCAAATATATAGTTTTGGGATAACGAGGAAAGCAATATTTGAATGCTCGCCATAAATCAAATATTATTTACACGTATTTGTGGTTTACATATTAAGAATGGTATCTTATATAGCACTATTCATCCATTGATCATCTCCACAACACCCGTCATGCAAGGAGGAATCCAGTAGTTCCTGCTTAGTTCTTCTACAAACACATCACATGCCCAAAGACAATACTCCTACTTAGGGCCTAGTGTTCAACCTCATTCCCGATGTATGAAAATTGAAAAGTGCCTAGCACTTTGCGTAAATGGGTTAGCAATTGGCTTCTGGACATGGGGAGAGTCGAGAGCGAACATATGCTAACATAAACTCACATACCTAATATGTACTAAATAAGTGTATGTTAATGCAAAAAAAAAAAATTGTAATTATTTAAGAAGTTAGTAAAAAAAAAATTACAGCATTGATAATATTATGATAATTTTTATTTTATTATCTTCCAAAAGGCTATTTTATACTTAAGAGAGATAAGGATCGGAAAGTTACTTTTTATTTCAATTTTAAAAATGATTATTTTGGTTCCTAATAACTTGATCTCCATTGTTGTTAATATTTAATATTTAAATTTAAATTAACGTATCTTTTGAGCAGTTTTTTTTTCGATTACTGTAAAATAACGACTAGCCATTTCAAAAAATTAAGTTTTGAAATCCTCTATATTAATAAATTGGAAATTCATATGTCATACAGTAATATAATAATATAATAAATTGGAAATTCATATGTAATACAGTATATATTATACAAACAGTATACATTCTGGTTTAGTAATGTATAATTTATATATCTAAGGAATTTCAAAAAAATGTAGTACTTTAGGTTTCATAATATGTCTTATACTAGCTTATAAATGTGGAAATTCTAACTATGCAATTGTAAATGTTCTCCAAAATGCCCTGGAAAGAATCTCAGACTTGTTATCTCCCGAAAGAAACCATTCATCTGTTCTGTATGAAATTACTAATGTTATCCAAAATGACCCTGGTAAAATATTTACATCTTGGCGATTCTTTCAAGGAAAAAGAAACCATCCCGTCATTACTCTTTCTAGGAGGCGGCTAAGCGGTGGCAAAACGAAGAATTCCAAGTCACGAATCCGCAAAAACATCATTCGGAGATATTGAAATTTGAATTTTTGAAATGATATGTTTTTGTAATAACGAATCAATTCTAAACTTCAAACCTCAATATCTCCGAATGATGTTTTTGCAAATTTTCAACTTGGAATTCTTCGTTTTGCCACCGCCTAGCCGCCTACTACTCATTACGAATGCAACTACTAATGTTCTCAAAAGTTGTCTTGACAGAATCGCCATTCCATTGTAAGTATATTATGTACTAAATACACAATTTGCCTGTCCTGAAACGGGAATCCTTCCTAGTTGGACAGACAAAGGATCATTTTGTATTGTATTGTTTGTAATATATAAATAAAAATAATTATATAAAATCAAATGTTTGTTTGTTTGTGTGTTCGTATGTTATGCGCGGCCATACCGTTTATCCGATTGCGATGAAACTTTAGAAATATAATGCGCGCATACCCGGGATGGTTATACGACAGTGAGCTCTGCCGTTATGAAAATATTTTCTATACTACTCATACGATAGCGATAATTTTTTTTTTGAATTGTTGTGAACATGCTCGTGAATACTTTTATATATATATTATATATACTGGTAAGCTTTGGCATTATGAAATTTGCATAAAAAATTAAATAGGTTACGCGAGTTGTTAAAAATGGGTGTATTTTATAGAGTTAAGCAGCAGGGAAAAAAGGCTGCGATGAGGGGTATGTAAGAGGCTCGGATGGGGAATAAAGGAGGGGAGGAGAGGGAAAGGCGGAGAAGGTGAAAGCGGAATGCGTGAGGGGGGGGGGGGGTCACGTGAAGAGGGGGAGGGGAGAGGTTATGCGGGGAAAGTGAATAGGGGAATGGGACGTAGGAGGGGAAGAGGAAGAGGAGGCGGAAGGGGAGCGGGGACGAATAGGAAATGGCACGAAGGGAGAAACAATTTATTTATGTATGTTGCAATGCAACGCTTGCCGGGTATCAGTTAGTAAAATAATAATGACGCATAACGGTCGAGTTTTTATACATTATAATTGATTCAGTGGTGTTTATTAGTAATCTGAGTGTGGTACCTACTCGGTGGAGGGGTACACTTCGACATATAACTGCATGCATTTCGATTTTTCGGAGATGTCTGGCTTTCAACTGGACGACGGAATACGCTTCTTTATAACTTGATTTCAAATATTCCTGATTAATTCCCCGGCGTTTCAGATCATCATATTTTTATACCGGGGAACAAATAACCACTTTGCGCGTCTATAAATTAAGCTCCTCGCGAAGTCCGAGTAACGAGTACAATTTATACTTCCGACCCGAGACTTATGGCAGTCATCTGTCAACCGGTAAAACTCTCGTCATTTGGAACTAAATCACCGCAAATTAGCCGCTTCTCCTGATATTAAACACAAATATTTTGAATAATATTAGCAGTGCCATTTTACATGAGGCAATAAGTTGAAAACATTTTCACTTTAAATGCATCCACCGGATTGCCAGACATTCAGTAAATTCTAGTCCCTACACAATTTAACATAAAATATCATGATAATTTATGTCAAATTGTTTCAGTTTTTTTTCGTCAAAGATATACCTGTAATTAATAAAAGCTTCCGAAGCTAATTTTATGCAAAAAAAAACCTAATAGGAGAGAAGTCTGCACCAACATGTTGAAAGAATTAATATGTTTTTTTTTTAAATAATGGCTTAACTTAGGTAAATGAATAAATGCTGCTAAAATGGATAAATTATTAAAAAATTTCACCGAAATATTTTTCAGGACGAAAAAAATAATTTTACATATTACATGACTGACAAAAAAAGGGATAATTAACTTGCTCAGAATCCAGTTCAGATAAAAATATTTCAGATATAGCTATTTTGGTTAGATTATTTGTATTTTCCAAAAATGTTGTAATAGTTTTCTTGGAGAAACTTTTTAAGAATCGGTTAAATAATATTATTTTTCAATAAAACATTAAAACAATTTTAATTTTTTTCCACTTAATTTATTTGTGACCATAATCCCGTTAACAACCCCCTCCCCCCCCTCCACCGTATGTTATGTAAATATATAAACCATAGCCTATAAAAAAATTTACCTGTCTGAAGATGATGAAGGAGAGGATGTTCTGGGAAGGAAAAAGGAAATGAAGGGTGGGTAGGAATCTGGGGGTCCAGGAGTGACGGACGAATGATTCCATCCCTCCCACGATGATGCAAGGTGATGTTCCGAGAGAGCCTCGCTGGAGAAGTCAAAAGGTCTTCCTCAACCAGTCTCTCCCGATCTAGTCTGCCATCCAATTAGTGGGCAGACGTATCCGCCTCCAAGACCCGGACCAACCTCACCCCATGATAAACCTCACCCCATGCCGATTAGAAGAGAATTATTGCACAGATCTACAACTAATAGCTCCATTTTTTAATTTGTAGATCTCATAGGAATCATAGGTTGGTACCTATTATGTTTCGTAAAGATATATTTAATTGAAGTGCGAAAAGGCTGTGAAGCGTAAAAATTACAACAAAGCAAGAAAAATAGGTACAAACAAAATGTGTTTTATTTTTCATTTTCAAAAATCGTTCTTTGTCGCATATAAAATGGTCTTTAATACTGCTCGTGTCGTTTTACTCATTCTATTTGTCCCGAACTCTGACAGGTTTATATTGCTAACAATTTTTAATTGGACATCTATTCGCCGATGAAATTCTCGCGATGATTCATTAAAGTGGTTGTTAATTAGGAATATCTGACATTTTATTGGTTTTTCTAGAATAAACGTGATTTATAATGTTTTTTTTTCGAAAACAAGCCTCTAGTATTTCCGCATAATTAGGTGTATAGATTTACAAAAGCTCTTTAGGGGGTTTTTATGGATTTAAGATTCGAATGGTGTATATTTCCAACTGTTAAATTTATAGTAGGTAATATTGATGAGGATTTGCGTCTTAGGTACTAGATGGAGGATAGTTAACCTCCGATGAGGCTTTCACAAGCCTGCAGGATGAAAAAGTGTTGAGATGGATGTGAGAAGCTTCTTACTTCCATGAGCATTAATACCAGACCTAAACTTAGGTGACCGAAAGCTGTACATCTTGGCATAAGGAAGGTATGTACTAGAAGAAAGGGTTGGGGTAGTTTTTCACGTTCAAGTAAAAATGTAACAATCCACTTTCATTTATTATCATAAAAATTTATACAACTGCTTGTCCCTACAATCCAATTTTATAAAAATCGCTGAATGGTGTACCATCAACAAACTTACACCTAACATAAAAAATGTCAAATCATGAGTTTCTTCAGAATAAAAAACGCTATCAAATATAGTTATTCACTTAACAACCACAGTTTATTGTAATAACCTTCAATACTAAACTCCTATTTACTAATCACATTGATATCATTACTAATAAATAATAAAGCAATGAAAATGCTGGGCTTCATTATAAGAATATGTAAAGATTTCAAAAATATCCATACTTTTAAAATACTATACACAACTCTAGTTAGAAGTCATTTGAAATATAATTCCCCCATATGGAATCCATTCTAGAAAAGCCATGCAGATTCCATTGAAAGAATCCAACACAAATTTCTCAGATCAATTAATTTCAAATTAGGAATTCCCGCGGATGACATAAACTATGATTCTCTTTTACAAAAAGTGCGACTCTTATCGTTAAAAGACAGAAGAATGATTAATGATTTTATTTTTTTATTCAAAATAAACAATAACTGGTTTGACTTCCCTGAATTGGTCTCTTTAATACATTATCATATACCTAATAGACCAACTCGACTCCAAACACCTTTTCATTGTAATCATTCTGGGACCACCCCAGAACAAAATTCAACAATAAATCGCTTGCATACTTTAGGCAATAAATATGCTAAAATCGATCACGCTGGATCGATCGACGATCATACAAAAGAAGCATCAAACAAAATTTGTCTTCTAGTACCATGAAAACATAATATGCTTACCAGTACTAGCACTCCAAAATTATCAATTCATTAGAAATCATAGGTACTTGTAAAATTTATTGTATCGGTTGATATTTATAATCCATAATACCTACATATTCATTTTTTTTCCTCCTATGAGGATTTCTTACTTTTTATAATTTATATTGAAATCTTTGTACCTACCTTTAAATGATATCTTATATTTCTACATTTAACTTTTTTTTATTTTTATTATTAAATTCTCACTTAATAACAGATAACAGTGTTTCTGAATGTGGAGCTCGTGCCTAACCGAAGGACAATTTGAATGTGTTGGGGGCAATGCGCAAATCATTTTATTTATATAACCCTTTTATGACAAAAAATCGCTATTACTAAAGCCAATTCAAGACACGTTTTGATTCCGAATGGTGGCATTTCATCAGGAGACAATACTGAAAGAATACACCACTCTGCATCAAAATCTCTTGTTCTTGGACATAACATGACAGTACGTCAGCGTCACCTGCGTGCTCGATTATCCAAACGACCATTTGCAAGTTTTACGCGAGGAGGAGGTTATCTTTCATTATTTCAATGAAATATTATGAAGGTGTTTAAGATGAAGCTATTCCCGTAAAGGTAAAAGTCTGATTAGTTTAAATAATTCTTAGTTAACCATTCGATCGCTTTTTGCCACATTATGGCACTATTTCCAAAACCTCAAATTGCTTTGTTGCCAAAATGTGGCAAATTAAAAAAAAAAGATTACAACGACTATATAATATATTTTCGTTGTTTGTTTTTGGGGTGTTATGCCGTGTTGCGCTACCTCCTTCTTTAGCCGACGTTTCGGACAGCGTTGCAGTGTCCATCATCAGGGCAGATCCGGCAGATCCGCGATGTCCAACGTCGGCTAAAGAAGGAGGTAGCGCAACACAGCATAACACCCCAAAACAAACAATGAAAATGCTTTTGGCCGTGAAAATCTAAAAACATATAATATATTGTACATTCAAAATATAACAAAATAAATATTCTCTAGATTCTTCAAAATGTTTTAAGGTTAAAGATTTAATTATATTTTTTTATAAATCCTATAAATATGTGATAATAGACAAAAGATAGGGGAATTCATTAGCTACATAGAACTATAATCAGTTAGTATGTCTCGATATTCAAATTCAGAGGTATGATTTTTTTTAATGTGGGCGGAAAAATATCCTTTAGCAATCCGAGAAAAAAATATTTTAATTGCTCTGTCGCTCCAGTGGTTAAGTGATTAATTATCGTTTTTGATACTTTATTTTTAATTTTAAAATGAAGATTGAACAAAAACTAAAATGGAGATTGGAGAATTAAGCACTCAGGTGACGTGTAGGTATTTATGAATCGGAAGCTGTGCCGATTCTCTCCACTAGTTGATGAATGGTATTTTCCGACAACGCGAAGCACTGCCATAAATCAATCGTGACAGCTTCCCTAGTCTCTTGGAGTATTTTTTCAGCGTCGTATTATATTTATTTTCCGCTTTTCCTACCGTACGCCAAGGTAAGAATAGACAGTCTTCCTGAACAGCTGTGCGGTGGGCTCGTGGCAGCGGTACAGAGGAACTAGAGACTATTTAAAATTTTAATTAACAAAACGATGCCTTTTTCCATATTACGTTTGCTAATAATTGTAGACAGTATTTTAACATTAAAATAAAAATGGATAAATTTATCAAAGACGCTATTTAGATTGCATTTTTTTTCTGGAAGAATCTTTCAATCAATCATAAAGATAGCTAATAAAAATATACTTTAAAAAATTAAGATAATGTTGGTAGTTAGTCCAAGTATGATTAGTATGACCGAAGGGGCTATGGTCGAATTAACTCAATGGTAGTGCACGCACAAATGCACGACAAGACTAAGATCCTCGGTTTAATTCCTACACGGAGAAAAATGTTATTCGAAAAAACGATCATTTTAATAGTAAAAACGGTTAAAAACGGGACTGAAGTTCTTACGAACAAATTAACGGTGTTTCAATGTTTATTGGCGGGAAAATGTAAGAATAATTTGTTGGTTTACGTACGAAATTACGTATACCAACAAATTATTCTTACATGTTCCCGCCAATAAACATTGAAACCCTGTTAATTTGTTCGTAAGAACTTCAGTCCCGTTTTTAACCGTTTTTACTATTAAAAGATCGTTTTTTCGAAAAAAAAATTATCCGTGTAGATGCGACTATGCGATCTTTTTCTGTTTCAAATTTTCGTTTGAGAGTCGCTAATATAGTATTCAGTGATTATTATTTTATATGGTCAGTGGCTGACTGGCATCGCGTTTGGGCCCCACCAGGGCGTCGGGTGTACGATTCCTCGTCTGGCTAAGTCCTCCATCACAACACAAGCAACATCTTCCGCTTACTGTGGTGGTAGTAGGATATTTTCAAATGTTGTCAGGTTAGTCGTAATTCGTAACCTTTGTTGTATTTCTTTATAATATATTTTTTTTAAACGGGCTTCTCTCGTTGTTTGGTGACTAGATCAGAATAGCCAGGTTCCGAACTTCCCAATCTTCCTCTAACTCATCTCTTTTCCCTTCTCACTCCCTTCAACCTCACAAAATTTTTGAATCCCATAGTCAGTTAGGAGCAGTTGAGACTTGATTTAAAAACAGCTGTTTTTCAAGGGAAGATTTATTCAGGAAAATGGGTAAAAATGGTTTTTAAAACTTCTACGTCATAAGAAAAAAGTCAGTCTGCGAGAAGGGTCTCGTTTGAACCTTGAACGTATGTAGGTTCCTATTCGTACTTTTTTAAATAAGAATTCGTTGTAAAAGCTGGGTTTTATTTATTGGTTTCATGTTTAATGTATAGGACTCCATTATATATTTTTTAATGTTATTAAGGCCGCCCTACCCCACTCAAAAAGAAGAAGATGGACAGATACGACAATACGAACGTGAGAGCGAGCGCGCTAACATTGAAAACCATAAAATTCATGCGAAAATTGTGAAAATGTTTAATAAAAGACGACTCGTTTGAAAAAAAGCAAAAATAAAAAATCTGTGTCAAGTAGCATTTAAAGAAACATTGTGATTTTTTTCATACATATAACTTGTAAAAAAACAGAAACAAACGTGTAAATAATAATTTTCGGAGCATACTTTGCGATTTATTTCTATCGAGGGAATTTCAAATAATTACCGTTTCGGCGTGGGGAATGTATAGATACTATCTTAAAGAATAAAATATATTTTTTTAAGAACTTAAAAACTTCATACGTTTAAGGAAAACATGTAAGAAATCGGTAGGAATAAAATTAGGAATAAATTATTTGTTGTAATTATTGCGAATTTCTAAGTGCTTAAATATGCGCTGAAAAACAAAAACAAAAAAACAGTACGACATTCAGGGGCGGGGTGAGAGAGGAGTTGGTTTTGGCTGAGTGAAAAAAAATTGTTTGATTTTTAATAAATTAAAAAAAAAAGACATCTAAAAAGTTAACAGAGACTAAAATTTCATTTACTTTTTTAACTCCAAATAATGTCAGGAATCTACTCAAGTACGTCTCTTAATACCTTGTATATTATAAGAGTACCAAATGCTTAGAACCAGTTGGGGAGTTGAGAAGTGTCTGGCTGTTGAGATCTGGTCACCAGACAAATTAAAGTTACGGTTTTTAGTATTCAGTTAGTATTTCGTTCTCAAAAAGGTTATTTTTTAAATTCATTACCAATGTATGAACAAATACCATCGAAGTATATTAATACGGTAATGCCCGTACGGTTCAAGTTCAAATTAAGGAACCCGACTCCGAGTAAGTCTCCAACGCCACACCGCAACACTGTATGGAAACCGTTCTGACCCGTCCATGAACGTGCCCTTTTCCACGCAGCTGCTGCCGTAATATGCACACTTATCACTCGCTCATATGCGATTTGCAAACGGAAGTGGTGCCATCTATAATATTTAAGGAAAAAAGTATGAAGAAGAAGAAACATTTTTCGCTTTCATTCAATAATAAGAAGATTTATGTTGGGGTATGATAATGTTTCTCTCATTTTTCACGGTCTCAGTGTAATAATGTCTACTATTATATATTAAATATAAGTATTATTTAGTTTAATGTTAATAGTACTTTGTTTTTCAAAGGGGTGATTATAAATAGTCACCAACACTTAAACTGGGCGAAGCACAACGAAAAGCCGCCATTTCCATTTTACAGTTAAAAAGGAAAATTCTTCGTCACGTCTCCATTGCAGGAATCTCCGCCGTTGGGCAGTTTCTTGACAACTGAACCCAAATACTCCAGCCGATGCCGTTCCCGTTCCTCTTCCACGTGGTCTGAGCGCGCAGACGCGAGGAGTTAACTTATTTCCGACCGCCACGGCCCGCGGCTGACGGATGGTGCCCACGTGCGTTCCACGCGGCCAGCACGTAAATACCCAATACACACACGCTGTATAATTAAGTACCTACCCACCAAAAAGCTTCAAAATAATGGAGAAAGGGGTCCGAAGTCCAATCAGAATTGTAAATACAAAATCATTCCTAAAAATCTAAGTTTTTTAAATTAAGAAAACTCTATTTTCAATTGTTGACCTAGCTGCGCCGCCTCTTGAGACGGCTAGTAGACAATTTCAAAGAACAGATGTTTGTTTTTGGTTTGACAGGGGATTGAATCTTCCTCCCCAGGAACTGACTCGTAAACTGCGGTGTACTTATATGATGTGTTTTAAAACTTTTTCTTTTGACTGCGGATTAATTCCAGCCCAGGGACAGGAATCAATACTCGAGTCAAAACCCAATTGGATAGAACCGAGATTCATTCGAGTTGTGCGCCCCTTCATACTTTTGCACAGAGTAGATGACTGCGTCGTATCATGCACGCACACACTAGACTAGCTGTGTGAAACTTGGTACCTTACAGCGGTGATTATTTATAATAAATAAACAATACATAGCACAGCATGTATGACGTAGGAAGCAATGCAACAATTTCACAATATCTTTACCAAAGTAGCTCTAAATCAGGTACTATTTATTTGTATTCATAGTTTCTGTTTATATTCTATATTTATAGTTATTGTTTTTATATTTCAGCATGAGTCGTTCAAGACATGAGCGCGATGTATACTCGTATTGTCGTATAATATATCTTGTACTGAAAACATGTTTTAAATTAGTGAAAATAATCATGCTTATATCTATATGTATTATAAGTTCACACTTCTCAACACATTTCTATATCTTTATATTGTAAATCTTATTGTTATTCCTCTATCTTGTTATCAGATACCTTGTTTACACTTTTCAACACTCCCAACTTACATACTTATCCCATACTCTGTAACTCTGTAATTCTGAATATATTATTTGTTACCAGGTTAATTCGGTAAATCCGAATAGCTAATATGCTAACAGATTACTTTTTTGCATAGTCACAAAAAAAAATGTATGTATCTTTTTTATATATTTCTTCATAACACAACTCAATTTAAAAAAAAATGAATTTTCTTGTTTTTATCTTTGTTTTTATTTTTTGTTTGCAATTATGTACTTAAGGAATAATATGAACTAAACCTGTCAATTTGTCTGTCCTGGAACGGGAAACTTTCCTAGTTGGACAGGCAAAGCTTCCTAATGTGTAACTTGTACTTTCTTTTGTATCTATATATAAATAAATAAATAAAAAATAAATAAAAAATTTCGTAACATTTATTTATTAAAAAATTTTATACATAGTGTACATATTGTGTTATTTCGCCCGCCATGCTAGGGATGTCCCTGTGTTATGGCGGGTGAAGTATGCAGATTATAAAATTTAAGGTAATAAAGTACGATTACTGATAATATAATAATTATGATAATGAGGTTTACAGTTAATGCAGCAATGAATTTATGATAATGAAATTTACATATAATATAGTAATTGATGATAATGATGTTTACAGGTAATAAATTTACATGTAGGAATAATTTGTTGGTATACGTAATTTCGTACGTATACTGGAAGAATTTTCTGGTCCCTTATTCCATGGATCTCTTCAAGACCATGTCCCCTCCTCCCTCTTCCTTCACATGGCATCTCCAAAGACATAGGCACAGAGGTAAATTATTTTCCTCAATACCTTCCATGTGCAGTTAATGTAAAAAAAAAAGTAACAAATCGAAATTTTTTCACCAAATTGAATATGATTCAACCTAAGTAATCTTTCATTCAGCTCCCCGGGAAGACTACTTCCATCTGGTCACAGATTTACAAAAATAATATGAGGAGAAATCAGAAGAGAGGAGTATTTTTATACGAGTGTAACGTTATGGGGTATTGACAGATTGCACCAAATGTTACCACCGTTTAAAATAAGCCGACACCGCGACTAAAATAATACGTCCTCGGGACCGATCTCATGTGGGCAAGAACTCTTAGAAATATTGGCACATGTGTTAGTATTTTAAAATCAAGACTATGGATATTTACCAACATAAAAAGTTAGTTGTAAACAGAAACAAAAAAAGGAAAAATTATCAAATAAAACTTTACACGTGTTGTAAAATTAGAGTTCGTAGATATTTAAGAAAGACAACCCACAAGTAAAATATATTTAAGCGATATTATTGTATAATTTGGCCATTTTGTTTCCAAATTTTTATACTTTCAAGTTTGGTGGAGTTATTACAGTACATCATATTTTGAATTGTAAATTTTCTTAAACGTTACGAAAATCTTGACGGGACACAGCAATATTGACGGCCAACACCCAGGTTTCTATTTGATAGGCGGGTATGGGTACCACCGCCCCAGGAACCATTTATTGGATAACCAAGATCTCTCCCATAGGTCACCCCAAGTGGTTCGCTACGTTTGGTGACTTAGAAGGGGTTCCCGGGTTCATGGGGTGAGGTTTCTCCGCGTCTTGGCGGCGGATGCGTCTGCCCTTAAATTGTGTGGCAGGCTAGATCGGGAGAGACTGGTTGAGGGAGACTTGACTTCTCCAGCAGGGCTCTCTCGAAACATTATCTTACACCGCAGTGGGAGGGATGGAATCATTCGTCCGTCCCTCTTGAACACACTGACCCCCCGATTCCTACCCATCCCTCATACCTTTATCCTTCCAGAAAATCCGCTCCTTTCTTTCCTAAAAAGAACCCTCCACACAACATCCCAAAGAAGACATAGGCCCTGAGGGGAAATATTTTCTTCGGGGCCTCCTGTGTGGAACTATTGTAAAAAAAAAGGCATCGTGCATATCACGTGTGGCATATCACGACACAAACAGTATATTCCACTTACGGTGATGGTAATAGGAGATTTTCAAATATTATAAGGTTATTCGTAATGATAATGACCATAGAATTTAAAAAAAATCATTAAGTTTGTACAATATTACAAAAACAAATAAAAAAATGTTTGCTAATAGTTTTAGTTTGACATAGTACATAAAAAACCCCAAAAATGGACATAGTACAAACCAATCCACAGCAAGCGAAATGTCAAATATTACACATACCTACTAGGTATAACACATAATTTTTAATGAACTTACGATGAAGAGGTACCCAAATAAATAAATAATAAAACTTATATGCAGGGTGTCGGGGGGTAAAGTGCATTAACTTCGGGAGGTTATTCTACATGATGGTAGGAGTAAAAAAGATTAATAACTTTTTTCGAAATTTAAACATTTTTTTTCCCATACAAAAAGACGTACCTATTAAAAATCCTTAGTGTGAAGTACAAACTAACTCGATAAATTTGCTGTGAGTCATCCGGGCCAGTCTGTGGCGATGTTGATTTCGAGTGGCCAGTATTGTAACAGCGGAAATACCTACTAGGGTGCACTCGCCGGATTAATTTTATCTTTTTATCAGAAAAGTACCCCTAAAAGTTGTAATTTCGAAAAAAGTTATTAATCTTTTTTACTTATACTATCATGTGAATCACCTCCCGAAGTTAATGTACTTTACCCCCGGACATCCTGTATATAGCAAAACTTATAAAAATAGCAAAAAATCACAAATATAATAATTTCTTCGAAGAAAAAAATTCCTAAAAATTTAAGCAACCCACAACTGACTTTCAGATTTCCACCCCTTTGAATAATATCCCATAAAGCCATTTTCTCCCGCTCTGGGAGGCTCTGTACCGGAAACCCTTAGCGAACCGCCCCGACAGGCATCGATCGCCGGCGGCCATTTTGAATTTCCCGCCACCCAATGGAAAACCCCGTTGCTAGGCGACGCTTGCACTAGGGGTTGCTAAGGCCGGGTAAATTCAGGTGCTTAAAAAGGCCTTAAGGGGGCTAAACTATGAATATTCTGGCTTTTGGGCTGGCGGGAAATGCTCCATGAATGTGAATAAGGCTTCATTGATCAATAGCTTGTATTTAATTATGGAAAAGCCATACATCATATTTGCACAACCAATTTTGTATTGTATGGAATCCCCATTATCGCAGCCCATAAAGCGAAAGTTTATTTTTAATCAACGAAACGGTTTTGGAATCAGGAATATTAAGAAATATCATTGATTTACTTTTGTATCAAGGCACACACCAACACATTCAAAAAAATATATAATTAATTAAAGTCACTAAGATAATTTGGAAAAAAAATCCAAACCTAGACTGTCTATCGGTAGGATAATTGCCGGTAACTTCTCTTCGTTCTCTAGGACAACTGCAGATCGCAAAAGAATAGGTGACAGTTCACAATGACTAAGTGACCTTAAGATGATAGACTTCGCTTTTCGGCCCATACAAAAAGGACGCCCGGGAAAAAACACTTATCTACATCGAAAATTGCACAAAATTAATATATTTTTTATACTGCCTTCTAGAGGGTGAAAACTATGTCGGTATGTTTTTGAATTTTCGATGCGTTTCATATTAACGTAAACATTCACTGTCAAACATGTACGATTTATCAAAAAATATTATTTAAGGAAAAAGTGCTGCTAACTCAACTCTCATAAAGAATTATAAAATTATAAAAAGCTGCCGACATAGCTTCTTCTTTCTAAAAAATATATATTTTTTTAAATTTCAATTCCGTGAAAGTTTCGGTCTAGAAAAGTGTATTCTCCATAAACCCCTTTTCGAGCGATTTCTGTAGGTAAATTTGAGCATTGTCTCATTCGCACATTTCGCATTCGCATGTATTGTAAGTGTGCGTGAGCTTATTGTGAGCGGGACAGAATGACAGACGCGAGTGTTCCGCGTGTGGTTCAAAGTCTAGCCTCTTAATATATTCGATATCAACTGTTGTTTGTACGTTAGCCATCTGCAGTTGTCCTAGGGAACGAAGAGAAGTTACCGACAATTATCCTACCGATCCTTATCGATCGATTATGCTAGGGGGCCAGAATCAGTGTTTTGAACTACTTATGAATTTAAAAACAGCAAACACTTTTATATTGATAGCGCTAGCAAAAATACTAACTTACTAATGTAATTTCACTGAAAGGGTGAGAATGAGCAGAACCCCACATAATCCAGTATTGGGCTACACACTCCTTGCTTCATTCAAATTTATAGATCGTTTTACATCCATGGTCAATATCCAAACATGATTTAATGTAGCGGATATGCGTAGCTAAGAAAAACCTTAATGCACACAAATACGTCACTTTGGTTGGACAGGATGTTATTTATTTATTTATTTATTTACATTTGATACATTTAAAGCCAAAATAACAAATAATATTACATAATAAGAGAATATATTTAAAATGAATACAAGTGTTATTACGTTGTTTTAGGTCGATATTAGTTCCTAGCTAGGCAGATTGCCTGTTCTAAGGAACCAAAGTGTGTAAAGTGCCAAATGCAATTTAAATTATTCTAACGTCACTTTACCTTGTTCTTAGATATAAGGGGTCAAAATTTTTATTTTAAAATTTGAGGTTAAATCTCGCGTAAAGTATTTTATTTTAACGTATTTTAAAGGAAAACATTGAACTAGGGCTTCCCATTTTAGAATATACTTTTACGTGCGTAAAAAAACATATCGCTATCTGAAATTGAAATGCTGTAAAGGACAATAAGTCTAAAAATGAGTTAAACATGTCATTTTTCTCCGTTTTCTTCTTTTTCAATTTGTCGAAATTTACAAAAAATGTTAAGTATTAACATTTTTTTAACATAACAGAAGTAGTCGGAAAGATCTATTCAATGTTTTTATAGTAAAAATTTATAATTAAAGATTTATAAAATCAGAAAACCTGATTATTAAAAAAAAAACTTTATTTTCGCTCTTCTGAACAATTAAAATTTTAATTTTTTATAAGAAAAACTCTCTTTTTATCTTGTGATGTTCATTCCCGTCAATGTAATATATTTGATTGAAAAAGAAGATAACAATAATAATCTAATTTTTTAAATATGAAAATGAAAAAGTCTCAGAAAAAAAATAAAAGATAATGGTCGCAACTAATGACTCGAACCCAGAACTTTAATTTCGTGTTAATTTTAATTGAATTTCGAATCCCAGTTGCGACAATTATCTTTTATTATTTTTCTGTGTCTTGTTCGTTTTCATATTTCAAAAATTAGATTATTATTGTTATCTTCTTCTGCAATTATATTACATTGATGGAAATAACCTTAAAAAGTTAAAAAGAGGGTTTTTTCTTATAAAATATTGAATAATCATTTAGACTTTTATAATAAAGTCAATAAGTGTTCCATAAAAATAAAATCGGATATATTTATCCGAGGCACTATCTAGGTAACAAATACAGTATTTGAATACTTGTTTCCAATGAAAAAAATGTAGCTGCCAATAATATGGAAAAAACATTAATCGAAGATAACATTGATAATTCTGAAATATGAAGTTGACCAATACGACAGTCTCATAATAGATAGCAATGGCTGACTTGGATAAAGCGTATGTCCCGGTTAGACGTGAGGTTCTGGGTTCTAATCCCAGTTGCGACCATTATCTTTTATTATTTTTATGTACGTTTTGTCCTTTACAGCATTCAAATTTCCGTGATCGATATTCAACCAGCTAAGGCATAATAATTCATTCCGTGTTGTTCTAACTACATTTCCCTAATGCCATTCCAAGAGGCCACGTTCTGATTAAATATTTTCCTTTAAAACATGTTAATTTAAAAACTTTACACAAGAGTTAGCCTCAAAATCAGAAATTGTTAAATAGACTATGAGAATTCGTCTTTGCAAACTTTGACACATCAGAATATGGTATGCATGACGAAGTTAGAATCCTATCCAACTAACGAACTCTTCGCCTCGTAAAAAAGATCAACTGTCACATACAAACAAAACGTAAATTTCAAAAGGTTCAAAGTGATATTAGAACCTTGTAAAATAAATGGAAACTAAAAACTTCATGTCAGAACTTAGTCATACAAGTATCTACGGAAATATTACACAGTTGACTGAAAGATATTTTGGTTATAGAAATGAGCAAAAGGGTTTTGCATCCAAATGTCAATTTATAAAAAAAATGTCAGTTAGAACCATGTCAGACTATTGACGGAGTGGTAATTTGTTTTTAAGTTAAATAATAATATTTTTTGCATCTTTCAATGGTTAACATGATTTACGGAACTTAAAAATTCTGAAGATAAATGAATGAAAATATTTACAAAGCATGCTTAAGGTAAGACATGCGAAAAAATGCAAAAACGTACAAAATCTTGTGTTTTAGTTTTGAAAATTTGATCGCTTAGAAATAATATAGATGCTTCAATTAAATACTGTGAGTAGAACACATATTGGCCTTTGAAGTGATCGAGTATTTTTTTGATAAGCTTTTCAATAAGCTTAGAAAAAAATTATGCGTCTGACCTATAAAAAATGGTTAAAAGTGAAAAATCTCATACTTACAAATCTTTTTTCTGGTGTTGTTTTATTGAATAATGTAGCTAATTAAGTTTCTTATAAAGTGATCGGAAAACATTTTAATATTTGTATCTGAACTTCACAAAATAAAATAAAACGTGCATTTTGGCGACGTTTCTTTTCAGTGAATAAAAATAGGCGGTACCCAACGAATTTGTAACTGCGAATTTCGCCCTTCTGCCATGTACAGAAGGATTTTAGCTCGTCGCTCACTCTACGCCCAGAGGCCCAGAGCCCGGGGCCAACGGACATGCCTTACGCCGTTCTTCCATGGAGCTACGCTCGTCTGTATTTTCTATAATATTATTAGTGTTTGAAATCGCCGCCAGGCGCTACACTAGCAAAGCAGTATGATAGGTAGCGGTAGCGTCGCTTGTGAGTAGCTACGTGGAAGAACGGCGTTAGTCTACGCGGCGCTTCGATCTTTAAAAATTTACTTGCGGAATAACAAAACACTGTTGTTTGCTAGAGATTGGGGTTTTTATTGGTAAACGCCCAAAAATCGTTCGCTCCGCCCATTCCGAATGAGTCAAGGACTAGTGGATCATCTTAATATTTGTAGCCTTGGCACAGTTCGCAATTCTCAGGACTAATCACTAAAAAGTAAACCGTAGCTTCGAGTATTTAAAGCCATTCTACGTCATCAAAGTGAAGGGGACAAAAAACAAGTGTAAAAAAAGGCCGTCAAAATACTGAAGAGTTCTGAACGATTCTGAAAGAAAGGATAATATAGAAAACCAAGAAACCAATACCTGTAAATTAATATTATTGCAAGGTGGAATAATTACCTGCCTATTTTGTGAAGAAGACTGATTTTTCTTCGAAGTATTCGTAAAAGCACTCTGTTTAGTTTAATTGTTTTGCCTAGACGAGTGTAGTCAACCTGACTTCCGACAGGTATAAAAGGACCTGTCAGACGGTTATGTATTGTTTAATTATTATTAGAGTTTAAGAAAGCAAAAACGTGCCTTTAGTTCGTATTTTTGTATAAAGTAAATGCTATTTTACCCATACCCTTGACATGATTTAAAAAAAACGGTGCTACACAAATAAGTATTCTAATATTTTCGCACCAGACTTTTAGGTCCGGGTTTAGTTTTTTCCATAGGAAAACTATAGGAAAAACTAAACCCTTTCACACACTTTTTCATAAAAATGATCACTAATAAATCCACGCTACGCAAGTGTATTATATATGTATAATTAATAAAAAACAATACAAGAACAACATGTTAATCTACCAGACAAATTGGAAAATAATTCACGGACTCCAGATATTTTCATATCAGAGGGTTCGGCTCGGTGGAATTCCAAATTTGACCAATAAATCCTACTGATCCCCCAATATAAATATTTTAAAAAAATCTTTCGTAATCCTACATGTATTTAAAATGACTGATTTTTTAATTTTTATATACAAATTTTTTGACAAATCTAATATGCCTAAATTTGTAATGAGAGAGCTAGGTATAATGTCAGTAGCCGAAATTACAAATAATGGTAATATTTTTATAGTCTGAGAATGCCAAATTCTTTTAATTTCATTTCCTAAATCTGTATACTTTCTTATTTTTTCAGAAACAGATTTTTCAATATTTCAGGAATTTGGAATAGCTACATCAATGATATAAGTTATTTTTTTTATTTTTTATTTTTTATTTGGTCAGTCTGTTAGAATAGTTGTATCATAGGATATTTTAAATAAATTATTTTCTAAAAATGAATTTGATACGTATTCATAATATGGTACTATATTATGACAGTAAATCAAGTTATGTTTAATTACCAAACTTTGGTGAATTATTTTTAAAACCTGATTGTGCCTTAATGTGTACTCGAACGGCGCTAATATAGAACATCTGATAATAATTAAATAACTAATAATTTTAATATTATTTTACCAGGTTTCTTCACGCAATGTTTACACCTTATAACACCCATAACACCTATTAGAAAAGTGAAATACTGAAAGCATTATCTTAATAATATAATTATGACAGCCCTATCCAATTGTGGAAACGATGAACATACACATTTTATTTACTAAAGGCTGTCAAGTTAATCTCACTTACAGCTTGATAAAATAACAGAAATACTGTTGTCGTAATGCATATTTAGCTAATTATGGTTTCTCGGATAAATATATAGATTTTCTTTTTAAGAGACATATATCTAGGTTATCCAGGTTACAAACCAGTTCTTCGAACATTTGTTTTCGTTTTAAAAAGATAAATGCCAAAAATATGGGAAAAAATTAGTCGAAGATAATATTTTTAATTCTGAATTTAAAATATGAAATTGAGTAAAATGATTTAATAATAATAGGTTTCAGTGGCCAGGCTTTTATCCCGATAAGACGAGAGATCAAGGGTTCGAGTCCCAATTGCGACTGTTAGTTTTTTTTATTTTTTGACTTATTAGTATATTATCTTCTTCTTGAATGATATATATTACATTGATGAGAATAACCTTAAAAAATTCTTAATATATATATTATAAAAGAGATTTGTTCTAATAAAAAAATATAAAATGTATGTGTTTATATATATTAATGTCCAGCCACAAGGAATGAATAAAGAATTTTTGCGAATAATTACATAAAAATAACTTTGTTGCAAGTGCGGTTCTAAGAAGTTTTTGTCTTAGGGAAGTCTTCTTCTGGAAGTATAATTCTCGCGTTAGCTAAACTTGCTACCAATATAGAAATTATTTGAAGATAGCCTTTGTTTAAAATTGGACATGGTCCTTAAGGAAATTTTTTTAACAAAAAAAGGAATTGTGCAAATATTACAAATCATCCAAATATTATTATTTTAATAAGTTGACAAATATGATTATTATATCAGGACATCATAAGATTATAACATTTCCCATGACTTCATTGATATTAGTATGTAGGTATCAATACTAACATTATACTATTCATATAAACCCCGAGTGTCCATAGAGTATAACATAGGCAATGGCCACTATTATATTGTTTTCTTAGTGGGAAAAATTATGTACTCGTAAGTAGGCAGGTGCTTTTGTATAGAATTTCTCTCAAGTGTGTAAAATATTATTTATGACATAAGCCTTTCAGTTTTACCAATTATTTTGTATGAAAATAAACGAATCTCTTCAGAATATTATTCTAAGACTCGTGGGACGAATTGACGGCGACGTTTACTACACAAAATATCCACACAACTTGTACAGGTACGTGCTTAATTGCTCACCTGTAAAATACCTGCTAATGCAAACAAAGCACATTCTCATAAAACTCACTATTACCTGTCAGGTGCATTGTATCTCTTTTCCTAGAAAATGCACAATCCTCACATCCTCGGCGGCGTAGTGCAACCAGTGACAGGTTTACTTACAGATGAAAGTCAGTAGAAACAATAGCTGTTTTAAAGTTACAACCGAGTTCTGTTTACTGTTTGTTTTAACTCATTTTTGGGATAGTTTAGTTTTAAACTTCTCAGATTTCATATATTGGTAACCTTCTAAGTACAAGATGATAGATAAAACACCTTGCCCTTTTAAATACCATTTTACCATTACTACTTTAACCACTGGAGCGACAGAGCAATTAAAATATTTTTTTCTCGGATTGCTAAAATAATTTTTTCCGCCCACATTAAAAAAATCATACCTCCGAATTTGAACATGGAGACATACAAACTGATTATTGTTCTATGTAGCCAATGAATTCCCTCATCTTTTGTCTATTATCACATATTTGTAGGATTTATAAAAGAAATATAATTAAATATTTAACCTTAAAACATTTTAAAGAATCTAGAGTATATTTATTTTGTTATATTTTGAATGTACAATATATTATATAATCGTTTTAAAAAAAATATTTTTTTTGAAAAATTGCCAAATTTTGGCAACAAAGCGATCCGAGGTTTCGGAAATAGTGCCATAATGTGGCAAAAAGCGCTCGAGTGGTTATAGCAATATACAATATATACATAGGTAGGTACTCACACATTTTCGTGGGAAAGCTAATAAAATATATTTGATCTATACCACCATTCTTGTGTCCTGAATGCAATTACTTATGCTATCCATATCCATAATGACTCTGGTAAAAATTACATCTTTGCGATTCTTTCAAGGATGAAGAAACCATCCCGTCACTACGAATGCAATTACTAATGTTCTCAAAAGCTGTCTTGGCAGAATCGCCATTCCATTGTAAGAATATTATGTACTAAATACACAAGTTGGCTGTCCTGAAACGGGAATCCTTCCCAGTTGGACAGACAAGGGATCATTCTGTATTGTATTGCTTGTAATATGTATATATAAATAAATAAAAAAAATATATGTAGACGTTCCAGAATGACAGATAGCCATGGTGAAAGACAACCATTCGAAATCAAAACATGGCTTGAATTAAATTGAACCAGATCTGAATCCTTCCCATACTTCAAAAACTTCCTCTTTCTCATAGCTTTCACAACATTCCCCAAATTGGTGATTAATTATTAGTCCCATTGTTTTTGGATAGTCGGAAGTATTTGGGAGTGTTAGGACTCTTTTGTGGCATACATATAAAACATAATATTGTTAATTCTGAATTTAAGAGTACCTAACAACTGTATGATTTAAGAGTAACAACGTATATTTTATAAACACAAATAAATAAAGTAGCACATATCCGTACTAAATATTTGTTATATCTTTTCGTTACAAAAATAGCAATTCAGTTTGGTCAATTATTATGTACAATGTAATCTTAGAACGGGGTACCCCAGTAAGGTCCCATTATTTTCTTTTGTGAAATATTATAAAAAATAAATAAATGCAATAAAAAAAGTATCCTGTTAAACCTACTTTTACCCTAACTGATAAAGAGTTGTTTAAGTTTTATCTCACAGATGTTATTACATTTTTCTCAATACTCCGATGCATACCTAATAAAAATTTGAGCTCAGAGAAAAGCGAGAGACAATAAGGAATTTTAAATTGTGGGTAAATTGCATATTAAGAGCATCTTGATAAACCCCGATTATACAAACAAAAGCGGTAATTACAGCTATTTGTTTTAAATTATCGAACTCTTGACGCCTGGGTACAAACCAGTAGCCCTGTAACACCCCGCAACAAACCGGTCAATTACTGTTTAGCCTGTTTGCTCTTGGTGGCGACAGGAAAAAAGACTTCCAAAGATGACCAAGCCGGGCACTCTGTTCCCGTGGTGACCATACAAGGCACATCTTCTCTGCGGAATATGGAGCGGCGCCAGATGGATGCTGTGAAGATGAGAAACTCCGAGTGACCCTGGACCATAATAGGATTCAAAGAACAAAAACACATCTCGTTTAACTGGAAGTGGTTGCAAGTGACTTTAGACTGCATCATTAAAACATGTGTATTTAGTTTATACCAAACACCAATGATGGTCCGAGAGTCCCATTTAGGGTGGGACACATCGGAAATCCTAAATTGGAACAAAAGCTTGATATTTATCATAAAGGATTAAATTTGTGTTAAACTGAGAGTGTGACCAAATTCCAGGCACCTTTCATTTGTGCCCGATCTTCGGCAATTTAGTCTCTGTTTGCAAGCGTGGCATTGGTTAATTAGGCCATTAATTGATTGTAAAATTAATGAAAAAAAGGTGACAATATCTTTTTTAACAATACCTACGTAATTCAAAAACATTAATTCATCGAAAATTGGGGCTCTATGAAAGACCTTACACGGAGAAAAATGTTATTCGAAAAAACGATCACTTTTATAGTAAAAACGGTTAAAACCGGGACTGAAGTTCTTACGAACAAATTAACAGTGTTTCAATGTTTATTAGCGGGAAAATGTAAGAATAATTTGTTGGTATACATACGAAATTACGTATATCAAAAAAATATTCTTACATGTTCCCGCCAATAAACATAGAAACCCTGCTAATTTGTTCGTAAGAACTTCAGTCCCGTTTTTAACCGTTTTACGAATAAAATGGTCGTATTTTAGAATAACATTTTCTCCGTGTAGTAGTAACAACAACGTGCTTTAATTCATCAAAGACATAGGTTTTACAAACTTTTTTACTTCCATCATTAAAACTTGATCTTGAAATGATAATAATTGGATAATTTGTAGAGCACTGCTTTAATGAGAAAAACACCTCGAGGGCGCTGTACAATTTATTGTGAGTTTTTAGGCTCGATCTATTTTTATATTTACAAACTGATACAGAAAACATACTTACCTGGCAGGTCGCTTCCGATAAAGTTTGTGCTTGGAGAAAATACGAATTTGCACGCAGAGGACACTTTATTTAAAATACTGCACATTTATGCAGGATTTTACGTACGAGTAATATGCTACCCTCCATTACTATTGATTATTTATGCGAAGATTAGTGGCAAAAGTATAGTTGATATTTATTTTGAAAGACTGGAGAATTTTTGAGAAAAAAGCTAATAATTTCTTATTTGTTTACACTTTTTACACAATTAGTTATTTACAAACTTTAACTGAAAAATGTGCCTAGTCTGTGATCACTCTTAAATCATGTGGCAGTCCATTCCAGGCCTTAGGTCCTGACACTCCGAAAACATGATTACCGAATTAGTAAGTGTGTGCGCTTTGGTTCATTCAACCATCGGACGTTGCTGACCTAAGGGTTTACTATCGATAAATGGAATTTTCTGGAAGCAAAGTGACCTTCTCACAGAAGATTATATATATAAGCTCTCCATAGATTAAATCTTTGTCAGGTTAAAAGCAGTGGCGGTCTTGTGACTTTTGGGTGTGTTAGAGCATTATTATTAAAAAAAAAATGGCATTACTGATAATGTTGTAGCCGAAAACTATTTATTTTTTTCAAAAATCGGTTTCATGTATGAAGATTTTCAGGAACTTTCAGTTTGGCCGTACACGCACACGAATTTCCTGTAAATCTTGAATTTTGAGAAAAAAATATTCCGCTACAAAAACACTCGTAGTGCCATCTTTTAAATATTTAATGCACTTTTTTTGTTATTTCACCCCATGTTCGCTTTAATCAATTTAAACATAAATGTCTTGCATGTATGTACCTACTCAGATAAAATCTATTCATAATATGCAATCTTCTAACTCAGAGTTATTTCTACGGTCGGCGGTTTTAACATAGTATAAAAATCTCACCTTACATTATCATCAAATCATGCCACATGAATTAAACATATTAATATGTATTAAAGATTGAAGACATACTATTGTTATTATGAACATAAATATGACTTATAAAAGGAAATAATATTTATAAGCTACAACAAATATTAATGGCTACGAGAAGGATAATATATTAAAGTAGGTTAATACTTATATCTGGTCTTTGTACGTTGGTACCAACTTGACAACCTTATTAGTAAAAGTATCGGAAATGAAAATAAGTTACAATCTTAATTAATGTTTGTTTGTTTGTTTGTTTGTGTGTTCGTATGTTACGCGTCGCCTTACGCCGTTCTTCCATGAAGCTACGTTCAAGCGACGCGATCGCCGCTCGTCTGTATTTTCAATACTATATTATTAGTGTTTGAAACCGCCGCTAGGCGCTGCACTAGCAAAATTGTATGACAGGTAGCGGTAGCGTCGCTTGTAAATAGCTACGTGAACGATGGGCGATACTGTTCATCCGATTGCGATGAAACTTTGGGAATATGATGTGCGCATACTGGGGATGGTTATAGGATAGTGAGCTCTGGCGTTATGAAATTATACGATTGCGATTAAAATTTCATCCGATTGCTATTAATTTTTTTTGAATTATTGTGAACATGCCCGTGAATATTTTTTTATATATATATTGGTGATGCAACGAATACGTATACGAATATTCGTATTCGCCGAATAGTAGACATATACCGAATATTTGTATTCAGCGTAAAAATATTTACAAATATGAATACTATAAAAAAAAACTTTTTTGCCAGGAAATAATAAAATAGGCGGAAATGGAAGAGCCCTTTAAGACATTTTTAAGTAAGTATTTAATAAAGTTATCAACTTTTATGAATTCAATTTCTTCTAATATGTCTATAATAAAATTTATATTTAAAATTTATTACACTTATTTTTACAGGAACTTCGATCATTAAAAACGAGATTGATGCTTATCTAAAGCTCCCTAACTTATCGCCGTTTGCTGATCCATTGCTCTTCTGGCGAGACGATATACATTTCCCACGACTCAAAAAAAACTCGCGCAAAAATATTTTTCATACAAGCCATGTACTGCTGGCAACATCCAAATTCCATACATTTCCCACGACTCAAAAAAAACTCGCGCAAAAATATTTTTCATACAAGCCATGTACTGCTGGCAACATCCAAACTGAAAAAAGAAATCGCCTCTCACCAGGAAATCTACAGATGTTGTAATAGCCGGGGGTCGCGAGAAAGGGAGAGCGGGAGTGGGGAGGGGGGATGCGGAGAAGGTTAAAAGGGAACTCGGGAGGGGAAGGGGACGCGGGAGGGGAAGAGGAAGAGGAGGCGGAAGGGGAACGGGGACGAATGGGAAATGACAAAGCTAATTGTGGTTTCGAGAAGGGACAATAATTAAATTTTATATAGATTTGAAATAAATTTGGCCTATTTCAGCATATCGTTCGGCATACATTTGCAATGCGAATGTAGGTATGGCGAGGGATATGCTGAAATAGGCCAAGCCATAAACGCTGGCGCTTTTAACGCTGTGTGTGTCACTATAAAAATAAAAAAAATGGATTGAATAATTATTAGGTATCGTCTAAAATATTGTTCTTAGGATCCAGTTTAATGTATTTCCGAAAATCCGAATTTTCGAATAAATAATAAGAAATACAAAATATAAATATTACGGTGGAGTGTCTTTCGGGTTTGGGTTTTTCGGAGTTTTTACTATACGTTAATCCTCGTGTGAAAATTTGACAGTGCACTTGTATCTGTTTGACTATAGGAACTTAGGTTGGTATATAACTATGTAAGTAGGTACCTATGCGTATGTACAGCGCCCTTGAGGTGAGATTTCTCACAAAAACGGCGCTATACAAATTATCCAATTATTATTATTATTATTATGGTTATATAAACAATATTTTGAAAGACCTGTTTGAAATTAACTCAAATACTTTTAAGAGCGATTGACCAGCAGCTGAGAATAAAAGTTTAAAAATGCTTGTTACTGTAGATCGATTATTCCCCGTATCAAATTTTTTAAATGAAAAATTTAATATCGATTTATTTCATTCAAAACTTGCTTTAATATATACCTACATTCAAGTAAGCAATAAAAATGCTCAAAGCGCACGATGATAAATTATTAAATATCGTGTACTTTTTGTAAGTATTTTTTCTCATAAGTATTTATGATTTTTAAATAATGTCTAAAAAAATAGGTGTGTAAAAAAAAAACTGAAACCTTTTAGTATGTAAGAAGACCTTAAATAAATAGAAAAATGGATGTATTTTTGTCACAAAACACCTTCTCGGATTTCTTTTTAATGGTTTTAATTTAATTAAAATTCTTTTTTTTTAAACTGTGTTGACTAGATTATGTATTGATTTATTTTGTAGTATGATTATATGATTTGTACCTATCTTCTTGTACGGATCGGATTGTGAACATCTTTACTTTTCTGGGTATCTACAAAATAAAGATTTTAATATGCACGTCACCTCAACATTTCAATAATACAATCAAAACGCGTCGGCATAAGTAATCATTTTTTTAAATTAGAATGGAAATGTATTTAGATAGTTTTAACGTTACTATTATGTTAATTATTGTCCAGTGGGGCCATGTTCGACTGTTTTTGTGACCGATGCCCATGTATAAATATCTCCATTGCTTATTAGTTATTTAGTCTGGACGGGTACCTAGTGGCGCCGCGGTGGCGGGTGTCGAGACAATGCTTTACTTAGTCGTCGGTGCCTACCTGGTACCTGGTACCTGGACACCGGGCACGTAGGAGGCTGATTGTTTGATGGACTGCCCATAGATCCGTTGGCACTGATATTACAATCATGACGCTTTGTTCTAATGTCTTCGTTGAGAATACAGTCAATAAACTGACAAATTTGTTAAAGCGAAAATACAGTACGATAGGTAGTTCAGGAAAATACTTAAGGACCTCCGTGATTCAACGGTAGATAGGTACCCAGTCCACCATGAGATCAAGAGGACATCATTCAGAGTCCAAATTTTCCCTGTATAAAATGGTTCTAGCAGTGTTTAGTGACATCGAACTTTTTATTTGACACACTCCATTCAGCCTAACATCCATCAAACGGTGCCACCTCAAATAGTGTTGCTATAGTGCCACCTGCTCCGAGCAGTTGGAACTCTTGAATGGTTTTGACATAATACAAACATTTCGGTCGAAGCGTGTTGAAATCGCTTTAACGAAAAAATAAAAATAAAAAACATCGAAAAAATAGCATTGTAGAGAAGCCGATACTCTTAGTATCGCATTGGTATCGGATTCAGCCAGCATTTAGAATTTGGTGACTACACGGACAAAAATGTTATTCGAAAAAACGATTATTTTAATAGTAAAAACGGTTAAAAACGGGACGGAAGTTCTTACGAACAAATTAAGAGTGTTTCAATGTTTATTTTCGGGAAAATGTAAGAATAATTTGTTGGTATACGCACGAAATTACGTATAACAACAAATTATTCTTAGATGTTCCCGCCAATAAACATTGAAACCCTGTTAATTTGTTCGTAAGAACTTCAGTCCCGTTTTTAATCGTTTTTACTATTAAAATGATCGTTTTTTCGAGTAACATTTTTCTCCGTGTAGATCGGAAGGCGATCCTCCCTTTTTCCTTCGAGCTCACAATATTTTGATTCCAAAATGTCTCCTTCCATAACTAACTAACTAACTAACCATCACGCCGTTTCCCCATAGGGGTAGGCAGAGAGGACGGAGCGCCAAACAACTCGGTCTTGGCACACACTCCTTGCTTCATTCACATTCATACATGCTTTTCTATTATTCCGACTCCTTACGTGGCCCGATTCAAGCATCTGGTTCATTTGATCGTGCCATGTCTTGCTCGGGCGTCCACAACTTCTTCTTCCATTCACTTTTGCGTCATATAACCTCCTTACACGCCTTTCTTCATTCATTCGCTCTACATGCCCAAACCATCTGAGGGACCCTTTCTTAAACTTACTAAATATCTCCTTCCATTGTTTTTTAAATTCTTTAAAGGAATCGACTATTTGCTCGAATGAATTTAATAAATCATTAATTAATCTTAGAATCGCCTGAAATATAATCGATTGCTAAAATAATCGTAATTTTCGACATTATTCGAAAATTTTCTAGATTGTGCCCATCACTATTTTAAATATCGTCATACATCGCAGCGAACACAAATCGATTATTATATTTTCTCGGTTATTTGTTGTTTTTAATCTGATCTTATTAATAACGCTTTTGACCCGTATTTGTCTTCTTACCTCACCTGTCCACATTATGCAGCGGGAAAAGACATTGACATATTGTAGGGTACGTAATATCTACTGTAATTCTATGTAACATGGAGTTCAAAATAGAATAAGCCATTTGCAAACGATTTATCAAACTCGACTACAGTTTACATTATTTATAGGTAGGTATATAATATTTAACCTCCTTTGGTACATGATAATCTAGACTCTTATAAATAACGGAATAAAGATATTATTTACAGAGTTTGAAAATTATTACTGCATAAGAGACAATATTTTTCAATTTATTTTGAAAACATTGCATACATATTTGTGCGTGTTTATTAGTTGCTTCAAATATTATTTTATTTCCAGAATTTCACCAAATCTGTGTTTACCTAACACGCGTAGATTAAATGGTTACAACGTCTCTTATAGTCATTTGTTGTGCTAGAGTACTATCAGAAATAAAAACATAACAAAATGACAGAAATAATTGTAAATTGGCCGATATCTCACACGACGAATGCAAATTTTCATTTTACGTAATTGGAATTTTGAATCCAATATTTTCCATCGTCCTGATTGCAAATAATTGTCCTTTTTAGTAATTATGGTGAATCAAAAGATTTTTATAAAAAAATATATTCGTAAGTATAAAGCGTGTCCATTGATGTAGAAAGTTTATAAAAAAATAAATATATTAATAAGATATCATAAAATTAGTTTAATAATATATATATCATAAAATAATTTTATGATAAATATTGACAAAATAAAAGAAAGAAAAAATAACGTAATGAGATGAATGACGTCTAATACTAATAAATATAACTTTATTATGTTTACTACGTATTCAAGTATTCTGAAATGAAATAATGATGTACATAATGTAGATGATATTACCTACAATCGGGGTTGGTCAAAATACATGCTTTGCTGTATTTAAAATACGAAATACAAAATATTTTTAAGTCGTGTATTTGAAATACAAATTAAAAAATACTTTCAGAACTTTTGATTGCAATAAATTGTCGTAAGTACCCTTATGAAAGAGTGCGTTTCCATAAAAGCAAAGCTGAGCAGAGCGAAGCAGAGACGTGCAAAAAATGACTAATCATATTGCTCAAAAGACACATCCCATCTCCGCTCCACTTCGTTGACTTGTAAAGTTTTGTGGTAAGACCCAGATAGTGTTAGGTAATGTAAATAGAAACTAATCCAGCCCAGCCTATGTATCGGTAAAATAAGAATTTCCTTTTATGAACATGTGGTATTGTAGATATATTCGCTGATTCCCTTTATAATCTAAAATACAATTTAAACCAACACTTTGTGGAATCCTACAAATTATTGTAACATGGGTATAATATATTTAATGATTTGACGTGTTATTGTATTGTTTTTTAATTATATTTTGTTCTATGTTATTGTCAAATGTTATATTGTTTAAAATATTTCACGGTTCTATGCTATATTCTTCAAAAACTACTTGTATATTGTAAAAATTTTTCATTTTTATAACTTTTGGTATAATTTCTATGTATTATGTGTAATCCTCGATAACATATTATTTTATAATCTATAAATCTATGTAAAAGCCCCTGTGGGCGTATAACAACAATAAATAAATAAATAAATGCATAATCAGACAAACGGTTTCTTGTTGGAAAAAAACTGCTAAAGAAAATAATCTTTCTACAGGTCCTGATGAGCACAAACTTGTGTTAAATTGAAAGAACACTTGTTTTATATTTGGATAGCTTTCAAGAATGGTAAGCTCTTTACTTTTATCGTTTAGAAAGCTAACTATAAACTCGAACTCCATTGTTGTTGTCTTATTATCATAAGATTGCTAAATGTATTTGTGTAAAAATGTATTTTGAAGCCATGAGTATTTGAAATACTTACTACAAAATACGTTTTTAGGAAAATGCGTATTTGTATTTCAAATATGTATTACAATTACAAGTAATTCAAATACTGCCTAACCCTGCCTACAATACTTTGTATATTTTACAAAAATTAAGAGAGATCGTACGTGACATTATCGTGTATCATATGTCTTTTTCGTGTACAAACAAGACGCTTGAGAAGAAAGAGGATGAGTGCTCGTAAGATTACTTTAAGAAATTTTATAATTTTAAAAAAACTATGGAGGTAATTGAAGCATTAAACAATAAAAATGTCAAAATGATGGAGAATGTCAAAATGCGGAAAATTTTTATGTTTCCTAAGCGTCATACTAGTACTATTAGAAATATATTTTAATTTATTTATAAATATATTTTTATAATAATAGTCTTAAAAAGTAATTAAAGTTTTTAAAGGATTTACATATTCAACAAAAAGATAATAGCATGTTACTCTCATCAGAAATGTATTAACCAATTTTCGCAACTTTGTGGAACTAATTTTATTACCGGTTTTTTAAAGTATACCTACAAATTAGTTTATGAAGTGAAAACGCATTTCAAGAACTGAAATCTTTATCGAAAAAAGTATGTAAAATCGTACAGGTGTTTATTAATTAAGCTCTGCACAAAATTAAATCCACCTATCTAATCTTATTCAGAAACTGCCTCTCACATATTCTATGAAGGTAATAAATCATTACTTTGCTCACGGTTTTAACCCATCAGTTATCGGTTCAACATTTTTCTAATATAGTAAAGCTTCTACATAATAATATAATATGCTGAAATCAAGCAGAACGTATCTAAAAAGAAAATTATAGGCAATATTACTGGTTGTAATCTCTCTCGCAAGTAATAGAAATAAAATCACAATTCATCAGCGAACGGAGCTCTCAGTGGAAAGACAAGATCACGGCGAAGCATTAAGAGGGTATTAACAGAGAATACCGGAAATTAGTCCATTTTAAATCAAATTCCAGACGTATTGACTCTTTTTTACAAAAAAACATAAATTGATTTTGAAAGATTGTTTTGTATCTGGTACACGCAGTTTTAAAATTTTGAAAAACGAAGTGTATTTTTAGTTCTACAGTTGGTCGTTGGCAGATTTGTTCAATTTTCAAACGATAGATTCTAATCACACAATAAAATAAATCAATACATAATCTAGTCAACACAGTTTAAAAAAAAAAAATTTAGTTAAATTAAAATCATTAAAAAATAAATCCGAGAACGTATTTTGTGACAAAGTTTGAGTTTTTCTGTTTATTTAAGGTCTTACAAGCTAAAATATTTCAATCTTTTTTTATACACTTATTTTGTTTAGACATTATTGAAAAATCATAAATACTTATAATCAAAAAATACTTACATCAAGTACACTATATTAAATAAGTTATCATCTTGGGTTTTGAGCCTTTTTATTGCTTACTTGAATGTAGGTATATATTAAAGCAGGTTTTGAATGAAATAAATCGATATAAAATTTTTAATTTAAAAAATTTGATACGTGGAATAATCGATCTTTCTCATTGGAACCTCCCTGTACAGTTGCAAGCATTTTTAAACTTTTATTCTCAGCTGCTGGTCAATCGCTCTTAAGCAGTAGGTAATACAAAATCACGTATTTTAGATTTGAAAAATTAATCGTTGAGAAATATTTAAGTTACTTACCTTTGAAGTAATCAAGTAATATTTCGACTTTCGAGTATAATATAAGCCTATTTCTATATATATATATATTGAGTATTTTTATAAGCCTACAAAAAAATAATATGAAGCCTAAAGTTCAACTTCTCCAACTAACGAACTTTGCAAAATAAAATTTAAAAAAAAAACACTTTTTGGCGATGTTTTTTTTTTTATAAATCAATACAGGCGGCGGAATTTAAACCTTATCGCCATTTACATAAGGAGTGTTATTGTTGGCAACCGAATTCTAAATGTTAAACGACGTGGTGCATCGCCTCAGGTTGTGTAAGTTTACGGATTAATCTCGAAACCTGCACCCGATATTGAATAATATTATATGGTGATTGGTATAACTGTTAATACTGAACACTCTTATTATTTTATTTAATGCCATATTATCCGACGGTGAACTTAAAGCTGAATGGATGCATGGAGGTTGGTTCATTTCGTTGAATTGCTTGAGTTAACCACTTTCAGGTAATGACTTCATTCTGTCGGTAAACGGAAACTTCCTTTTTACAGTTGGGTAAATAAACGAAGATTGAAGCAAATAATCCATAATTACAGGTAAAAGGTAATCATAATTGGTGGCGATTATTTTGAATAGTGCCTATTACCAATTGCCACAGAGTAAAGGATTTTAAAATAATCTTATGATCAGTTCATGGTCAAGACACGTGAAGAAAGAAACGATTTTAACTCTAAAAAAACCCTACTACGAACTCATGTCTCATTATGCACGGGACAGACGCTAAGTTCACATTAAAATATACTTTATAACACAATTCTTTTTTCTACGGACACACAATGTTATGAAAGATTTCTTCCTATGGCAGGAGAGGGGGTCAGTTGATTTCGGGAGCGGCCACGAAGTACCATTTACTTGTATTGGATCTGTCAACTTGACGACTGACAGCTGCTCCTTATTGAAAATGACCCCCTCTCCTGTTTACGGCGGAGGAGGAGTCGCATAGCTTTTCAAATATCGCATCGGGAACGGTTACGGCGAATAACGGTGAATAGCGAAGACCCGAACCGCGCTTATAACACTTCATTTTTTACGTGTGGCGGGTCTGTGTGGGACTGTATGGCGAGCGCTATTGTGTTAAAACTTATAAAGTATCTTTTGATGTGAACTTCGCGTCTGTCCCGTCCATTATCGAGATTCATTTTGGTCAAACTGATTGCGCTTCCTCTTTCTTTAGCCAATGTTTCGGTCGACCTTACACTGTCCATCGCCGGAGCAGATGTAAAACACAATAAAGGAGGAAGCACAACCCGGAATTATTATAACGTTATATGCAGCGACTTACATGCGCAATCAGTTTGTTCAAGAATATGTATTATGCAAGCAAATTAGAGCTAATTTAGTTTGCGCAAAACGTTCGTGCAAGCCATTTGCGCGGTACAGGTAACGTCTTGACGTCTTAACGTACCCACATGCTTAATTGTGAATATTAGAGTTTGTGCAGGATACCTGTAGGATACCATCCAATGTGAATACCGAGATTGTGATAATGTTTTGAAAATATTGTTATTATTTTTTTTTTCTTTATTCGTAACATATTTTTATACAGTTTTTTTACATGCTTTTCGACTACCACACTAGACACACGTCCGTATTATGGTAGTCGAAATTAGTGGTATTATTCGTTGAGTGAAAGTTCCCAAATAGGTAAATAATATTATTACTTAGGTATGTTCACTTCGGTTTATTCAGATCTGATTGTAAATACAGTAGTGCTACACGTAGGTATAAGTTGGCCAAAAAGGAGGGCGCTCTCGTCTATGACAATGTTAGTAGTGGCTACTGGCTACCAGATGAAAATATAAAGATATAGCGATAATTCATGTTTACGTCACCGCCAACTTATACGTGCAGCATTGATGTTATTTATTTTATTTATTTTATTTATTTTATATTACAGAAACAAGCAGTACATTGGTCACAGTGATCAGACAGTTTACAGATATTAAATGATATTTCATGGTGGGTACTGGGTACCTATGATATGTTTCTTTGAATGTCTTATTTGTAATTACCGGGTGATGTGCGTAGTGTACATGTGCGTGAGTGTATGTGTGAGTATGTTTGTAGGTGTGAGAAGTGTATGCGCATTGAATACTTTATATAATTGACATGTTTATATCATTGACATGATGCTCTTTTTAAATTTGGGCAGTGAATCGGAGAAAATGTCAATGTTAGAATTTAGGCAAATATTATTGAATGTATGAAGAGCACGGTTAATTGGCGAATTAGTTGTTGCATTTGTTTTGTAATTAAGCGTGTGGAACAGTGCAGTATGTCGTGTACGTTTTAAAGGTATATTGAAATTAATTAAGGATAGTAGTTCGGTACAGTCGATATTATTATTTAAAATTCTGTGTATAAATGTTAAATCAGCTAGTGCCCGCCTTTGTTGCAAAGTTTGAAATCTAAATTCAAAGTTATTGTTGAATTTGAAGGTAAGATATTTTATAAATCTGTTTTGAATGTGTTCGATGCTATCAATGTATACTTTATACTGCGGATTCCATATTGGCGACGCATATTCCAGTGTAGTTCTGACTAATGCAAAAAATAAATGTACGTGGGTTACCAAAAACTTTACTTTTACGAAGAACAAAGCCAAGCATTTTGTATGACCTATGAACGAACCAGTCGAAGTGCTTATTAAATATAAGTTTGCTATCAAGGTAAACGCCAAGATCTTTACAATCCGTTTTAGAGATGACAGGTTTATTGTGGAGTAAATAAGAGTACTTAATTATATGTTTATTCCTAGTGAATGTCATAGTATGACATTTCGAAACATTTATATCTATACAGTTAACTTTACAATACTCGCAAAGCCTATCTAAGTCACTTTGTAACGCTTCGCAGTCAGAAAGAGAATGCACATTTTGTAAAACTCATTTTTTATCTGACATTTAAATTAATAACCTCAAAAACGCGAGTCTTGCCACCAAAGTGATTTAAAATATCATATGAGGTAATTGATTTCTTCTACTTTAATATTGCCAAAAAATGTAATATTACCTATCACCAAGTAGAAACAACGTAATCCACCACGTAAAAGTATTTATCTCACGACATATATTATCAATAGTGACATACCTACATTAGGAATGGCCCTTACCTACTGGATGAAAAATGTTGTTAAAATGTTACCACCGAGACAAAAGCAGAATTTATTTTTTTGTAAGTGAAAGAAATCAAAATGCCTTTTTTGTGAAGGGCCAATGCATTATACTAAATGCCATCGAATCTGAATAAAGCCCCAATCCCCTTATTGGATGTATATGTAAATAGACGTAAAAAGGTTGACAGTTGGTGCAATCATTTGATGCGTTCATGTTCACAGAATCAGGGTTGACAGTTAGGAACTTTTGTGTTTTAATAATAATAATAATAATAATATAGCGCCGTTTTTGTGAAAAATCACCTCAAGGGCTCTGTACAAATTTTTTTTTATTATTTGTTTTATTTTTCGTTGTATAATTTTATCGCATGGAATATATTATATTGCACATTCTTGAGTAAATTATTATTGTTGCTATGTCTCTTGGACAATGGAAGAAAAATACTAGAATTAAATAGTTGGTTATCATTATCTTAATTTTCGTGGCAATAATAATTGAACAATTATAAAGATTTTTCCACCCTTTAAAAGTACGCATTTAAATTTTGGGTATTATTTTTTCCACAGGGTGAATTCTTTGATGAAGTAATAAAATTGTGTAGATAATATAATATTTCTACCTTCCTTGTGACCTGGATTAAAACACCCTTTTAACTTTCTTCCTTCTTTTAAATGACCTAACCGGTTTCACCTTTCCAGTCTAAATATTCTTGACACAATAAAAAAGTAAAAAAAAAATTTAAAAATTTAAACCACACAAAAATCAACCCGTAAAAACAAAGTTTCTTAAAAACCCAACTATTTTCAATTTTCGACTCAACCTGTTTCAAAGAAAAAGATTTTGGTTTTGGTCTGACTAAGGATCGAACCTTTCGCCCAGAAATTGACTAAACTGAATGGTAGGTACTGAGTTTTATTTCGTATATTTAGAGGCTAGACTTTGAACCACACGCGGATCACCCGCGTCTATCATTCTGTCCCGCTCACAATAAGCTCACGCACACTTACAATACATACGAATGCGAAATGTGCGAATGAGACAACGCTCAAATTTACCTACAGAAATCGCTCGAATAGGGGTTTATGGAGAATACTCTTTTCTACACCGAAACTTTCACAAAATTGAAATTTTAAAAAATATATATTTTTTAGAAAGAAGAAGCTACGTCGGTAGCTTTTTATAATTTTATAATTCTTTATGAGAGTTGGGTTAGCAGCACTTTTTCGTTAAATAATATTTTTTGATAAATCGTACATGTTTGACAGTGAATGTTTACGTTAATACGAAACGCATCGAAAATTCGAAAACATACCGACATATTTTTCACCCTCTAGAAGGCAATATCAAAAAATATATTCATTTTGTGGAATTTTCGATGTAGAAAAGTGTTTTTTCCCGGGCGCCTTTTTGTATGGGCCGAAAAGCGAAGTCTATCATCTTAAGGCTATCGCGGCCGTTTTCATGCAAAACTAGTTTTGGATTTGAGGCCAAAATACCCAAGTCAAATGTCTATCTCGGACAGAATACGCCTTAAATCTTATAATAAAGGTTATTAAAGATTTTAATATTTTATGAATTTTATTTGCAAGAAAATGTAAACATTAAAAAAATAATTTATCTGTATTTTTTTTTAAATATGTAGAAATATAAAATTAAAAATTTATAGATATTTTTTAAAACAATTTTGATAGGTGTAAATTTAAATTACAAATTACCTATTTTCATCGGAACAAAAACTTGTTGTTCGTATATTAAAATTACTACCCATAGAAACGCATTTTTAACATTTTTATTATTTTTTATTTTATTCTTCATTATGTTAAAACCAAGGATTAAGCAGATTTTTTACGTCATCCTTTAAAAGCAAAAAAGTAGCTCCTTTCTGAGATAGGTATTTAACATACCGATAGGTATTTAACATAATGTCATGCAATATCAGTAAAATGCATGAGTATGCACGTGTGTGTGCGTGAGTGTCACCAAAAGTATATCTCGAGTTTCAGCTCGATTGGATGTCGGAGTGTGGGTTAATTTCCTATTTCAAGATTTGAATGTATTAATTCACGAAAACAAAATTGAAATTCAAATAAATACATGTAAAAAAATCACATTTAATTAGAATTCCACCACGAATTAAGAGTTTCAAAATTAACTTATCTCTTGTTTTGTTTAAATGCAATTTATGATAGAATCATCAATTGGGGCAACCCTAATCACAGCTGTTGTTTGCAATAGAAACCGACAGAACGGGAAGCCACTCGTCACTAATCACGCGATATGTGTATATGTCCCATTACTAGGGGTGTGCGGAGTACCTCTGCGTGTGAGTACTTACCCAGTACCTACCCACCTTCAGTCAGTACCTACGGTGACCAGAATGTTCAGTTAAAACAATTTAAGTGTATGAATATTGAGTTCAAACTTTTCATAGGATGTTAATTCCTCACATGACAATTCATCATGTCTCGAAGCGTCGAAAACTGATCATTGGGGTTTTTAACCTTAGGTTAGGTAAGGTAAGGTTAGGTTAGGTTAATATGAGTTATGATGTGATGAATTATCATGTGAGGAAGTATCGTGTCTGAATAAATTTACTATGGGAATTCAGACGCTGAGATCTCATAGTCCTATTAGATGGAACCAGTACCTACACATACCGTGCTTTATATTGTGTTTGGGCACTTTTACATTACGTGAACATGAATGGGATAGAATCACATTATACCCACTCGTTAGATTAAAAATAACAAATATTAGGTACTTACCTAGCTACCTACAAAATCATGTTAATTATCTTACTACCTTTGTTAGTATACAATTTGTCTTTTGTAATTAAGAAATAATATTTTCTCTTTCTTTTTTGTCTTATTAAATTACATTTTTTCTTTCTTTTTGTAAGTTATCCCGAAAATCTGTATCTTTTCACGGCCATTCCCTTAACCTATATCTTTTCTAAAATTTTGAAGTAAATCAATTTTTTTAATCGTATTACTAAGTTCTGAAAGTATTTTAGTTTTTATTTTTGTGACAGCTGTTTCGGTGTTCAACATCATAATCAAACTAATGTTAATTACTTACAAATTATTCATCAAAATTACCCCTCGATAATGACCTTGAATGCCTAAAAATAAAAACAAAAACACTTGCATAACTTAATAAATTTATTTAAAGTTAAAAATAATTAAATGATTTTCTTCATGTTAAACATTATAATAATAAAATGATTATAATATTTTTAATTTGCACCTGTATATACTTCCCGTGTAAACTTGGTACCTAGACATATCTATGGGCGTATTAATGTATCTTCCTATATACTTATCTAGTTTACATTAGCTCTAAAATAATTCCCCTCAGGTTATATGTCATCTTTGGGGATGCTTTGTGAAGGGTATTTTTAGGAAAGGAACGAGAGAGAATTTCGGGAAGGAAAAAGGTTTGAGAGGTGGGTAGGAATCAGGGGGTAAGTGTGTCCAGGAGTGACGGACGTATGAATATATCCTTAAGTAAGGCGTTGTTCCGAGAGAATCCTGCTAGAGAGATATAAAGGTCTCCCTCACCAGTCTCTCCCGATCCGGCCTGCCACGTAGTTGGTGGGCAGACGCATTCGCCGCCAAGATCCAGACAAACCTCACCCCATGAACGACTTGGGGTGACCTGTGGCAGAAGTGTTGGTTATCCGCCTACCAAATTGTTAGTTATACAGGGTGTACGGGGGTAAAGTGCAACTTAACTTCGGGAGGCGATTCTACATGATGGTAGGAGCAACAAAGATTAACAACTTTTTTCAATATTCCAACTTTTTTCAATTTTCCAACTTTTTTCCCCATACAAAAAGACGTAGGTACCTATTAAACATCCTTAGTGTAAGGTACAAACTTCCCGATAAATTTGTTGTGAGCCTGCCGGGCGCGTTTGTTCAGCCCGTATATCGTAATAGCGCAAAATTGGTAATAGTGCTGGCCGCACACGCCGGACTAATTTTATCTTTTTACCAAAAAAGTAGGAATTTCTAAAAAAGTTATTTATCTTTTTTACATAAACTATCGTGTAGGATCACCTCCCGAGTTAATGCACCTTATAACGGGTACCCTGTATAGGTATGTATATTGCTCAGAATTATTTCAGCTTTCAAAACGAATTCGTACACATAGGTACGTACCTACTATATTGTATGGTTATAAAGCACCTTTGAAGTGATATTTCACAATAAAAATTTGCAAAGTATTTGTTATTGTTATTAGTTATGAATGTTATTATTAAATACAGCAATGCCTGCTCCTCAGATCGATAATCAATAATTCAATAAAACATTGTGGGTATTCTCTTGGAGCGCGCCAAGGATCGTCGATGTAATGTGGGGTTGTGGGGAATGCAGTAATTGCAAATTCCTCGTCTGAATATTCTGCTTGTACTTAATTGCATTCCGATCACGTTCGTAGGGAATATTATAAATGAACAGAGAATCCCCAGAAGTGATAATAACGATAAAGATGTGTCACGATCAAGTGTAAATAAATTGTGATATCTGTAAAAATAAATAAAATATAAATGAGATTTTTAATAATTTTGCAAGGAGTGCTAAGATGAAGTTTATCCTTGCGGAGTAAACGACATCTAGTTACATCCCCCCGATTATCTACTTTAATCTGCCGTAAACTTTTGTTTTACTTTGCCACTCACGGGCAGTATATAATTATAAACAATTATGTACTTTTATATGTAAGTGTGTTAGGTCACGTAAAACAGAGATGAGTGCCGGAGAAAAGTGTTATTCTAAAATACGATCATTTTATTCGTAAAAACGGGAATGAAGTTCTTACGAACAAATTAACAGTCTTTCAATGATTATTGGCGGGAAAATGTAAGAATAATTTGTTGGTTTAACGAAATTACGTATACCAACAAATTATTATTACTTGTTCCCGCCAATAAACATTAAAACCCTGTTAATTTGTTCGTAAGAACTTCAGTCCCGTTTTTACGAATAAAATTATCGTATTTTAGAAAAACATTTTAGACTCTTGATGGAGGAAGACTCTTGAGGAGGCCAAGACCCACCACGGTTTTGTACAGCCAATTGTGATGATGATGATGATGTTAGGTCATATTTGTGTATATCTTAGGCGTGAACTATGTAACAATTTCTAGATATTTGGTTTTGGAGGAGTTTTATTCGCAAAGTACATTTGTTACTAAATTTTATTTATTTGCTACCGGTTTCGACAAATCGATACCATTCACTAACGTGTTTAAATGTTCGGGTGTGTCGAAACCGATAGAAAATAAATAATAATAATTGGATTACTGTCTCCATCTGAAACCGAAAAACTCTGCGTAAAGCTTGGGCAACGCCGGGACTTAAAACTTTCTTCGACTTCATTGACAAACTCAGCAAATCTTAAAGATCGCAGCTCAAAGCTCCATAGTTCGAAGCTAAAAACTGAAAGCTCGACACATAAAATCCATAAGTAATAAGTTATAATAATAATAGGTAATAATAACAATTTGATAATTTGTAGAGCGCTGTTTTTCTGAGAAATCACCTCAAGTGCGCTGTACAATTTATTTATAATTCTTAGGCTATGTCTAAGTTTATTATTTACAAATATATACAGAAACATACTTACCTGGCCGGTCACTTCCAATAAACGTACTTTAATTATAAAGTTTATGCTTGGAGAAGATACGATTTTGCACGCGGAGGACATTATATTGACAACACTGGACATTGCATTATTTTACATTTACTGCCCCCCATCACTGTTGGTATTCATTTATAAGAAGATTAATCCCAAAGGTGAGTTAATATTTATTTTGAGAGACTAGAAAATTTTTGGATTCTTTGAGACTGGAGAATTTTCATGAAGTGACCGTTATATAATATTTTTCCTTATTTTAAAATCTATAAATAAGTTTTGTAAATTTAAAAGGCCATTTGACCATAACATAGATAACTTTTCTGTCATAAGCTGTTTTTTTTAAATAAATGAGCTCATATATTATAATTTATTTATTACATAACCATAAAACATCTCACAAAGTCAAAAATTCATTCACAAATGATGAAATGTTTCCTATTTTTTTTCTATCGTGTCTCTAAATCACAACCGTTTGGAATACAATAAAAACACCTAAACACGACATTGTTTCAAAAGGTAAAAACTACGATACCGCTTGTGGGGTCCTATCAATTTCTTCAGGCATTATGGACAAGGTCCATACTGTTCTCTCCATATTTTATAATCTACATCCGGAGGAACTTAATACCCTAAAGATTTGTCTACCCCAAGCGGAAAAGCTCTGACCATTTCTGTAAGTTGTTTTTTTTAACTGATATTATATTTAACCTTTTTGTTGAGTTGTCTCTGATTTGTCAGGTGTTTTTAATTGTATTGGGAAGCTTTGGATCAGCAGACGCACGTGCACAGAACGAGATGTTCGATAAATCACGAATTCCGTGCGGAGCTTTCGCCGATCGCTGTTTTAAATGTTAAATGGTAACACTGGAGTTGAATAAGCGAACATTCATTAAGACACCCGCCAAATGAACTAAATGTCATCGATTACGTTCCGGAATTGGAAAATGATGGTGTTCTGAAGTATTTTAATTGGCAATCTGTATTGGGTGTCTGCTTTTAGTGATTGCCCAGCATTTCAGTAAATTTCAGTCGCATTTATTATGTGAAAGCGCAAACACGAAGAGATGAAGATTTACCAGTTTCCAGCCTGCAGCACCAGTTTCCGAAAACCACGAACACATCCCAAAAACAGAAAGCGATCAAATAATATATTCAAAGACTAAAATTAATAATATTGCAATTGTGAGTTGCCTGTGTGCTGATACATTCATTTATGACAAATCACAGAAAGGGAGACGGCCACGACACGCCTCCCGCGCCCCGCGGCACTTGTCTGTCCCTCTTTCCCTAATTGGCTGGTCTACCAATTTGAACGTCTATGGGTAATGCAAATAATATTGCTGTATTTTTCAGGAATGTAATCTATGCGTAGGTACTATTCTCTTTTTTCTGTTCAATACTGCAGCTGAAGCCCTAGCACGCTTGCTCTATAACGATCGATAGGATAACTATCGGTAACTTCTCATGCGAATAGGTGACAGTTCACAATGACTAAGTGTCCATAACATATTCGACATCAACTGTTGTTTGTACGTTTGAGATCTGCAGTTGTCCTAGGGAACGATGAGAAGTTACCGATAGTTATCCTACCGATCGTTATCGAGCAAGCGTTCTAGGGCCTCTGAACCCCCTCCCCCCTTGTCTATGAAACATTACCAGAAGCCATAGAGAATTTACTTACCTACCTGTCATAAATGGAAATAATGGAACCACACACCTTTTACAAACATTAATATAATCGTTCTTACTATATTAGATACTTGGCTCGACGCGTGCAAGCGGTTAATTGGACGTGTGATATGTTATGTATTCGCGACATTTAGTTTTATCTAAAAAGCATGGTAAACTGGATTGATAGGCCCGGTCATCACATCACAGATGTTGGGAGATATGGGCAGAACGGCCATCTGTTGCGACCGGTATTGCATTTGCTCGGCTGGTAAGTACTGAGTAGGTACCTACGTACCGTACTGTATGTGTGTGATATTGTGCATAATATTATTATTATGTACATATTTTGTACGGGTGGTAGGCCGTAAATCGCGCTCGGCGGGAATATTGGTGCATTGGTTTTTTTGTTTTTGTTTCAAAACTTTGTCGGGAAGAATCACCAATCAATCACCACACCTCCACTAAATCAACATTGTTATATATTTTTTTCAAATATTGTCAGTAGGTACCTACCTACCTACCCCTTCTATCCCTAAAAAATATAAAAGCTCAATTATTCGATTTTTTCCAATCGGTGATTTTCGCCCTATTGACCTAATCGTTTGTTTGCAAAAAGACAAAAAAAAACAATTGTTGTTAGTTACTTTAAATACATAATTTAAACGCACAATGTAAAACGCACTATTATTATTTGTTCCATCATTTGTAGGTAGATATGTGTACATACAAATAAAGGCGTAAGCTTTGTTGAATGGCTTCAATAGATCAACCATTTCAGGTGGTATTTTACGCAATAGTCACAAAACGAACACACAAACATCACACAAATGAAGTATTCCTAGTTCCTAGTAAATCGCATTAGCGCAGAAAGGAATGCGAGACTAACGAATTCACTCACGGTCTACCTTTCGACAAAAAGAAGACGAAAAAAAAACCAAACCGTATTGAGGGAATGGATGAGATGCTCAGGTGTTCTTTTTACCATGGCCGTACCAACGATAATTCCAAGGTTGACGTTACTCAAAATATTCTTTATTGTTATTTTTAATTCCGAGTCGGAGCGAAGGAGTCGGAACAAACATAAGAATTGAAGTGGTGGAGTCATCCCGGAGGTTATTGTGATATAAAATATATGCACGTTATTGTTATTGTGGAGTTAGAGCTACCTTTACACGAGTCGTGGGCAGATTCCAACCGGTCTTTTTTTCAATCTTGAGTAAGTAATGATCAAATACGGATAAACGGTTGTGAACCATCGTCATCGGATAAATATAAACAGAGTTGTAGTACTAAATAATTCTTTAGGCCGTCTGTTTCAACGCTAGCCACAGTAAAAGTTAAACTGGCTAGCTTTACACTTGTAAGTTTACGACTTCTGTCCAATTGGCACATTGGATGTTCAAAATGCAATATGTATTGTGTAATAGGGAACAATCACACTTTTTTTTACCAAAAATTACAAAAAAATTACAAACTGGAATATTCAAACCATTTTTTTTTACTATAGGAATAGTCTTTCAACAACGTTTTGAAAATTCACATTTCAATTTAGGACAAAAACGCCATCTGACGTCACTGCGCACCTTTTGACGTCACTGCGCACCCCGTGTCGGATGCCAATAGTCGAGTCTTTTTTTTATTTTTTTTATAGAGAATACCTCACAAGAGTCCCAACTGCTCCCGTCTGGAGCCAGTGAGACTATGGCATCCCCAATTGGGGTATGTTGTGAGGCTGAAGGAAAGTGGGGAAGGGAAGGAGATGGGGAAGAGGAGGGTAGGAAAGTACCTGGCTATTCAGATCTAGTCACTAAACACGGCTAAAGCCATTATTAAGCAACGTCTCAATTCTGAATGGTGGTCTTACACCAGGGCGATACTGACAGTATCTTCCACTCTGGAACGTGCCGCAAATGTAGTATATATTATTTTTATTAATTAATTGTGAAATAACACAAATTAATCAAATAAAATTTATTTGCGCACGCCGGGTTCGAACCCGCAACCTTCCGATTGGGAGTCAAGTGTTGTTACCACTCGACCACGGACGGTCTAATGTAATCCAGTAATCAATCTTCAGTTGATCATTTGTTTGTCGAAGAAAATGTCCGTAAATACTGTATAGTACCAAAATGTACAAATACAACATCTTCAACACCAAACAATTCGGATTCGGGAGTGCGGTGTGACGTCACAATGTCGCCAGTCAATGATGACTCGTTTTTGATCTTTGAATTTTCACACAATTTTGAAAGTGAATTAATTAATTTAATCAATTTTTTGGGGGTTTTTGAGTACGATATTCGAATTTAGTTAAGTTTTTAACATATATTAAATGCATTGAAAACACTATATTACATACACTGCATGTACACTATTGTGTATCTATCGTTGAAACCAAAGAGTATGTTGAAACAGACCTTAACGTTAGTTAGTTATTTTCAATAATAATTGAAGGATATAATTATTACTGACTAGGTAGGTACTTTTCTGCTGATCTCAAACAACGACTATCGCGAAATTGATTATGGATTTGCAGAAATGTCATATTATTTATTAGGTTTACGAATAAATTAATCGTGATATTTTTTTTACGAACAATACAATACAACCCACAGCTCTTTTAATATTGATAATAAAGTTATTGAGAAATGGGTAATAATTTAGTAATAATAATAATAGTATTCTTTTTTGTAATGTATAATGCTTTGAATGTTTGTTTATACATTCAAAGCATACTTACACTGAATGCCTTGAATGATATATTTTATACCGTCACCTATGAATCAATAGATAAACAATTATTTACGAGTTTACCCACTACATAAAATAATTCAGCCACTCAACACGAGATGGCAGTTTACAGAGATAATCCAATTTTAGTTCTGAAATTGACCACCGAAATTCAACAGCTTATAACAGCGCTTGCGCATGATATCAGCCATTTGCATTTCTGACATGGGTTCGAATCGGAGTTCCGCAACGGCCTGTTTCCGGTCGGTATCCGCCGCACGCCGCTTTTCTGGGAGACCTTTTACAGAAATCCATCGATATCTCAAACATCCTACTTAAAGAAACACAAGAGGTAACTTTAATAATTCCCGTCCAACATTATTTACAATATATATGCGTAATTTTATGTTGATATTGTATACATTTTGTTATATTTGTAACGAGGCACTACGTATCTCCAGTCTACAGTCCTTTGCTGTCTAATGGTCGTTTAATTAGTGCCAAATTTACGAGAGATTCGCATCATTAGGTACATACTTATCAATACTATGTTCCTTGGAAATGTTCTCTCTACAAAAAATCTTGACTATTTCCCGAGCCGCCTGTTGTGCTTATAACGGTTTCTGACGTTCCATTTTGTTTTCAGAATGAAAGGTTGAATCCTGACTAAACACAATAATACGCGTGTTGACTTCAACGCTCCACGATGTTTTTGTATAACCTCACTTTGCAACGTGCGACGGCCATCACCCATGCCGTCCACGGGAACTTCTCTGGGACCAAAACTCAGGAGATTCTCATCTCCCGAGGAAAGGTCCTGGAACTGGTCAGACCAGACCCCAACACGGGGAAAGTTCACACCTTGATGACTGTGGAACTCTTCGGAATAGTCCGGTCCTTGATGGCCTTCAGACTTACGGGCGCTACCAAAGGTAAACTTGGTTTTTTTAAATGAATTTTGGTTTGCTTCCCTAATTGTATTCTTCCTAATGCTACGGGCACACTTGCTCATTTGAAGCCAAAGAGCTTGCTACCTAGTAGCATGTTCGTCAGTGACGTTGCTAGTAATGCGCATGCTCATTTGAAGCCAAAAGAGCATGCTCTCAAATCAACAGCCGTTTAATTCGTGAGCATGTTCAATGGATTATCGGATGGAAGAGGAAGCCTCTAAGCATGTGTGAACAGGCTGGCTTGTGAGCATGCTCATTTCAATCCGGTCTCTGTTCGGAATAGTATTCCGCATTTGAGTATCTCGTTTTTGTATGCTATTTTAGAGAGTAGCTCGTCAAATTTCCGCGGAAGCATTCGTAAATGATTCTTATATCCGCATTTCAACTAACAAATGATTACTTGCTCCATGGTTTGCTCTTCGAGTGACCCAATTGCGAACCCAAATCTATCTTTTTATTTTCTTAATATAATAATAACCTTTATAATTTTCTGAAATAATTAATAATTGCGTCACAAGCTATAGGATATTCTGGGCAAACAGAACTGATTCTATACAATGACATTTATTATTTGACATGAGCATGCTCATTAGAGCAAGTGTGTTCAATTGTTGGCTTTGAACATGCTCATTCATGAGAAAGCTCAAGCCAAGCCTGTTCATTTTTGAGCAAGTGTGTACATTTGTGTGAGCATGCTCATTAATCAAAAGCCGGCTTGTAATAAGCAAGTGTGTCAGTACCATAATGAATAACCAAATACCTATAAAAAAGTTCCCCACTCCGCTTACTTCAAATAATGATTTAAACAACACTTTATTTGAACTTAATTACATCAAGAAAAGTATCTATGTCTGGGATATGTAAAATAACGCTTTTCCCAAAGTTCTATTGTCCATTAATTACAGAGTTCATAATTTTCCTTGTTTTGGCCATATCCGTCTTTGTCTTATGTGTCATTTGCCATAAGGTTTCACGTCGATCTAAGTACGCCCAAATTATGTATAACCCAAACTACGAATTACTACTATTTTGTGCATGACTTTCTATCTCCCCTGTTGAGTAAAATAAATAAATTGATAAAATAGATAAATCTTTGGGTGACTAACACTCTTCGTTCACGCTCCTACTTACAAGCGACTAAATCGCCGCTACCCGCTATCTGTCAATACTATATTGCTAGTGCAGCGCGTAGCAGCGTTTTCAAACACTAATAATAGTATGGAAGGTACAGACGAGCGGCGATCGCATCGCTTGAAAGTATCTCCATGGAAGAATGGCGTAAGTGTTATTTTTGGGCTTATTTAGAAGTCAGGGGAGTATGGAAATTTTACATAAAATAGTTGTTGGTGATAAATTGCTTGCATATTTTATTCTAATTACTAGACAAATTGCTAAATATTTTCTTTAGGATACACCCATTGTAAAACATGCTTTTTAAATGCTTGCTTACTACTATTTTGCTTATTTATGTTGTGTAGTGCGTAAACCTGTAGTTTTAACATCTTTATTTGTTGCTGTGCTTTAATGTTCTGCACTTTCGCAATGCGTCTTACGTGTCCAAGAGCACAGATGCTGAAACTCAAGTGCAAAAAGTATAAAAGTCAACTCGTCGCCTCTGGCTGTGCTGAGTGCACAACTGGATTGAACTTGTGTGGCACAATACTCCCACCAGTCGCTCAAATTTCACCAAATCGTAATAGCTTCATATTAGATATGCAGTCCAACACGTCAACTAACCTCCTCATGCGAGAAACGCAACCTAACCTCATGCCAGATACACAATCTAACCTCATGCGAGAACCTCATGCCATATACACAACCTAACCTCATCAAATGCGCAATCTGTGATGCACAAAATTTAAAATTTCTGTATTTAAATACAACTATTTGAATTTCGATTTTGTTTTGGGGAATGAATGAATTAATACAAATTTTGGAAGTGGAAATTAACCTACTTCCTTACATCCGATCAAACTGAAACTTGACAGGCTCATAGTCGATGACAATCAACTTCTGGTGAAACTCACGCACACAAAAGAATTTCTCTGAAATTGCCTACCAAAGTGTACTGAAGACTCGAAAATTGAAAATAGATGTATTATAGTAAAGAAAATTTGGTTTTTTTTATTACGAGTTGATTTTTAATGTTCGTAATTTTGCATCAAAGCAACACTTCTAATGAATTAGTTGATTTCCAGATTATATAGTTGTGGGATCAGATGCAGGAAGAATTGTGATCCTTGAATACATCCCTGCCAAAAATATCCTGGAGAAAGTTCATCAGGAAACCTTCGGGAAGTCTGGATGCAGGAGGATTGTTCCCGGACAGTATCTGGCCATTGATCCCAAAGGGAGAGCTGTTATGATTGGTAAGCTATAAAAACAATCATCAAATGTCATTTTTTTTTCCAAAGCTAAATGATGCTACTAGTGTTCCGTGTTTCAACTGAATACCTTGACGAACAACCTTTTACACTTCTGATGCAAATTCCTTTAGTACCTTGCTAATGTCACAACTATTCAGAATACTAATTATTTGGTGTGTTTGTTATTGTAGGAGCCATTGAGAAGCAGAAGTTGGTGTACATCCTCAACAGGGATGCTGAAGCTCGTTTGACTATATCTTCACCCCTCGAAGCACACAAGTCCAACACCCTCGTCTACCACATGGTTGGTGTTGATGTTGGATTTGAAAACCCCATGTTTGCTTGCTTGGAGATTGACCATGAGGAAGCTGATAATGATACTACAGGTAAAATATATTTTATAACTGCATCTATAATATAGTTCAAGATTTTAAATCTACCTAAAATGTGTAGTGTTCCTTCGCATCAACCTAGGCAAAGAAATTCTCTTTTATTAATTATGATTTTTGCGCTGGAATTAAATTACAAAACCTTACATTATGATTATACCTATGGTCCGTGTTTTTGAATGACAGTGATATTATTGACCAAACTGAATGTTTATACAGAAAATTGACTTTGTAAATTTATAGATTTCAAATTATAATGATAATTTTCTCATTCAGGTGAAGCCGCTCACAAAACCCAACAAACCCTCACATTCTACGAGCTCGATCTCGGCTTGAACCACGTCGTCCGCAAGTACTCCGAACCTCTCGAGGAGCACGCCAACTTTCTCGTAACCGTTCCCGGTGGAAACGATGGACCTTCGGGAGTGCTGGTCTGCTCTGAGAATTATCTCACCTACAAGAATCTCGGAGACCAGCACGACATCCGCTGCCCTATTCCCAGAAGGCGAAATGACCTTGATGACCCAGAAAGAGGAATGATTTTCGTTTGCTCTGCCACACACAAAACTAAATCTATGTTCTTCTTTTTGGCTCAAACCGAACAGGTAAAAATTAATTTATTATTTTAGATCTTTTGCAATCAATATTAGTTTCGTCATTATGATTATAACTATGGTCCGTGTTTTTGACTGACAGTGATATTACTGACCAAACTGAATGCAAAAAAAAAACAAATTATATATTTAATGCAAAAAACAACCTGTTCTAATTTACCGTTTGTTTGTTCCCAGGGTGATATTTTTAAAGTAACCATTGAAACTGACGAAGACGTAGTGACTGAAATAAAGCTGAAGTACTTTGACACAGTTCCCGTAGCTTCCGCTATGTGTGTACTAAAGACTGGCTTCCTGTATGTAGCAGCGGAGTTTGGCAACCAGTAAGTATTTATTTGTAATGTCTTTCAGTAGTAGTTGCCGCATATGAGACCATCATGCAGCGTCTATCGTTGGGTGATGTTATTTTTACATAATGCAATATAATCATTTCTCTGAACCAAGGTTTATCTCATTTCAATGAGGATTAACACACTGAGATGAGAAATACATTTATTTCTTCTCTTGATGAGATTTATGTGTAAATCGTTTGAATGCTAACAATTATTATTACTTCTTTCAGTTACCTTTACCAAATAGCACATCTGGGAGATGAGGATGATGAGCCTGAGTTTAGTTCCGCCATGCCGCTGGAGGAGGGGGATACTTTCTTCTTTGCCCCGCGCCCACTCAGAAATCTGGTGCTTGTCGATGAAATGGATTCCCTCTCACCCATATTAGGTGTGTATTTCATTTATTCCATTTCTCAACAAACTATTTCCTTTGTATTTGAATTACAATATTGTTACAATAGTAATAATACATATGTAATACAATAACAAAAGAAGAAATAGTGAAATACACATTTTAAAGTATTTCCAGTCGGTGAAGAAAACTGGCTCTTCAGTTTGGTGTAGGAGTAAAAGTTAAAAGTACTTAGAAGTATGGAATGTCGATTCTAAATCTGCAGAAAACAAAATTAAATACTTTTTACACTTGTAGCCTAGTAATTGTTTTAGCACCCACTAATATTACAGCATTATGATTATGCCTATGGTCCGTGTTTTTGATTGACCGTGATATTATTGACCAAACTGAATGTTACAAATCTTTCCATCATCCTACCTGTACTAAAGTAGATAGTAAAGGTTTAGTAGGTTAAATAATGTCATGTTTTGTTTATCTCCAGCTTGCCAAGTGGCCGATCTGTGTGGCGAGGACACTCCCCAAGTGTACCTGACCTGTGGCAGGGGTGCCCGATCTTCCCTGAGGGTGCTTCGCCACGGTCTGGAGGTCACGGAGATGGCCGTGTCTGAACTGCCTGGTAACCCCAATGCTGTGTGGACCGTCAAACGCAACAAGGATGGTCAGTATACATTTCATGATTATTACACATCTCTATGTAGCTTGTCAACTTATCATAATTATATTTTTATTTGTAGCAAGTAATCCCCAACTTACGACTTTAATTAAATGTTAACATAAGTTGGAGACTGCTTGTGGAATGAATATTTTGGAACAGATTTATATTTTAATTTATATTACACATTGCTTTTGAGGCTGTTTCCACAGCCTTAAAAAATTACTCCAATACTAGTTGCGGACAATAATTATTCTACAAATTCCCTTTGGTAATGTTTAGCATGTTTACTGTTTTGTGGTGATCTCCCGGGAGGTTGCAGAGTTGAGAGTAATTTGATAGGGAAGTTTCCAAACCAAATATTAATAAACCATGGTCGTTGGATATGAAATCAAACACCAGTGGTTTTTATTTTCAGACTGGGCCGCCATCATTCCTGTTAGCTGAACTGAAGAGGTAAGTTCAACCCTCCACGGATGACTGCTCCGCCCGTGGGATCTGAAAGTCAAATGTTGCAATCAATTAATACTGTTCAATTCATCTGCATAATCTTTAGAGTAACATTTTTTTAAAAAGTAATCTTATAACTGAAGACCACTTGTATACCCACAAAGAGGGCAGGCCTATTAGAGGAATATTTGGAAATAATTTTACCATTGAAAACTATGTTAACTTGTTTTAATGAATTATGACCATGTGGCGAGCCCAGAGTCACTGATTTGTCAAATAAAAGATATTATCGGTGCTAAGGGTCTCGTAGAGTACAGTCCTTTAAAAGTATTCTGGAATAGTTACTCTTCTGCTTCAGATTGCTATAAAGGAATACAATATATATTTTTTAATATTAACACTCGTAATCTTTAGTTTAAAGATAGTGATGGAAAGCTTGTGTGAATTTGGCATCTCTTATTTTCAATGCTCTGCTTTTGTGTTTCCAGAGGAATACGATGCTTACATCATAGTGTCCTTCGTGAACGCAACCCTCGTGCTGTCCATTGGAGAAACTGTGGAGGAGGTGACGGACAGTGGCTTCCTCGGCACCACACCCACCCTCAGCTGTCACGCCCTAGGCAATGATGCCCTGGTACAGGTCTACCCCGACGGCATCCGCCATATCCGTGCTGATAAGAGAGTCAACGAGTGGAAGGCGCCGGGAAAGAAGACCATAGTCAAATGTGCCGTCAACCAGAGACAAGTGGTCATCGCGCTGACTGGAGGAGAGCTGGTTTACTTTGAAATGGATCCGGTAAGCACTGCTCTGTATAACATTTTCCACGCTCGCAATATGTGGCAACATCTCCAAGATTATCTCAATCATTCAAATATATCAAAATAATGTTTTCCCATCAACGCTACAGAACGATATTCCATACTGAATCATCTGTATTATTTTTAAATGGGATAAATTGACAACTGCATTTAAAACACATGCATGATCAAATTGATTGACTTGTGTGTACCTAGGTGTTGTACAACTTATTAGTATACTTTACAAACATGGAAATTAATGTTTAATGGGATTTTTAACAACTTTATTTTATTCTTTCAGACTGGGCAATTAAATGAATACACTGAACGCAAAAAGCTTTCATCAGAAGTCTCCTGCATGGCGCTGGGATCAGTAAATCCCGGAGAGCAGAGGGCGTGGTTCCTGGCTGTTGGCTTGAGTGATAACACCGTGCGCATCATTTCACTCGACCCATCTGTAAGTTATTACTTTCATTAAAAATAAATGATATAATAAATAAAATATTTTCATGATGAGACAAGGACACCACTGAAAAGTTTTGATTACAACCACCAAAAGCGTTATTCAAATTAATCTGATGATCAACAGAAATTACATTATTATATTCTTGTCATTGTCGGAAGTTTACAATATTTATCTTTATTCCAGGATTGTCTGTCTCCCCGCTCTATGCAAGCCCTCCCAGCTGGTGCAGAGTCCTTATGTATAGTGGAACAGCCCCTAGAATCTGGATCTAAGCCTGCCCTCCATCTCAACATTGGTCTGTCCAACGGAGTGCTGCTCAGAACCACCCTTGACCCCATCTCGGGAGACTTGGCCGACACGCGCACCCGCTACCTGGGTTCCAGGCCGGTCAAACTCTTCAGGATATCCATGCAGGGCAACGAGGCCGTGCTGGCCATGTCCTCCAGAACCTGGCTGAGTTATTACCATCAGAACCGATTCCACCTCACTCCACTCTCATATGAATGCCTGGAATATGCTTCTGGATTTAGCTCAGGTAAATATTATTCATTATTTGACATCTGTTAACTAATTGTATTGCTGTGCGATTCTCAGAAATGGCGAGCCCAGAGTCACTGATTTGTCAAATTAAAGATATTATCGGTGCTAAGGGTCTCGTAGAGTACATGATCTCTTAATTACGCTGGATTAGGCTCATCTTAATACAGATACCAGAAAGAGAAACAGTTATTTGTTTCCTTCCATTTATATAACTATTCTGGGACAATTACTGATGACGTGTCTTTAATTTCCAGAACAATGCATGGAAGGTATTGTCGCAATTTCCACCAACACCCTTCGAATCTTGGCCCTGGAGAAGCTGGGTGCTGTGTTCAATCAAATCTCCATCCCACTGGATTACACCCCACGAAGATTTGTCATTAATCCTGATAATAATCACATCATTGTTGGAGAGACAGAACACAATGCCTACACTGAAGAAACCAAAAAGCAAAGAAGGTACGTTATTCCCCTAATTCAATAATAAATAATGAAACAATTTTATGACTAAATATGATGACAAAACTCACACGAAATTGATTGTCCAATGATGATACCCCTGCAGTTCTGACAGCTATTCCCCTCACCCAACCAAATTCTGTCTGTTAATGAATGGTTTTTAATTCATGCAATCTTTTATTCAGATTGCAAATGGCCCAGGAGATGAGAGAGGCAGCGGGCACCAGTTCGGAGGAGCAGCAGCTAGCCGGAGAGATGGCTGAAGCTTTCATTCAGGATGTACTGCCTGAAAACATATTCTCTTCTCCAAAAGCTGGAGCTGGTGAGTACTTACTCTTTTTTGCAGAAATTATGTCAAACTCACTTCAAATAAAGATGTGGCGAGCCCAGAGTCACTGATTTGTCAAATAAAAGATATTATCGGTGCTAAGGGTCTCGTAGAATAAAGTCCTTTAAAAGTATTCTGGAATAGTTATGTATTCTGCTTCAGATTGCTATAAAGGAATACAGTCGAATTTTCACCAAATAATTATCTTTAGTTCCCTTTATCAGATTACTAATATTGTATGCATCTCCTTCAGGTATGTGGGCATCGCAAGTTCGTGTGGTGGATGTGGGTGCGGGCAGTACCTTACAGAAGATCCCCATGGCCCAGAATGAGGCCGTGTCTTCTCTGTGCCTGGTTCGCTGGGCCCCACGGGGGGAAAGCCCCGCCACTCACGTTGTAGTGGGCGGCCACATAGACATGCATCTCTCTCCCAGGACATGCGCACAAGGGTTTCTAGATGTCTACAAGATCACAGGCACCGGAACAATGGAGCTTCTCCACCGGACGATAGTGGATGGTCCTGTGGGTGCTTTGTGCAGCTTCAGCGGGCGTGTCCTGGCTGGTGTCGGAAGAACCCTCCGCCTGTATGAACTTGGAAGGAGGAAACTTCTGCGCAAGTGTGAAAATAGACACGTGCCCAACCTCATCATTGACATCCAGGCCATGGGGCAAAGGGTCTATGTGTCGGATATTCAGGAGAGTGTCTTCTGTGTGCGCTACAAGAAGAGGGAAAACCAACTCATAATCTTCGCTGATGATACTCATCCAAGGTATGCTCATTTTACCTTTGTCTTATCATTGTAGTGAAAGAAGAAGTATGAATCCCTGCTGACCATATTTGAGTTAATATTTTAATGATGATCCAATTATTTTTACATGCTAGACTAATGATCAGCCGTGATTAGGAATTTTTCTGATGAAGCCTAATATCTTTAACCATTTGAATGGTTTATTACAATAGAACTAACGAGATGGTATTTTCATTTCCAGGTGGGTGACCAACACTTGTGTCCTGGACTACGACACAGTTGCCAGTGCTGACAAGTTTGGCAATGTGGCTGTTCTCCGACTACCTCCCGCAGTTTCTGATGATGTGGACGAAGACCCAACTGGGAATAAAGCCCTGTGGGACAGAGGTAATTATTTTCTATTTTTTCTGGCTAATTGTCAAATAATACAGGCCTTTTTATGATGATCCAATTATTTTTACATGCTAGACTAATGATCAGTCGTGATTATAAATTTTTCTGATGAATTTCTTGCAATCCTCAATTCATACATGGCTTTGGAACAGTTGATTGATGCAAAATTATTCTTTCCAGGTTTGCTGAACGGTGCCTCTCAAAAGACTGAAACAAGCAGTGTATTCCACGTCGGGGAGACTGTCACCTGGCTGCAGAAGGCCACTCTCATCCCCGGGGGCTCAGAGGCCCTCCTGTATGCAACCCTCAGTGGAGCCCTTGGTGTGCTCCTCCCATTCACATCTCGGGAGGATCATGACTTCTTCCAACACCTTGAGATGCACATGAGGAGTGAAAATCCGCCCCTTTGTGGGAGGGATCACCTCTCATTCCGAAGTTACTACTATCCTGTGAAGGTAATTATTTTTAATGGATACAAACATTAAAGTTTAATTTTTAACAACATATCCATCCACAGGGTAGTCAGCGGATGCATTTATCCTGAATGCATAAGCGTTAAACTCGTGGTAGATAAATATTGGATGTATCTTCTTATCTAACTGATCGTTCTGATTGGCCAAGGTATCTCGGAGATCTCTGATACGATTTTCCTGAGAGTTGAAACCTTGTTATTTTAATGTGGTTTCTTAGTTTTGGAAACTTACACTTTTTTTTTACACTAAAGATTTCTTTTTAGTTTGTTTGACACCAATTGAATGAATCTATCCTTTTATTTTCAGAATGTCATTGATGGTGACTTGTGCGAGCAGTTCAACTCTCTAGATGTCGGGAAGCAGAAGGCCATTGCTGGGGATTTGGAAAGATCGCCGGCCGAAGTCTCAAAGAAATTAGAAGACATTAGAACGAGATATGCTTTCTAAACAAACCTAGTGATGCCTAGACTGCTCTTGTACATATTGTTTCATTTTTGTAATCATTTTATTATTCCATTCTGTGTTTCGTTTGTCATTACTTTTAAGTTTTTCATCACAGTAAACACAAAATTTAACATTGTGATATTAATTTTTAGATTTTGCAAATAAAATTTTCGTAAGTGATTTATTATTTTTGTTTCCTGTATCCTTTTATGTACTGTGTTTTGAACAATAGACATCCTGTCCAGGACAAGATGTCCCCTGGTCGAAGGTCAGGCTGGAAATAGTACCATGTGTACTGTCAGTCGTCCAAAGACACAGTGCTGACACGAGCAGGATGATGGCCCTCGTACTCAGCGTATGACACGGTTGCCAGTGCTGACAAGTTTGGCAATGTGGCTGTTCTCCGACTGCCTCCCGCAGTTAGGCCCTTCATTCAACTACATATTACCGCAAGCGACTGCCGCTGTATCCTAAGGCTATTGCTTGTGACAATAAACACAAGCTATCACAAAGAATACAACATAAATTTTGATGATTCTATTCGGGTATTGTCAGCCTGACGTGCAGTTGTCCCCCTTCGCTCAGTATTTTGGGGAGTAAGAGCAACAGTTTGGCAAAATACCTATTATGTTACGTCCAGACTGCGGCCAATTTCCAACTTCAAACGTTTGGACGATTGTGTGGAGGGGTAGTTCGTGCGTTGGAAGGTTGGAGTTCGAGTTGGCCCGGGATCGCCTCCGAGGCGATCGCGACGGCCAACTTACACGAACCAGCCTGCCGCAGCCACACATCAGTCTGCGAACGGCCGGCGATCAAGACATGTGTGCCGCGTACACCATTAATATGAACATAATATTACGGGAGAGTGGTATAACAATTGTTTGAAAACATGTTGTGTACATACTTGTACGTAATTGTAGGCAACTGATAAGATAAGCGCCGAATCAGCTGTTCGACATCCGCCATGTTGAAATTCGGAGTTTGGAGTTGGAAGGTTGGCCGCAGCCACCACACGATCGGCCAACCTTCCAACTCCAAACTAAGTTCGGAGTTGGAAGGTTGGCTGCGGTGTGGAAGTACCATTAAAATTTCTCAGCGACCGGGTTTACTAATAATATTGACTGACAACTCTAGGGTATATAAAAATTTTATAATGCGTGTAGCTATATTTTGTATATTTTTAAAATTGTGAGGGTTCGGAACCGTGCGATCCGGCATCTGTCGCAGTTCCTAAGGCTGGAATCAGACGGTTCACTGAAGTTCAAGTGAAGGTTTACTCTATGGTTACTTGAGCGAATGTTCCCATCTTCGTTTCACTTTTGTTTCATTTCTTGTTCAGACGTGTCATTCCGAGTGAAATAGGTGGAATGAAATACAGAAATGAACGATTAGTGAACCGTCTGATTCAGCCATACTTCGTATTCTAGAACCCGGAACCCACTCCTAGAACTCGGGTTCTTTAAAAGAAAGCATTCGCCTCCGGTAAAACGTAGAACCTACTCATCTCTAGTTTGGACAATGCTGTGGGATTGGTTTATTTACGGCTAGTTACCACCATGATTCATATAATAGAAGTTGGGGACGCCCGGGCACGATCAAGTGAATCAGATACTTGAGTTGGGCCATGTCAAGAGTCAGAATAATTGTTTTCTGTTTGACCAATCTTTTTTTTTAAAATAACATTTTAGGCAGATGAATTGGGTAGGTACCGAAAGATAATTATATTGTCTATAATCGCACCTTTTTTAGTTTCCTCTATCCTAGTCGATGGTGTGTGTGACGTCATGTAGTCGGGGCGAAAAAAAAGTGGTAAAATACTCTACATTTATCTAATATCTATGGTCAAATAGTGTCGAAAATTTCTCTATAGTAAAAGCACGAAGTTATCAATCCAGTGATTGCAAGTGATTGGTTTATTTATGGTTAAATAGCTCGATGACTCTGTAGAGTTATTCCCAGGCAGAGCATCATGGAGCATTCGAAAGGAACGTAGGTCGTAATAAAGAAAGTTCCACGACAACTCAGAATCATGCAACCTCAACACTCATTTGAAAAGTCATGAAAAATAGCCCATAACCTAACCTTATTTAACCATAACTCACTTTAATGATTCTTAGCGCCTCCGCCCACTGAGGCAACTGAAAACTCTCAACTGCCAACTGTCTTTGTATGACAATGTGATAGCCCGCACACTACACAATCACACAAAACCTAGTTGTTTAAACAAGCTTTTTGACCAATCAAGACAGAGAAAACAGCCGGTTTTAGTTGGTTTTCAGTTGCCTCAGTGGGCGGAGGCGCTTACCGTCACGGTAATATAGATGGGTGCTGGTGATAATATAGCAGGTGGTGGTGCTGGTGGTAATATAGTTGGTGACAGTGACCATCAGTGATACCACGTAAAAAAAAACCTGTGTCAGGCGTCGAAAAACCATGTTTGAAGGAAAAAATCATGTGAAAAGCGAAGTTTTCGTAAGCTTTTTATTGAAAATTTAAATAAGAAAACAACTGTAGGTACCTACATAAGTAAATTATATGTAATGATTTATTAAAAACTTTCATTTTATAATTTTCCTTTGAATAAAGTATAAAAATGTTAAATATACAGAAAGTCTCTTGTTTTTTTGTTAACCCCTTTAATCACAGGAGACCGCATTTGTCCCAGCTCACATAGGTCTCATAGAAATCGTTCTTCTTCTTCTTCTCGTGCCCTGTCTCGTTGGCCATCATATTGGCTATGCGGACTTTGTTTACTGCGGCCCGGAACAGCTCTACAGTAGACTGGCCAAACCACTGTGTTTTTTTTTTTTAGTTTTCAGCCACGATGTCCTCCTTCTTTCAGGGCCCCGTCTTCCGGCAATCTTTCCCTGCATTATGAGATGCAAAATCTCGTACTTCTCCGGATGTCTCATCACGTGTCCTAGATATGGAAGTTTTCGGATTTTTATTGTTTTAATAACTTCTTTTTCTTTATTCATGCGAACCATAACATCTTCATTTGTAACTCTGTCCATCCAGCTTTTTTTAGTATTCTTCTGTAGATCCACATCTCGAATGCCTCAAGTCGCCTTATCAGTTCTTTAGTAAATGTCCATGCTTCCATTCCATAAAATAATACTGAAAACACGTAGTATCTGACCATTCGCATTCGTAATCCAAGGTTGAGATCATGACCGCAGAACATGTTTTTCATGCGGATAAAGATTGCACGAGCTTGCTCAATGCGGCATTTGATTTCAACCGAAGGACCCCATCTTTCATTTAAATTGCAGCCCAAGTATACAATACTTTGTACCTTCTCTTTTCGTTCCAGTAATATAAAGATTGTCATTCAAGTCAACTGCGTTATTTTTGAATATGAGAATATATTTATTTATTATTTATATATATTTATTTGAATACTAAATAACGCTTACCGAGTACCCAACCCATTTCGAAAGCCAAATTGTGTTACACCTATCTTTTCCTCCACTTTGCGATATATGCGTCCATGTATAAACTAGCAAAAATATCTTTAATAAGTGGCTCATCAAACTAATTGTGCGGTGATCACTACATTTTCTTGCTTTTGCTTTCTTTGGGAGAGTAACAAAAGTGGATCGAAGTCAATCTAGTGGGATAATTCCTGTATTATGTATTGAGTTAAAGAGACTTGTCAATTAAATTAAATTAAATACGTTAGTCAATATATAAAGTCAAAAATAATTTTAGCCATGAAGGCGTATTTTTAAAAAGTTGTTTCTTATATAACTTCATATTTATCTAATGAAAAAACAAATTATTTAATACTTTGCGCTTATATTTTTTGTAACGTAATTAATAATTTTATTTTAATTCCATTCGCTGAAAAGGTAGGAAAAGCTTCAAATCTTAATCCAAAACAAATTTTTTCATATTCATAATGTAAACCGATTCGTAGTAAAGATAAATCTGAATAGTGATTTGGCATTTTGAAATTTGATTTGTATAACTTCTATTTGTAAAGATATAAAAAAATACTTATATTGCAATATCGCATAATAGTCCCAGTTCTTTAATAAACTCGAAGCCTATGAAACTACATAAAATATGGCATTTGTATCGCCGTTTATTGACAAAATCATCTCAGGGGCTTAATGCCCTGTGATTGCTCGGGCCCCGGGGCGATGATTTACATCTCCCTGAACCCCCTCTCGGCGGCCCTGACTATGGGCATGAGTTCCGGAGCACCCTCAGGGCCTGGGTTCATGCCCCGGATGCCCGCAAGGTAAAGACGGAACTGCAAAGGGGCCCAGACAGCATATGCTGAATTGCTGACCTTTAGATCCGCCCCTGCTTATATATACAGGGTGTTAAGGAACTTACTTGACTTACTTTAACCACCGATTTCTGACATTATTTGGAGTAAAAAAGTAAATGAAATTTTGGTCTGCGGTTACTTTTTCGCAAAAAATCTTCCGCATGTCGTCACTGATCACTAAGCCGAGTAACCACCCAACCAACAACTACTTTTTTATGTTTTTGTAGAAAAAAAAAACATCAAAAATGTCACCGGAGTCAAGTACGTCCCTTAACACCCTGTATTATCTATGGTACTCGATTCAATACCAGCACTGCGTAAACACTGATTCTCAGAAAGACAAGACGTAAATGGTTATGTAAATAATATATCAGGCCCCCTAGCATACTCGATCGATAAGGATCGGTAGGATTATTGTCGGTAACTTCTCATCGTTCCCTAGGACAAGTGCAGATCGCTAATGAATGGGTGTCAGTTGATATCGAATATATTAAGGACACTTAAGTGAACTGTCATCTATTCGTTTGCGATCTGCAGTTGTCCTAGGGAACGATGAGAAGTTACCGACAATTATCCTACCGATCCTTATCGATCGAGTATGCTAGGGGGCCTGGTGGGAAATACTACTACCAGTAGGCAAATCACGAGGATGCGTTTGAATTTTGAATGTATTATTTGTGCACACCGGTATCGCAAGTTTCAAAAAAGTTTTTCGAACTATGTATTTTTGAAAAGTTTTTCGAACTATGTATTTTTGAAAAGTTTTTCGAACTATGTATTTTTGAGTAGTCTCCCCCCGAGTAGTCTCCTCTAATGCCAAAAGATACTGAGTGCGTGATAAGCCATTTCAACCAACGTTTCAATTCTGAATGGTGGTCTTACACCAGGGCGTTACTGAGAGTATCTTCCACTCTGAAACGTCCCGCAAATATACTATATTTTTAATTAATTGATTGTGAAATAACACAAATTTATCAAATAAAATTCATTTGCGCAACCGGGATTTGAACCCGCGACCTCTGGGTTACTATTCGAGAGCATTAACCCTCGATCACGGAGACCGTTAGGGAGTTTTAGTCCATTTGTTTTAATCTGTAATCCAACTTATATGTGTAGTAGCACTGTACCTAGTGATTGTATGTAACGAAACAGGTTTCTTGTATTTCTTTCCATCAAACTTAAAGTGTTACAATATAATGTTTTCCACTTTTTTAAGTGAACTGAACAAAAGCAAAGAGGTTGTTTTTGACAGGCGTATAATAAGCGGGAAAACGAGCAACGAAACAGTATGGTTACAGTTTTGAGTATGGTTAAAATTATGGAGAAAAATACCCTGTGATATCGTGGGGTAATTACTACTACAAAAGGTAACACTGATATCAGATTTGTTAGGAAAATGAATTATAAGATTGTAATCAATCTGATAAAACGGTTGTTGTATATTTACGCTGACAAGTATGATTAAATCGCAGATTTGTGTGTTTAAACTGTAATTCTTATATTTTGGAAATAAGAAAATGGCTGATGTATTTATTTACGAAAATGGAATGGCTTATATAGTTGTTATAAACTAAAACGCAACGAAACAACTTTGCAATTCCACAAGTGTTGTCTATTTAAAACAAAGTTCTTCAATAATCACAAATTCATGTGGTAACTAGAGTTACCTACTTATAGAATTAAACGATACCGTTTTTTGGAGATACCCACAAAAAATATATTTAAATAACTTGATGATTTCAACGCGCAACGACGGGTTAATAGTTCCGAAATTTAATAATAGAACGTTTGAATACAACATACCGAAGATATTTAATTTATTACCTGGTACTATAAAGCAATATAATTCTATGAATAAGGTTAAATATATGGTGAAAAATTGGCGATCGGAAAAAAATATTTATATTGATATGTATGAAAAAATGTTGAAGCTGCAGATATAAGATGTAAATTATAACTTTTAAAATGTATATGTAACCAAACTATCAGCACCTGTTGACAAGCCAACTCAATTGGCTTAGCAGGACTTATTCGTTGATATGTTTTAACTATTCTTTCAATAAAAATAAAAAATGCGTTACGACTTTTCTGTTTGTGGTATTCAGAGGCGAGGAAATAAAATTCCGCGTTTAGTGTATTATTCAAAAACGATGATTTCGGAGTTACCCACGATATTATTTTACTTAGCAGAACCTTTTAGGTACCTATCTATAACAAATCTAAAATAATATCTTTGTATTAATACTTATTATTATCCACTTCCCGTTTGTAATGAAAATGCTTGTTTCACAGAAACTGCAGGAAAATGGATAAATTGGATTCAGATTTCAGGTAACCCCTTTCCTAATAAGGTTGCCGAATGCTGGCTTCCTCCCAGCTAAATAATACAATACCTGCCTTGCATTATATACGTACAACTACTCGTACATTTAGTGGCGCCATGACAACAGCTGTGTACCTACACAAGGTGTTAAAATCGAGTCAGGATTCAGGATTGTAAATTCACAGCTTTAGCACATATTTTTTTAATTCTGGTAAACTAGCCAACATATGAAGCAGTGGCGTATTAGCATAGTATAATAATATGTACCTACATGGTATGGCATAGGTACCTAATGCCAACATAGATTTTTTAAATATTTATTATGTTTTTTAATCAGAGACCCAGGTGCTCACAACCGCCTGGAGCCAGTGAGACGATGACATCTCCAATTGGAGTATGTTGTGAGGCTAAGGTAGTGGGAAGGGGAAGGAGATAGGAAGAGGAAATGAGGGGAAGGGGATTGGGAGAGGGATTAAAAAAAACTTGAATATGAATCGAAGTTTATCACGAATCGAATGAGACCACTCCCAAGACAATAATATGAATATTTTGTGAGGTCAGACAGGTTTTTAGTGAAGAAACGAAAAAAAAACAGGGGTTCACCCCCTAGAGGATTGTTCCACCATTTTTTGGCGGACTCTGCAGATCTTCATTTCTACTGTTAAAAATAATGTACGAGCAAATTTTCACGAATCACGTATTTTTTCATTTTATATTAATTCCATTTTGGTACTATTTTACCTGTACTGTATTGTATTCCAGCACTAATCTTAGCCCACTAACACAAAAATAATAATAATTGGATAATTTGTAGAGCGCCGTTTTTTGTGAGAAATTACCTCAAGGGCGCTGTACATTTTATTATGACTTCTTGGGCTCTACCTAGAAATATTATTTACAAATATGTCGTTATTATTGCGTTTTGAACTCCTCTAATGAATTAATGAGAGTTTCTGAATCTGAATCTCATCCTTGAGAATTATTATATTCAAAAGTCAATAGTATATGTACCGAAAGCAATATCAAGAAATTCTAGTCGAGTAATGCAAACAAGAACTGAGCTGCAATGGATATTATTTATTCATCGTGATGAAATTTAAGTAATTATATAATTAATCCGTGCTGCATACTAGTCTGTATAATTTAGTAGGAATAATCAAACAGGCGAAACTAAATACATATTTGTCAGCTTTGCTAAACTGCAATTTCAACTATTCCTTGCAGCCATCCTCAACCGTTGGCTGGGAGGGAAGATTTTCTTGTGGAAAGAAATGCATTATTTATATGTGAAACACTTTATTTTATATGAAATAGTACAGTAGGCTAGAGATCAATTTAAATATCATAAGATTTCCTTAAGGTTCTTAAACACCTACCAAATTTATGATTTATTTATTTAGGAAAATCAACACATTATTTACATCTATTACAAAAATCTTAATAATAAAAATAAAATCCAATTAAATATTTTCACATAACTTAAAATTGTAATAATAATAATAATAAAAGTAAATAATAATAATATTTACTTTAATTTAAAAAAAAAACTTATATTATTGATGTAGCTATTCCAAATTCCTGTAATATTCAAAAATCTGTTTCTGAAAAAATAAGAAAGTATACAGATTTAGGAAATGAAATTAAAAGAATTTGGCATTCTCAGACTATAAAAATATTACCTTTTGTTATTTCGGCTACTGGCATTATACCTAGCTCTCTTATTAAAAATTTAGGCATATTAGATTTGTCAAAGAATTTGTATATAAAAATGCAAAAATCAGTCATTTTAAACACATGTAGAATTACGAAAGATTTTTTAAATATTTATATTGAGGGATCAGTAGGATTTATCGGTCAAATTAGGAATTCCACAGAGCCGAACCCTCTGATATGAAAATATCTGGAGACGGTGAATTATATTCCCATTTAATAGTTTGGTAGATTAACGTGTTGTTCTTGTATTGTTTTGTATTAATTATACTTATATGCGTATCTGGGACCGAAATTATACAATAAAATCCCCCCAGACTTAAATATTAAAAATTGCAAAATGTCCTGCATTGGTTCAATAATAACTAAATGGTTGATTGGCTTGGGTAGGGAGGAGTCTGAAAAACTATTATATAATGTGACTTAAAACGATACATGGTTACCTATGAATGGCACATTTAGTAAAAACTTAGTACATAGGTATTAATTAAAAAAAAATAATAATAATTTAAATTGCATTTGGCACTTTACACACTTTGGTTCCTTAGAACAGGCAATCTGCCTAGCTAGGAACTAATATCGACCTAAAACAACGTAATAACACTTGTATTCATTTTAAATATATTCTCTTATTATGTAATATTATTTGTTATTTTGGCTTTAAATGTATCAAATGTAAATAAATAAATAAATAAAAAATAAATAATACACTTGCATAACGTGGATTTACTAGATGATCATTTATATGGAAAAGTGTATGAAAAGGTTTAGTTTTTTCTATGGGAAAAACTAAACCCGTTCCTGTAAATCTGGTGAATTAAAAAAAATAAAAATAAAATAAAATAATAATACTAATAATGATATCAAAAATCTATTTCTGAAAAAATAAGAAAGTATACAGATTTAGGAAATGAAATTAAAAGAATTTGGCATTCTCAGACTATAAAAATATTACCTTTTGTTATTTCGGCTACTGGCATTATACCTAGCTCTCTTATTAAAAATTTTGGCATATTAGATTTGTCAAAGAATTTGTATATAAAAATGCAAAAATCAGTCATTTTAAATACATGTAGAATTACGAAAGATTTTTTAAATATTTATATTGAGGGATCAGTAGGATTTATCGGTCAAATTAGGAATTCCACAGAGCCGAACCCTCTGATATGAAAATATCTGGAGACGGTGAATAATATTCCCATTTAATAGTTTGGTAGATTAACGTGTTGTTCTTGTATTGTTTTGTATTAATTATACTTATATAATACACTTGCATAACGTGGATTTACTAGATGATCATTTATATGGAAAAGTGTATGAAAGGGTTTAGTTTTTCCTATGGGAAAAACTAAACCCGTTCCTGTAAATCTGGTGAATAAAAAAAAAAATACCCATGGGCTGACATATTTACAAAAAATACAATATTGTAAATATTAGATAAAAAATAATAGAAGATGTAAGAACACAAATAAATAACAATTTAAATGTAACTAATATACTAATAATAAGCTAAATTTCAAAACATAATATATATGAACAAACATTATGAACCATAATATAATATTTAAGGTAACTTTTTTATTATTTCTAACTAGCTGAAGTCCCCGGATCATCAGGGGTGCTAGCATGGTCGATCGATATGAAGTTACCGACCGATTGTCGGTAACTTCTCATCGTTCCCTAGGACAACTGCAGATCGCAAACGATTAGGTGATAGTTACAATGACTAAGTATCCTTAATATATTCGAATCTGCTTTATGGTGGGAAAAGTGGTAGGGTGGTTTTTAAAAATCTCATGTAGATAGTGACCTACCTCTTGTTTAGAAGGTCAAGTGTTAAAAATATCATGCATCTCGGAATACTACTGTAGATTTGGATATGAATCAAATCCACGCCGCCCGCCCGACATAGACACTCATTTATATAAATAGAAAATAAAATAGGTATTCGATTTGTTCAAAGAAACGTCTCTATGTCAATGACAATTATTTTTTCAAACTTTCTTCAGGCAGGTGGGTACCATAATATTAAAAGTTAGCCACCTAGTCAATATTAGACGTGTATTCAAATTTAAGTAAAGCTTGGATGTAGCAGATTTTTTAAACCGGAGACGAAAGGTACAAACAAATTTACAGACAGATAAAAGCCAAATTGTTCCAAAGATTAAGTCCACGGAGAAAAATTTTATTCGAAAAAACGATCATTTTAATAGTACAAACGGTTAAAAACGGGACTGAAGTTCTAACGAACAAATTAACAGTGTTTCAATGTTTATTGGCGGGAAAATGTAAAAATAATTTGTTGGTATACGTACGAAATTACGTATACCAACAAATTATTGTTACTTGTTCCCGCCAATAAACAATGAAACCCTGTTAATTTGTTCGTAAGAACTTCAGGCCCGTTTTTACTATTAAAATGATCGTTTTTTCGAATAACATTTTTCTCCGTGTTGGTGCCCCAAGGAAAGAAACCCAGAGCCAGAACGATGAAGAGGTGGGTGGACTGGGTGGAAGAGGACTGTAGGGTGGGAAATACTGAGGTCTGGAGGCCAATGGCGAGGGAACGCCATCAGCGATTTTTTATATGTATAATAATCAACTTAATATTATCATCACAAGTCAAAGCATTGATTTTGTGGTGTAAGTGTAAACGATTACAGTCGTTACGCAAATTACACCTATTTGTCTTAATCTTCATCGAAACATTGTTCAGGCGTTGACTTGACATTATATCTACTTTAATTTTTATCTCAATTATTATTAATAGGTACGTGCTTTTTTCACGTTCATCTCTGTTTTTTTTTCATTCGTTATGTACAATTTTTCTACAAACAATAAATGTTTAACCATTGAAGAGAATATCAGCGACTCTCAAATTCGAAATATTCGGCTCCCCTCTGAGCCCCGGCAAGGCCAAGGTCCTGGGTTCAATTCATAGGTGCGAGCGAATATATTTCTGATTTTTTTTTTATTTCAAATTTTCGTTTGGGGTTATAGTTTGAGGTTTTACTCATTAAGCTATTCCAAAAATAATGAATGAATAAAATATTTCAGCTTTCAATATCTATACAAATGATGACAAAGGCTTTACTCTAATTCACTTATGTGATGTAACTACCCACAATTATTAGAGAAGTTCCTTAGACGGTAAAATTATTCGAACTTTGATCTAAGACATCGTATAGGTTTTACAGGTAAGTAATCATCTTGAATAGTGGAAATTATAATAATAAAAAAAAAACCCGAAAACATCATGATGAATTCATAATCCCTTAACTTCCAATATAAAATAATAACATTCTTGAAAATTATTTATGTAAATGTTGTCGACCCCTTTTTCCGAGTTCCGTGGCGGGAATTCCAGATTAAGTGGGAAATCATCATTCAAGATCACTTCTTCGATTTGCATGAACTCTTAGAGATTCTGCAGACTCCTCACTCCTGAGCGTCTAATCACAGTACGAGAGACGGGAGAGGCAGACGTCGAAGTCTACACAGACGGGAGACGGTAGACGTTCTACATTAGACGCGCATTTCAATCCCAGGAAACAGAATTTCATAGGATCGCTGCAGATGGATAATATTATGGTGTATTGACGTTGAAAAGGGATCCAATTTGTATAGACAAATACAAAATTCGAAACCACGCTCATGTATTACCTACTCCTACCTACCCGTCTTCTCCCAAATATCAATATATAAATTTTTTTATTTAACAATTTTTTTATTGACGTTGAAAAATGTGGATCAAGAAATAAGTCATGAAGTCTTATTTATTAAAAACTAATTACATGTTGTCAACTGATAATATAATACAGACAGAAATAGCTGTACCACTTTCAGGACGTCGTGAAGTGTGTGAATGTTTCAGAGCACAGTTTTTAACCAGAATTATTGTGAATCAGCTTTGTGGTAATAGTACCTACATACTCTACCCAGCCATCCATTTCTATCATATTTACGATTTTTTATGCCCGGCTGTCTCGTTCTAGATGGCAACGTGTAGAAATTCCTCCGAGTTCGAACCAGCAAACGTTTCGCATCTTAAGACGGTGTTAGGGTTTAATTTTAAATAAAAATATTTGCAAAACAATGCTTGCAATAAATGTAACGACATTCATAATGCAGGTTTAGGCATGACGAGGTCACTGTATTTGCCGCCCCCTTAAACTTGCCGCCCGCTTGCCTGATACTCTAGTTACTTAAAAACGGATTGCTCACCATTCGATTTAAACCATTATTGGTTGCAAGACTGAATGCAGAGTCTCTGCAAATCTGATCGTTAGTAGGCAAAACCACCAACCGAATTATTAATATCTCTTTGTCGGGCAGTCGGAATAATAATAATTCTGTTAGGAGTCCTGCATGCAGTCCTGCAAGAACGCTTGGCCAAATTTGAATTACTTGTAATTGAAATACGAATTTGAAATAGAAATACGTATTTGAAATAGAAATACGTATTTGAAATAGAAATACGTATTTGAAATAGAAATACGTATTTGAAATAGAAATACGTGTTTGGTATTTGTATTTCAATTACTGACTAAAAATGTATTTGTATTTGGTATTTCAAAAATACCTGATGTTGAAGATTTTGTAATTAGTATTTTATTTTTTTTTATTTTTATTTTTATTATTTTTTTTTTATAATTGTACGACAGACAGGTAAGTCCAATTATGGTACAATTTTCTTACAACTAACAATACATAATTTTTTTAAAACATGTTATAGTTATGTTAAACACATCTATATTCGCTGGTAGAGCATTAAGCAATGTCATACCTCTTGTCATGCTATGTTGAGCCATGACATCTGTCCGCCCCTGCGGTATGTAGAATAGGGCGTGGCTCCGAGTTCGACAGTATTTGTCAGGAACGAATAAGCCACAGCATGACAGGAGATATGGACAATCGATGAAGTTTTTTATTAACTTTAATTCAAATACCATGAGACCGGCATTACGCCTGGTCTCCAGGCTTTGATAATTTGTCTCCTTTAGCAGTTCCACGTGATGCATGAATTTCGGATATATTCCGTGTGATCGCATGTAAACATACCTTAGGAATTTTTTTTGAATTTGATAAGGTATCCAGACAGTATTTCAAATACTCATGGCTTCAAAATACATTTTCACAAAAATACATTTAACGATCTTGTGATAATAAGACATCAACAGTGGAGTTAGAGATAGTAAGCTTTCTAAACGATAAAAGTAAATAGCTTACCATTCTTGAAAGCTATCCCAATATAAAAAAAAAGAGTGTTCATGAAATTTAATACAAGTTAGTGGTCATCAGGACCTGTAGAAAGATTATTTTCTTTAGCAACAAGAAACCATTTGTCTGATGACGCATTTTACTGTTAAATAGGTTGGGCTGGATTAGTTTCTATTTACATTACCTAACACCTCGGTCCTATAACACAAAACTTTACAAGTCTACAAAATGGAGCGTAGATGAGATATTTTTTTTTATTTTTTTTATTATTATTGAGTTAGTTTATACTACATGAATATAAACTAATAAGCACAATGTAACATTTCATTTGATAAATTTAAATATTTTTACAGTAATCATAACATTTCTTTTTAAATACATTCATTCTTTCTTCATTCTTCATAGTTTCAGGCATTTCATCATACATCTTTAGTCCTCTGTACATTATGCAGTTCTGTGATTTTGATTTCTTCATTTGTGGCAATCGAATTCTGTTTATATTTCTTGTTTCATAGTTATGAACGTCTCTATTAAAAACAATTTCATCCTTAAAGTATTTTGGCATTTGGTTTTTCATAATTTTATGCACAAAAATTAATACATTAAATAATAGTCTCTTTTTTATTGGAATCCAATTTAGTTCCTCTCTCATTTGATTAATCCTTGCGTATTTGCCTTTCCCCAGTATACATCTCATGGCTTTGTTTTGTATAACTTCTAGTTTGTTCAAATTACTTTCATTGGCCAAATATAACATCGTAGAGCAGTAGTCCAAATGTGGAGCAACGACAGTTTTATAAATGAGCTCCGTAGTGTTTCTATTTAATTTACGTCTTAGTCTTCTAAGAAAATTTACCTTTTTTGATACCTTTTTTAACACATATTCAAAGTTTGCTGTGAAAGTCAGTTTTGAGTCGAGTATTACACCCAGGTATTTGATTTCATTTACTTTTCCAATTTTTTCACCATTAATTGTCAAATTTAACCCTGTGTTACACGTTTTATTGCCTATTTCCAAATATTTTGTTTTGTTTACGTTCAGTTTCAACTTGTTTACTTTCAGCCATTTTGCTATATTTTGTAGGTCTTCGTTTATTTTGTTAATTGCTTCTATGTAATCTTCACACGAAATATAGATTAAGGTATCATCTGCAAATAGTCTAATTTTGCAATGTTTAATAGTTTTGATAATATCATTTATGTAAATTATAAATAGAATTGGACCTAATACTGACCCTTGCGGAACACCAAGGTTGTTTTCTATCGGTTCTGATTCTGAGCTTTCAACTTTCGTTACCTGTTTTCTATTCTGGAGATATTCTTTGAATAGATTCAGAGCTACTTCAGAAAGACCAATGTCTTCTAGTTTTTCCAATAGTATTTTCCTTTCTATCGTTTCAAATGCTCTTTTGAAATCTAAGAATGCTGCAATGGTGATTTTTTTTTTGTCTGTTTCTTTCTTCCATGTATCAATCACTACGTTTATCGCCGCTTCGCAAGAGTTGTTGTTTCGGAATCCTGATTGCTCCTCACATAATATGTTATGTTTTTCCAAATACTCAACGAGTTGTTTTTTTATTACAATTTCTAGTACCTGTTCGTATTTTGGTAACATATTTATTGGTCTAAATTCTTCACATTTTCTGGTATTAACGACTTTCGGAATCGGGATCACAATAGATGTTTTCCATGTGTTTGGAAATCTTCCACTTCTTAATGATTCATTTATTATATCCAGTAGATGAGGTCCTATCACTGGCCAATGCCAGTTTTGAGAGATGCAATCATCTGGAAAATCTCTCAAAACTGTAAAACTTATTCCATCTGGACTCTCTTTTGATTTGGTGCTATTAAGAATCTGTAAAATATATCTTTCATCAATCTCTTTAAACACAAGTTTTTCTCGGTTTAGCCGAACATTTCTCACGTAGATGTCTTTCTTCAGGATTGGTATACTCTGATGCAATTCTATTATGCTGTTTACGAAATATTTGTTGAAGCAGTTCTGTACGGTACCCTGTATTTGATGTGGGAATTCAATGTCGTATTTCATCCCTTTATCTTCGGTTTGTAGTAATCCTTTTATGGTTTTCCACATTTTTTTAGTATCTCCTTTTTCAGAGATAATTTTGTTTTTGAAGTAATCGTTCTTGCAACTTTTCAATTGTTTTGTGTATTTATTTCTCATATTTTTGAATGCTTTCCAGTCTTGAGAGTTTCTTGAGATTTTTGCAATTTTGTATAATCTATCTCTTTCATTTTGTGTCGTTTGTAGTTCTATATTATACCATTTATTTGTTCCTCTTATTTTAGTAGTTTGGATCGGTGTTAACTTATCAATTACTTCTTGTAGATTATTTATTAAAGATTGACATGTCTTTTGAGCACTAAGATAAGTCAATTTTCCAATGTCTCAGCTTCGCCCTGCTCAGCTTTGCTTTTATGGAAAAGCACTTTTGGATAAGGGTACTTACGACAATTTATTGCAATCAAAGGTTTTGAAAGTAATATGTATTTTGTATTTCAAATTAAAATGGTTAAAATACTGTATTTTGTAGATCAAATACACGACTTGAAAGTATTTTGTATTTCCTATTTTAAACACACGACTTGAATGTATTATGTAATTTGTGTTTTAATTACAGTAAAGCATGTATTTTGCCCATCCTTGCCTGCAAGCAGTGCTTTAAATCGGATGGTGAGTAGGCCGTTTACCCCAGCGACACAAGTTGAATTAAAATAAAATAATAATATATAATATTTATCTTTGTTTCCATCGCTTTTCAGAGTGATGGATACTTTTATCAGTGTTCTGGTGAAAGATTAGTAATGCTATCCTGGAAATGATTTTAGCGGTATTTAGTGGTCATATCTGAATAGCCAGGTACCTGATTTTTAACATTTTTCACCTCCCCATTCTTCTCCTCTACGCAGTTGGGACTAATAATAATGAAAAAAAATTGTACAAATTTGTAATGTTAAAAATATTTCTTGAATTAATAAATAAATAAAAAATAATTATTACAACTTGCTTTTTAACATTTTTCACCTCCCTCTTCCTCTCCTCTACGCAGTTGGGACTAATAATAATGAAAAAAAATTGTACAAATTTGTAATGTTAATAATATTTCTTGTATTAATAAATAAATAAAAAATAATTATTACAACTTGAAAAAAATTACTTGAAGCAACAGCTAAGGATGATACACAGTACCTAACCATTTTAGCAACGACCCTTTGCCTTAACATATACAAGCGTGTAAGTAATCATACTTTAAACATAGCGATTAGACTCTAACCTTTGTTTCCTGCAGTGCATCATGCATCTGCCTGTTCTAATCAGATGCACCTTATCCCATAAATGCAGGCTGCACCCAGCGCCGATGCACAAAGCCAATACCCGCGGAATCGTGTTTCCATCAATGCACGGATTTCCTCTCAGAGATGGCTATAAATCTCCAACCCTTTGGATAGTTACAAGCAATTTGATACAAGGCTCAGATAAAAGAGGGCGTCGTGTGCCGGGAACGAGCACCGACTCCGGCCAAGTATCCAGAAATGAGATTTTCAAGTACAAAGGTAGACTATAAATCTTAGCATTTTCTAGCTTCAAAAATATTTCAGTAATAACGCTATAGCTCGTATAAGTTACATCCTCTCGGCATGAAAGGCCACGATATGACATTATTTCCTAGGGGTTGGCTAGGTACTCAACATACCTAGATAACGCCGCCCCGGGAACCATTTATTGGATAACCAACACCTCTGTTATATGTCACTTCAAGTGGCAAGCTGCACATTGCACATGGTGACTTAGCAAGGATGCCCGGGTTCATGGGGTGAGATTTTTCCAGGTTTTGACGGTGGATACATTTTCCCAACAGCTGCGTGGCAGGCTGAATTGGAAGAGACTGGTTGAGGGAGAAATAATCTAGACCTCTCCAGCTGCTCGAAAAATCGCCTTGCAACGAATTGGGATTGATGGATTCATACGCCCGTCACTCCTGGAGACAATCCTAGATTCCTACCCACCTCTCATACCTTTTTCCTTCCCACTTCCTCTCCACCATTACCTTAAAAGACTCTACACAGCATCCATAAAAATGACTTATTACTAGGTGAATTATTTTATTTTGCGTGTAACGTGTAACTAATGTAAATTATTACGTAATTATGTATGTATCCGCGAACGAGGATTATTTATTTCGAAATTAATAAACAAAGTTCATTTTCAATTAATTTAAAGTACTTCTTCAATAATCACAAATTCATTTTGTGGTGTCATTTTAATTTAATGAAAATGAAAACAATTGTATACACCACTATTAAATTAAAATACTCAAAACATGTTTCAAAACCAACGGTTTATTAATTAAAAAAGAGACCGATTATAATCGGTCTCTTTTTGTCTTCCTTTTTTATACATCATAAATATTAGCATTCAGACAGTTTACGTTCCTTCAACAAATAGATACCTTTATTTTAAATAATATTGATGCATTATATTTGACCACTGGAGGGATTTTTAGAGTGGTATAATTTGACGGCCCACATGGTCAATGGGTAAGGCTGTTGACCAGCGATCCGGAGGTCACGCGTTCAAATCCCCGGGCGGACAATTAAATTTTATTTGATCGATTTGTGTTTTCGCAATTTAATCATTTAAAATAATATCTTACTAATCTTACTTCTTACTAATATTAAAAATGCGAAAGTTTGTATGGATGTATGTATGTTTGATACTCTTAAACGCAAAATTTACTGAATGGATTTTAATGAAACTTTACAATAATATAGCTCAACATCAGAATAAAATATAGGGTTTATTTTATAAAGCTAGCTATTTATTTTAAAAATATTGAAAATAATAATTATTGTTTAATAGAAAATATTAAAATTGAGAATGACATTTTGCAAAACAATGATTGTTAAATCAAAATTCTATTTTAGAAAATATTTAAATTAGTAAATTTATTTGAAGTACTTGCCTAATACTTTGAATACAATCAAGAATTATACATATTTTAAATAAATAGGTTAAAATTTTTGGTATAAACGTAGATGGGACCTAGGAAAAGAAAATAGATTACTCGAAGTTCTAATCCTGCGCAGACGAAGTCGTGGGCAGAAGCTAGTTAGGTATATTTGCGGCATGTTCCAATGTGGAAAATACAGTAAATACAGTAACTATATTGGAAGATACTCTGCCCTGGTGTAAGATTACCATTCAGAATTGAAACGTTGCTTAAAATGACTTTATCCGTGTTTGGTGATTAGATCTTAATAGCCAGGTACCTCCCTACCATCGTCTTACCCATCTCCTTTCCCTAGCCACTTACCTTGACCTCACAACACATCCCAATTTGGGAAGCCATTGTCTCACTACTTCCAGACGATTGAGAGCAGTTGGGACTCTTCACAAAAAATATGTATATATTAATAGCACCGTCTGATGAAACCGGTCAGGTCTCAAGAAACGAGTATTACAAAGATAATTTAAAGGTTCTTAAGTGAAATAGTCATACAAATATATGAAGTCAGAATCGCTTGGCGAAAGATCACCGTTCTGAATTGAAACGTTTCCTTAAATGGCAATAGTCGTATTTAGGGACCAGATTTGAATAGACAGGTACTTCCTAACTTTCCTCTTTCTCATCTTTTTCCCTTCTCCTCACCCGTCGGCCTCAAAAATTCAACTCAACAATTTTGGATGATATAATCTGCTGGCTCCGAAAGACTTTTAATCATACCTAATTCTTAAAATATGGGTTTTCGGATTATATTATAAATGCATTGAATTTATGTATATCGGTGGTTTATCATCTTCAAAATGAACAGCAACGCTTGTGAATTTCATAAAACATGAATTATTGTAAATAAAATATAATTTCCTCGAATGTCAGATAAACTCGGTTGTAAGCCTTCTATAAAGCATAATAAATTCACATTAATTTCGTATTAACATGAAAATATGGGATAAATATAAGGTAAACAAGATAAAAAGGAAGATATATTTGTATACATTTTTGTCAAGGATTAGGGGTAGAGACCCTCCATTAAATATGACAGATTTTAACCTAATAAATATTCCGAAAAGATTCGCCTGTGGAAGAGAATATTAAATTTAGAGAATAAAACATATTTTTTCCTTGATTATTGTGTGCTGAGGAGGGTATGTCCGATTTGTGACGTTTTGTTAATTCATATGAATATAAAGATAGAATTTCAGTGTTATTTTTTATTATTGAACTTAGCTAAGTCTTATTTTAGATCGACTGTTTTGCATTTCGTGTCGGTAAATGTGTTTGTGCGTTCCGTTTACGAAAATCTGCTGCATCCGTTTTATTATTCGAGCAAGCCTTATTTTGACTAAAAAACACGCCTTCTCAGGGAATAACTGCGTTAGGTTATGTTCAATCGGGCTCATAATTTGCCAGAACACATATATCAACAGACTAAGTTTTCAATCTTGAAATTATTGTTTTGTTGTGTAATTAACCTCTGGAGCAATTTCATGTAAAAAGGTTTGAATCGAATCTTTTTTTACTGTATCTTCGGATACCGGGGAGTGAAACCACTTGTAATTAATGTTTATTAGTTATTGCCGTCAAAGGATACAACCACTCCAAGAAGAGCAGATAAGATGATTATTTCAGTATTTTTCACTTGTCAACTAAATAAATGTCTAAAAGTTACTCATATTACAGTTTTGTTTTAGGCTTGACGTTTTTTTATTTAAACTTAATTATGTTCCCAACTCTGCGGTCTGTGACCAAAGTTTCCCACCGCAATTTGAAAATTATCTCATTTCAAATAAATATAAATTGTTGAAAAAATGGAGATGCGTTTCTGAGACTTCTTCAGCGGTGTTCAACCTCTAGGCCAACTATTTTCAATTTGCAGGACTCTTAAATACAGCTGGTTAGAAAAGATTGGGAGGGACTTCTTCTTCTTTCGTATGGTGGGGGGTCAGAGGGGGACATCTAGGTCTGCAAGCCAGTCCAGGGCCTCAGGCGTCGCCCTGTAGATCTCATCAATACCGTCGGGAATGAATGGAGCGGGCATTCGTTGACCACTTGTTCAGTGGTCTGCACCGCACCGCATTCGCACATCGCCGACTCCTTAAGGTCCTATTTATGCATCGTATGCACTGCTACGCTGATGACCAGCAAGTGTACTTTTACTGCTTACCAGAGGAAATAGACAGTCTAAAAATTCGCATAACTGAGTGTCTAGAAGCAATCACCCGCTGGATGACCTCAAATAGATTAAAGCTGAATCCATCAAAGACTGAATTTCTCTGGACCGCCACAAGCAGACGTCAGCATAACATCGATAACTCCCCAATATCCATTTCAGGAAGTGATATCACTCCTAAGACATGTATTAAACTACTGGGTGTCAATCTGGATGCTGATTTTTCCCTTAAAACTCAAGTGAACAGAACTGTAAGCACTGGGTTCTTTCAATTAAGGCAAATTAAAGCAGTGCGAAGAAACTTGCCAACAGAGGCGACTAAATTACTAGTCAATTCGTATGTTGTTTCACGCCTAGATTATTGCAACGGAATATATGCAAGTCTCCCAAAATATCAAATCAACAAATTACAATCCGTTTTCAACGCTGCGGCGAGACTTATCACCGGCGTATCTAAATATTCCCATATTTCAGAGCATCTCAAAAATCTTCATTGGCTCAAATGTCCTGAAAGAATTCAGTTCAAGCTCTGCTGGATGGTATTTAAGTCCCTTAATGGAATGGCTCCTGCTTAGTTATCAGAAATGTGTATCCCAGAAAACTCCAATTCTCGAAAGTCAACTCTTAGGTCAGCGGCATCATCAGCAATCGGAAGGTTGAAGGAGCCAAAGCGCACACCAAATACTAAGTTCGGTGAGCGTGCTTTCGGAGTGTCGGGACCTAAAGCCTGGAATGGACTGCCACATGACTTAAGAATGATCACAGACTCGGCGAAATTCAGAGCTAAACTTAAAACTCACCTTTTTAGACAGTCGTACCCATAAAGCCAAAAACAAAAACCTTCACTTTCACCTTCTCAGCCCGCGACATAGTAAATAAGTAATTGCATAAAAATGTTAACAAATTCTTAATGGTGAATTATTTGTACATCTAATTTCATTCAAATCCTCCAGTCCTAATGAGTCCTAAATTCACAAGTCTTTCGAAATAACTTCAATTTATTAACTCCATTTTTGGCAGTTATCTTCTTATAAATGTAATATGAAAAATGATGGTGTAGCAAATGTAAAGTTATGCAATGTCCAGTGTTTTAATATAGTGTCCTCCGCGTGCAAAGTCGTATCTCCTCCAAGCATAAACTTTCTAATTAAAGTGTGTTTATCGGAAGTGACCTGCCAGGTAAGTATGTTCTCTGTGTCCATTTGTAAATAATAGTTCTAGGTAGAGCCTAAGAAGTCATAATAAGATGTACAGCGCCCTTGAGGTGATTTCTCACAAAAACGGCGCTCTACAAATTATCCAATTATTATTATTATTATTATGGGCACACTAAGTATGGGATGACCTTATCCTATTGATGGCGGACCAGAGTTTGCGAGGAAATGAGAACCCAGGCTGTCTCTCAGTGGGGTCTTGTACGAGATGGAGGCACTAAACGGCGAGGATTCGAGGTGTTGATAGATATGGGTCATGTTCAGAGTTCGTCTTATTTAATGAATTGTCGTCATTTGAATTTAATTTATTTATGTTTATTAATTTATCTAATTGTTTCTTGTACATTTTCAGTCTGTTTTTATTTTTTTGTATTCAGTTTAAAATGGGTAATTTTAGTGTATTTTAGAAGAGATTTCTTTATTCGTCTGCGTATTTATTCATTCATATATGGGATTTTAATAGTATTAGACAATAGAGAAGACACAAGACCAGACAAGACGAGCCAAGAATAGACAAGAAGATTCAGTAAGCAGTTGGAAAATTCAAGAAGATCCAAAAGGAGACAAGACGAGCCAAGTAGGGGCGAGAAAATAAATGAAATGGCAAGAAAATCAATGAAGAAGCAAGAAGAGACGATAAGATCCCAGAAGAAACAAAAATAAGCAAGAAGAGAAAAGAAGAGGCAAGAAGAGCCAAGAAGAGCCAAGAAGAGGAAGATCCAAGAAGAGATATAAAGATCCAAGAAGAGCCGAAAAGAGGCAAGAAAAAGGAAGGCATAAAGAAGGAAAAAATAAATCATATCGCTCAATCAATTCCTTTTTTCCTGCCTATCCTAAATTCCAATGGTTTATTAGGTTGCCATTTAGTAACCGTACTAGAAAAAAAAACTCTTTGTACGTTTAGCTGTAAAAAAATACATTGTCTAGTTTAGATTCGCTAATGGTCGATGTATATATTATAATTAATTATAAAATTTGCACTAGGGTCAAAATTCAGAGAGGAAATTGGGGGACACGTTTGTATGGACAAAACTCCAACAGGTTTCCCCTTAACAAGTCGGGTCCTCAAGAACCCAGTGTAATACTGTAGAATTTTATAGGAGACGAATTTTTGTTATTTTAAGTGTACATATTTCTTTAGCTAAAATCAAAACCTGTTGTTGGTTTTATGTTCGTAATTTAATGGTCTCTAAGAAAATAAAGGATTTAAGTTGATTACTAAAGTAGTTCCATTTTTTATTATTTTTACTAGGATGTGTAAATGTAGGGCCTAATTGAAGCGCATTTTGAAAAAACGCCATCGTTTATTAAATCAACCAAAATTAATTGTTAGCAATATATATATATATTTTTTTTCTTTTGTAGGTACTTAAATTACCATCAGAATCACAGGTCCATATGAACCAAGTGTAGTTTTGAAGTATGGTGAAATGTAGTATTTAACCACTCGAGCGCTTTTTGCCCCATTATGGCACTATTTCCAAAACCTCGGATTGCTTTGTTGCCAAAATGTGTCAAATTTCCAATTTTTTAAATTTTATTAAAACGACTATATAATTTAATGTACATTCAAAATATAACAAAATAAATATTCTCTAGATTCTTTAAAATGTTTTAAGGTTAAAGATTTAATTATATTTTTTTTATAAATCCTACAAATATGTGATAATAAACAAAATATAGGTGAATTCATTGGCTACATAGAACTATAATCAGTTTGTATGTCTCCTTATTCAAATTCGGAGGTATGTTTTTTTTTACGTGGGCGGAAAAATTTCCTTTAGCAATCCGAGAAAAAATATTTTAATTGCTCTGTCGCTCCAGTGGTTAAGGGTTAAATATGAAGGAATAGGTAACTACTTTTTTCTGGGTAGGTACACATTAGGTAAAAATGTTACAAAAGAAAATTATTTTTGGTATACTCTTATATGCATACGGTGGTTTGGTATATACATCCATTTCATTAAACATTCCAGATTTAAGCAAGAAACTTTCCTTTACAATTCGAAGTGCGTTTTAATTTAGGAATTTACATACGTAACGATATCGCTTCAGTTCCCCAAATTAATCAAGAAAGTTTACCAATTATTGGTTTAACCCTGAGAATACCGCAGTCCCAAATAAATTTAAATCAAATTCTTCGTAATCAGCCATTATTTAATAATGAAAATCAAACTATAAATTATTTAATATTCAATCCATATTTTACCAAGAATTATTCCCCAAATACAGTATCGGTAGCAGAGCGGTAAGCTGTTGACTCAGGACTCAGAGGTCTCAGGTTCAGAACCTAGCCACGCAGGTTGAATAAAACATATTTTATTTATGTGCGTCTCTCACATGTACGGAAATTAAATTAAATATAGTTTAATAACACTTTTAGTATTTTGAGTTCTGTAATGTTATGTGTTGGGACTTCTCAATAAGACCAGGTTCTTGATAAAAAACTGTTTATTTACAATAATATTGGTACTGCGCTAAAGAGACTATTTTCAACTGACTTGTGGGTAAATCTGGTCCGCAGGGCCGATTATATCAATTCCTTGGACCAACTCTAACCTCCTGCCATCTGACGGAAACTAGTGTAGACTTAATGGCTACTGCCATCTGTCGATAAACTACTGAACCTATTTACCAGAATACTACAAGTTGCACGAGCACGAATGAATGAATGTAGATTATTTTGATTCAACAACAAAAAAATAGTGAGCATAAAATCTCTAGAACTCTGATCTATACAGATTTTGAAGAAAATTGGTCTTCAATTCAGAATTCCGAAATGAATTGTTATCGGCTGAAGAAATAATTTCTATTTTGGAAAATTTTGACCATTTTCAGCAGAAAGTAAAAATTGAGTCCTCTTTGGGCATAGAGACACTCCTACAAAGAACCTTCGTCGGTTTATCGCATAGTGAAAAAAAAACTTTATTAGCCATCTTTTAACATCGATAAAAATGTTGATTAGACAATTTCGGTAATTTGTCGTAGTTCCCGAGCACGACTGCAGATCGCCAATAAACGAACGGCAGTTCACATAGAATAAATTGCGAGTAAGCATATTAGCATTTTGTGAAAGATGACTCATCGGAATTTTCGATAAAACCCTTCATCGATGTGGTTGCGCTAGCGGCCTAAGAAAACCACACATCACTGATAAATTTAATGATAGTTTTAGCTGCAAAGCTTGGATGGCTTTGCTAGTAGTTATATTAGAGCTGCAGATTTTAAAATAATTATCTATATAACAATGTCTTTCTGGCTGTCTAATTTTCTACAGATCGTAAAAATATTCAATAAAGACAAGTTCTCATATGGGTAACAGTGTTTTCGATTCCCAACAATCAGAGGTCGTCACGGCGCTAATTGTTTATTTTCACAAACTATGAATAACGTGATTATATGTGCTAAAATTGCGTAATTTTAATATTTTCATGCATAATAATTATTGATTATGAGACAAAACCTCATATTCCGAAATGATTCCAACTGTTCCGAAACTGTTTCCACAACGTCATTACGACGTAGAAAACGCTACTGGTTGGTAAGACGGCTGTCACCGACGTTGGCCGTTGTGACGTCAACAACGCCATATTCACGAATAAAAACGAATAAAATTGTAAATCAAAAATGGCACATTTTGAATCGTTATACAATTTTTTTTTTCGTCAACATGAAATAAAATACAAATGCCATAATTATCGCTTTTTTTTTACTAAAAAACTAACTACTTTTGCTAATCGCTACTTTTAAACTAACTAACTAACTAACCATCACGCCGTTTCCCCGCAGGGGTAGGCAGAGAGGACGGACCGCCGAACAATTCGGTCTTGGCACACACTCCTTGCCTCATTCAGATTCATACATCTTCTCATACATACTCTTCTATTATTCTGACTCTTGACATGGCCCGACTCAAGTATCTGATTTACTTGATCGTGCCATGTCTTCCTTGGGCGTCCTCGGCTTCTTCTACCGTTCACATTCGCGTCATAAATTCTTTTTACACTCCTTTCTTCATTAATTCGCTCAACATGCCCAAACCATCTAAGCGTCCCTTTCTTAATCTTACTTACTACGCTCACATCAGCCTTGCATTCTTTTTGGATCTCCACATTCCTCACACGATCATACATGGTTTTACCACACATACGCCTCAGGGATCTCATTTCTACAGCATTCAGTCTACTTTCATCCTTTCTCTGCCATTTCCACGCTTCACTGTAATACATCAGGGTAGGTACCATTACTCCATTGTGGACTGCTAGCTTCGCTTCAGTGGACAACTTTTTGTTGGCTCCAACGGCGTTCAATCCTCCATTAATGGAGTTACCTGCATTCACCCTTCTTTCGATATCCCTATCAGCCTTCCCATCTCTCGTAAACATACTTCCCAAATATACAAACTCATCCACCTGCTCCAAGTATTCATCATTCACAACTATATTGCACACCGTTTTCTGACTCTCTCTTTCAAACACCATGACTTTAGACTTACTTACATTCATCATTAATTCATTCTTCATACATACTTCGTTCATCCTAGACACGAGAGACTGCAGATCTTCTATACTGTTAGCAATCAGCACCGCATCATCAGCATACAACAGGCAACATACTATCAGATTATTCAATTTCGCGCCCAATCCCCAACAAAAAATATGTGAAAATACCCTATTGATAAAACGCTAGTAAAACAGTCAGTCGCCTGCAAAGCGGGCAAACACAACTCGAAGTCGGCTTACTGAAAGGAGGTACTTATAAAGAGGTTGCGTAAATGTTTCACTTGCGGAAACGGCGAGCTAAGGGTTGGTGACTGCCTGTAGCCGGAGTGGGGTGGGGTGGGAACTAAACGTGGGGTAGGTATCGCATAGCGTGAGTTTTGTCCCCTAATTACTCAAATGCTCTGTGAGAGCTATATAACGGGATTAATTACCCGCGTTTACACAACACCGTGAGAGAACAGGACGTATAAGTTAATTAATTCGGAAATAACGATAAGAGTCAATCAGTAATATTATTAATTAGGGTAATAATTCAATTATATATAGTTATGTTTGTTTGTGTGAGACAGAATCTAAAGTCAATCGGTTATACCGTAGATATTCAGATATAAATATGTGATTTTTTTAGGAACTAAACAATTAAAATATTATAATATTTTAATTAATAAAGATAATATTGGCGAAAGTAAATCAAAAATCCGAAACAGAAAAATCAGAAAAAGATGCGGATACATCTGGGACACCTTTTGCAAGTAAGTAATCGTTTTTAGAATACATTTTTTTTCTCATAACCACTCGAGCGCTTTTTGCCACATTACGGCACTATTTCCAAAAACCTCAGATTGCTTTGTTGCCAAAATGTGGCAAATTTAAAAAAACATATTTTTATTTAAACGACTATGTAATATATCGTACATTCAAAATATAACAAAATAAATATTCTCTAGATTCTTTACAATGTTTTAAGGTTAAAGATTTAATTATATATTTATTTATAAATGCTACAAATATGTGATAATAAACAAATGATAGGGGAATTCATTAGCTACATAGAACTATAATCAGTTTGTATGTCTTCATATTCAAATTCGGAGGTATGATTTTTTTAATGTGGGTGGAAAAATTTCCTTTAGCAATCCGAGAAAAAATATTTTAATTGCTCTGTCGCTCCAGTGGTTATATGCACTATAAATAATTAGGAATGTCCTTTTTTAAATACATCCATTTGAATTTCAGTTTTGTTTGCTTAATTGAATGCATGTATGAATAAAAGCACAATCTTGTATGAGGTTATATATACTACCCGATATCCGATCAAGCTGTTTCGGCAGATAGACTGGTTGTCGATGATAATGCATCCTATCAACTTTTGGAGGCGTACACGCGGACGTATACGCATTTCTCTGAAATTCGATAACATTACATTAATTAATGTACGAAAAAAATGTCCGTCTTGTCCGATCGGGTTATGGCTCAGTTAGTGGGGTGGTTGTCTCTATGTAGTTCCTGGGTAGAACGGTTTAATCCACAGTGAAACAAAAAAAAAATATTTTCACATCGACGGATCTGCCGGATCTGCCCTGATGATGGACACTGCAACGCTGTCCGAAACGTCGGCTAAAGAAGGAGGTAGCACAACACGGCATAACACCCCAAAAACAAACAACGAAAATGCTTTTGGCCGTGAAAATCTAAAAACGTATCCAATATTTTAGAAGTTTGAAAAGACATTTGAAAATTGTCTATAAGGCAATTCACCCTAAGAAGAGTTCTATGTGATTTGAAATTTGATGTATTACCTATAATAAAAATAATTTTGTTCATTATATGGGTTGATTTTGTAAATACAACTTTTCGAATTTCACTTTTGTTTTCTTGATTGAACGCATGTATGAATGAAGCGGAATCTTGGAAGTGGAAATCAACACACTTTCCGGCATTCGATTAAGTTAAATCTCGGCGATGTCGATGACAATGCATTATGTCAATTCATGCATTCTTTTTTTGATGGCAATTATGCATACACAAGCGGACATGTACTCATTTCTGTGAAATTCGGTGACATCATAACAGTTAATAAACGAAAGAAATGACAGCCTTATCATCTCCGGATTTGGTTGTTGATTCCAATCACTGGATAGGAAGGTTCAAACCTCAATCATTTATTTTTGGGATGTTACGCCTTCTTGAGCTACATCCTTCTTTAGTCATCAGGGCAGATGTGAAACGTTGGCTAAAGAAAGAGATAGCGCAACACAGCATAATAACCCAAAAATAAATCACATCACAAAGTACTTCAGTTTTATCTCAGGTTACGACTGTGATTAATAATGCCAGTAAACAAACGGAAAAGGGTCAGGTTGCGAATGAAAACGGATCGTATTCAGATTTATTATTATTTACATGTCGATTTAGATTTCAGAAAAATACAGTTTATTTGGTCGACTCCCTAATGCGTAAAAGCTTTTCTCTTTTACCACCGAAAACCCTGCTATTTACATGTTTGTATTCGATAAACTGTCAACTTGGTACTGGTTGATATAGAGGCGGTTTTCCTCCCACTAGAATGACTAGACTAAAACGGTTCTTCCTGTTTTCTCTGCTGACACGAATTTATTGTAGTCTTAATAAATTTATGAAAATCTGGATGTTTGTTTTTTTTTATTAATTATGATTTAAGGAATTTTGAACTTAAAAATAAGTAGATAAATAGACAGTTAGATATATGTTAATCAAGAAGATAAATTCATATTTAAAAAAAATATATTAAATTGCTCTTTAATCGTTTTAACTGGACATTTGTCGTCTTCGATTTTTCTTATCTTTTCGGTTAAACTGTAGAAGTATTTTTTTTCTAGATATATGTAATGATGTTGTGCAAATGAGGTGTTACATTTTCGTGTTGGAAATATTTGTTTTTGACGAGTACGACATTCAGTTAAAAAGCTGTGATTTTGTTTTTCTTTTATTAATATTTTTTTGGACTAGATTATTAAATTTTAATACTTTAAATTCTTCAAAAATAAGATGTGTTGGATAACCTCTTGGTTTTTCCAATATTATTTTTATAATTAGACTTTGGACAATTTTTCTCTTAACACCAGCTTACAAAGTATATCATTTAAGAGTTAGAAAATTAGGTTTTTACTTTACACAATGGTGAGTTCTAAGATTGATTATAACATACCTTTGCGACCGCTTCATCAAAGGACGCTGTATTTAAAGGACTATGCAGGGTTGACATGAATCGTGGGATGCTTGTCTTCTGTGTTGTATGAAATTATTTCCAAGATGTTGAGTGTAAACTTATAAAACAAAGTTGTAACTTAGTTTAATAAGAGGGAGCGAGACACATTATGTTGAACGAAAAATACAAGAATACCCAACAAATCTAGGGAAAATTGGTAGAAGACGTGGTAGGGGAAAACGATGCAATTAGGCTTCAAGACCTACGTCACTACGTTATTAGAGATAGATCTGATGAGAACCAACCACCGATCGAAGAGAGAGCACCAGAAAAAAAAGAAGTACAAATTTTGAAGAAGTGTGGATGAACGATGTTTGCGATATTTTTGTGCTCAAGTTTTCATACTTACAATGGTCCATTGCCCATCTTCCGTATCTATATTATCTATAGATAGGCATCACAATGAAACACATGAGGAAAAAAAGTTGTTTTGAAAACCAAACGGCTACCAACTTATACATCGACAATTTATGTAAGAGTATTCAGGTATGATGTAAGAATGACTATCATTTTTCTACTCATTATATTCAAGCCCCGTCCTTTCCAGGTAGGTAGTTACTTTATTTTGTGTTCCATGAATCATTTCCTCGCCTTATTTCTCATTTCAGAGTTATTTCAGATGGCTTTTCAGTGTTAATGAGACCCGCCATTTGAAAACCGACAAGACTCGATTGTGTGGACCCGACAGAATGTCTCAAGAACAGCTTAAGGCCGTCGCGTATTGCTAATATGTAGACTGTAATATTATTATATTTTACTTCTTTAATAACAAATCAATTTGCATTCACCATTTATTTAATCAAAACTATTAATTTGTTCTGAACAAAATTAAAATTAATAAAAATAACAAACGACAAACAAGTATGGATAAATAAATACCTACGGTAATTTTTAATTAGTTGAAGGTATCGTGAAAAAGAGTTAATAAAATATTAAATCATTTTAGAATATCTAATAATTGCATTTTTATATTAAAAACTTTTTAAAATTAATACAAATAGTCAAGTTGTCTAAATTACAAAAAAAATAAAATTATAAGTATATTTAAGTATTAATAGGAATATAAATTAAGTGATGGCCATTTAAAAAAATATATATTTGTTAATTAATAATATTTCAATAATTGTATTTATATACAAATATTCATTTGTTTCCAAAATTTTGTTAAAAGTATTATTTTAAAAACACTGTTATTAAAATTTCTAGAAGTCTTCCCCATATGAAAAAAATTACAATCCTTATAAATTAATTTATATTTTCATATTTTATATATGTTTTTTAAATTTGTCATAGTTATTAGTTCAAAAAGCTGGTTTGATATCTGGCATGTTTTTGTTATTAAATATGAAGCATTATTATTTAATTTTGTACTATATATATTGTATTATAACCGCTATTGATTGCAACTTATTTAATGATATTTATTTCTGTGAGAATTATTTATAGAAAAGGAAACATTAATGAATCTATTAAGCTTGTTATGAAATGCTACTAATTTTTCAGTTCGATGTTATGTACATATAAAAATTTCTGTATAAATGTTTCTTTGTGAAAAACGTTAAATTCAAATTTATTATTGACAATAAAAATGTTCGTAATAAGCATTAACTTTGTGGCTCGCCATAATTTACAATACAATATATAAATTTGTTTTAGACCACTTTAATTTTAATTACACTCTACCGGTTTCGGAAGAACCCTTCCTTCGTCAGGAGAATATTAAAACTGAGAACATTAAAGTTTTAATATTCTCCTGACGAAGAAAGGGTTCTTCCGAAACCGGTAGAGTGTAATTAAAATTAAAGTGGTCTAAAACAAATTTATATATTTTATTGTAGACAATAAAAATGCTCAAATAAAAAAAAATTAAGCTAAATTTTTTTTCAATTTCTTAACGAAATTTAAGAAAAAAATTAATTCTCTGTTGGAACCAGCCCACAAAAAAAGTCACCTCGTTTAAAAATAAGCATATTATATTGATTTATTTATTTAAACTCCATAAAAAGGCTTTTATATTCAAGTGATACATGATATTATAAGTATATAGGGGTACGCAGGAGGGAAACATAATCATTTTAATAACTATGAACGACTATTAAAAATCTTACTGTCCTAATTGTTTAAACATATATCTGCTACTAAATGGCTAGTAATAGAACCCATTGTTAAGCCATACTTTTGTTTATAAATAAAATTATGAAATTAAAAATAATAATTTGTTGGAGAACAACATTAAAAAGTTTATACAATATCCTGAGACAAGTATTTTGGTATGTCCTAAGAATCAAGTAATTCTTTTAAATTAGATTTAGTTTCAATAAGAGGAACACTTGGAAATAATTTAAGAACATCAACGGGGGGGGGGGGGGGGTCATGACCACAATGACTCCCCCCCCCCTGGATCCGCCCTTGGACACATCAGCGGTAGAGCTGTGCTCCGGAAAGCCGAACATTCTGGATTCGAAATGTTTTAAATTTTATTTAAATATAATTTTTTACCATAGAACTGCTTACCTATTAAAAAAACGGTGATTTTGTTACTTTCAGCACATGGTCAATTATCTATCGTTACATTTTACGACAGATTTTTTTCAAATTATTTATGGTCAATATTCTCAATACCGTAAACCAGGGCTACTTTGTATCTTATAGGGAAAGTTTTCATAAAAAATGACTAATAATGACCATTGGTACCTAAAATTTATTGATAATGGCATTTACATTGCATCAATTTGTGATATCCGCAATGAGATAATAAGGAAATACAAAATAAATATGAAGAAACCCCCTCAAAGAATTAACTACATAACATTTTCAAAAAAACAAAAACAAACTAATTAAATTTTATAGTTTTATTAGAAAAACTCTCTTTTTAACTTTTGAAGGTTATTCCCATCAATGTTTAATCATCAATTTTTTTAAATTAGATTATTATTGATATCTTCTACTTCAATTAAATTTTAATTTAACATGTAAAATCTTTTAACATCCCAGTTTGTCAAAACTCTTATGGGCAAAGAAATGTTAAATTGCTATTCAATTCTCAAAATTTGAACCTTTTGTTAGAAGATCTTTCCTTTATTGGATGTGGCGCATCCTCAAATTGAAATAATCCTGAAGATCTTCATAAAAAAAGTTTAAAACAACATCATAACGTCGTTTTTTTTTCAATCTTAGCACTCTAGCTCACTTAAAACCCATGGACCGCCACTGCTACCTACCAATCCCAAATTTGTGCCATTACCTCCGGCATTCGGGTCTCTTTTGCGTCATTAACATATAAAATTATCTTTTGAAGAATAAAAAAAAAGAGCTCTTGATAAAATATATAGCCTTAGAAGAAGCTAAGATGAAGGTACCTATAAGCAAAACCAATAGCCGACAAACAGGTAGGTACCTAGGTGTTTATATTTCAATGAAGTATTATTTCTAAACAAAGTAATAGTTTTAATTCATATTATGCCATCATGTTTGGAGACTAGATCCAAATAGTCAGGTACTTACTAACCTTTCTCTCCCCCATCTGATATTTCCTCCTTACTTTCTTCAGTCTCACAACAACCCAAAATTTTGGCATCGGGCAGTTGAAACTATTGTGCGGGGTTCACACAAAAAGTTATGCAAGTATTAAACATGTATTCCTACCTAGAAATTCAGTTATCAACTCTAATTAACGTCAGTTTTATAATCATTTAGAATTCACAAAATGCCCTGAAACTATTTTACTGACCCCGCGTTCTGGCTGCTAATTTTATTCTGTTTTTTTTTTCCATCTCATATTTCTTTTTAATCAAAAAATTCACTTTGTTCAGTTGCTCTCCATCAGATTGCGAGAGTAATTAAGTTTATTCTTTGGAACTACATGAAAAAAACTAAAATAATAAAATACATCAATTACACGATTTGCAGGTGTTTTAGCTAATGAACTAACACAATTATTTTTCTATCCATTCCCCAAATCTTAAAGAAGATAAAAAAAAAACGATGTTCTGTTAGCTTGCTTGCTTGCAAATTTGAGTCATCAATTTATGAAACGTCGCCCAAGAATAAAAACTTCCATAACTCAGTAGTTTTAGGTAAAGAAAGAAAATGTAAATCATCGCATCGTAGCAGCCTTGCAACGGCGCCACTTTATCATAATCAATCAATATTATTTATAATGGCGCCAGTGACGTCACACGTCGGATGCGGAAGTCGAGGAAAGTTTTAAATTGAGTGGTCTATATTCGTTTCCGACTAATGCTTCCTGAAATTGAAGAATATTTCATGCGATAAGCACTAGTTCTCGTATATTCACTACGCGAAAGAGGATGAAACAGAAGTCGGTGTAGACCACTACTACTAGGTATTTATATACACAACATATGTAATCTCACAGAATTATTATAAGCAATAATTATTAGCCTAAAACACTCATCCATATTGAAAAAACTTCCCGAGAAAATGTACATGTCGCCGACGAGACTCGAACCCGCACCCCTCTGATTGCCGGTCAGGAGTTCTACCATTAAGCTACAACGGCTTATCTCATACCTGCCAAATGATTCAATATATACCTAGTGTTTCATTCAACAATTACTGCTTATTACATTTTTTCACCTGCAAACAACCAACTTTATTTTTATATGAGAAAGGCATGTAAGTGGTAACTCTCCCACTAGATGGCGTCGAGACATATCATATCTACATTTATGGGGTGAAATAATTTAACTCGTCAAATATTGATTATTTTTAATTGATAAACTAATGTTTAAGACCAGAATTTTTATGCATAGCACAAAGGGTAACAATTTTTTTTTTAAGAAAGACAAAATTATAAGCAATAATTATTAGCCTAAAACACTCATCCACATTGAAAAAAACCTCCCAAGAAAAGATACGTGTCGCCGACGGGACTCGAACTCGCACCCCTCTGATTGCCGGTCAGGAGCTCTACCATTAAGCTACGGCGGCTTAATGTCACAGACTCTAAACAACAAAGACAAAAATGATTATACCCAGTGGCGGCTTGTGACATTTGGGTGTGAAAGAGTGCTAATATTAAATAATTACATTATTGGTGTTGTTGTGACGAATATATTTATAATGTATAATCACAATAATCTTCCAACGTTTCTTAAGGAAGGTAGGTGAATATTAACACGGACGACGAACTTTGTTTTTATCGCAATTTAAATAGTATTTTTTTTATCCGTTACGTACGTAGATACTTCTTGTTATAGCAGCACCGTTTGCTGCAAAACGCTTTGCACTAACTTTAAACATAAAAATCTCGTGTCACAATGTTCGTCTGAGGTAAACTCCGAAACTACTTAACCGATTTTGATGAAATTTGGCTTAATGTGTGTAATTTGGTCCAACTTAAAAGAAAATAAGGTTTTTATCTCGATTATTGACCTCAATATTTATTATTACGAACTAAATGTTTTTTATAAAATAATTATTTACAAGTTCCATAAGTTTCGGACAGATGGCGGTGTGAGCTTATTTATTGATACAACACTTGGTTATATAGATTAGGTAACCATCCAGCAGATGGCATTGTGTTTAGTTAGCCACAGCAATGCGTGGGCGGGTTAGCTAGTTTTTTATAAAAAGATGTGGATGAACATCGCTTGCTGAGGGTTGGTTTGTACTATGTCCACAAAAACTTGTATCGAGAAAACGAGGTTTGAAGTTTAAAAAAACTCTGTTTTTGTTCCCTTTACTTCAAAGTAATTGTTATAAATAATAAAATAACATATAAAGGTTAATTTACCTATAAGTAAAAGAACAAAATAATTGGTTGAATTTTTATTTGAATAAAATCATAATAAATAACGTCATTTTTCATGACGTCATTTCAAACAGGTCATTTTTTAAAGAAAATAGCAAAAAAATTATTGGTGCTTTCTACCATGACCATAATTAATAATCGTTTATACTTTATCCACACTCTGAGCGGAGATAGACCAAACCAACAGTAATTTCATCCTATGGCACATCAAACAATAATAATTTAACTTTCACATACATAAGGTTTTTATTACCAACTAACTAACTAACCATCACGTAGGGGGTAGGCAGAGAGGAAGGACCGCTAAACACCTCGGTCTTGGCACACACTCTTTGCCTCATTCACATTCATACATCGTCTCATACATACTCTTCTATTTTTCTGACTCTTGACATGGCCCGACTCAAGTATCTGATTCACTTCATCGTGCCATGTCTTCCTTGGACGTCCCCTACTTCTTATACCATTCACACTTGAACCATATATTCTCCTTACGCTCCTTTCTTCGTTCATTCGCTCTACATGCCCAAACCATCTGAGGGTTCCTTTCTTAATTTTACTCATTACGCTTACATCCGCCTTGCATTCTTTTCGAATCTCCACATTTCTCACACGAGGTTTTGATAAATAGTAATTAAATAAAAAATATTAAAAATTGTTTATTAGAAATTAGAAAATTTAGTATTGTCGTATTAATAAATAAAATGTATGGAGTAATCAGACATTAGTAATTTTTACATACAAGACGTTTTAATAAATAATAGTAAAAAAATAGTATTAGCCAATTGACATAGAACACTCCAATCCTCATTTTTTTGTAATTACTAAGGAGATAGAACAAAAAGTGATGTCAAAATGTAAGCTCCCGCAGAAAATTTGTTTTTTTTTTTGTGTGGATATAGTAGATAAAAATATGATTAATATTACTGCATTCACAGTTTAAAAAAATGGACATAGTACAAACCAACCCTTAGCAAGCGACATGCTTAACTGACGTGGTTTCAAGCATATTAAAATAATTAGAATATTTAAAGCCAAAAATATGAAAAACGTGGTTGGTTTAAAGCGCAAAAAATGACTATTTAAACAAATCATCCCTCGTGCACAATGCACATACACCATTTAACTAAAGTCAAGTGGGTGGGCAAAGCTTAATATTCCAAAGAGTTCCTACTTTGTGGCTGTACATACAGCGTACATAGTTTGAGCGATCTCGTCCTGCGTAATTATGGCCGCTTGAGGATTCGTGGAATAATAATTCATTGTATGAGTTATGGCATTAGTTTTCAATACACTTGCTACTTTATTAAATATTTTATATGATGATAGGCACTGTAAACAGATCAATAAAATATGCTTTAAGTGAAAAATTACCATACGATTGCATGTTCTGAAATGCTGCAGTAGCATGCCATACATTTTATTCAGATTTTCACGTTCAACGGGTAAAAAAAAACTCATTTCATGCTTGAAAAAGTTTCTGGGAAAATTCACAGATGATAATACTTTTGAGGTTAAAGATAGAAAAATTGGAAATTAAAAATATATACCTATAGGCTGTTAAGGGACGTTCACTTACTAACGAGCGATCGCTGACATTATTTCGAGTTAAAATAGAAACAACATTTTTGGTATTTTGTTTTTTTCTCATTTTTTTTCAACTTATATGAGTGACCGATAATGACAATGTGGAAGAAATCAAAAATCAAAAAAGTCTCCGGATACCAAAATTTCATTTTAATTTTTTAATCCAAATAATGTCAGGAGTCACTGGTTAAAGTAAGTCAATAATGTCTCTTAACACCCTTTATATTTTTATATTAAAGAAAACAAGAAAACTAAAACTTAATTTTCTGGAAAATCCCGTAATAGAACAACTAGAACGAATAGAACGACATTTACATAAGGTGCTTCAATTATGACAATAATTAGCGCCCTTGAGGTGATTTCTCACAAAAACGGCGCTATACAAATTATCCAATTATTATTATTAATTGTAGTATATCTCTATGTACGGCTGCGAAACATGGTTCCTATCCGAAAGAGATAATATGAGACTAGAGGCTTTTGAGATGTGGTCCTATAGAAGACTATTAGGAATTTCCTGGAGAGACCACATTACAAATGAGGAGTTCTCCAAAGCATCGAAGGAGGAAATCACCTGCTCAAGACCTTGTCCGTCGTGCAAGTCGTGCAAGATGGATCGGCCATATAATACGACAAGAAGGCCTCTTGCATGCCATAATGGAGGGTATGATCGAGGGGAAAACTCTAGGGGACGCCCACGCCGGGAGTACCTTGAGGACCTGCTGGTGGACATGCGCTGCTCATCATATGCAGACTTCAAAAGAGCCGCACAAGACAGGGAAGAATGGAAGAGAAGAATAGAGGGAATTGCTGCAAACCAATCTCAGGATTAAACCAGAGATAGAGAGAGTATATGGCCTTCAAAAACTCATTGCAAAAAATTAGAAAGAATATTGTTGTAATACTTAATGGTATTAGTAGATACCAAAACACTTCAAAAATCTTATGTTTGTGCAAACATAGTTTTAAAAGATCTAGTTACTAGTAGTTAAGTACTTGTACCTAAAGTTACATAGTGTAATTATAAGGCTATTAATTCCTAAGAGCCTTACTTACAAACGTGTTTTAAATTTTAAGTAACTGATACCAGCTTTATACCAAAATCACAACGAAATAATTTATAAAAGGGATGTCTAGAACCTTCTCATCACCAGCATTAAGTAAGATTTCGCGACTTTACCCAAAGCCAGAGTCAGTAGGTTACCGTGATGACATCGCCACATTTACTGTAAGTAGTTTACACCCGACTGTTACTGGTATGTGGTGATATCTCCCAACACGGCTTTATACAATTGCAATTAATTGGATTAACCAGCTACTCAAGCTGTAGAGGTAATGGACTGATATAATCTGCTGGTACTAGAAGAATTAATGAATTCTACGTGTTTGGCTTTCAAGGCAACTCCGTATTTATTATTTGTTTTACACTTTAAAACGTTCGTAGTAATTTTACATTGGGTAATTTTACATTAGTAATTTTACATTTGAAATGGTTCAAATTTAAGCAAAATATAACTTATACTATATAAATTCAAATTAACCCACACAGTGTACATAAATCTAAACTATTATTTCTGTATTGTTTATTATCTACTTTTTAGTATTTTTTTACTCACACTATGTAATATTATAACTTTTTAACTACTTGCCTTCCTAATCAGTAACCATAACCAAAATATTATAAATAGAACATAACTGAATAGAAAAAAATGGCATTACTGATGTTGTTGTAGCCGAAAACGATTAGTGCGACGTATATATATATATATAGATAGAATTACAATTTTAGACACGGTTCTAAAAATTATCTTATTGGATTAGCTGGATTTACGGTCAAATATGTATTCGTGGACATCGGCAATTATTAGAGTATAATTCAACAGTAAAAAAATAGCAATGTTTCAATAGAATGACGAATTTATGTATATGAGTGTCTGAAAAGATGAGTTTTTAGTTTTGATCTGAATTCTGTTGGGCTTGTTATGCATCTCAATTCCATAGGAAGTTTGTTCCAAGCTTCAGGGCCCGATACTCCGAATGCACGATCACCAAACTTAGTGTTCGGATTTTGCTTAGGTTCTTTTAACCTTCCAATTGCAGATGTTGTCGCTGATCTAAGAGTTGACTGCCTTAGACCAATATTTTCCGGAATGCATAGTTCAAAGATATACACGGAGAAAAATGTTATTCGAAAAAACGATCATTTTAATAGTAAAAACGGTTAAAAATGGGACTGAAGTTCTTACGAACAAATTAACAGTGTTTCAATGTTTATTGGCGGGAAAATGTAAGAATAATTTGTTGGTATATGTATGAAATTACGTATACCAACAAATTATTCTTACATGTTCTCGCCAATAAATATTGAAACCCTCTTAATTTGTTCGTAAGAATTTCAGTCCCGTTTTTAACCAAAATTATCGTTTTTTCGAATAACATTTTTCTCCGTGTAGGTTGGAGCCATTTCATTGACAGCTTTAAACACCATCCAGCAAAGCTTGTACTGGATCCGTTCAGGACACTTCAGCCAGTGAAAATTTCGGATGTGTTCCGAAATGTGCGAAAACTTGGGTACCTACCCCAGTGATAAGCCGTGCGGCGGTATTGAACAGTATATCGTCGGTATACTGGTAAAACCAGCTAAATGACAAAACTTGCCGAAATGAGTTAAAAATGCCGTATTGTTCAGTTTCATGAGCTCTATCGACTGTTAAAACCCACAACATCCTTCGATGGTTCGTTTTAAAGTTAGAATTTTCTAAAAACCTCTAACCCTCTTGTTACCTAAAAATGTATTCCGTTGAAAACAACTAAATCCCTTTAGTGGAAACTTTTTTCAAATATCTTCTATTAAAACAATTTATAACACTTTAATTTTTTTTATGGGTATGTTTCACTTTGCTGAACAAATAATATTATATCACGTAAAACCATTTAAATCGCTTTAGCGTTATTTATTTGTTCATTACATGCACGTTCACAGGAAATAATTTCAATTAAAAAACCCTAAATTACTATAACCGGTATGATTTGTTAACACGGATGAACGAAATGATTTTTTGTTAACAGTTGAAACCAGTTAAAGTCTTATAGGTGTTTTGAATGGGCCATGTTGGTGATGTTAAAATGAAGAGTGCTGACAGTTAAAATACGTTAAATGCAAATAAGTGATTTCAACAGACTGTTATAGCGACGTTTAGATAGTTAAGCATTGACTATTGACCCAAAAACAAAGATCGTATGCAAAGAAAATATTTTTTTCCCAAAGGGAATGACAAGATAACAGTTTGCCAAAATTTTATGGCCAAAACTATCTGCATATCACCAGACGTTATAAAACTTGCAATCAATAATAAAAATGCACAGGGATTTTACACTCAAGATGACAAGAGAGGTCAAAAAGAGCCTCCACATAAAACTAAGGTGGACATCTTTAATCATGTGAAATCACACATTGAATCATTTCCAAGCATGGAGTCTCACTACGTGAGAAAATTGTCAAATCGTAAGTATTTGGACAGCTCTCTGTCCATAAGGTCCACCGGGTCACTGGAGCCAGGATGCGGCTAATGGCCTCCAACAACACGGTGGAGAACGTAGCCTTCCAGCACCAAGCGCCACTCCTGAGTGAGCGCTGGGCCCGAGCTCACTCAAGACCACGCATAAATTGATTACCTATTTATAACTTTGTACCTTCTTTTAATTATTCTACTTTATTTATAATTTAACTGCATTTGTAACTATATGGGACGTGTGGGATTGCACTATAAATGGAATAAAACATTATTATTATTATACGTGGAGCATTGCAAATAAACGGATATTACCGAACCTGTTACAGAAATAACATACCGACGAATATTTTCAAAAAATTACAATCTAAGTTTCTTCGTACCAAAGAAGGAAGGATCAGTGCCTAATTTGTTCAAACTATGCAAAGGCTGGTGATAAAAGCAAATTAGAAGAAAACTACAAAGAACACATGGAAAGAAAAGATATTTGCAATACGGAGAAGGAAAAAGATAAAGAGAGGTCTAACAATGAAAAGAACTTCATGTCGCTAACATTCGATCTACAGGCAGTTTTACAAATAGCAAGCGGAAAAGTCGGCCTTCTCTACTATGCAAGAAAATTATGTGTGTATAATCTTACATTATATGAGGCACCTGCCCCCAACAATGCGTACTGTTTTTAATGGTCCGAAATAAATGGAAAGCTTGGGAGTTGCGAAATAGGCTCTATCCTGTACTACTACCTCAAAAATTACTTACCGGACTATATTAATGAAATAAGCTTCTTCTCTGACACATGCGGAGGGCAGAATCGAAACCAATATGTAGCAGTAATACTACTCTGAGCCGTTCAACACATTGAGCACATCAACATAATTGAGCAGAAATTTCTAGAATCTGGTCACACACATATGGAAGCAGATTCAATGCATAGTAGCATAGAACATGTTAAGAAAAAGTCTTCTGTGTATACTAAGCATGATTGGGTTAATATCTTCGAACCAGCTAGATCACAAAAAAGCGCAAAATTGACCAAAAAATAGTTACCGTCAAGCCATACATAGTTAAAGAGTTTAAACATGATGAATTTATCGACTTGAAAGACCTCGCTGACAAGGTTATGATAAACAGAACGAAGGATGACCAAGTCAACCAAGTTAGATGGTTAAAAATAAAAAGATTGAGATATGTGAAAGGAGAAACGGAAAAAAATCTTCTTCAATTATGACATGTCTGACACATTTCATCACATAAATATTGCAGAAATTTTTAAAGCACCTGACAGAAAATCAATTACAAGATCTTCTCTTAATTCACCTGGCCCACAAATAAATAATGTTTCCAAAGTTATTTATTCTCCGAGACTTAAAACGACTCTAACCAAAAGAACCTGAACCACTGGCGATAAGTCAGGCCAAGAAAAATGACATACTGAAACTATGTCAAAAGGGAATTATCCCTGAAGAATTACATGGATGGTACAATGGACTCCGCACTAATATCGATCTGAAGGATCGAGTTCCGGAGCCCGCTGATGATGAATGTGAGCTTGAAGATAATGGTATGCTTGCCTTAATTAATATAACCTTTAAATATCGAAATAGTTTCATTATTTTATTTTTTCTTTGAACGCTTTTTATGATTTAGATAATTAAAAATGCAAATTTGTATTTATTTTAACATTTTCTTTTAATACACAATAAAATTATCTTAATAATGGTTTAATTCCTCTACAAATTAAATCCTCTGAAGCTATTTAACGTTTTCTTGAGCATTAAATTCAAAGTACTGGCTTATATCGTGTACTGGTAAAACCAGTTAAAATCCCACCATTTTATCTTTAGAAATTTTTTTTGGGGTTAAACAATTTATTAAGTTGAAATTATTTATGAAAATTATAAGTTAATTAAACTATAAATATAACAGCATTTTACAGAACTGAAAATTTAGAATGCGAACATGACTTTTACACAGTCAAACTTTCAAATTGATTTTTCTCAAAATCGTCATTCATGCACTTAGTGGGTTTTATCAGTATACCGACGATATACGAGTATTATATGCAGCTACCTAATTTGAACATTTTTAAGAAACCTCTGCTATGGTATTGGCTAACCAACGATTTCTTATTTGAAATTTGGTGGTTCAAGTTCGAGTGTAAAAAAGAGTGTAAGATGCGTATTGAAGTATTTTAGATTCAAATAAATTGCGTTTCCTAATCACCAAGTAAGGGCCATTACCGCGACGCGTGTTCATTATGATAGCGCGTTTATCAAAATCCCAGCGGTGATGTATCTCTCAATTTCTGGGTTCCTCCCCCGCTCCTGGCGTTTCTTCTGGCAATTTCCTCGATTCAGGGGTGGATTGGGAAACCAATACTTCCTAACTGGACAAGAACGGAGCGGGCTTAACAATTATAATTATTTAACATATAATTTGAAATTAATGCATTTTTTAATTTTATTTTTTCTACTTGAGACTTATTTATTACAAGCTGATAGGTAGTCCAACAAAGCTGTATCAAGACAGCTTGTCCACAGGTTCTACCAAATCAATGTCCTAATAAAAACATTCCAGCATAATAAAAAATTTCAAAGCAATGCTTTAAAATAATATTTTTTAACTACTAACAAAAAATGAAAATATATAATTGTCTTGTCATTTTTTATTCTATCTTATATATGCTCGTATCCTTGTTTTTCTTTCTTTACTTGTTTTTTATTGTTGTTTGTTCTACTTAATTTGTCTTTATTTTTATTTTCATGCTGTACTGAATGTAAAATTTATATTTTGATTTCAAAATACCTTTATAAAATTGTAACTATTACCTCCTACCTTTGAACTGTAAGTTCCTCCTGTCCTAAAATGAGTTTTGAAATTCATTGAGATTGCTCTAGCAAGAAATAAAAACAATAAAAAAAATTAACAATATATACTGTATGGGACGTATGGGATTGCACTATCCTCCCCACATACTGGAATAATTAATTATTATTAATTAATTATTAATAATAATAATAATAATTATATATTATATATTTAATACAAAATATACATTTCTAAGTACCTTAATTTACAAATTTGTTTATGAATTATCTTAATTAGAAAAATAGTCATTTTTGAATAATTATATGTACATGTATAATATAAGTAGTTAGTGAATACATTTAGAGTTTTAGGATATATTTATCTAAATGAAAGAAATAGGTTAAATGTTTTGCTTAATTATAAATAAGACCGGTCAGTGGTTCAGTGGGCATCGCGTTTGGGTCTCACCCAGGCGTTCCGTGTTCGATTCCTCGGCTGGCTAAGTCCTCCACCACAACACAAGCGTGTTGTGGTAGTAGGAGATTTTCAAATGTTGTTGGGTTATTCGTAACCCGGGAATGTTTGTCTTTCATTTTAAAAAAAAGATAAAGATAAAGATAAATACCGATATAATGCATAAAATATCTTAATGTATCTACCTAAAAACAAAGAGGAAGAAAATACATGAATCGATCATTTATAAACTATAGCTTTGTCATTTTGGGGAAGGGTTTATCATTATTCACAAATTTAAAGTTTTTATTAATTTTGTCAAAAATCACTGGTATCAAGCCCTAACAAGTACCAAAACCCAACCTAACCTAACCTATACATATATTTCATATAGTTCGATATCTACTTTTCGAAAACATTAGAGATGAACTGACAATTTCGCTCCAAAAAACAAAAAAATAAATGGGTTTCTTATTTTTAAAAAAGATCTCCCGCAATCCTCTATAATAATAAAAGAATCTCATTGAATTTAATAGCCAATAAGGTGAGTAGACTAGTTTAATTCACAACTATTACTTAGCAGCGAAAGGTGTCACGTAAGACTAACAAGGGGTACCTACAGGACAATCTCTCTTTCAGAAAATTTAACGCCCACTGCAAATATCTCAGGGTTTTACAATTTCTTATAAGAAAGAAAATTCGGACATCCGCCTCGCGCACAACTCCACATCGTATTGGACCCGGTGCGGACCTGGTGGGTGCCCAGGTGAGCGCTCTTCGCATTGTTTCTGGCGGGCCGCGGTGAGTTACGGGCGGTAATAAAGTACGCTGAAGTAGAGGCGGCCGTTCTCGTTAGCGGCTCTAACGACGCGAAAAATCGCCCGAACCAACCAACCCGTGACTTAGCGCGGATCTCGGCCGCATAGCGCATAGCAGCATGAGCAGCGGGTAGCGGCCACCGGGCTCCGGGCCCATCAACACGAATTTGTCTAACGATAACCGGATAGTTTGCGTCAACGTCTTCCCGTCTTGTGATGCATCGCTTCGTGATATGCAGTTCTTCAATTGAAGCGTGTATGCTTTTATGAAAGGTGGTTCATCACAGTGTTTTTACTTTATGCTGATATTCTCATTACGAAAAATACTTATTCTAAACAAAGGGATGAGAACAATTTTTATGTGCATTAAATTATTTTTAACTGTTAAATTATTTTTAACTGCATCGCTTCGCGATATTCAGTTCTTCAATTGAAGCGTGTATGCTTTTATGAAAGGTGGTTCATCACAGTGTTTTTACTTTATGCTGATATTCTCATTATGAATAATAATTATTCTAAACAAAGGGATGAGAACTATTTTTATGTATATGTTACTGGAAATGAATGAAATCAAGGAATTGTATACAACTCCTAAGAAATGTATACAATTCCGAAGCTATTTAGGAAATGTATAAAATATTATTTTAAAAATTATTTAATATATACATATCCTAGGAAATGTATACATTTCCTAGGAGTTGTATATAATTCCAATATCGTATTAGGAAATGTATAAAAATAATGCTTTCTGTAATAAAACACGTTGTTTTATTTGTTATATTCTTATAAAATTAAACTTTCATTTGATAAGTAATCAGTCTGTTGTTTAAGTAATTAACATGGTTTGTGATACAAAAAAAGTGCTCCCTTTATAACTCCTGCTCGCGTCAAGGCAAGAAAAACATGCCAGTTTACAAGTAGTTTAGCGGCTACGCTAGTTTTGTGTAACATGATTTTTGATGCAAAAGAAATTAAAAAAGCCCCTTTATAGTTATATTATAATTAAATGTTTTATATTATAGATAACATTTTCAATATTTAGATTGATGTGCTTTGCACTTCCAAAGTATTCAATTTATATACAATTGAATATTAAATAAGTAAATACAATCAGTAAGAATAGTGATAGCAGGCAAATATATTTAATTTAATATTTTAGTAAAGACGGAGAATTGTTGCAACGTTTAATCAGAGTCGTTGGAAACATATTATTCGCAGTTCAAACTAATCTAAAATGTATTTTACGCACATTCGGATTTACAACACTACCCCATCTTCAAAGCTATTTTATTTCTCACAGAAAGAAAAAAAACGTTACTTTCTCCATCTGAGGATACTTCATCTGAACTAATTGCATTACCTTTTATTTTGTCTTTCATTCAGATTACCCCTCTTTTCGGACAATAATTTATTTTCGATGTCTTCAATACTTTATATTGGACTGCTTTGTTTTTCTCTCTTGTATCTTGTCACCTTATACGTTGCAAATAACTTCCGTTCGGCTATTTATTCCAAACTGAAATATCGGTCACGGCCACCTACATAAGAAGTGTTATTGTTAGCGGCCTGATCCAGAATTTCGTAATGCATCGCCTTAAACTCGAAACATTGCTTGACATGTTTAAAGACCAGATCTGAAAATTCACGAAATTTAAGAAATTCTCAACCTTCCTCTATCACATTTTCTCCCCTTTCCTATTTCTTCCAATCTCCATGGTCACACTGACTCCGGGAAGTTTGGAAAAAGAGAAAAGAAAACTGTTTTTTTTTCTAATTTTCGTAGGACACGTACAGGTTTAAAGCCGTGCACTCACTACCCTTGTTTTTTAGTTATATGTTAAGAAAAATACGCTGTGAGCCAAGTATGGGCAACACACAGCAATATGGTGTAAAGTTTCGATTGTTTTTTTTTTCATATCGATGGCAGGTTAGACCGATTCCTAGGAATAAATTTCGCTACTTCTGTATGATAAAATTATTATTCCGTGTGCAGGGTACGAGGTGGGCCGGTCCATGCTACATCACGGCGGACGCTCTGTGCATTAATTTTTTACATTTTGACGGATAACAGATGGTTCATTTTTCGGCCAAATTCCGTCGTGGCATGAAATTGCATATTCCCAAGCATTGTAATTGCTTTATCGCGTTACCTTTGTCGTTCAATGTAGAAAAATACTCAAAGCATAAAATTAACCTTCCGTTCCCGTGCAACAACATAAACGGATATTTGTATCACCGTTTGTACGTTGCATTTGTGTCATGTCCGATTGGATATTTCATAGTTATGTATTATATAATATTGGAAAGTTATATATTTTCAACATGAACTTTTATTAATTTACTTGATTAAGTCAATTAAATACCACTGTCGATCCTTTATAATTTTTTTATTAATTATTTGGATCAAAAAGTTAGTATATGTTTACCATGTCCAATTTTTACATCCAACGAAACGAAGCCCGATTTCAAAATTAATTGTGGGTGTATAAGATTAATTTTGTGTATCTTGAATGGCATGAATAATATGTTTTAGGATATATACAGGTTTTAGTGAATTTGAACAAACATTTAAAAATATCACGTTTAACAATTTCGTTATATTTATAATCCGTTAGTATCATTGCGTGACCATGTATGTAATATTTAAAACCCTTTCAGTGGCGTTTACATAAGAATAGTTTATACAAATATAAACAATTATATTCATGGTATTATACCTGCTGTTTTTTTTTGTTTTAATTTTTTGTACATAAGTGAATTGCAACAATCTTTTGCAATTTTTAAGAGATGTCGACTGAAGAATTCACATTACACTAGGTATATATTGAATCATTTGGCGGGTAGGAGGTATCCCGCCGTAGCTTAATGGTAGAGCACTTGACCGGCAATCAAAAGGGTGCGGGTTCGAGTCCCGTCGGCGATATGTATCTTTTCTCGGAAGATTCTTTCAATATGGATCAGTGTTTCAGGCTAATAAATATTGCTTATAATAATTGTTACCCTTTGTGCTAAGCATAAAAAATCTTGTCTTAAACATTAGTTTATCAATTAAAAAAAAAATAATTAATTCACATTAATCCCCTCCATTAGTATTCTGGACAATGAAGAGTACATATTACGGTAGTTAGTCCCAGAATTTTTGCACTGAAAAAACCCCAAATCCAATAATCCGGTATTGGTGAAAACGAAAAAGTAACATGGAAAACATAAAAATTGTAAAAACTTTAACAAACTTTGGCGAAAATGCCCAAATACAAGTAATTCTTTTATGACCACTTTTTGAGTTTAAAAAAAACCTCAATTACTGTTAGATTTTGGTTCTAAAAATAGGGGATTTTTTTGCGATCGTTTTGTCGCTCACTGATTGTTATTAAAAATGTAAAAGTACCACTTTTTACGAAACAAAAAAAATAATAACAACCATATTTTAAAGTTTACAATATCACCTTTTTTTCGTTACAATTAAGAAATACTAACGAAAAATCAACCCCTTAAAAAACATTTCTTTTTTAATATATTTTTTTTTTGGTTTGAACTTTCCGTTCCAGTGATAAGAATCAACCGCGTTACCAACCATGCCAAATTCCGATTTTTAAAACCGACTTTTATTTTGTGTAAGTTATTTAATTTCTTCAAATTTTAGATAAATGCCTATGTGTCCGTGTGTTTGTGTGTGATTACCACCAAATTTTAATATCCATTGTCATCGAAAACGAGTTAGCGGGTCTGCTGAGATTCAGCTCGGTCGAATGTCGGGAAGTCGGTTAATATCACTTCCAAGATTCTGTGTCAAAAAAACAAAAACAAAAAAGTGTCTATGGCAAACTATTAAATGCAAATACAAAGTGCGATGTTGACATTTTCTAACACTGCTTGAATTATATCACACTGAATTTTATGTTATGAGTCCACATCAGTATGCTCCGTAAATGAAAGTATTTTTACTTTTTCTAAAACTAGAAGAATACTCCACGGCTGTCGGCGTACTGCGCACTTAAGGTTGCAAAAATGTTTCAAAAACTTCAGTTGTATTTATTTTTAACACCAAATTTTCCTATAAAGCCTTAAATTTTCGTTACAAAAGCTAAGCGTTCGTTGAAAGTAACGATCCTTAATTTTTTTCACAATTCTAACTGTTCGGGCCAGTGGGACCAAGGAATTACTATTTTTAGGGAATGTTGTGAGGCAGTAAAAGGTGGGGTATGGGAAATAGATGAGAGTAAGAGTAATATTAACCTGGAGTACCTGGATACTAAAATCCAGTCACTAAATATACCAAGGGCCAATCCAAGTTATGTTTCTGAATGGAAATCTCTTACCACAACGATACTTAGATTAAATTCTCAGGAATATTAAATTTCAACTATAAACAAAATAAATGAAAAGAAAATACCTACTTTGTTTTAAGTCACTTTATTTTTATTTAACGTCTATCGGTTTCCTCCTTCGCACCATCATCAGGACTGTTACAAAAATAATGTCTAAAAATACAGAAGTACATATATATACACATAATGTTATGAAAGAAAGGGACAGTATACTAGAGTGGGACAGTGCGCCAGTTGTTGGAGAGAGAAGGGGAATGGGGGATAAGTTAAGACACAGGGAACATACTTAAAATTGGACAGAAGGTTAAATTTAGTTGGTTATTAATGATTTCTTCCATTATTAATCACAACAAATCATTAATAACCAACTAAATTTACTAACTAAATTTACCAACTAAATTTACCAACTAAATAACCTTCAGTCCAATTTTAAGTATTTTCCTAACTAACTAAATTTACTAACTAAATTTACCAACTAAATAACCTTCAGTCCAATTTTAAGTATGTTCCCCGTGTCTTAACTTATCCCCCATTCCCCTCCTCCCTCCAACAACTGAGGTATATATATATTTGTAGAGAGATTATTTTTCTAATAGTCCTGATGATGGTGTGGAGGTACCGCAACCGGTAGATGTTAAATAAAAATAAAGTGACTTAAAACGAAGTATTTTCTTTTCATTTATAATGTCAAGTCACAATGTGTTTGCTTCTTTTGCAAAATTAAACTTTTTTATTGAACGTGAATAATTCCCAAATGAAATAAATTATTTGAGAAGAATGTAAGATTATTCTTTGGCGTATACATATGTCTCACAACTTAAACTAGCTGATTTTTACACAATATATATATAAAAAAATACATTGACATTGATTTAGTACCATACTCACAAACACGATATTATTACAGTCATGTCTCAAATATATTCACTATTCCGAAACCGAAAAATATCAGCATTATTAAAAACCTATAGGACATTCAGCAAACGTGTTTTGTATACCATACTAGACATATTTTCTTCCACATTCCTTCATATTTACAGGCATAAAAAGCAAAAATACAACACAGAACGGCCGTAAATATACATTGGACTTACATTAAGCTTCTTTTTATTGCTATTCAGATTTTGTGTTCTCGATAAGGGAGTTGCTTCATACGATATAAGAAGTAAGGCTATTATTTGTTGTTTGTATTGGTTTTTGCTGGATTACGTTTGATATATGACCCGTATCTGTGGGCGGACCTCGCTAGGGCGGCTGGGCGCTTGGGCGGAGGCTGGCCGGGAAGGGAATGCAGATAAAATCACGTGATAGGCGGAAGTAAGCGGAATAATATAAACACCCGAGTAGCATCATTGGAAAATAATCTTGCCGACAGTTTGTAACTGTGTAATGTTAGACATGTTTATTCGAATGAAGATGGAAAGGAATTAGAGACTATAGGACATTATATTTAGCGAAAAATTGTACTCCCCTTACAAAGTAAGCAGTAAGGTAGTGAGTGGAAGGTTTATATTTTTCCGTTATCAATAGTTAATTAATCAATAGTTGCCTTATGTTGCGGGCCATTATTCATACTAAACTTTAATTTGTATTTGAAGCCAAAATACCCAACCAAACTAAATAATATTTATGTAAATCACAACGAAATATCTAATACAGATATGTGCTACTTTATTTATATGTTTTTCTAATTATACAATATAGACCATTAAAGATATCGATTTTCACGACTTTTCAACATAGGCAATTATTTGTGTGTTAATAATAATTAATTAAAAAACAATTTTGCCTTACCTACTATATATACCTATATAGTGAAATGTCAAATAAAAATATAAAAAAAATAATTTAAAAAAATAATTTCATTAAAATTTACTATGATAAAACTATACTAACAGACATACCAATTAGTCATAATAGACCCGATATAGTTTTACATGACACAATTAAAAAAATAACTTATATCATTAATATAGCTATTTCAAATTCCTTTAATATTGAAAAATATGTTTCTGAAAAAATAAGAAAGTATACAGATTTAAGAAATTAAATTAAAAGAATTTGGCATTCAACCGAGCCGAACCCTCTGATATGAAAATATCTGGAGTCGGTGAATTATTTTCCCATTTAATAGTCTGGTAGGTTAACATGTTGTTCTTGTATTGTTTTGTAATAATTACACTCATATAATACATTTGCATAGCGTGGATTTACTAGATGATCATTTATATGGAAAAGTGTGTGAAAGGGTTTAGTTTTTCCTATGGGAAAAACCAAACCCGGACCTAAAAGTCTGGTGCGTAATAATTAAAATTTAAAAAGCATTTATGTGTGTTTATATTTAAATCACAGTCGAATGCAACACAAATTTGTGACGAAACACAAACACAAAACAAAAATTTCCATCCAAAAAACATATTACAATGTTTTGTTTTTTATTTGATATTTACATATTAAGTTGGGTAAGAATATATCTTAATAATTATCGTTAATTTATAATTAATTTTTTAAAGTTTATTTTATACTTTAAAACAGAAATATAAAAAAAATAAAAATATTCGTACCAGAAATTTGCTATACCTTTTGATTAAAATTATCGACATTCCTCGGCTTACCTATATACGTCAAGCAAATACAGCTTAGCTTTATCTAAAATAAACTTACGATCATTCTCAAACGTCAAATAATAATGTTTGAAAAATTCTTCTAATCGATTTGTGTTGTTAACTTCAAAACATACTTAAGTATTGGGCACCTACAGTTTGCATTTATGCTTCCAGTATACAAATTCACTGAACGATCCGTACTTCTTGGAAGTTTAAAAACTTTAGCTTTTCATGCTGTCGGGCGATTGTTGGATGTTCTTTAAAACTTTAAACATAAAGGTTGTGTTTAGGACATTCAAAGCCATTTAAGAGTTTTAAAAATTATGAATGCGAATGAATGAAGAAAGGAGTGTAAAGTGGCGGTCTGTCCTCCCTGCCTACCCCTTCGGGGAAAAGGCGTGATGGTTCGTTAGTTAGTTAAGATGATAGACTTCGCTTTTCGGCCCATACAAAAAGGACGCCCGGGAAAAAACACTTTTCTACATCGAAAATTGCACAAAATGAATATATTTTTTTATACTGCCTTCTAGAGGGTAAAAACTATGTCGGTATGTTTTCGAATTTTCGATGCGTTTCGTATTAACGTAAACATTCACTGTCAAACATGTACGATTTATCAAAAAATATTATTTAAGGAAAAAGAGCTGCTAACTCAACTCTCATTAAGAATTATAAAATTATAAAAAGCTACCGACGTAGCTTCTTCTTTCTAAAAAATATATATTTTTTAAAATTTTAATTTCGTGAAGGTTTCGGTGTAGAAAAGTGTATTCTACATAAACACCTTTTCGAGCGATTTCTGTAGGTAAATTTGAGCGTTGTCTCATTCGCACATTTCGCATTCGCATGTATTGTAAGTGTGCGTGAGCTTATAGTGAGCGGGACAGAATGACAGACGCGGGTGTTCCGCGTGTGGTTCAAAGTCTAGCTTCTTAAAAATTATCGATTGAACGCTGGGGCAGCCAATATAATATGGGGATTTTTAAAGTGGGTAAAACTTTGTATGAAACAATGTTCATAAATATCCACTTCAACCATATTTTTAATCTTTTTAGACTTTAGACCATCCAACAGCATCCTTTGCACGATTATAACATTAAATGATTAATTAATAATTCAAATTACTATAGTTTTTTTTTAAATTTTATCTATCATTGGCATATATCTATTTTATTTATTTGTTTTTATTTTATTTATTCATTAATTTATTAAGACCCTTTTTGGGGGCTTTTATTATATCTACGTACGATGTAATCACAAGATATATAATATTTAACTGTTATAACTGTTTATAACTGTTTTATAGAGAACATGAAAAAATAAATAAATAAGTTTATTTCCGTGTTACCTATTCATGATGGAGAGGTATCTCTTAAATGATATTCGGTATAAATGATAAAATCGCACATCGAAGTATAAACAAATAATAAACAATAAAAAACAAGTCGTGATTGCGCGAGTAATTGGTGAATAGGGCGATCTCCTCACTGAGGCAACTGAAAACTGTCAACTGGTAACTGTCTTTGTATGACAATGTGATGGCCCGCACACTTCACAATCACTCAAAAACCCGTTGTCAATAGTACCGCAAGCAGTGACTCGCGACTTGCACTGCCAATTGCCGTGGCCGGCCGTTGCTAAACAAGCTTTTTGACCAATCAAAACATAGAAAACAGCCAGTTTTAGTTTGGTTTCAGTTGCCTCGTCAGCGGAGCGCCTTATAAGTTAAGTTTTTCGAAATCAAGATGTCTTAATTTGAGAAACCAATGTTTGAAAAAGCCTAACCAATTACGATTCGATCAACGCAGGTAAGTTACTTAAAAACTCATATTTAGTACAGTCATTTGGTAGTTTTAGTTTTGGAAAGTTTTCCGGGAGTTTTGATAATTGGTAATATTATAGATTTAGATGTGTTCTTTCTAAATTTTAACTTTGCCACCTCGTTTCTTTGCCATTTTGGAAAAATGGCGCCTAATGGCGCAGTTTTTTGACAATACTTCTTTTCGTCTCATTTTACGATAAAAACATGTACGTACAAAATAATTAGAAAAAATTTTCTACAATTTATGTCAAAACAAATTTTTTGTTATCAATAGTTTTGGCGTACGAGCGCCGTAAAGTAAACTTCAATATGCGATTCGGCTAAAAAACTCATTTCCATACCACCTTGAGGTAGAGGGTAAGCGGCGCGTTTTTTTTATCGTGGTACCTATCACCAGTAGGCCTATTCCACATGTAATGCACAATTTCGAAATTTAGCGCAATCTTCTTCGCTTTGCTGTTCCTGCTATAAGGCGCCATTTTTCCAAGTGGCGGCGCGAGCGGCAAAGGTACGAGGTGGCAAAGTTGAAATTCGGAAAGAGCACATCAAATCTATAATATTACCAATTTAAAAAATCCCCGAAAACTTTCCAGGTAACCCCCTTTTTTCCTCCCAAATGACTGGACTATGGTGAGCAAACTTCAATTTAGTGCAGATTCGTAACAGTCGCCAACGGGGAGTAGCAAAAGAACCAGTTCGTCAACTACTAGTAAGTAAATATTAAACCTATTTTAACCCTCATAAAAATATCATACAACCTTTTCCAAGAGTGTGCAGTATCCACGAAACCTTCGTGTTCTTTTAGCAATTTAGAGACCCGCTGGTATAAGTGCAAATTGATATAAGGTCAACCCTTACTGATGCTTGGTATGATTTTTTAATAAATAAGCCTTCAACGAGGAGAATAAAATAGCTGGGGGGTATTTCCGTGGAAGTGCTTTGCGGAGAAATGATAGGGAAACGCAAAAGCGAAGACTGGAAGGAAATTCTCATTAACGTCCAGTTACCGAACAAAATACATAGGCAGTACAGGCACCTTACCTTTAAAAGTAGAAAGTAAACTACTTTTCACCGGGAAGGAATTGATTTGGAATAAAAAAACTAGATTTATTATAATTTTATTTATTATTTATTACTCTTTCACACGCCTGTAGGACTTTTACATTTGATATATATGGTTACAATTTCTTTTTAAGTGTTAGTAATAATAAATAATGGTTTCACCATGCCCAATACTTTAGTATGTTTTGAAGTTAACAACACAAATCGATTAGAAGAATTTTGCAAACACTACTATTTGAGATTTCAGAATGATCGTAAGTTTATTTTAGATAACGCTAATCTGTATTTGCTTGACGTATATAGGTAAGCAGAGGAATGTCGAAAAGTAGGTATTATTACGAACTTTTGAGGATATCTTTATATCAAATTTGTTGGATTAAAAACAAAAAAAAAAAAAAAAAAAATATATATATATATATATATATATATTTATTTATTTAAACGCCATAAAATGCTTTTACAATAAAGTGATAAATGGATTTTAAGAAGTTTACAGTGGTGATTTACAGGTAGAAGGGAAATATTATTATTTTTTTAATTGATATAATATTTCCCAAAGGGTAACAAATATTATAAGCAATAATTATTAGCCTGAAACATTCATCCATATTGAAAAAAATCTCCAGCAATCAGAGGGGTGCGGATTCGAGTCCCGTCGGTCGGCGACATATATCTTAACTCTTTGTGAAATATTATATCAAACCTAAAATAAGTACTCTGAAGTAAATATCATCAAAAATAACATCAAGTATATCTATTCATACATTTGTAGTTTTATTTGCAATTCGTTTGATTCTAGGAATTGGCTAATGTATAGAGTAGTTTGGTATTGAGATTATTGTTATCTTCAAAATTATATTTATTTGAGATGGCTCTAAAACAGTCTGTCAGTTAGAGATTTAATAATAATTTTGGATTAAAGATAGTAATTTTGAATAAGATTATGCATTCATTAGCTAACATTCTTCTGTCTGCTAGTTAAGACATCTGGATATATATTTAAAAAATCAAATCATTTCAGAAATAATATTTTGACACAATGATTCATTTAGGTATATTTCAAACAGTGTATTTGTTTTTTTTAAATATTTCGATATTATTTTCGTTTAGTACGTACACTAAGTAGGCGAGGAATTGGTGAGTTTATTACATAATTAAATAGGGCGTTATGCATAGTTCTTCAAGGAGGTACTCTTATATTGACTAGACTCGGGAGTTCGTAACAGTGAACTTCCGAATTTACAATTTAAAAAAATAAGCCTAAGTCGCTTATCCTTCTTCGATCCTCAAGAGTACACATATATATATATATATATATATATATATATATATACTATATATATTCAAGGTATTTAATAATAGTGTAGATTATTTCTTATAAATCTAATTTCATTCAAATTCTCCTGTTCTAATGAGTCCTAAATTCTCAAGTCTTACGAAAAAACTTAAATTTATTAACTTCATTTTTGGCTGTAATCTTCTTATAAATGTCATATGAAAAATGATGGTGTAGCAAATATAAAGTTAGCAATGTCCAGTATTTTAATATAGCGTCCTCCGCGTGCAAAGTCGTATCTCCTCCAAGCATAAACTTTCTAATTAAAGTGTGTTTATCGGAAGTGACCTGCCAGGTGTATGTTCTATGTATCTATTTGTAAATAATAGTTCTAGGTACAGCCTAAGAAGACATAATAAAATATACAGCGCCCTTGAGGTGATTTCTCACAAAAACGGCGCTCTACAAATTATCCAATATATTTACGTACCAGACTTTCAGGTCCGGGTTTAGTTTTTCCCATAGGAAAAACTAAACCCTTTCACACACTTTTCCATATAAATGATCATCTAGTAAATCCACGCTGTGAAAGTGTATTGTATAATTAATACAAAACAATACAAGAACAACATGTTAATCTACCAGACTATTAAATGGGAAAATAATTCACCGACTCCAGATATTTTCATATCAGAGGGTTCGGCTCGGTGGAATTCCTAAGTTGACCGATAAATCCTACTGATCCCTCAATATAATTTAAAAAATCTTTCGTAATTATTATTATTAAAGGAATATTTAATCTAAAATTAATAAAACTTCAAAATATTTCATGTAAATTTTACGTTGTGATGACCAAACAACTGAATTGTACTATAACTGGCTACGAACTAATGAAACAAATAACATTTTGGAAAACAGGATGTGAATTAAAGTTTTTAATGATTCTAGGTAAAAAATCCCAGTGATTACATACTATTATGCTTCGACCAAGGTCCTTCTTTGGTCGAAGTTGTAATGTGATTTATTAGATGGACAAATTCTCGTTATTCACCAAATATAACAGCGAGGTTTCTAATTTTAGTTAATATCTCCAGTTGTACATAGTCTATCGCATAATTGAAGAGCACTGGAGATTTTTTTCGATAGAAAGTTATTGATTTACAGTTGCTGATATACAGAATTAGAAAAAAATATTTAGATTTGATTTAATTACTTGGCAATCATCAATATGGGCAATTTCTTAGTAAATTTTTGTAATGTCATTAATATAGAATACGAAGAGTATAGGACCTAAATAGCAACCTAAATTATTTTATGAATAAACATAAAAACAGCGAACAAACAGCAAAGTTTTCAAAGTGAAAAGAACAGCCGTTCAACGATATTCTCGTGGCTAATTTCATGTTCCTATTTAGTACGAGAGGAGCTTCCAAAACACCCATCTGTGCTGTCAGATGAACATAACTAAAGAAAAACAGCGTTTCTGTGGAAGTTGTAGGGCACAATCAGAACTTGGAAAGCTCGCCTGAGATTAATATAGCTTCTGGAATCACTACTAACATCTGAACATGAACTTTGTCTTGTATAATGTACATTATCAAAACAGCTTGTTGTTGCAGACCGTTTCTCACAATCAAATATATTGTCATTAATCAAAGATATCATTTAGTTACGGCATTCAAATACTACGTTCGTCTAGTTAGGTAGACGGACATCGTTTTCATTGATATGAAGGGCCGGTAGTACCCGCCCAAAAAGAATAAGAGAATGACAATACGAATGTTGGAGCGAGCGCGCTAATATTAAAAACGTAAAAATTCGAGCGAAAATTGGGAAAATGTTTAATAAAACACGACTCGTTTACAAAAGAGCAAAAATCTCTCTTCAACACCTTAAGTAGCATTTAAAGAAACACTGTGAATTTTTTCATATATGTAACTTGTAAAAAAATAGAAACAAACGTGTAAAAAATAATTTTTGGAGCATACTTTGCGGTTTTTTTCTATCGAGGGAATTTTCAACGTTTCAACGTTTCGGCTCTACAAATCTTCAGATATTATCTTAAAAAAATAACATATATTTTTTTATGAACTTAGAAACTTGTGTTCAAGGTACATACTCGTATGTCATCGGAATTCACAAATTTATGAAGAATTTTAAATCAAAAGGTGAAGTTACATCGAAAGTATCTCCTTGTATTTTATACAAAACTCAAATAACTGCGGGGCAACTAGCAAAGCTTTATAAATATTATTTTCCCATCGCAAATCAAAAACTACTTCGCCTTTTCGTCAGACCAGACAAATAAACTAACCCGAAGTAATGCAATATATTGTCTGACGTATGAAACACTACAACGATCTACTTGGAAACTGCGAGAGGACGAAATGAAAAAGATTGCTAGCAATGTTAAATTAACGTAGCTAGGTAGGTATTCTACGAGATCGCATCGGAGTCAGAGAAGTCTGCTTCACAGGTATGTTTTTATTTATTCTGCTTGATTTTAATAATTAATTGGTGCAGTGAAGTACTTACTGGTATACTTAATTGTAGGATTTATGAACAAGAATTTAAAGATTTTACCACTCCATAGCCTTTTATAGCATCGTTAATATGTAAATTATGATGTTTACATAAATATATAATTTCTTATTTGCAAATCTACAAAAATTAATATGTTTAATTTAATTTATGTACCTAGTACCTACCTACAACATGCACCCTTGGGTAGTTTAAAAACATAATATAATATGACAATGTCACACTTCATTAAATAATAGGGTAGTTACAAGAGTAGGCACGTTAGTTAGTTCAATATTAAAAAAAAATTAAAAAACTTAAAATTTTTTGTCGGCCTCCATGATCGAGGGGTAGGCTCTCGACTAGTAGTCCGAAGGTTTCAGGTTCAAATCCCCGAATGCGCAAATAAATTTTATTTGAATAAATTGTGTTATTTTACAAATAATTAATTAAGAATAATATATAGCATATTTGAGGCACGTTCCAGAGTGGAAGATACTCTCAGTGTCATCCTGTTGTAAGACCACCATTCAGAATTGAAATGTTGCTTAAAATGGCTTTAGCCATGTTTGGTGCCTAGATTTGAATAGCCAGGTACTTCCCTACTTTCCTCTTTCCTATATTCTTCCCCTACCCACTACCTTTAACCTGACAACATACCCTAATTGGGGATGCTCCATATGGGAGGAGTTGAGACTATTAGTGCGGTATTCAAATTAAAAAAAAAATATATATATATATTTAAGCTTTGATAATAGAAGGAGAGGTTTTTTATTACGTAATAATATAATACTTATGAATAGTTTGTATTGTGGTTGTCACAGTGGAACATATGGTGAAGTCGAGTCGATCAAACAGGGATAAACGATCATACAGTTTATGGTATGTTTATACCGTTGAAATTAAATAAATAGATACGGAAATTTATATTACGACTTAAAATTTAAGGAGAGTCTATGATTTATTTTTATTCTCTAAACATAGGCGCTCTATGATCAAGGCATTACTATAATTATTTTCCCCCGATAATGAAAAAAAAATGTTTCGAAAGAGTAGTAATTTTTTAGCATTTTTCTCCTCCTAATGAGCATTCCTTTGAATGTAATGCCATTCACAATAATAAGTTCTTTAGCACCTGTCCCAGTGCAAAGTCGCAATAAATCACAAAGTTAAATGCCGCTTTGCCCGGAGTACATAAGTAAACAGCGGCGCTTTGGAGAAGTTGGAAGTTAACAGGGAGCGGGGTGGTCGGCCTCGCGGGGCTCAACCCCCAGCAAACATGCAAATGAGACTTCCACACTGGCTGTAGTACTTCTATACTGGATGTGTGCAGAGCGTCTTGCCTCCTCGCTGTTCTGGGAACCTGGTACTGCTGCGTGTGTGCCTGGAACATTGATTTTGTTATGAGTTCTGCATTCAAGCTTTCGTGGTCTTTGCATGTAACTCGCGTCAAAGACAATCACTGCTGTAAGGATTGTGAATTCAGCCGAACTATGTATGTTTAACAAATTTCTGATTGAGCATCATATGTAAGGTATTCTCTTAAATTATGTTATCGTTTTTTCTTACAGCATTTTTTCTGAATTAAAGAATTAATGGTTTTGTGAGCAGTAGATACACATCATAAAAATGTATTTTTCTAATTTTCTCCTTTTTATATTACATTTGTAAGATGGTGCATAAATACCTACGTAACCACATATTATAAATAATGTTTTTTCGAACGAGGAATTATACAACTTGTCCGAAGAAATGTCACTGTCTCAGTTACAATTATTTATTTAAAATTTATTCAGGCAGGTAGATACCATAATATTAAAATAATGTGGATAAGAACGTCCAAATAAACACGACGATTTCACTTTTGAAAAAATCATATTTACTGAACCATTAAAATGGCCACCATATTGAAACAAAAACGGCACGTCCAAACAAATTTACAGATAACGAATTGCAAACAGTTGAGCAAACACTTGCGATCCGTCAATTATTTAGTTTATGTGTACAGTACAGTCGATACTTTATATTCACATTGAACATTGAAAAATATGCATTTTTCTTATCATAAAGTAGAATTGCAGAATTAAAAAGAGCCGCACAAGATAGGGAAGAATGGAAGAAGAAACTAAAGGAAATTGCTGCAAACCAATCCCAGGATTGAAACCAGAGAGAGAGAAAGTAGATATTTCAAAGCTTCATAGTTCGTAGTGGAAATGACTTTTCGAGCTCTAAATTCTGCCCATTGATATAGAAATTCTAGGCAGAGAAAGCTGTATAAATTCCTTGACAGGCAAACGATTTTTTCTTTTAATGGTGAGATTTTTTCCTTAAGCATAATTTTCACCCCGTAGCTTTTTAAAATAAAGCATATTTTTGTGATGGAATCACATTTCCAATACATAAAGATCTTTTTGGTATATTTACGATATTTAAAAAACATTCTAAAAATATATTGTAAAATATTTATTTTATTTCGCCCCAAAATTGAGGGCATCGCCTAACTGCCAATTGAGACTTTAGAATCGGATTGCTGAAAACCATTTCCAAAAAGGAGAGACATAAAACACTAGAGACGTTGGCGCACAAATCTTCTGCACCTATCCAATATTTTATTACCAATTTCTTCTAGTACCTAGTTCAATCTGTCGCCGCTATCGAGTTAGGCATTACGTGCTGCAGGCAAGTGCAACCCATTTCCCGCTCTGGATTTTTATTATAAAACTACCAAAAAAATAATTTATTATCAAAAATTCTAATTTCAGTTGTGATTCTGTCCGTAACGCCAGGTGAATGAACTCTAGAACTTGTATATGCTTTAAAATTATGTGCCATTTTCAAAATTTTCAAGGGAACAACTAACTGATCGTGAGAACAATTTAGACAAGTGACGAAGTAGGTAGTAAAATTATTTTATTTTCATTAATTGTTAAAAAAAAAATCATATTTGCAGTGACTATTTCTTTGTTTCAATTTTTGAAGATGTCGTAATTTCTGATCGTTTCTGAAAATGACAATGGTAGGTCTATAATAACGTGTTTTTTTTGTAAATATTTTCAGCTTCCTTACATATCTTACAATAAATTATAATATTCCGATATATATTAGTATTAAAATGAATGTTTCTTTGTTTGTCCCTTATTATTTCCTATATTATTAATCACATTTGGGTGAGTAATTGTGCGCACACCTGGAAGGTAACTATATAATAAGGAGCTTTGGCGTTATGAAATTTGTATAAAAACAGGTGGTGCACTAATTGTAAAAAAACATGTGTTTATTGTATTTAGTTTAGCGGCGGGGAGGGGAGTGATGTGGAGGTGGGGGTGGTTTGAGGAGGAGAGGGGAGATAAGAAGGTGCGGAAGGTGGAAGGGGAACGCGGGATGGACTGCAAAGGAGACATAGTAGCAGTAGGGGATAGCAAAGAATAAATTTGGAAAATCTCACACGGACAGGTGTAAGTGGCCTGCTTGCGTGTCGGAAACCTTCTGATTTATAAGCACCAGACGGGAATAAAAATATTGTGCATCCAGAAGAACTTCAATAAACAAAATGAAAACTTTATTTATTTCTTTGTAAATTAATCACCCTTACGGGATTTTAAATTCAATTTTATGTATTGTTTGAATAAATGTTTTTAAAAATGAAAACAGTAAAGAAAATATAATATAATGAAAAAATGTAACAACTAAACTAAGGTACTTAGTCAATATTATATAATGTGAATATTCGACATTTAATATATATGCAACTTTGTACGAATATAACGAGCTGTTACAATCAGATAAAATACTAACATGGTTGCATTTTTAACATTCCGAATAAATACTAATATAGCATTAAATAACGATTGTATATGTTTAGCTAGTGATTATGATTTCTAAGTTCAACTTTCTACACCCGCTAAACATACTGAAAGTAGTGAAACATACTTAATAAAATCAAAGAGAAACCTTTTCTTGAGATCTTTCTCATCTTTTAAAAATAATTGCTAGAATAGTTGGGAAAACGTGGTAAATCTATTTCCGAGACTCGGGATGAAATAGAAAATAGCTAAACCTCATCTTGTTCGTTAAGAGCGAGAGCTTGTGGAACTTTGAAATTTCTAAACGAGAAAAGAAAGTTTGTTTTGGAACTCAATCAGATTACTCCGCGGCAGAGGACGTGATGAAATTTCAATATTTCCATGAAAAGTGCCGGCCAAAACTGCTGCGACAATGCTTTAATATTACACTACACTATACTGTAATCCTATTATTTATAATCGTTATAAATGACTACGTAGAATCTTTTCTCTTTACCACAATTAAAATCAGCATCTATTACCGTCTACTACATGGAGAAAAATCGATTTTGACTCTCACGATAATTTATCAGGCCATATTTACAAAAAATTCGTTTAGAAATGTTTTATCCAGTTGCCCTGATAATACAACATGACGATACAACGAAAAAATATGTTGTACCAACAATGTACACGTACGATATTTGTTCTAATAATTAATTATAATAATTTATTCTTACATTTTCCTGAAAATAAACATTGAAACCTGTTAATTTGTTCGTAAGAACTTCCGTCCCGTTTTTTTATAACATTTCCATGTAAGAAACCCTGAATTAGATATTCCTTTCCATAAAAACAACTTAACCTTTTCCATTTGGGCGAATATGTTGAATGCAATATAACATCCACAAGATACCGGACATATTTATAGTCATATTCATTTTACACAGGTTGATAGGTCCCAAAGTTTCTAGAATCTCTTGTTTTTTGTTGACTTCACCAACCAAACTTTATTGTCGCTTTTGTTTTGTTATTTTGCGCACTAGTTTTTTTTTTACATATACCGTTACCGTGTATCGTTATTGGACAGTTATTAGGTATTTTTTCTTTGTAATTTTTTAAATAAATATTTACCCTCTGACCCGAAATGGGGATGCCATAATTCCACTTGTTCTGGGCATTTGGGTCTCTAGTGAGTAAATTTTAAACAAAATAACTATTCTTTCTCTATGCATGGACATTGTTCTCTTCTTCTCCATACATTTTTGTTTTCTTTTCTTATTTTTTTCCAATAATTTTACAACATACATTAAAAAATATTTACATGCATATATTGCATATACACATTATAAAATAAATTTTAGTAATGGCAACCCACTAAAGGCACTACCTGTGTGTAGGTAATATAAGAAAAAATATAAAAATAAAATAAAAATAATATTATCCTTCTCAAATAAAATGAAATAACTAAAATACAACATCAAGCAAGTGAATAATGAATTTGATATTTTAGTTGTCATTTGAATTGCTTGTTAGAAAAGTGTTTGTTGTCTTGATTTGGTAGTAGATTAAATTTTTGTGTTTGCATGAATTAGTATTGGTTTGGAGGGGGGGGGGGGGGGGGGGTAAAATACACTTTCATTAGTCCCTTTTACTAATTCTATTTAAATTTCTTTCTTTTAATTACGTGTATCATAGTTAGCAGAATGAATAATTAACGGATATTACCTACATACTTTAGTGTCTAGTACAATAACTCGGTGGAGAATGTTTTGTTTCTATTATACATAGCTTTAATAATGTGCTTTTAGGTTATTTATAATAAATGAGAATACGTAGATAATATTAAAAATAAATGTTTTATAATAATACAATGTTTATGGAAAGAAATTTGCATCTCTAAAATCCAACTGTTAATTGTGAATAGTTTACATTCGTTTATAAATTAGATAAGTAAATAAAATTAATAACAGATAACGACGTACATTATAAACAGTAGGTAGTATTTAAACAATATAAATGTATAGTTATAAGTTGAGGTTTCTGATAAACAGCCTTACTAGGCTAGTCCTTTTATTTAGTAAAAAAAGTTAACAGAAAATTTGATAGCCGTGAATTATTAAGTATGGTACGCGCTCCAAATGTACTTGGTAGGTACCTTTTCGTCATAAAACACTGAATCACCAATTTCAATCAGTATTCTCGTCTCATTAAATTTACAACGTATGCTTCATTTTTATATTAGGTATGTATGTAAGTCAAATAAATGTAAAAAGTGTAATGTAATTTTTACGTTTCGATAATTTTATACCTAGAGTTAAGCCGTAGTGTACGGATTATTTTTATTTTTTTTAGTTCATTTAATTTTATATAATTGGTACCTTACTTCAAACTCTCGGGAAACCTAGTAATGTATACTTGTCACGAAATATCAAAAGCCAACCGTCAACCATGTTCACACGTTGGGCGCGCGTTCGGCTTGTTTCCCGACTACGCACCGCTGTCGAGGGGATCAATGATGCTAGTTCGGAGCATCTTCCGTTGAAATACCGGTAGAACAAGGACAGCATTCCTACCCGACGCCTGTGCTTTAAAAATTGCAATCCGTTTGTTAAGACCAGAGAATCTATCAAAAGGACCGCCTGTTCGAGGGTTTTTTCATGTATTTTGGAGCTCCAGAGCAGAGGTGGCTGCCAAATTCAAACGTGGCGCGCACTTGCGATTTGTACAGGGTTAACAGTTGTATACTATTAAAGTATCTACGTTCCCTATACAGTACGCCCAGTTTTTGAGAGGCTAGTCTAACTCTGGCTTCGATAGAGCCCCCCTACCTGTTGTGCTGGTCACTTAGAGTTACACCAATGGAGGTCCTGTTCCGAAGATTTCTTTCGTTGAAGGAGACTAGATTTTCATTTCGATCCCTTTTAGCCCTAATCAGACATGATTGGGTCTTTGAAAAATGTTCCCCCAACCTCATAAAATGCGTTCTATCTTTTTTTCTATTATTTTTATATTTTTACACCGGAAATTATAAAGTAAATGTACAGAATAATGATACGATTTTTAGATTTTCACGGCCAAAAGTATTTTTGTTATTTATTTTTGGGGTTTTATGCCGTGTTACGCTATCTCCTTCTTTAGCCAACGTTTCGGACAACCTCTGCTATCTGCCATCATCTGCCCTGATGATGGACACTGTAACGTTGTCCGAAACGGGGTTTTATGCCGTGTTACGCTATCTTCTTCTTTAGCCAACGTTTCGGACAACGTTACAGTGTCCATCATCAGGGCAGATGATGGCAGATGGCAGACGTTGTCCGAAACGTTGGCTAAAGAAGAAGATAGCGTAACACGGCATAAAACCCCAAAAAGAATAATGATATGTTACATAACATTCATTAGCCAGTTATGGTCAGTCAGACCTCACAAATAGTTTGAGAAAGACAGAAGACTAAGCTTTCTTTCTGAATTTAATCATTTACCATATTACATGCGTTCAAAAATAGTAATTGAATATAAAAAAAATATATATACAATCTGACACCATTATATCCAATTGTGCGCAGTCTGAACCGGAGGGGTTAAAACATACTTAAATATTTTGTTGTCTTCAACAAAATGAAAATATTCCATATTGTAAAAAAAATAAAACAGGAACGAAAATAATGCACAAGGTCAGGAATATTTCCATCCACTATAAGTCGGTAGGTATACCTATTCATATAAATTGGACTCAGTAGGAACATTATAACATTTTCCTGTCCCATGTTGATAGACACACTTTTAATAATAAATCAACCTTTTGAACCTTGAACTGGATTCTTTTTAGTAAATATCAAAAGGAAAAGGCTTGTTTTTTGTGTTGAAGAACGAAAATTGAAAAGAATCAAAAAAACTTGTTTTACGAATGTCAAACGATACGATGTAAAAATCTTCCATTGTCATCCAGGAGCTTAATAAAAGCGAAAAAAGTCTTCATCGACTTCGGAGAATTTCTTCTAAAATATTCATGCCGCCTCAACCGCTGAAATATTAAATAATTCCGAGACAAGAAATGTGAACTTTTAAATGTTTCTTTGCTAAGGCCCCACGGAGAAAGAGAACCGTAAGTCAAATATAAAGACTTCATAATGAATGATGTAGAACTTGGATAGAAACGACGACAAACACAATGATTCAGCGACCAAGGACCCACAACCTTTCCAAGAACAACGTGAATTTAATTAATCACAGGTTTATTACATCTCCTCCCTTTGAGATGACATCTTCTCAGTGCGCGCGCATTTGAAACTGCAGAAATTTTAAGCTTTTAATAAATTCGGGCGGTTGAGAATAAGACCGTTGTTCTCTCTCTAGTCCGCGCTGAGAAACTCTACATTTAAAAACGAGAGATTCACTAAAGCCGCCGGCGAACAATGTGAACCAATTTTAACAGAAAATTAATTCGAAAATTATAACGGAGTGGTCTGCACTAAACTTTGATACGAAAAGTTCGTGAATTTGCTGTTTTGCTCGAGATGTAGTCAGTTTTATCAAAATGATCTGGTCGCTCGTAAAAAAACATTATAGTATTATGACAGTCAATTATTTTAAGAAGGAAGAGTATTAGTTATGATTTCCATAAAAAAATGGTCACCAAACGCATTTCGACGTAGTAATAGCTAGATAAAACACCGCAAATGGGTGTGTTTTACTTGGTGACAAGATCTGCTGGGTTAGTTGTAACTTATGTTTTAACCTATCAGTCTATGATGTTCTCTCCCTCTCCCATATATTGCTTTCTCTCTCTATTTTGTTTACCTTATATTGTTTCTCTGTATTATGATTTAGTTTATTTTATTGTCCTGATGAAGATTGAGTCCAATCGAAATCGGTCGACGAATATAAATAAAAATAAAGTGGTTTAAAACTAAGTATTTGTTTCATTTGGTATTATGTTTTAACCTTCTCAATTACATTGAAAATAGTGGTGGGGTCTAGACCTGCACATCTAATGGTGATGTGGTCTAGACCTAGACATCCAATAATGGTGTGGTAATAATAATAATGGTGTGGTAATAATAATAATGGTGGTGTGATCTAGACCTAGACATCCAATGATGGTGTGGTTTAGACCTAGACATCCAATAGTGGTGTGGTCTATTTCTAGACATCCAATGGTTGTGTGATCTAGACCCAGACATCCAACGTGTGGTCCAAACCTAGACATCCAATGATGGTGTGGTCTAGACCTAGACATCCATTGGTGGTGTGGTCTAGACCTAGAGATCCAATGGTGGTGTGGTCTAAACCTAGACATCCAATGGTGGTGTGGTCTAGACCTAGACATCCAACGGTGGTGTGATCTAGACCTAGACATCCAATGGTAGTGTGGTCTAGACCTAGACATCCAATGGTGGTGTGATCTAGACCTAAACATTCAATGAAGTTAAATATATATTCTGTAAAACCATTGTTTTTTCATCGAAATAATCTTCCAAAACATGATGCAAATAAACTATGATAAACCCAAGCAAGCATACGAGGACGGGGTTGCGAAATCATATTATTTGATTTGATACGAGCAATTCACTTGCACACAGTAGGTTTTGTGTGTCTAGATGCGTACACTTTCGAAAGTGATGTCTCTGAAAAGCTTCACAAAGAAACTGCTTTTTGTCTTGCTACTTACTATTTTTAACGAAAAAGGGATAAGAAGTGTACTCACTAATATCCAAAAACCTGCTACTATTTACCTAGCTTTTTTCAAACATATACCTTTATGAAGTTAGTGTGAATTTTTATTTTAAACAAATGTTTTCTGGAAACCCTTGAAACAACTTGGGATATCAACACTGCAGAGTGTTAAGTTTATATAACTAAATCGAATATATGTAACAGTATTTTTATATAAACAAGCCGACAAGAAAAATTTCCACTAGTTGAATACCAATAATATTATCTTGGACATGAGAATTTAATTTTAAATGTTCTTACGACTTTATGTCCGGGTCAAATCTTCCCCACAGGGAAAACTAAACCCTTCCACACACTTTTCCACAAATGATCATCTAGTCTATGCTATGCAATTGTACTATTTAAGTATAATAAATACAGAATAATACAAGAACAACACGTCAACCCACCAGAGACGAAATGAGAAAATAATTCACCGACTCTAGATATTTTCATATCAGAGGGTTCGGCTAGGTAAAACTCCTAACTGGACCAATCTAACATCAATATAAATACTTAAAAATCTTTCGTAATCCTACATTTATTTAAAATGACTGTTGAAATGTATAAATTCTTTGACAAATCTAATAAGCCTAAATTTTTAATCTGAGAGCTAGGTAAAATGCCAGTAGCCGAAAAAAGAATACCTAATTCTTTTAATCTCAATTCCTAATTTTGTATATATTTTTTTTTCAGAAATAGATTTTTCAATATTACAGAAATTTGGAATAGCTATATCAATGATATAAGTTATAATTTTTAAATAATAAAACTAATAATTATTATCAATATCTTTATTATTTATTATATAATTTACATAACTAAAAGTAAGGAAATAAAAAATAATATATACACAATAAAAAATAACTACAGAGAGATAACATAAAAGTTAAAAAGAAAAAATATAACATGCTAGCTGATACTCGACATGCATTGAATGCCAATAAAATAAATAAATTGTTTCCCCCCCTGCGGGTCCTTTCCCATTCATCCCCACTCCCTTCCCCTTCGGCGTTCCACCCCGCTGTCATCCTTCTTCTTCAACCTTCTCCGCCTTCCCCCCTCCCTCGCCCCTCTCCCACGAACACCCCTCCTTAATAACCATCCACCCCTCCCGGAGTCCCCTCTTCATTCCGCCTTTTTTCCCTGCTGCAAAACTCCATAAAATACACCCATTTTTCAAAGAACTCGTTTGTAACCTATTGATTTTTTTTGCAAATTTCATAAAGCCAGAGCTCACCAATATAGAAATATCGCCAAGTAGGAACCTTCGTGGGCATTTTCACAACAACTCAACGAATTTTCAACGTATTCAGATGAATAGTACTTATAGGAAATATTTTCATAACGCCAGAGCTCACTATCCTATAACCATCGCGAAGTTTCATCGCAATCGGTTGCAGTATTGCAGCGCATAAAATACGAGCAAATAAACAAACAAACATAAATATTTATGTATTAGGAAATTATTGTAAACCGTTATCGGAGGTTAATATTTTTTTGTTTTTTATTCGCACGTTTGGTGACTTAGCAGGGGTGACCGGGTTCATGGTGTGAGGTTTTTCCGGGTCTTGGCGGTGGATGCGTCTGTCCACCAATTGCGTGGTAGGCCAGATCGGGAGAGGCTGGTTGAGAGAGGCCTTTTGACTATTTCAGCAGGGCTTTCTTGGAACATCACCTTGCACCGTAGTGGGAGAGATGGAATCATTCGTTTGTCACTCCTGGACACATTGACCCCCAGATTCCCACCCACCCCTTATACATTTTTCCTTCCCAAAACATCATCTCCTTCCTTTCCTGAAAAGAACCCTCCACAAAGCATCCCCAAAGTTGACCTAGGTCCTGAGAGGAATTATTTTCTTCAGGGCCTCCTGTGTGGAGTTATTGTAAAATAAATATTTTTTTTTGTTAACTTTCTCCTGTAATTTTTTATTGTACCTACTAGAGAAAAAAAAGTTTGGGTCAATTAGTAAAAACAATACGATGATTATTAATTCTGTTTGAAAGAGATAATTTTCCCACTTCTATGGATATTATTAAACTTGGCGTATAGTTGCGTTAAAAAAGTATTTTGCTTTCTACTATAACTGTATTCGAGAAAGCCAGAAAGCGCACTTTCTAGAGCTAAGGAATATTAATTGAAATATTAAATCAGGTTTTTTTTAAATTATAATCTGAAAGCGTATTTTTAATGTGCTTGCTGAGATTCGCACATTCATTATACTTCAAGAATTTGTGGTATAAAAAAAAACATAAATCGGAATTATCTCTGCTTCAATTTTGTTGCTGGTTGGGCAGATACACAGCTACACTTACCTACATACAATATGAACCTATATACATATATTATAAACTGCTGTACTTGTAGTTAGTATTGTTGCATTTCCTTCCTACCCCTTCCCATATACCTGTAATTTTTCCATTACCCACATTATTCAGTCATAAATCGATCCTCAACGTGTAAACATCCGCATCCATAATCCGCACTTTTTCGTTATTCGCTCTAAGAAGAAAAGTACCGCAACTAATATAATTATTTTAAGTGCAAGATAAACCAGCAAAATAGAAGAAAGTGCCAAAAGTTTCGCAGTAAGTCGTTTCTCTCTTTTCCTTATGCGGATATTTTCTACTTGCACAGTGGTTAAATCAAACACTTGACATTTCAAAGGTCCTTCGATATTTAAAATCACACAAAACAAACATCAGTTGCTTTCGGCTCAACTTAACTCCGGGTTGGAATAATTGTAGGTAAGTAATATGCATTTGTTCACCGCATTCTCTTAATTTTAAGTTAACTATTGCAACATTGAACATAGAACATAATGTGATCAATACGAGAGTAGGTACCTACACCAAAACGTTCTAAGTAGTATTCTTGTGGGCATTTCTCATTTTAAAAAACTTAATTCATGTTGCCAAGTAAATTTTATTTGATCGATTTGTGTTTGTTATTTGATAGATACTCTCGGTATAGCCGTGTGTGGTAACCAGATCTGAACAGTCAAGTCTTTCCCCACATCCCTCTACCCCATCTCCTTCCCTGCTCACTAACTTCAGCCTCACGACATACACCAATTGTCTCACTGGTTTTAAACTGGATCAGTTCGAACTGTTGTGCAGTATTCATATAAAGAAAAAAAACGACAAGGCTTCACCTCAAAAAACCAATTCAAGACCAATTATTTCACACTATGTTACTGCAAAGCAATATTATTATTTATTTAAATTTTTTTTTTTTTTTTAAATTGTATTCTTTGTTGTCCGGTATCTGATTATACGCGCAAGTAGAATGACAAAAAGTACTTCATTATTGAACTGTTGGCAGAAAACTGTTGGCAGAAAGTTTAGTCCACCTATTTATTTATTTAATATTAAACCATAAACAATGATTACATGTCACCGTTAAAATTATAGGATAATATTTTGTACTAATTTTAATGATAATATTTATGTAAAATTTAGTACTTTTAAGTTCCAAAAATCAACTTTCGCAAAAAAACATGAATCTTAACTTAAATATTCTAACCCCCTTACTAATAATTGTGGTATCCGCCGACTCATCCTTGGTTTTGTAAAGTTGTTCTAAACCTGGTTTAAAGCCGTTTTAACCATACACACGAAATTCACATTTCATACAATTTCTCACGAAATTATAATAATGTTATAATATAACAAAATACATAGGGTACTGCGAGTTTGCAATATTAATTAACATATCTTTTTAACACATATCTTAAAAAATAAAGTTATTTACCCATCTCTTTGTCTAGTGAGGTGGGTAAAATAAAAAAAAAAAACTATGTAAATAAATTAAAATGAAATAAATGCCTGGGTTGCCGGCACTGAAACTGAAACTAACTGAATATTAGAAATAATAAAAAAAAAAATTGATTGTGAAATGACACCAGAGATACATATTTATTTTATTTATTTATTCATATTTAAACGCCCATAGGGCTTTTACATACATTAAGCAATAGGTACATGTTTCGATTAATTACAGTGAAGAGTTAGAAGTGAATAAAATACAGGTAAGTAACAGAAAATATAAAGACACATAATATAGGTTAGATAAAATATGATTTGACAAAATGTAGGTAATACAGAATATAAATAAAGTAAAAATAGATAGCCTGACAATAATATAAGTAAGATATACAAATACATACATATTTTATAGTACAAATAAGGTAGACTTGGATTAAATTAATATGTTTGAAAAGATTTGATAGCATAGCTCATAGCCCTCCGTAGTCTGCGTATCTATTACTAACTTTATGCAACCTTGGTACAAGCGTATGTGAAATATATTCAAATGTACGCAGAAATCAGAGTTTATAAAATTAAGCTGCGGATGAAAAGTTCAGCACGGAAAACTCGCTGTATATCAATGTATGCAGATATCCAATTCTCATCTGTATCAAGTTTAGTAGATATTTGGCTGTAACATCCAGAACTCAATAGTATACAGAACTTTGTGTGTTTGTCCGTGGCCAGAATGTCCAGAACGCGACTGGATGCAGAACGCCCAAAGTTCACGTGCAATGTGTCAAATGAGAATTGGCTGTGTTCATTTTAGTGTTAATGTTTCGGCATTGTACGGTTTGGACTGCCAGAACGGCTTGCGTTACGTTGGGGTTAGTTCGCGGTAGATTATTACGAACCCCCAGTACGAAGGTTCCTGTTTTTCCGTCTGTGTTTGTTTTCATAATAAGCTGCATAATTTGATATCATGCATATTATTAATGTTCAAACAACGTTCTGAAAGCCGAGCGACTGAGTAATTTTCATCATAAATCTAAATAAGATGGATTGATGCTTGATATGCAAGCGAAGTATTATGTAGGTCACGTATTTTTTTACATTCTTTAAAAATATAGGTGTTTTATAATAAATAGTCTGTCTATTTTCTCATGTGCCAGATTTCTTATTGTATTTCATAAATCAATATTTACCATTTTTTTTAACCCGCTTTATCATTTTTAGATGCACTGTAAAAATGGCACATGTACGTGTAATGTTAATAATAACTTTGGTCTTATCTTAGAGGAACATGAAATTATGTATTATGTCATTGTATGAAGGGAAGCTAAACGTTGGAGCAATGAATTAGCAATTGGAAACATGTATTTAAAATAAATATTGTAATATTTAATCTCAAGCTAATGGTAACAACTCTCAAATGAAAAATATGTTAGAGATTTGGTCGCAATCGAATGTTTTAGTGATTTTTCAATTTAGGTTTTTTGTTTGAGAATTGTGAATATTATCTTCGACGATTACATAAATAAATAATTCAGAGATAGATTATTAAGCGATGCTTGTTGATTTTTAATTTAAATTTAATAATATTTGGATTTCCTTGTCCTTCACCATAACTGTATTGAATGAAGTCTCGAGCCGGGTCTCTTGGTTCAACATTGTCGTCTCCTGCGACAACTTTTGCTTAAACTTTTGCTTAAACTTTATCAATGGGGGCGTGGCCTTACACACAAACGCGATGTTCGTGCTTTCCGTGACCGCAGGAAAACATTGTCCTCCCGGGTGAAGCGGGGAAGGCAGTTGAGAGGAAATGTTCATTTTTTGATAATATACTTAATTCATTTTTTGTTCCAAACCAATAAACATAAATAATAATTTATGATATTAATTGTTGTTTTGAAATTTTTATTTTGTACATTTAGGTCGTGTACGTGTCGTCGATATTAGCCGAAAATATTTCCTGATAAATAAATAGCTATTAAAATATCGAGTAGGTGGTACGGTCTAACTTGAAATCTGTGTTTTCTCCTTGATAGATCTCTTCCTTTTGAAGTCATCTTGACATCGACGTAATTATTTTCACAAACATCTAACGTCAAGTGTGCGGTGCGTAGACGTATTATATGTGTAGCCACGCCTACCGCGCTCCAATTTTCAAACAAATGCAGGAAACGATAATGTGCAAAAAAACAAAAAATGTGACTTCGAATGTTGAACGTGAAGTTAATGGTAATGTTGAAGCTAGAGACCCGACTTACAAAATACATAAGTAAGACTTTTGACTAAAATCAACGCATTGTAGCCACTCTTGGCAATAGAGAAAAACACCTAACAACTTAAAACAAGGTAGGACCCCTAGCACCATTCAGTGGAACACCGTAACCCAGGCGCATATCAAAATAATGGCATTTGTTTACTAACGGATCATGTATCCAATGTCTAAATGATAAATTAATCTTACACTAATTGTACAACGAACACTTATGTATGTACATTTTACCTTAATGATTTGGTTAAGTCTGATATATCATAATATTCAAGTATTCCATTGACGCCTGAATAATACTCTATATTATAAATATAACTGGTACAAAAAAATTAGGGGAAGAGTGCCTGCGACGGCACAGCGGCAGATATGGTATAGTGGACACATTTCCAAAAGTAGCCGGATGGCTCCACCGAAACCGTTTTCAGATTCGTCTGGGTTTGGCGTGTGGAAGTTAGCTGCCAGTTACTCAGTTTAAAACGCTTTTGCAAGCGTCACCCGTCATTGTTGTAAAATCACTGTTTTGAAAACATATTGGGTGAAGTTTTGCATCGACCTGGTGCTAAGGCCCTGGGTCGAATAAGGTCAGACTTGATGTACTAAATACTTACGAATAATTTGTGCTTGTCTTAGAATTAGTTCAAACATGTGAATTAAGATACATGTTAGTAAGACGGCACACGCCTTTGAGGCCTGGTAGCTTGTAGGTATGCCATCTTATCTTTCCTTAGATATATTTTAAGGGTTATAGGTTTGAAGAGAAAAACAACCGATTTGGATTGTGAATTTATAGTGTATCAAAAATTAAACTATTACAATAAAACTATGTAAATTTAATGAAACAAATTACTTTCTGTAAACCACTAATCACATGTTATAATATCTACATGTTTCAAAACCAATGGTTTCTTCGTCAGGATAATAACATGAATAAAAATAACAAAAGAAACAAACAAGTATAGACAAAAAGAACAATAGACAAAATATTATTAAAGAGAGAGGTGATTAATTACCTAAAAATTAATAATAACGCGTGATTAGTGGTTTACACAAAGTAATTTGTTTCATTTAATTAAAATGATGCCACAAAGTAATTTTGTAAATATTGTAGAAATATATAAATTTGTTTTAGACCAATTTAAATTTTAATTAAACTCTACCAGTTTCGGAAAAACCCTTCCTTCGCCAGAAGAATATTAAAACTAACCTATGATACAAAATATTGATAGATATACAAAAAGTTAAGGTTTTTAAGTATAGTTTTAGGTGGTTAAGAGTTTAGTAAGAATAACCAAATTATTTTACCGTTTAGTCCTATTATAGATATATTTCCAATAAACCGGTCTGTTATTGCCGGACTTCCCGCAATAACCCCTTCCCCTTTGTTAACCTCCCACTTACACACCTAATTTTTTTTGTATATATCTTCAATATTTTGTATATGGTTAGTTTTAATATTCTTCTGACGAAGGAAGGATTCTTCCGAAACCGGTAGAGTATAATTAAAATTTAAAGTGGTCTAAAACAAATTTATATATTTTTATTGTAAATTATGGCGAGCCACAAAGTTAATGCTTATTACGAAAATTAAACTATTAGCTGAAATTAAATTAATTTAACTCATAATTTATCAGATATGGCTCCATGGGTACGAAAAACTACGAAGCAATCTTGGATTCAGATGGAAAAGGAAAGGTGGTACAACAGAACGTTTCTTAGGAATTTACAAGCCTACTTGTAAGAAGTAGAAGGAAAGCGTCGACTTAAAAGCCTGCCCCAGGGCTCAATATTGGCTCTGCGGCTCTGCGAGGGTTAACAGAGTCGGGACATGTGGCCAAATGATCTAATTAGGTTTTATGTCCGGAGTCACGTGGTGTGGCGCGTGACGTCACATGAGATGGCACTACTGGTCGACTCAAATCACTTGCTGCGGTCACCCTCAATAGTACTCATTTCCCACTAATAATAGATACCTTGTTACATCTCCCCTTTACTTGTAAGCGATGTTTGTGACGAGGTGAAAGGTAATAATGGAGCTCTTAGCGGTAGGAATATTCCTTGTACATTTATCTACTTATAATATTTGTCATAAGATTCTGAAAATATGATTATTTCAAACAAAATTAATTAACATGTGTGCACATTGTTGAATATGAAAATAGTATATTGTAAGCCGAAAAAAGTTGCGATGACCTACGAATTTCTGACAGCAAAAGCTAAGTAAAATTTATGATGTCAGAAGTTACCATTCAAGAATTTTTACAATTTTATTAAAGGGGTTTTTCACCATCCTTTTTTATGATATATCCGTAGGATAACGTATATTTTCGATTTAGGATTTACGGTTTATTTATTTTTTAGGGCGGAGTTTACTATTAGGTACTCGAACATATGAATAGTTGCTATGTATTAATTGGATGAGTTTTCGCCGAGTTTTGCGAGTATTTTTTTAATTAATATTAATTTGTGTTATTTCACAATTAATTTATTAAAAATAATATATAGTTCCAGAGTGGAACATACTCTGCGTATCGACCTCCACCATTCAGAATTGAAACGTCGCTTGAAATGTATTTAACCGTGTTTGGTGACCAGATCTGAATAGCCGGGTACTTCCCCACCTTCCTCCTTCCCCTCCCCGCTACTTTCAGCCACATAAAATACCCCGATTGGGGATGCCATACACTAACTGGTTCCAGACGGGAGCAGTTAGGACTCTTCTACGGCATTCATAAAAAACCTCTAGTTTTTTTAGCCCTAAACTATTTTATTTATACCGAAGCAACTAACTTTGCAAATAATATCTGGATGAAGTCATCCGAAAGACTTACTAATATTTTGCGACCAATTGTTTAAAAAAAAAGTCGACAATTTATGTAAAAAGTTGGAAACTGAGAATATCTTAGGGGATTCCCATCTGTTTCGGCGAGAAAATAAACGAATGCATTCCTCTAAGTTAGGAAAGCATTCAAAGGGGACTTTCACAAACTCGGGGGAAACTTTTTATTTTTCTCGCGAATTTAATCGCATAGCGCTTTGAGCGCGACTTTTATGATTTCATTTTTTGTCGTGACTTCGAGAAATGGACGGGAAATTTTCTTCATAAATTAATAATACATAAATTTTTGTTTACAACACTCTCTTTGAGTTGTCAGTTCCTTTTAGTAAAGTCAGTACTTAACTAGATATATAATTGTTTTTAAAATAATTTAGAAAATGACTGTTCTCGCAGAATTAACACATAGCCAACTCTGGACTCAAATCGCAAGTTCTTCTTTATCTATATCAAATACTAAGCTTAAAGCGCCGTTTTAAGAGCAATTGACCAGCAGCTGTGAATAAAAGTTTAAAAATACTTGCAACTGTACAGGGAGGTTCCAATAAGAAAGATCGATTAAACCCCGTATCAAATTTTATAAATTTAAAATTTAAGTCAAGTAAGCTATTAAAATGTTCAAAACGCGCGATGATAAATTATTAAATATCGTGTACTTCTTGTAAGTATTTTTGATTTTTCAATAAAGTCTAAACAAAATAAGTATATAGTATATAAAAATTTGAAATATTTTAGTATGTAAGACCTTAAATTAATCGAAAAACTGAGGTATGTTTGTCACAAAACACGTTCTCCGATTTATTTTTTAATCAATTTAATTTAACTAAATATAAATTTGTGAAAACTTTGTTTACTGAAATTTATGTCGTTTAATAGAATCTATCCTTTGAAAATTGAACAAATCTGCCAACGACCAACGGTATAATCTTAATAAATTCAAAATAAAACTTAATTTTTCAAAATTTTACAACTGCGTCTACCGTATAAAATAACAATCTTTCAATATAAATTTATGTTTTTTTGTAAAAAAGAGTCAATACGCCTAGAATTTGATTTAAAAAGGACTAATTTTTGTAATTCTCTGGTAATACCCTCTTAAGTAGTTAACTATAGGATAACGTATTAAAAAAAACGAATATGGTATTGGCAAATTTACATGGTATTTAAAATTCGTTTAGTCAGGTAGTAAAACGGTTAGATTTATGGGTAAAAATTTAAAGAAGAACCTAATAAATATTGCAAGTCGGCATTATAGACAACAAACGGACATCAAAGGACAAAAATAATTAAAAATGGTTCTGATTGCCTGTTCGTGATTATGTCAAATGTGACGTCCCGTTAATCAACTGGTCCTACGTCAGAGTGTTCTAAAATATACCATATTCCATGTAAAAGTACCATGTTAATGTGACCTTAGAACGGGGTACCCCAATAAATACACTTTTTTTAACTACTTTAAAAAAATACATAAATAAGTTAATATAACTTAATCAGACTCTATTAAAAAAAATGACACCATATTTGACATATTTTTTATTCTACAAGGTGTCATGGATCATTCGTGTTCAGCATTTAATAAAGATGACTTCTCCTAGATCACTTTGTACCGCCTAGTAATAAATGTGCATCGGGTTCGCAAGTCGCGAAAACGGCATACTGTCTGAGGCCACCTATGGACAAGTTCCAATGATTGACCAGCGGCTGAGAATAAAAGTTTAAAAATGCTTGCAACTGTACAGGGAGGTTCCGATAAGAAAGATCGATTATTCCCCGTATCAAATTTTTTAAATTAAAAAAAACAATATCGATTTATTTCATTCAAAACTTGTTTTAATATATATACCTACTTTCAAGTAAGCAATAAAAATGCTTAAAACGCACAATGATAATTTATTAAATATCGCGTACTTCTTGCAAATATTTTTTGATCATAAGTATTTATGATTTTTCAATAATGTCTAAACAAAATAAGTGGGTAAATAAAATTGGAAATATTTTAATTTGTAAGACCTTAAATAAATAGAAAAACTGAGGTATTTTCGTTACAAAACACGTTCTCGGACTTATTTTTTAATGATTTTAATTTAACTAAAATTCAAATTCTAACACATGTGTTTACTAAATTATGTATTGATTTATTTTGTTGTATAATACAATAAAATTGAACAAATCTGCCAACGACCAACGGTATAACCTTAGTATATTAAAAATAAGCTTGGTTTTTCAAAATTTAAAAAATGTGTTTACTAGATAAAATAACAATCTTTCAAAATTAATTTATATTTTTTTGGAAAAAAGAGTCAATACGCCTAGAATTTGATTTTAAAATGACTAATCTCCGGTATTCTCTGGTAATACCCTCTTAATGAGCCTAATTCTCAGAGCCAGATGAAGTATTTTTTCAAAAGTAATAAATTTGATATTGTTAATGTTGATTTATCGTGATTAAAAATATTTTCAAGAAAGCATTGTATATATATTATTAAGATAGAAATGGATCCAGGTTCCCAACTCACAATACAAATATTACAATATGTACATACTGCTGGTAGTTACGTGAACTTTAGACTTAGCGTCCAAAAAAGGATTTTTCTAATTTTGTCTTATTTTATAAATCAAAACCAAGGCACGTAAGTAGGTACCTAAATACATACCTACCTAATTAATTATAAATCATACATATTATGTAAGTAATATATTTTTAAATTTCAAATAAGGAGTTGTACAATTTTTCCAAGGAACCTATCTATCAATGACTATCTCAATGACGAACCTTTTTTCAAACTTTCTTCAGGCAGGTAAACCAATTGTATTAGAATTGTATTAGGTATTGAATATAAATTAGAATAAGAAAGTAAAAATAAACACGACGACGTCACATTTGAAAATATAATTTTGAGATGGAAACGGAATGTACAAAAAAATTTACAGACAGACGAATGCAGGACAGTTGAGTTAAAGCAGGATTTCGCTAATTCAATAAATCAGTAGTTTCGTCCGGTTAGATTAGATAATCGACGCTTGTTTGGCGTTCGACCCACTCTCCCGACCCCTACTATGAAGTTTAGATTTTGTTTAGAAATGTTCATTTTACATGAAAATGTGAAATGAGTTAATATCGGTACGTAGATTCTTTCGTCTTTTATAATATTAGTTGCCATTTTTATTTTTTTTCACGTCCTAGTCGTACTTTCTTCTTCATAAATCAACCATCTTAATTACGTTATATCTGACCTCCGATCTCCAGGCTCTATCGATCTTCGAGAATAAATTCCGCGAAAACACAATATTTCAAACGAAAACATTCGGAACATTCTGTTCGGTTTTCAAATTTTCAGCCAATGACGGGACAGGATATCGGATAACGGCGCTGACACGTTCGCTTCATTAATCTCCGGGTCCGACGCCGCCGCCAGAACGCGCCGCGGCGCTTTCCAAATTACTTCCAAATTCGAAATTGGCGGCAATTGGCTGGAGTCGGCCGGAAGTCCGAAGTATTTATTTTCTCTGATGGACATTATCTGAACCGGGCCGTTAAAATCCTCAGAGGCGGTTTACTAACTAGTTTTAGAATAATAAATACTACCTTTGAACGGTCTGAAAGTTGCTTTTGGGGAACTAACTAATGCTTTTCGCGACCGCCGCCCATGAGAATGGTGGGAGCTTTGATCGAGTGCCGTTGTAATACTGGCTTAAATTTTCTGTGTAAATATCTATTTTTCTACGAATGAAATATATCCACACAGCATTTTTAAATGTACTGATTTTTTTTATGTAATCGTGAGTTAATACTGCATATGGACTTATTTATATTGTTTTTGTGAAAAAATAAATAAAAGGAACCCTACATGATTTAGTACAACCATTTTCTCGCATTGAACTCGTCTCGTCTTACTGTTAGTCGAGTGTTTTACCTATAGAACTATCACCGGGATAGGGTATACACTAGACAACTTTATCCAGCATTATAATGACATATTTAATTTGAAACATAAATAAATAAAGTGGCACATATCTGTTATAGATATTTGCTTCATCTTTTGATTAAAAAAATAACAGTTCAGTTTGGTCAAGCATTTTGACCCCAAATCCAAATTTAAGTTTGTATTGAAAAGGCCGCGCTGCCGTTCCTCCTAAGCATATTTTTGAATATGAGATTTATACAACAAAAAGTATTACGTCTGTTCCCAGTTCCTTTCTTTTTTACCTTTCTTTTTTCAACCTAAATCAAGAACAAGAATGATTAATTGAAACGATCAAAACCCTGTAGCAGAACTCGGTACTAAGTAAGGTCAAACGTCAATTTATAATTAGAACCAATACAGAAAGGTCAATCAAAAGACTCAGTCAGGTCTCTAATTCCCAATCATTATCCTCAATAACTTATCAGGGTAATACCATTATTACGAGTTTATTTTATTTTATTTTTTATTATTTATTGAGTTAGTTTATACTTCATGAATATAAACTAATATAAACAAGATAATATTTCATTTGTATTTTTACAATAAACATAACATTTCCTTTTAAATGCATTCATTCTTCAGACTTTCAGATTTAAATTCATTCTTCCTTCATTTCATCATACATCTTTAGTCCTCTGGCAGTTCGGTGATTTGGATTTCTTCATATGTGTCAATCTAATTCTATTTACACGTCTGATATAGTAATTATGTAAATCTCTATTAAAAACAATTTCATCCTTAAAATATTTTGGCATTTGGTTATTTCATGACTTTATGGACAAAAATTAACACATTAAATAATTGCCTCTTTTTTATTGGAATCAAATTTAACTGCTCTCTCATTGCAATAATATGTAGTGCTAATTTCGCGACCCGGTGTCGTTCGATTTTTAACACTCTTTTTTCACATTGGACAACTAAAACTGTATACGGAACAAAAACATCTTGCCTTAATTGAGAGTTTGATTGAGATTTCAAATTAATCCCCAATTTTCATTACGGAATTAACGTTATGATTTGATTATAGTTGCTTCGCCATATAAAATCCAGATACAAAAGTTTAATTCTTGTACAAATGAATATCATAAATTACCAAATATTTTCATATTAATACCGAGCGGTTGAACTCAAGACCGAGTCGTAGAAACGACCCGTTCTCATGTGACAAATGTCAACCGTGCACATATGTTAAGCGCGCGTTTGGCTTGTTTCCCGACTATGCACCGGTGCCGAGGGGATCAATGATGCTGGATCCTCGGAGCATCTTCCATTGAAATACCGGTAGAACAAGCATTCCCACCCGATGCCTGTGCTCTAAAGATTGCAATCCGCTTGTTAAGACGGGAGAATCTATCAAACGGACCGCAAGTTTCTGCACAGAGTCGAGGGTGTTTTTCAGGTACTTTAGGGCCCCAGTCCAGAGGTGGCTGCCAAATTCAACCGTGGGACGCACTTGTGATTTGTACAGGGTTAGCTGTTGTGTACTATTAATGTGTCTGCGGGCCCTGTACAGTACAGTAAATGTTTACGTTATTTTGAAATCTTTGTTATTCTTTAATAATTTTGTCTTGATTTAAAATAGTTTTTAATTGTATAAAAATGTAATTATTACATTTTCTAAAATAATTTCTATTGTTTATTTTTATATACCTAATTGTATTTTTATGATATCTATAACTGATGAAACACTACTCTTTGCCTATTAATACTTATATTCTGTTGTTATTTTTGTTAACCTTTCGGTAAAACATTCATTTTATCCTGACGAAGAAACCTTCGTTTCGAAACATATATATATATATATATATATATATATATATATATATTTTTACATTAGATCCACACAGGAGCCCCTGAGGAAAATAATTTCCCTCGGGGCCTATGTCATCTTTGGGGACGCTGTGTGGAGGGTATTTTTAAGGAAAGGAAGGAGAGGAAGTTCTGGGAAGGAAAAAGGTATATGGGTTGTGTAGGAATCTGGGATTCAGTGTGTCTAGATCATCCACCACCAAGAACTAGACAATGTACCCCATGAACCCGGGCACTTCTGCTAAAAAACCAAACTTAGCGAACCGGTCGGGGTGACCTATGGCAGGGGTGTTGGTTATCCAATAAATGGTTCCCGGGGCGGCGGTACCCATTCCCACCTCTCAAATTGTTGATAATTTTGATTAAATAAGTGGTGTATTTATAGATTTATTTTACAAACGATTTTGTTTAACTCACGACAACCATAAAGTTTTCAATTTTGAATATAAAATTATACAAACTAGGTGCCTATTGATTGTTTTCAAAATCCTTACAGTAAACGAGAATGATTTTTATATTAGAACTGTAACTTTTCAAATACGCCTTTTACAATAACAAAAAATTGTTTTGTAAAGAATGTGAAATGAAAAGCTTCTTTATTTAATTTATCCTTGGTTTAGAAGGTTGCCCTTGATCCCTGTTCCAAAAAATACATTTTCCTGTGAACAGGAGTAAAGGGGCGCTGTCAACGGTAACTTAACAAGGACAGACTGCACCCTCCCAGATATTTATCGACACAAGTTACCACTAACGATGAAAGAACATTTCTTTCACTAAATTAACTCTGTATCGTATTAAGTATTTATTTATATATGTTACACGCAAGGGCTATTTTCATAAAATGATGTTATCAGACGAGGGCACACGCGGGGGCGTTGAGTACACCATATTATATTAGTCTAGATCTTGTTATTAAATTTATTGGCCATAGAAATCATCGACTCCGTGTAACATCGATCACCCTAAGTGGTTCGCTACGTTTGGTGACTTAGCAGGAGTGCCCGGGTTCATGGGATAAGGTTTGACCGGGTCTTGATGGATGCATCTATTCAACAGCTGCGTGGCAGGCCAGATCGGGAGAGATTTGTTGAGGGAGACTCTTTTGACCTCTCCAGCGGGACTCTTTCGGAACATCGCCTTGCACCACAGTTGGAGGGATGCATTCATACGTCCGTCACTCATGCAGACACTCAGTCCTAGATTACTACCTTGTTTTCCTTCCCAAAACTTCTTCTCCTTCATTTTTCACAGGGCCCTCCACATCGCATCCCCAAGATGACATAGGCGCTGAGAAGAATTATTTTGGAGCCAATGAAAAAAAAAAATTTTCTGCTAACTAGCCTTCACAACGATAGCCGTGCGAGAGGCAAACGCATACGTACTCATCATCAGAGATGTGCAAAATGGGTACCCAAAACCATTTGAAAGACAAAATGGAAATTAATCAAAACTTTTCCATTTGAAAATGCAAAATGGTTTTTAGAAAATCATTTCAAATGCAAAATACCTATTTTCAAAATGGTTTTTCAAAATGCTAAATAATTTTGAGAAAAGCGTTTCAAATGCAAAATGCAAAATACCTATTTTCAAAATGCTTTTTTCAAATGCAAAATGGTTTCTCAGATCAAACAATAAAAGTGTAAAAAAAAGAAAAATACCGGATAAACTTACATATTCTATTCTGTATAAGCTCAAAGAAATAGAAACTACTATCGAAAATTTAAAAATTATAGCGTATATGGCCCATTTCTTGTAATGGTATCACTTATTTTGCCAGGGCTTACCAGGATGCAACTTGACAGACGTAAATATGAAAAAAAGATTTGTTGAGAAAATAGCATTTAAAATGGATAAAAAAAACCATTTAAAATGCAAAATGCAAAATACCCATTTTGAATTTCCATTTGAAATGGATTTTTTTGAAATAAAGTACATCGTTGCTCAAAATCCATATTATGCGTTTGAAATTTACGATTTTTCTCAATAACTTATCTATGGAATTTGTCAGTATTGTACTTGGTCCCTCTTACAATAGCTAACTCATTTAACTTTAAATTATCTATATCCATCCATCCATCACAAAGCATCTCTAAATTTGGAGGGGACTCATCATAAGAATTTGTTCACAATATGTAAATACTTTGAGCTAGTAAAACAGCACACTTTCATAAGAATAACTTTTTTATACCCGTATGTTATAATGCTGTAGAAATGAGATCCCTGAGGCGTATGTGTGGTAAAACCATGTAAGATCGTTTGAGGAATGTGGAGATCCGAAAAGAATGCAAGGCCGATGTGAGCGTAATAAGTAAGATTAAGAATGTGAAGCTTAGATGGTTTGGACATGTAGAGCAAATTAATGAAGAAAGGAGTGTCAAGAGGATATATAACGCAAATGTGAATGGTAGAAGAAGTCGAGGACGCCCGAAGAAGACATGGATACTTGAGTCGGGCCATGTCAAGAGTCAGAATAATAGAAGAGCATGTATGATAAGATGTATGAATGACCGAGTTGTTTAACGGTTCATCCTCTCTGCCTACCCCTGCGGGGAAACGGCGTGATGGTTTGTTAGTTATAAGTTATAATATATATTATGCTATGTGCAGTTCAAAAACTGGTACTTAAAAAGAAAAAAAACTTTTATATATGTACCTACCACTTGTTATACACATTTTGTATTATTTTCTGTTACTTAAATCTTTTCTTGATCTGTTTTACACTTAGTCATAAAAACTGTATAAATATGTAAAAGCCCATTAGGGCGTTGATAACACAGGGTGTTAATTTTAAAATAAAATAAATAATTCTTTGTTCATGTCTGAGCTTCATCCCTTGTACAGTTCTTGGTCCGGAGGTCACCTCACGAAAAGCCTTTTGACCTTAGTGCCCCATCGACATTAGCCATTGGTTTTTATCTACCCCAGTACAACACGCAGCCTAGAAATAAATAGCATTTTTCATGAAGGCTGATTATGTAATGAGCTGAAAAAATAGGGTATAAAGGCTGTAAGACATATTGAGTTAGGGCAATGGTTCGAAATGTCAGGCAAGGCGACCACGTAGAGTTCAAATTACAACGTGTAAATAAATTTTGCAGGCTTTTACGGCAAAGCTAAGAAACTTATTCATTGTGTATGTGTTTTTTACTTAATGGACTGAATAGTATGTTCAATTTTTTACAAGAAAAACTCTCTTTTTAACTTTTGAAGGTTATTCTCATCAATGTAATATATTTACAATAAAATATATAAATTCGTTTTATACCACTTTAAATTTTAATTACACTCTACCGGTTTCGGAAGAACCCTTCCTTCGTCAACACAATATTCTCCTGACGAAGAAAGGGTTCTTCCGAAACTCCTTAGTATTTAATTCGTAATAAGCATTAACTTTGTGGCTCGCCATAATAAACAATAAAATATATAAATTTGCTTTAGACCAATATACATTTTAATTACACTCTACCGGTTTCGGAAGAACCCTTTCTTCGTCAGGAGAATATTGTGTTGATGAAGGAGGGGTTCTTCCGAAACCGGTAGAGTGTAATTAAAATTTAAAGTGGTCTAAAACAAATTTATATATTTTATTGTAAATTATGGCGAGCTATAAAATTAATGCTTATTACGAACATGTAATGTAATATATCATTGAAAAAGAAGATGATAATAATAATCTAATTTTGAAAAAGTACAAGACCCAGAAAAATAATAAAAGATAATGGTCGCAACTGGGACTTGAACCCAGAACCTCATGTCTAACCGGGACATGCGCTTTATCCAATTCAGCCATTGCGATCTATTATGAGACTGTCGTTTTTGTCAACTTCATATTTCAAATTTCAGAATTAACAATATTATCTTCGACTAATGTTTTTTTTTCTTCATATTATTGGCAGCTACCTTTTTTCCGATCATTATCATTTATTATTTTTCTGTGTCTTGTTCATTTTTATATTTTAAAAATTAGATTATTATTGTTATCTTCTTCCTCAATGATATATTACAGTGATGAGAATAACTTTCAAAAGTTAAAAAGAGAGATTTTCTTATAAAAAAATTGAATGTTCATTTAGAATTTTATAAAAAGTCAATAGGTGTTCCATAAAAATAAAATCGGATATATTTATCCGAGATTCTATCTAGGTAACAAATACATTCTTTGAATACTTGTTTCCAATGAATAAAAAGGTACTGCCAATAATGTGGAAAAAAATTATATAAATATTTTATTATTAATATAAGATTGGTAGTATTTTTTATAAATACAATAATTATAAAGCCATATATTGGGAATTTTATAATAACCCACAATAAATATATTTTTTCCCATATATTTCATATTATTTGACCAAAATATTATGTAAGGAGTACTGTAAGAGTAATCAATAAATAAGTTAATTGAAAACAAAATTATTATTTCAAAGTTTATTTTAGTTAAGCGCACTTGAAGTGAAATAACACAAAAATGCGCTATTTTAAATTTAAAAAAAAATCTTATTTAACGCATTGTTGGTTATGTAAGTTTAGTAAGTTAGTAAGTTTATTCGATAACTATGCAAATGTTATGTTATTATTATTATCCGTTGTCAGGTGAGAAGTATAAAGCATTTTTCAAAACGATATCACAACATTTTCCCCAGAAACTTATAACTGGTTTTGCAGATAACGAGAGGGATCTAATTTTTTTTCTCTCGGAAAGTTCTCGCCGTTTAACTGAACCGAAGATTCGAATAATATATCAAATCGAAGTTTTACTTTTAGTTCTAGAGAGGACTCTACCATGGTTTATTAATGTCATAAAAACCCACTATTTAAATTGTCGTAAGAATAATATCTACTGTCTATCAGAAAATACTATCCTTGCATTAAAATAAAAGCCGAAGCACTTAAAAAGGGTTCTATATAAATCAAAGTACATTATGCACATATTATCAAATCACATCTAACGAATGACAAAATAGCACAGGGATAATACTTTTTTTACATAAAATGTTAATTTATTCTGTATCGGTTACGGGATAGGGCCGTGGGGAAGTGAAAATAGAGAGAGAAAATCGGAATAGAAAAAGCAAAATCATAAAACATGAAATGGCCTTTGTGTGCCTTTTCGCGAAGATGAATTATTAATTCGTTTTGTAATAGTAGAAAATGTTTGTTTTTCTCATTAGTTTATAGTTGATAAGTTAAAGTTTATTATTACATGTTTTAAGTGACTAAAAAACTGTTACACATTTAGGTACATTCGGTTCCACGACAACTCAATAAAGTGGGGTTTCAATATTTTCCAGTACAATCAGTAATTTTCCTCTTATTTTGAACTTTAAGTGTGCAAAATGTCATGAAGATGCTTCATAATTTTGCTTTAAGGGATAGGAAAAAAGGGTGGAGGTAATTTTTCCATAAATACTCCTGTTTTAAAGATAAAAACCAAATTTCATCGATCGCGGAATAAAACTGTAAATGTTAATTTACATTTACGTCTGAACGTCCGCCACAGATACTCTTATTTAAATTAACTACAATGTACATTATATACAGATAGATATTTCTTGCTAGAAAATTTTCCAGAAAGCTATACCTAAATATCTTTAAAAGTGTAAGGTATTTAATTATTTCTTATTTGTAAAAAGCATTAGTTTTGTGGCTCGCCATAATTTACCATAAAAATATATAAAAAGAGCACCTGACCGGCAATCAGAAGGACACGGGTTCGAGTCCCTTCGGTGGCATGTATCTTTTCTCGGGAGGTTTTTCAATATGGATTATAATAATAATTATTTATTTATTAATAAGAAAAAGATTTTACATTACAGGTGATTACATTATGCAAAGTTATACAATTATACATAATTATTCTACTACTCCATAAGTTGAGTAAAAATTGTTATATATAAATATGTTAAAACTTTCATTATAATATTTTCCTGACGAAAGAAGGGTTCTTCCGAAACCGACAAAGTTTGATTACAATTAAAGTGGTCTAAAACAAATTTATATAATTTTTATTGTATTTAATAATTTAGATGGATTTGAATGTTTAAATTGAATAATTATTCTATTTGAAGTTTGTCGGTGCTACATTGAAGTAAATGAATGCAGGTGATGTCTCGTTTTCTAGTAGAAATATGGTAAGTTACCTTTCAGAGTGGCAGAGGAGGAATGCATTATGTATGTAGGTATGCAGGTCAGGTGCGGAGTTTGAAAACATGATACCACCAGGCAGGTGAGGGTAGGAAAGTACCAGGTACTTATATATAGGTAGGGAAACGGGAAATAAAATTTAGGCTGACCTAAATTTCTGGACACGTCATCTCTCCGCATTCGTAAAATTGTTAAAAGTATTTTATCACGTGGCATGGAATGGTTGTAATCACAAATAGAATACCCAGGAATTGCGTATTTCCAGTCCTTTTGTATTGTTTATAGGTATTAGAGCGACATCTAACCGTCTTGTGTAGATTTGGATTATTAATTTATTTTTTTATCGTTCTTGATAGTTTTTCTCGCAAACAATATAAAGCCCTTTATTATCACTTTCAGAATAATCAATCTGTAGAGAAATTAAAACACTCGTAAAATAAGGCAAGATTTTAAAACCCTCAGATCATGTGAAAACTCATTTTCCAAGTTTGTTCTAAAATCGGTATTTTTCGGTTTGAAAATTTTGATCCACTTTGTCCCCATATTTAAAAACATAAAATTGACAGTTTTTCACATATTTTCGAAGTCCGAATTAAAAAATAAGTAGATCGATTCCGATTATTATTAAAGGCAATATATAATATAAAAATAAATGTTTGTTTGTTTGTTCGTACCTTATGCGCGGCAATACCGTTCATCCGATTGCGATGAAACTTTGGGAATATTATGTGCGCATACCCGGGTTGGTTATAGGATAGTGAGCTCTGGCTTTATGAAATTATTTCCTATACAATTAATAGGATTGCGATTAAAATTTCATCCGATTGCTTTTAAATTTTTTTGAATTTTTGTGAACAGGCCCGTCAATACTACTATATCTATACTGGTGAGCTTTACTATGAAATTTGCATAAAAAAATTAAATATATCACGCGAGTTGTTGGAATGCGTGTGGGGGATGGGGGGGGGGGGGGGGGGGGTCGCGAGAAAGGGTTGAGCGGGAGAGGGGAGGGGGAACGCGGGAAGGGGAAATGGAACGCGGAGGGGAAGAGGAGTCGGAACGGGAACGGGGACGAATGGGAAATGACACGAAGGTAGAATCAATTTATTTATTTAATTAGCATTTCAACGCATGCCGGGTATCAGCTAGTATTAAATAAAATTGAAAAAGTAACATTTTATGGGAAATTTAACGTCAGTATAATTTATTTTTATTTTTAATCATCTAGACAATGTTAGCGAGTCTCAAACGAAAATTTAGAACAGAACAACCAGAAAACGATACGACCGCATCTAGGAGATGAACTCAGGGTCGCCTTGCCGGGAATTTTCTCTATCCATGAAGCTAATTCGACCCTATCTCTTTCGGTCGTATTTAAATATAACACTCTTCACCTAAGAACTACCAACAATATTAAGATACTTTTTAAATTTAATCTAGATAGTGTCTTCGATAAATACCCCCATTTTTAGTTTATTGTGCGTAATTTTTTACTTTTTTACAAGTCCAGGATAAACGTTTTATTTTTTGAATAATTAATGAGTAAAACCTTAAATTGTAATATTTTTATCATTAACGGCAATTTCAATTTGGGAGGCGGGAATGGGTACCGCCGCCCCGAGAACCATTTATTGGATAACCAACACCTCTGCCATAGGTCACCTCAAGTGATTCGCTACGGTTGATGACTTAGCAGGGGTGCCCGGGTTCATGGAGTGAGGTTTGGACACACTGAACCCCTGATTTCTACCTAACCCTCAAACCTTTTTCCTTCCCAGAACTTCCTCTCCTTCTCTCCTTTCTTTCCTTAGACACACTCTCCACACAGCATCCCAAAAGATGACATAGGCCCTGAGGGATTTTTTTTTCCTCAGGGCCTCCTGTGTGTAGATAATGTAAAAAAAATAATTCAGGACTCTCAAATGAAAATTTGAAACAGTTAAAATAAAATAAAAGTTTTATTAAATATTAAAATCTGAAGTTTTACTGATATATATTAATAAATTCTTCTTTAAAATAATCTAATTTAGCGAAATAAAAATTTAAATAGATTATATTCAACTTATCTAAGGGGTTGAGTGATTTAGCCGGATTACCAATATTACACGTTGAGGTGGATCGCCTTAAAACTAAATATATTAATTTTTAGCCTTTTCACTTATTATTATGTTGAAAAAATGTATTTAGAAGTTATATGTTCCGTACAACATACTCGAAAAATGTTAAATGAAAGTTTTTCTCCTAACTTCTTTCTTTATAAGTGGCTTGGCAGATAACGAGAATTATGTAATTTTTTTGCTGTCAGAAAGTTCTCTGCCGCCAACATTCCCGCCCTTCAAGCGAGCCAACTTTCCTCTTTTCAACCCTTAAATACCTTTATTTCTGGTCAGGGTACCTGTTAGAATATATCAACTTGAAGTTTTATCTCAAAAGTTCATCGTTTTTCTAGAAAACGGCGTGTAAGAAGTTACAAGTGTCGCTAAGACGAAAAGGAACCGATATCTTGAAATAAGTGGGAGTTTGATGTTACACATAATTACATACACACAGGCCTTTTTGTACGTTAAAAAATCAACCACTAAAAATAAATATTATATTATGTATTTGTAACGATTGTAACTTTTTTATATTGGAAAGACATCTAGAAATTTTAATATTAGAGTTAAGGAATATCTAAGGTGTTTGAATAATAATAATTATTCCGAATTTGCCAACCACATTTTAGAAACAAATCATTCTTTTGATATAAATAAAGGGTTAAAATTTTTACACACAAACACAACAGATTTACAATTAGCAAACTTAGAAATTTTGGAAATTAGAAAAACTGTTAATAGTAAATTAAATATTATTAATAACCAAATATTTTTTTTAAATAGCCACCTCTTAAATTTATTTTTATATTAATAATTATTTTTAATATAATTTATTTTTGAATTAAATTAAAACAAATAACTTTGTTTAAACCACTAATATAATCACAGATTAAAAAGAACTATGGTTTAAACAAAGTTATTTGTTTTAATTTAATTCAAAATGACGCCACAAAGTGATTTTGCGAAGTTTGAAGAAATAATTTATTTTTTGTTATTTAATCATCTTTATTATGTTTTGATAATTTATATAGTGTAATTTTTCATATTTTAAAATAATTTTTGTATTTAATTATAAATAATTGTTTTTTATGATATTTTTTAATTATTTAATCACCTCTCTCTATAATATTTTTGTCCATAGTTTTTTTTAATCTGTTCTTTTTAGTCTATACTTGTGTGTTTATTTTGTTATTTAATGTCATTACTACCCTGACGAAGAAACCATCGGTTTTGAAACATGAAGGTAATTGTGATTATATTAGTGGTTTAATACAAAGTTATTGGTTTTAATTTAACTAAAAATAAAGTTTTTTTTAACTATGTATAACAGGTAAATATATTTACAAATGTCTTTTAAACTTTTTTTGGTTCAACTGTGGTTTGAACCTTCCTACCCAGTGATCGGAATCAACCACGCTATAAACGCTCCTCAGTTGGTAAGGCCGATATTTATTTCGAATGTCAAGTGCTTTAATTTCTTTGAATTTCAGAAAGACGCGTATGTATCCGCATGTGTGTGTGCATGATTGCTACCAAAAGTTTATAGAATACGGTTTGTTGACAAAAAGTATATTTGCAAGGTTGCAGCTTGATCGGATGTCGGGAAGTGGATTAATTTATACTTCCAGGATTCCGTAATCATTCATACATTCATTCAATCCAGAAAACCAAATTGAAATTTAAATACATGTAGGTAGGTACTCGTATTTTATAAAAAAAATAATCGTGTGAACTAGCGAAATGTGAATACATTTATATGAAAAAAAATATATATTTACAAAATTACATGCAACATCACGAATATATGAAATATGAACTCAATACGAAATATAAACATAAACCAGATATAACGCAATATTAACAGAGCAAATGAAAAAAAATCAGAACTCTTTAAAAAGTAAAGATTGCTTTGATAAGATACCAACTAGGCTTTAAGTAGGAAGAATCGCAACACGGCATAATACCCCTAAAATAATTCTCAATAAGATAGGCACTAGCTTTTGATGGCCTCGCCTCAATGGAAAATACATGTGGCATGGATGCTTAAGTGTACACAACCAATATCAGAATTATTAACTAAATGCACTCTTAGAGGTTAAACTAGATTTTTCAATAACAAATCTAACAATGACTTAACAAAACAAAAAATAAATTATAAACAAAAAAAGCTAATTCGAATAATAAGAATAGGGTTAATTAATACGAATCTTATCTACTTAATTAATCTCTATAATTTTTAATACTTAGGTATCTAACTAATAACTTGATTCTACAAAATTTCTGTTATTTTCATAATTTTTTAAACTTCCAATAATGGACTGAAATTTACTGGTAGCGCTGTGAAAGTTTTCCGATAAACTTAAAATAACCATTTAATAACTTTAATCACAAATGCGTCCGCGCATTTAACGTGACTTTTAAATGAGAAAATTACAAAATAAAATAGTTCACTTGTTTTCATACATCTTTGGAAGAACAAGGGAAATTTTAGCAAGTTGATTGAAAATAAGTTAAATAGAAAAATTTCATTGAAGAAGAATATAACACTTATAATCTATACGAAATAACCTTCAATAGTTATGAAAGAGAGTTGTTCTACTTGTAATAATAATTAAAGAGAAAAAAACTTATTTAAACATTATACGTAACTGAAGAAATATTTCATTTGAACCACTATACATTTTTTTTATATATGCCTACCGATTTCTGAACAACCGTTTCTTCCTCAGGGCAAAGTATACTAACTTGATATTACAAAACAGTGGGTGAACTTGTTGAGTCAATTAATAATAAACAAAAAAAAATCTTACAGACCCCTCTTAGAAATTTTCCCTTTCACCGTCAGTTCTATCTCCTTCCTCATTCTTGACTAACCCTTTGTTAGGTCTCAACCCCCACCTCTATATTTAGTAATTATTATGTTCAGCCATTGTTTTGTGATGTCAAATTAGTGTATTTTGTAAAATAAAATACTTTTTTGTTTAAAACCACGAGATTTATTAATTTATGACCCCACCGGTTTCGCTTTACTCAAGCATCTTCAGGGAACAAATTAATACTAAAAAACTTTAGTATTAGTTTTTTAGTATTAATTTGTTCCCTGAAGATGCTTGAGTAAAGCGAAACCGGTCGGTTCATAAATTAATAAATCTCGTGGTTTTAAACAAAAAAGTATTTCGTTTTATTAAATATGTCAAACCACAAAGTGATTGCTTTCTACAATAATAGTATATTTTGCCCCGAGGAAGGAACGGTTGTTTAGAAACTGATCGTCTTGCTTAGGTATATAAAAAAATATAATGGTCCCAAAAAAGCAGAAAAAAATTATTTATTAGTAACCACAAGGTTTTAGCTACTTTCAAAAGTATAAAATATGTTATTTTTTTTAATTATAAATACTTCCATTTTTAGGAGCTCTATTAATTTTGCAAAAGCAGGAAACAATAAGAATCATGAGAGATAGTATAGTTTTTGTATTATTATAATTTTTTGATCAGTGCTAGAAAAATATTAAATTCACTCGATTTAACTACCGTATTTAACTACGTTCATCGGAAATTAAATTAAAATTTCATCCAATTTGATAATATCGATTCGGTGAGATCGGAATTCCGAACATGGTGCTAGAATGAACCGTTTAGTTATCCGGGCACATAATAATGAGAAAGGCGGAATTTTTGTGGCTTTAATATTAAGCACTAGACTGGAACAATAGTGCAGTTGAAATTCACATTGCACCAACACTGAATTTGTGAATATGCGGCATATTTGGGCAAACTCTCATCTATTTGGGTGAACTCTATACGTGGATGAGTTTTCCTATGTGGGTAAGTTCGCCTCTATGTAGATGAGTTTGCATCTATTCGGGACGTTTTCTGGATTATTGACGGCCGCAGTGTTTTCCTGAAGAACTTCTCTGATCATTTTGCAATTAGATTATCTTGAAAAAAAGTATCTATTTCTAAAAACATGAGGAAAATTTGAATTTTAAATGAAAAGATTTAAAAAAACGCAAATATACTTTTATAAAAATGTTTATAAGTTTTTTGTATAAAACGCAAATGTAAATAAATAAATAATTCATTCAATAAGAATCTCACGTCTAACCGGGACATTTCATATATCAAATTTCAGAATTAACAATATTATCTTCGACTATTTTTTTTCTCCATATTATTGACAGCTACCTTTTTTCATTGGAAACAAGTATTTGAAGAATGTATTTTTTTTACCTAAATAGTGTCTTGGAAAAATATATTTCATTTTCATATTAAATTTTTTTTGATTATTATTGTTATCTTCTTCTTCATTGATGGAAATAACCTTCAAAAGTTAAAAAGATAGTTTTCCTTATAAAATTTTTAATAAATAATTATTGTGATGCAAAAGAAAAAGGAACATAGCTTTTAAAAGGAATGTATTAAACGTTCGTCAAAATATATTTTTAAAAATGAATACCGCACAAGAGTCCTAACTGCTCTCATCTAGAGCCAATGAGTATGACATCATTGAAGATGTGAGGCTGGAGGTAGTTGAGTGGGGATGGAGATATTGAAGAGGAAGGCGGGAAGTACCTTCCTATTCAGATCTGGTCGCCAAAAATGAGTCAAGCCATTTCAAGCAATGTTTCAATTCTTAATTGTTAAGACCTCCATTAAGAATTAAAACGTTGCTTGAAATGGCCAGGACGATACTGAGAGTATCTTCCACTCTGCAACGTGACGCAAATATACTATATATTATTTTTGTTGAATTAATTGAAATAATAAGAATGAATCTACTGTCAGTTTTTTTTATAATGACGGCGTATATACCAATCGTAACTATTTATAAAATATTCCCAAATGGACTAATTCCTAATATTGCAGAAAAATGTATCAATGTTAGGGTAGCAGAGATGAATCAAATTGTCGATTGATTATCGCCACTTTTGAGAGTCGTTAAGTGCCTTTGCTTATAATTTTTGGTAGATATTTGAAAGTTGTTTGACATGTGTGTAATTTTTTTCCACAACTGATATTAAGGATTTTTTCAGCCACATTTACAACCAATTTCCGCATGTTGTTACATAACCTTACTCTTTACTGCATTTGCTTTTAAAATTTAAGGGGTTAATTTCACTTATTTTACTTTTCTGGAAAACATTTTGTTACTGGCTTTACTATAATTAAAGGAACATGTGTACCGCCGTACTTGAATGCGTGCTGTCAGCAACTTCCTTCTAGAATCAAAACATTATTACTACGTGAATATATAAGGAAAGTTGTCGCAACGTTTTTATTGCCTGAATGGAGCATTTTGAATTCACCGGAAACCTCCATACTTTCGCCCAGAACCTTATTGTCACGACGCATAAGTAACAAGGCCTTTTCGGGAATGGGGTTTGGAAAGAGATTGGAATATAATTTAGATCAAGTCCAATTTAAAAGGGTTCACATTTTACGTTAAGTCTTGTAAGGAAAATGCACGAAAACGCCTGTAGGCACTACCAGGCAGTAGTTTAAATATATTTTTTAAATAACGCTTTTTTTCTTATACGCAAATAAATATATGTATTACAGGGTCTCGCTTTTTTTTATACTTGATTAGTTATTTCAATGCTTCTTTTTCATTCAGCTCTTGACTGACGTTGCGAGTATAGTGTTGTTTGCCTAGAAATTTAAGAAAAAAAAACTCGCTGTTGCAGAGCTTTTTCGGCATGAGCGCACAATTTTTCATTTTATTTAGACACACTTTATTTTTTATTTATGATTTATTGTATAAATAAGTTATATTTGCTAACAAAATATTGAAAATGAATTATTATTAAAAAAATTCAGAAAATAGATCTTTTTAATAACTTCAACCTTTGTTTATCATAACGTAAAATGTCGTTTTACGTTAAGTTATTCTTATGTTATATAAATTTGGCACGAAGTTATAATATGATAATATTAAAGCCCCCTTGAATCCAGAGCATGCAGTACTGATTCAATTACTCCCCGCCAGATGGCAGCAGGAGCCTTTACTTACCCAAGTAACGAACCAATAAATATTTGTCCTCGCTAACTTCCCATCCCTTTGGGAGGACTTAAATAACAGATTTACTTATTTCTTCACGATTGCCGTCGACTCCAGCTGTGGGTGTAACAAATAATGTTTGTATTTAAGATCAAAGGACGATCTTCGCGAATTCTAATAGTTATTAATAATTAATAAGAAGCAACGCCATTATAATTTATTTATCAGTGATACTCCCCTCCTACCCAAGAAACTAAGTACCTAGGTAATTAAGAATGCCTGGTGGAGGGAGATGGGGAGAGGACGGTAGGAAAGTACCTGTATATTCAGATCTAGTCACCAAATACGGCTAAAGCCATTTCAAGCAACGTTTCAATTCTGAATGGTGGTCGTCTTACCAGGGCGATACTGAAAGAATCTTTCACAGTGGAAATTACCGCAAATATACTTTGTATTATTTTTAATTAATTAATGTGTAAAAATACAAATTAATCACATTAAATTTATTTGCGCACGCCGGGTTCGAACCCGAGACCTGAAACGTTTGGTGACTTAGCAGGGGTAACTTCATGGGGGGTGAGGTTTTCCTAATAAAACCTAATAACACAGTAAAAACTTAATAAATAGTTTTTATAAAAACAATATTTTTTTCAGCACAATTCACTTGGCATTTTAACGAGCATTTGGTTGGACAGAACAGGCAATCTGCTTTACTAGGAACTAATATTGACCTGACAAGACACAATAACACTTTTACACGTTCATGGGGTGGGAGGGGGAGGGGGGGGGGGGGGGGTGAGGTTTACATAATAAAACCTAATAACACAGTAAAAACTTAATAAATATTTTTTATAAAAACAATATTTTTTTCAGCACGATTCATTTGGCATTTTAACGCGCATTTGGTTGGATAGAACAGACAATCTGCTTAACTAGAAACTAATATTGACCTGACAAGATACAATAACACTTGTACACATTTAATAAAAACAAAATTTAATGAAAACACCTCTAAATCAGAAGTTGAAAATATAATGAAATAAATGAAAACAAATCACTTTGTGTACACCACTCATTAATTAATTAACTAAGGGGTGTGTCGAATACCGAAGAAATCATAAAAAAATCAATAATATCTATCTAAACATAAAAAGTATTTTTAAAAATACCTATCATACATATCATTAATTTAAGCTTTTCAGTTGGAAGAGTTCCAAGTAATATCAAAAAAGTAATTAGTTCATTTTTAAAAATCTGGTAACTACCCAGTAAAAATAACTAACTACAGACCAAACATCTAACATTTTAAAAATATTTGAGTCATATTTCCAGGAAAAAATAAATTTCTGTATTCTAACAAATAGGTTTTAGACCTATTTTAGTAACTTATGATGCCATAATTAGTTATGGGTGAATTGGACAGACATCGGAAGTGCCTAGGAATATTTACAGATCTAATAAAAGCTGTTTATAGTGTGTCGCATTCTAGGTTTGTTGTCAAACTGGAAAAAATTGGACTGTAATCAAAGTTTTAAGTTGGTTGCAGTGTTACTGTTAAAAAATAGGGCACAATATGTTAAAACTATACAGGTTATTAAGGGACGTATAATTGACCAACCTTAACAAAAGATTCCTGACATTATTTGGTCTCTTGGACATTTTGGTCTCCGGTGACATTTTTGATGTGTTTTTTTTTCATCTTACAACATAAACAAATCAGTAGTTATTGAGCACTTTTATTATTACCGTGACTAGCAGCCGAAACGGCACGGCGACGGTAATGGCTCGCGCCATCTCATCATATTATATACAATGCAAAAAAGTATCATATTCTTGCCTCTTCTTCACTCTTAAAAGAAATGAGATGCCGCGAGCCGTTACCGTCGCTGTGACATTTCCGCGGGTCGTCACGGTAATGATAAAAACGCTCATTGGATAGTTATGGTCGGGTAGGGGTTTGGGGAAGAATTTTATTTTGTTGTGAAGAAGAAAAAATTAAAAAAAAAAACATAAAAAAGTAACCGGAAAACAAAATGAATGTAAACATAATTTTTGGCTTTTTACCTCAATAACTCTGCCAATAGCTCCAACATCGGAGTGATGGTTCATAGTCGTTCTTGTGAGGGGTATGTATGTAACGAGGTGTGTAAATTCCTGAAAAAATTCATATGTCAAATATCTGGCGATCACCACAGAAAGTAATATGTAATTTAAGAAACACGTAAATAAAAGAGTTAAGAGAACAATAATACTTTGTTTTAATTCCACTTTATTATTTCTTTACCCAACCGGTTTCCAACATTTTAGAAATGGGATAGGTATACGACTTAACAATCTTGAAGCCCTTGAAATAAAAAAAGTCATTAAAAATAAATAAAACAAATTTATTAGATTTGTCGAATAGCCCCATTTTAAAAATATTTCTATTACCCCCGCCCACTTTCACCTCTTCCTCTTAGCCCCCTTCCCCATCGCCCCCACCTAAGTTGATGTTCTCTCTTCCTCTTTTAATTTTCTTTTAAATACCATGTATATCTGTATTATGTTCAATACATTTTTATTCATCCCCGAGGAAGGTTCAGGTTAATCCGAAACCGGTTGGATAAAGAAATAATAATGTGGAATTAAAACAAAGTATTATTGTGTTTATTATAATTATGTATTCCCACAAAGTGTTTGCTGCATGTGAGAAAAAAGGCAAAAGAATTATAAAACTCACGAGTCGCTAATATTGTCTTCAGTGATTACATAATGTTACCAATGTATGTTTTTGTGCAATTAGTCAGGTGTAGATAATTTGTAACTAGGTACCTAACATTCGTTCTTCGAATTGGAACTTCGTTCATTTATACTGTTTTTCAGTCCGTATAACATGCTTTGTACTATTATTATTCAATAATAAATAGTCTGTAAACAAAGGCAGTAAAAAATAAATAGGTTTTTAATATATATAAATAAAAATGATTTTCCTCTCGCGATAAAAATAAAATGATATCACAGAAAACACTACATAAAAAAAAATGGTTAAATCAGATCAGGTAATTTTAGAGCCATCATTTTTAACACATATCATGTATTTTTTCCCATCTAATACAAAACGCAGATCGATTAAATTTAATCATACAATGAATATTTCTATTCACAATTTTTTACGTATTTCAAACACATCTCCAGCATTTAAAATCCAGTAGAAAAGCTTCGTTGGAAAAGCGTTTTTGTCTGCGCCGCTTTTAAGCTTGCTAATAAAGCTGAAAGCACAACTATGGGCCAGTATCCCTCGGTACCTACATCAAAAATACGTTCGTATGGCGCGCTCTGTTTTTATTCCATCATTTTAATCACATAAAACCATTTTGTCTGTCATGGCGGGCATTGTACACTGCAGGTATTTTTGGATAAGCAATACACTTCCCTTATAGCTAAAATACTTCTCCATTGTATTGTACAAATGCCAGGGGTTCCAAAACAATTTTTTATATATTTTTTTATTGATACGCACACTTTTTTATAGGGTATTCAATTTTCAACTAACTGATACATTGAGACCTGTTAATTGGTGAAAAATATCAACCGACAAAAATTATGACTTTTTTCAATACAATACATATGTTGTTAACAGTTTCGAATGGCACGAATAATTTCATAATTTCATCCAATTTCAGAGAAATGAGAATGCATGAGTGCCACCAAAAGTTAATAAAATACATTGTCATCGACAACCAGTTTGTCTGCCGAGTTATAACTCGATCTGATGTCGGGAAGTGGGATAATTTCTACATCCAAAAGTTGCATTCATTCGTTCATTTAAAGAATTCGTTCATTCAAGAAAACAAAACCGAAATTGAAATACATGTATTTATAAAAATTACACACCTAAGACAAATCAATTTTAAATTTTGTCTCCATAACGTTTTATTATTATTTTATTTATTTATTTTATTGATGACCATTAAAATAGACCTTATGTACTTTGTAAGGCCAAAAGCTAGTGCGTTATTTGATCGCCATACGTTTCCATTGGGAATGTACTATTATTATTCAATAATAAATAGTCTGTAAACAAAGGCAGTAAAAAATAAATAGGTTTTTAATATATATAAATAAAAATGATTTTCCTCTCGCGATAAAAATAAAATGATATCACAGAAAACACTACATAAAAAAAAATGGTTAAATCAGATCAGGTAATTTTAGAGCCATCATTTTTAACACATATCATGTATTTTTTCCCATCTAATACAAAACGCAGATCGATTAAATTTAATCATACAATGAATATTTCTATTCACAATTTTTTACGTATTTCAAACACATCTCCAGCATTTAAAATCCAGTAGAAAAGCTTCGTTGGAAAAGCGTTTTTGTCTGCGCCGCTTTTAAGCTTGCTAATAAAGCTGAAAGCACAACTATGGGCCAGTGTCCCTCGGTACCTACATCAAAAATACGTTCGTATGGCGCGCTCTGTTTTTATTCCATCATTTTAATCACATAAAACCATTTTGTCTGTCATGGCGGGCATTGTACACTGCAGGTATTTTTGGATAAGCAATACACTTCCCTTATAGCTAAAATACTTCTCCATTGTATTGTACAAATGCCAGGGGTTCCAAAACAATTTTTTATATATTTTTTTATTGATACGCACACTTTTTTATAGGGTCATCGACAACCAGTTTGTCTGCCGAGTTATAACTCGATCTGATGTCGGGAAGTGGGATAATTTCTACATCCAAAAGTTGCATTCATTCGTTCATTTAAAGAATTCGTTCATTCAAGAAAACAAAACCGAAATTGAAATACATGTATTTATAAAAATTACACACCTAAGACAAATCAATTTTAAATTTTGTCTCCATAACGTTTTATTATTATTTTATTTATTTATTTTATTGATGACCATTAAAATAGACCTTATGTACTTTGTAAGGCCAAAAGCTAGTGCGTTATTTGATCGCCATACGTTTCCATTGGGAATGTACTATTATTATTCAATAATAAATAGTCTGTAAACAAAGGCAGTAAAAAATAAATAGGTTTTTAATATATATAAATAAAAATGATTTTCCTCTCGCGATAAAAATAAAATGATATCACAGAAAACACTACATAAAAAAAAATGGTTAAATCAGATCAGGTAATTTTAGAGCCATCATTTTTAACACATATCATGTATTTTTTCCCATCTAATACAAAACGCAGATCGATTAAATTTAATCATACAATGAATATTTCTATTCACAATTTTTTACGTATTTCAAACACATCTCCAGCATTTAAAATCCAGTAGAAAAGCTTCGTTGGAAAAGCGTTTTTGTCTGCGCCGCTTTTAAGCTTGCTAATAAAGCTGAAAGCACAACTATGGGCCAGTGTCCCTCGGTACCTACATCAAAAATACGTTCGTATGGCGCGCTCTGTTTTTATTCCATCATTTTAATCACATAAAACCATTTTGTCTGTCATGGCGGGCATTGTACACTGCAGGTATTTTTGGATAAGCAATACACTTCCCTTATAGCTAAAATACTTCTCCATTGTATTGTACAAATGCCAGGGGTTCCAAAACAATTTTTTATATATTTTTTTATTGATACGCACACTTTTTTATAGGGTCATCGACAACCAGTTTGTCTGCCGAGTTATAACTCGATCTGATGTCGGGAAGTGGGATAATTTCTACATCCAAAAGTTGCATTCATTGGTTCATTTAAAGAATTCGTTCATTCAAGAAAACAAAACCGAAATTGAAATACATGTATTTATAAAAATTACACACCTAAGACAAATCAATTTTAAATTTTGTCTCCATAACGTTTTATTATTATTTTATTTATTTATTTTATTGATGACCATTAAAATAGACCTTATGTACTTTGTAAGGCCAAAAGCTAGTGCGTTATTTGATCGCCATACGTTTCCATTGGGAATGTACTATTATTATTCAATAATAAATAGTCTGTAAACAAAGGCAGTAAAAAATAAATAGGTTTTTAATATATATAAATAAAAATGATTTTCCTCTCGCGATAAAAATAAAATGATATCACAGAAAACACTACATAAAAAAAAATGGTTAAATCAGATCAGGTAATTTTAGAGCCATCATTTTTAACACATATCATGTATTTTTTCCCATCTAATACAAAACGCAGATCGATTAAATTTAATCATACAATGAATATTTCTATTCACAATTTTTTACGTATTTCAAACACATCTCCAGCATTTAAAATCCAGTAGAAAAGCTTCGTTGGAAAAGCGTTTTTGTCTGCGCCGCTTTTAAGCTTGCTAATAAAGCTGAAAGCACAACTATGGGCCAGTGTCCCTCGGTACCTACATCAAAAATACGTTCGTATGGCGCGCTCTGTTTTTATTCCATCATTTTAATCACATAAAACCATTTTGTCTGTCATGGCGGGCATTGTACACTGCAGGTATTTTTGGATAAGCAATACACTTCCCTTATAGCTAAAATACTTCTCCATTGTATTGTACAAATGCCAGGGGTTCCAAAACAATTTTTTATATATTTTTTTATTGATACGCACACTTTTTTATAGGGTCATCGACAACCAGTTTGTCTGCCGAGTTATAACTCGATCTGATGTCGGGAAGTGGGATAATTTCTACATCCAAAAGTTGCATTCATTCGTTCATTTAAAGAATTCGTTCATTCAAGAAAACAAAACCGAAATTGAAATACATGTATTTATAAAAATTACACACCTAAGACAAATCAATTTTAAATTTTGTCTCCATAACGTTTTATTATTATTTTATTTATTTATTTTATTGATGACCATTAAAATAGACCTTATGTACTTTGTAAGGCCAAAAGCTAGTGCGTTATTTGATCGCCATACGTTTCCATTGGGAATGTACTATTATTATTCAATAATAAATAGTCTGTAAACAAAGGCAGTAAAAAATAAATAGGTTTTTAATATATATAAATAAAAATGATTTTCCTCTCGCGATAAAAATAAAATGATATCACAGAAAACACTACATAAAAAAAAATGGTTAAATCAGATCAGGTAATTTTAGAGCCATCATTTTTAACACATATCATGTATTTTTTCCCATCTAATACAAAACGCAGATCGATTAAATTTAATCATACAATGAATATTTCTATTCACAATTTTTTACGTATTTCAAACACATCTCCAGCATTTAAAATCCAGTAGAAAAGCTTCGTTGGAAAAGCGTTTTTGTCTGCGCCGCTTTTAAGCTTGCTAATAAAGCTGAAAGCACAACTATGGGCCAGTGTCCCTCGGTACCTACATCAAAAATACGTTCGTATGGCGCGCTCTGTTTTTATTCCATCATTTTAATCACATAAAACCATTTTGTCTGTCATGGCGGGCATTGTACACTGCAGGTATTTTTGGATAAGCAATACACTTCCCTTATAGCTAAAATACTTCTCCATTGTATTGTACAAATGCCAGGGGTTCCAAAACAATTTTTTATATATTTTTTTATTGATACGCACACTTTTTTATAGGGTCATCGACAACCAGTTTGTCTGCCGAGTTATAACTCGATCTGATGTCGGGAAGTGGGATAATTTCTACATCCAAAAGTTGCATTCATTGGTTCATTTAAAGAATTCGTTCATTCAAGAAAACAAAACCGAAATTGAAATACATGTATTTATAAAAATTACACACCTAAGACAAATCAATTTTAAATTTTGTCTCCATAACGTTTTATTATTATTTTATTTATTTATTTTATTGATGACCATTAAAATAGACCTTATGTACTTTGTAAGGCCAAAAGCTAGTGCGTTATTTGATCGCCATACGTTTCCATTGGGAATGTACTATTATTATTCAATAATAAATAGTCTGTAAACAAAGGCAGTAAAAAATAAATAGGTTTTTAATATATATAAATAAAAATGATTTTCCTCTCGCGATAAAAATAAAATGATATCACAGAAAACACTACATAAAAAAAAATGGTTAAATCAGATCAGGTAATTTTAGAGCCATCATTTTTAACACATATCATGTATTTTTTCCCATCTAATACAAAACGCAGATCGATTAAATTTAATCATACAATGAATATTTCTATTCACAATTTTTTACGTATTTCAAACACATCTCCAGCATTTAAAATCCAGTAGAAAAGCTTCGTTGGAAAAGCGTTTTTGTCTGCGCCGCTTTTAAGCTTGCTAATAAAGCTGAAAGCACAACTATGGGCCAGTGTCCCTCGGTACCTACATCAAAAATACGTTCGTATGGCGCGCTCTGTTTTTATTCCATCATTTTAATCACATAAAACCATTTTGTCTGTCATGGCGGGCATTGTACACTGCAGGTATTTTTGGATAAGCAATACACTTCCCTTATAGCTAAAATACTTCTCCATTGTATTGTACAAATGCCAGGGGTTCCAAAACAATTTTTTATATATTTTTTTATTGATACGCACACTTTTTTATAGGGTCATCGACAACCAGTTTGTCTGCCGAGTTATAACTCGATCTGATGTCGGGAAGTGGGATAATTTCTACATCCAAAAGTTGCATTCATTCGTTCATTTAAAGAATTCGTTCATTCAAGAAAACAAAACCGAAATTGAAATACATGTATTTATAAAAATTACACACCTAAGACAAATCAATTTTAAATTTTGTCTCCATAACGTTTTATTATTATTTTATTTATTTATTTTATTGATGACCATTAAAATAGACCTTATGTACTTTGTAAGGCCAAAAGCTAGTGCGTTATTTGATCGCCATACGTTTCCATTGGGAATGTACTATTATTATTCAATAATAAATAGTCTGTAAACAAAGGCAGTAAAAAATAAATAGGTTTTTAATATATATAAATAAAAATGATTTTCCTCTCGCGATAAAAATAAAATGATATCACAGAAAACACTACATAAAAAAAAATGGTTAAATCAGATCAGGTAATTTTAGAGCCATCATTTTTAACACATATCATGTATTTTTTCCCATCTAATACAAAACGCAGATCGATTAAATTTAATCATACAATGAATATTTCTATTCACAATTTTTTACGTATTTCAAACACATCTCCAGCATTTAAAATCCAGTAGAAAAGCTTCGTTGGAAAAGCGTTTTTGTCTGCGCCGCTTTTAAGCTTGCTAATAAAGCTGAAAGCACAACTATGGGCCAGTGTCCCTCGGTACCTACATCAAAAATACGTTCGTATGGCGCGCTCTGTTTTTATTCCATCATTTTAATCACATAAAACCATTTTGTCTGTCATGGCGGGCATTGTACACTGCAGGTATTTTTGGATAAGCAATACACTTCCCTTATAGCTAAAATACTCCTCCATTGTATTGTACAAATGCCAGGGGTTCCAAAACAATTTTTTATATATTTTTTTATTGATACGCACACTTTTTTAAAGGGTATTCAATTTTCAACTAACTGATACATTGAGACCTGTTAATTGGTGAAAAATACCAACCCACAATAATTATGATTTTTTTCACTACAATACATCTATTTTTATTATGTTGTAAACAGTTTCGAATGGCACGACTAGTTTCATAATTTCTTCCGATTTCAGATAAATGAGAATGCCACCAAAAGTTAATAAAATACATTGTCACGACAACCAGTTTGTCTGCCTCAATATAATGTTATAACTCAATCTGATGTCGGGAAGTGGGATAATTTCTACATCCAAGAGTTGCATTCATTCGTTCATTTAAAGAATTCGTTCATTCAAGAAAACAAAACCGAAATTCAAATAGATGTATTTATAAAAAATACACACCTAAGACAAATCAATTTTAAATTTTGTCTCCATAACGTTTTATTATTATTTTATTTATTTATTTTATTGATGACCATTAAAATAGACCTTATGTACTTTGTAAGGCCAAAAGCTAGTGCGTTATTTGATCGCCATACGTTTCCATTGGGAATGTACGGCGAGTGTATATCTGAGTAAGTACTCTTTTATAGCTGAGTCCACTAGTATTATTCACAGTCCTACTCACTAGGGATTCCTCTTCCAAGGCGGAATGTAGATAGTTGTGTTGGTGTTACATCACGATTTCTTGATTATTATGTCAAGTACAAACATAATATTAATACCAAATAAAAGGAAGCCGGTGGAAAAACGATATCCTTAAAACGCAAATGGAAGAATTTTGGTTTAAAGTCGAAGAAAGGAAAAAATAATATTGAAAATAATTCATGATTTATAAAAACACATTATATACTATTATAGAAGACCGACGAATGATAAATTTTACCAAGTTCCGGATGGTTTCGGATAACTGTCAATATACACATTTTTGAATAATTTCGTTTGTTATGCAACATTTCTGGCTTATTTAATGAACGGATTAAACTAATGAAACTCTTAGAATTGAAAGAAGTCGTATATGTGATTCAAAGACTTAAATAATTCACGTAAGACGTAATCAATTTATTCCGCTCGATCTTTGAGAAAAGAAAATGGTTGAAATATGACTAATGACCTCATTAACTCCCATTTAGTGTCAAAAAGTAAATGCGGACTGCCAATGCATATTTAGGTTAGTATTTTAATTCAACATTGCCAATTGATTAATATTTTCACGTAATTGATTGGCGTTTGACGTTTCGGAATGTGGATTCGCCAGTGTTTCCTGCGTATATCGATTTCTTCTTTAATTCCCGTCAATATTGGTCAGAAGGTTGCGTATTCAGATCACGTCGGGGTCACCACTTTAGGGTTATGGTATCTACGGCACTTACCTGGGCCGGTCCCTAACATGGGTTCATGGTTTGTAAATGATAAAACACTTTTATAATGGTTGGTTATTTATTTAACATTACAGGGTTATTACAGTTACCGCGAACTAAATTTACAGAAGGAAAATTTAAAATCAGCTTATCGTAAAATCGTCGAAGCTGGATTGCCCGAGTTGCGTCCCGCGCACTCGGGTCTGCGCAGGAGGGTTGCCATTGTAGGAATCTGTCGCGAATGTTTGCATCGCTAAATGTGCAAAGTTCCAACATAATGGATATTAACGGTGAAACTGTGTTCGGGACATCGGTATAAAATCATCGAAAGTTCCACCAATCAATCCGATATTGCAAAGTGGTCGATTTAATTGTACTAGAATACCTAGAGTTTAACATTAAAATACATTGCAAGATTCCTGTTCGCTTCACACAGTCTATTAGCTTATTTCCTCTTCTCCGTCCTCTCAGTGAACGCCGATGAATGGTGTTTCCATAGAATGACAAACCTGGAATCCTGAATATTCCTGTCACATTGGATCGTTCCAAGTATTTAACTACAGGTGGTTTACAATACCTGCTCGTATGTTGTATAGCATCTGGGCTGTTGTGTTTCGGGAATTGAATCCCGTTCTACTGGAACGTATTGTTGTCTTGAACAACGGGAAGTCCTGGCTAATGGGCCAGTATTGCGTGGGACTGCAGTTTTTAGATATTTCCGGTAGAGTACATTACTGATACCTATTATTGGTTGAATAAGTTACACGAATTTTACCATACATTGAACAATATTATAAAATTAAAAAAAAAAATACTACCAGACGAATGTGAAAACAGCCTTCTTTTCGAAACCGGCGTTCTTTTCTTATAACCTTCTTGTTGATTTATTCAGAATATTTGTAGACAATGTATGAAATGACAGCATCCATTACTTAGATAGTAGTTTCAGTACGATGACGTTGAGTCGATCAATTTATTGTCTAATAAATGGGCACTGAAAATTTTTTCCTTAGTACTCGGATATAGGTATCATGCAAAAATATAAATTTAGCTGTAGAAACCGAAAGCGTTTGAGTAATTGTTTCAAGAATCATCTGAAAATCGAAAATAGATAAAGTTGTTTATAAATAAGTGGAAAGCAATGTTTGGGGAATTTATCGGTTAAGATAATGCGTGTGTGTCATTTGGGAACCTAAATACAATATATTTTAGTATGTATGATAAAGCACGCTTATCAAAAATAAACAAAATCTCTTAACTTCGGAGTTAAGTAGCGTTTAATAAAACACTGTGAATTTTTTCATAGCTGTAACATGTTTAATAACGGAAAAATATGTATATACATAGTTGTTTATAAATAAGTGGAAAGCAATGTTTGGGGAATTTATCGGTTAAGATAATGCGTGTGTGTGGTTTGGGAACTTAAATACAATGTGAAGATTCAAATATATTTTAGTACGTATGATAAAGCACGCTTATAAAAAATAAAGCAAAAATCTCTTAACTTCGGAGTTAAAAAGCGTTTAAAAAAACGCGGTGAATTTTTTCATAGCTGTAACATGTTTAATAACGGAAAAAAGGTGCACATACATAGTTGTTTATAAATAAGTGGAAGGCAATGTTTGGGGAAGTTATCGGTTAAGTTAATGCGTGTGTGTAGTTTGGGAAACCAAATGCAATGTGAAGATTTAAATATATTTTAGTACGTATGATAAAGCACGCTTATCAAAAATAAAGCAAAAATCTCTTAACTTCCGAGTTAAGGAGCGTTTAAAAAAACACTGTGAATTTTTTCAGAGCTGTAACATGTTTAATAACGGAAAAAGATGTATATACATAGTTTTCGGAGCATACTCGGGAATTTATATGATTACTTTTTCAACTCAGCATCTGAGTAGGGATTATCCTAATAAATAACAGATTTAAAGAACTCAAGAACTTAGCGTTCAAGTGAAGTACGTTATTATGTCGGCAGAAAAATCGGAATGTGTAATAAATCTATAGGACCTTTGAAGTTTAGTTATTATAATGTAATTGAATTAAGAAAAAAATGTGGTGATTTTGGGGAATTACACAATTTGGGCATCAGTCCTGATGGTGGACATTGCAAATCTGGCTCCCGTTCATGTCTTCATACACGGAGAAAAATATTATTCTAAAATACGATCATTTTATTCGTAAAAACGGGACTGAAGTTCTTACGAACAAATTAACAGGGTTTCAATGTTTATTTGCGGGAACATGTAAGAATTATTTGTTGGTATACGTAATTTCGTACGTATACAAACAAATTTTTCTTACATTTTCCCGTCAACATTGAAACACTCTTAATTTGTTCGTAAGAACTTCAGTCCCGTTTTTACGAATAAAATGATCGTATTTTAGAATAACATTTTTCTCCTTGTATGAAGACATGAACGGGAGCCAGCTTTGCAATGTCCACATATAATAAAATGATCGTGTTTTAGAATAACATTTTTCTCCGTGTAGACACACAAAAACTTTTAATACTTTTGACTGTGAAATCTCAAATTATAGCTTACGTAAAGTTGTTTTTCTATGTAGGTAGTGATTAATTACTTATGCAAGCTTATAGGTTAATTCGTGACAGTAAATAAGAGTGATAATTAGTCATACACAGTTCAGAGAGTAAAGGTTGGCAGAGGTTATATGTATATATTGACTATGGTCAGGTTTCACGTTACGTTGTCAAAGGTGAAAAAAGTTTGCGAAGCCGCGCCATCCAGTATTTACAGTTCAAATACAAAATTCAGACGCGGTCGGCTGAAACAAACAGCGTAACGACCGCAAACACGGCCTACAATTTGCAATAAACATTTTGGGCGGATAAACAGCCCGCGGCCGGTTCTGCCCGTTAGTAGGTCGCCGGCAAGCCGGTGGCAAGTGCCGGCTACCTGCTTACCGGGAAAAGGCACCGGCTCAATTAAAAAAAAACAATTATTTTCTCTTTGATAAATCTGGACGATATAATCTAATTATTGTTTGGTTTTTCATAAACGTTTTGTTCATTTATGAGTAAGGTTCTACCTTTAAATTCTAACTTAATTACACGGCTTTATTGAACTCAAAAACTGTTGACATACCCAAACTGCTATCCACGTACATAACCTATGACAAGGTGTATGGCCAATCTTACCTACATGTGACTACCTACATTTGGAACAATAACTCAATTGGAGCAATCAGTCTAAAAAGGATCTCATGCAATTATCTTCTATGGTTATATCTCGGTTACTTTAATATCGATTCTTACGGAAACGTGTGTAGTGGTCAATCCGGTGATCCCTCAGTGCCATAACATCGATTATTCCTACAAACTTGTGCAGTGATCAATCCGGTGACCCTTCAGTGCCATAACGTCGATTCTAACGGAAACTTCTGTAGGTGTATTCCAACGGAAACTTGGGTAGTTATCAAACCGGTGATCCCTCAGTGTACGGAAAATTGTACAGTCATCAATTCGGTGATCCCTCAGTGCAATAACATCGATTCTTTAGGAAACGTGTGCAGTGATCAATCCGGTGACTCCTTACAGCGCTTTATTCGAATCTATTACGGAAACTTGTGCAGTGATCAATCCGGTGACTCCTTACAGCGCTTTATTCGAATCTATTACGGAAACTTGTGCAGTGATCAATCCGGTGACCCCTTACAGCGCTTTTTTCGAATCTATTACGGAAACTTGTGCAGTGATCAACGAAGTAATCCTTTAGAGCGCTTTATTCGAATGTATTACGGAAACTTATGCAGTGATCAACCAGGTGATCTCTTACAGCGCTTAACTCGAATCTATTACGCTAACTTGTGCAGTGATTAACCCAGTGATCCCTCGGTGCAATAATATCGAATCTCACAAAATTGTGCTGTGTTAAAATTAAGGTATGTCAGATTCCTTCCCAATGTCCACTGTTCACCAAGCTATTCCCATAGTTGTGTCACTCTGAAAAATCATAATTTTTATTACGGTCCCATTAGCTCAGTGGTAGAGCACCACTCCGGTAAGGCTAAAGTCCTGGGTTCGATTCAGATTTTCGATTGAGTGTCGTTAATGTTGTCTTCATTAAATGAACATTACAATTTGAGGTTTTAGTTACTAAGCTAAAAATAAATTAAATATTTTTAGCATACCCTTAACCCCTCAGGCTAATTTATTTGCTTTTCGGAACAACTCATATAAGTCTCGTAGAAATCGTTGTGTCTCCCCACCGATAGTGAGAAAGTGGTAAAAACCGTGTTCGAAAGAAAAAACACCATGCTTTTTATTCAAATCTAAAAGTTAACCACAAAATAATTAAAATATACACGTTAAGGAAACCAAAGTTACCGACAGCAATTTAAAAAAAAATTACGAAACTTTGGGAAATTTTTATTCCTTTTTTTTAATGAAACCAGATAAAAGTTAATTGACGATAAAGTTTATAAAACATTTTCCTAATAAAATGAGCGTTTGTTTTTTTTTTTTTTTCATTTTCAGTAATTTTAGTAAGAAAAACATAAAGGGAGCCATTTTTAAAACTTTTATGTTTGCAATTAAAAATTTTATATTTAAAAAATTAGATGTTCATTTTGAATTATTTATTTATTTATTATTCACGCCCTTAGAGCTTTTACAACAATCATAATACAAAAATAATAGAAAAATAAACAATAATATACAAATTATGTTACATCATTGTTTAGTAAACGGGAAACAGAATTTTTGAAATTTCAGAAATAAATTTTGATAAGGAATAAACGAAATTATCAACGGAACTAAATTTATTTCCAAGCCTATGTAGTCTTTGGATTGGGGAGTTAATGAAACAATTAGTTTTCGAAGGATAAACAAAGAACAGCTCTGGAAGCCTCGTGTTACGATTTGGTACTCTGAATGTTATTAGTTTAGTTAAGTCAGGTGCGTCAATTGTGCCATTTAATAATTTAAATAAAAGTACGTTATCGCTCTTGGTTCTTCTACAAGATAAGTCAGTTAAATTAAGTCGTTTCATTAATATATCATCATTGATTTGTTCAATGGGTATGGAGAGTTTGAAATTAATGAATCTTAAAAATTTATGTTGAACTCTCTCAATTTTTATTTGATGTGCTTTATAGTATGGGGACCAAATAGTGGAATTATATTCTAAATTACTTCTAACTAAGGCAGTGAGAGTATTTTAAATGAATAAAGTGACGTAAAATCTTTAACTGTTCTTAAAATAAATCCCAAACATGTCATAGCCTTATTAGTAACTTCATTAATGTGTGGAACAAACGTTAATTTTTCATCAAATACGATACCCAGATCCTTGATATGAGACATCTTTTTAAGAGAAATATTGTTGATACTATAATGAAACATAATAGGATTTTTATTTCTACAGAAAGATATGAATTGACACTTATCAATATTTAAAAACAGTTCATTATGATTACACCAATTTTGTAAACGATTGAGATTGGATTGAAGTATATTACAATCATTAATACAGGTAATCGTTTTATAAATTTTTACATCATCGGCAAACAGGAGTATGTTTACTCCATTAAAAACTTTTACAATATCATTGATAAATATTAAAAATAACACAGGACCCAAATGAGAACCTTGTGGAACTCCGCTGGAAGCCACAAATTGCTTAGAAGTTCAATATAAAATTTTTACACAATTTTTTCTAGATGACAAGTAACTTTTGAACCAGTTTAACATGCTACCAGAAACACCAAGAACTTTTAGTTTATGAATTAAAATTTTGTGAGATACCTTATCGAATGCCTTGCATAAAGTCTGTGTACACTGAATCAGTTTGAGATCGTTTATTTAATGTTTCAATTATATGATGTTGATAAATCATTAGGTTTGTTAGAGTTGATCTTCCCGAAATGAATCCATGTTGAAATGGTGTAATAACTTTAATTAATTCCTTATTAAGTTTCGTCAATAAAATAGATTCAAATAATTTGGGAATTGCAGATTGTATACATATAGGTCTATAATTTGAGACGTCAGTTTTATCACCTTTTTTAAATATAGGCGTTAAAAAGCTATTCTTCCATTGATCAGGAAAAATTCCAGATTTTAGAGAGAGGTTAAAAATTTTCATTAGTGGAATTGTTAATATAGATATACATTTTAATAAAAATATTGGAGGAACGTTATCAGGGCCTGCGGATTTATTTTGTTTTAAAGAGACAATTTTCTTTTAATATCAGTTTCATTAAATATACAATTGTTTAAATCAATCGAATCGTCAAAATTGATATCATGTAACGGAGAATCAGTTTTAGTGTCGTAGACTTCACCGAAGCAATCAGCAAATAAGTTTACTATATCTTGAGAGTTATCTGCTATTCTGTGTTTATAATACATTGTCGAAGGAAAACCAGATTCTTTACAATTAAGAGTATCAGAGAATTTGAAAACATTCACAATGGCCAACTGTTCTAATTTATCAATACAGTTCAAAAAGCACATTTTTGACATTTTTATAGATTTTGACCGCAGGAGACGAAATTTAATGAAATCATCTCTATTCCTAGTTGTTTTATAAATTTTGTGACAAATTCTCTTTTGAAAAATAACTTCAATAAGATCTAGGACCATTTGGGATAGCTATTAACATAATTTTTTGTCATGGGTACATGTAAATCAATTGCATTTTATAAAATATCATAAAATTTTTCAACTACCAAATTAACGTTATCATTTAAGCTCAAAAATGACCAATCTGTCGAGGAAAGCAACTCATTAATTTTTGTAAAATCAGCTTTAAAAAAGTTTAATTTGTAACAAGTTTTACTAGTATTTTTTTGGATAGTACTTTTACATTAAATTTCCAGAGGTGGATGATGCCCATCGATTGGTAGGACACATTCTTTTGCACGTAAAACATTGACATTATCAGAGTTAGTGAATACTAGATCTAGAAGACGAGAATTAACATTATATACAAAATTAATCTGAAGAAGGTTTAAAAAATTTGACATTTCAATTTTTTCATGGGAACCGTGATTAATATTGTCAGGGCAAAAAGTTTTAAAATATTCAGAATCCCATACTACATTAGGGATATTATAATCTCCTATCAAAATTATATTAGCTCTTGGAAATTTTTTTCGCATTGATTCTACTTCGGTGTAATGGTCTTTATAAACTTGAGCATCAGACGATGGGGGAATGTAAATGCATCAAATTATAATTTTTTCTTTTTTAGTAGATACCATAATAAATAGTTGTTCAAGATTTTTGAAGAGGCAATTAAGTTTTTTTGAATTTAGTTTTGAGTTTATCGATAATAATACACCGCCTCCTCTTGTTTTATTTGAAGTAATTACAATTGTATCTTTTCTGAACACGGTGTGGTCAAAGAGACCCAACTCAGAATTATTAATGTCATCATTCAACCAAGTTTCAGTAAATGCGAATGTCGTAATCCATGGTCGGTATTGTCGATTTAAGTTTTTGTAATTTAGTACGTAATCCTCGAACATTTTGATAGTATATTTTTATATTGGTATTTAGTATACAGTTTGAAAGCGTATTCATCCTTTCAAAAACAGTTTTTAGTTGGCGGAAATCCAAAATTTCCATTTATTTGGATTTTATTGTAAAGCGGAAATATTTTAACCTTCCGTCATAATAATACCCAAATCCACCTAAATAAAAAAACTGATATTCCTGTGTTAGTTTGTATGAAATATCCCCAAAGTAATTTCTTCCCCCGCTATGCCAGCTGCGATTCGGATAGCTCAGGTGGTTAAACGTTGTTAATTCGTCGAGAGTTTGACGGTGCGGTAGAGCTTATGGTATTGTTTTTGGTTTGCGGTCGTGTGCCCTTTGCCCAATAATCATTCTGCTTTGACTGTTTAGTGTTTAGTGCCCATTCTGTCCAGTTTCAAGTTGCGTTTAGTCGTTTAAATTAGAGTTACTGCAATGGTCACATTCAAAATCCTGCAATTATTTAACCTTATTATGTAATACAGGAAAACGTCGTTCATGCGACCGTGTTACGTGGTTTGTCGTGGATACATAATTTTTAAACTAAATTAGCGTTTTTTCTATAATAAAGCACACAATTTATAGTTGTTTCTTCACAATTATAATGTACAAGCTTCTGCCCATACCAAATACCAAAATCCTTAACCTATTTATTTAAAATATGTATAATTATTGATTCGATTCAAAGTATTAGGCGAATACTTCAAACAAATTCACTAATTTAAATATTTTCCAAAATAGAATTTTGATTTAACAATCATTATTTTGCAAAATGTCATTCTCAAATTTTGACGTTTTTTATTAAACAATAATTATTATTTTCAATATATTGAAAATAAATAGCTAGCTTTATAAATTATAACCTATATGTTATTCTGATATATGAGCTATATTATTGTAAAGTTTCATTAAAATCCATTCATTAAATTTCGATTTAAAGATTAACAAACATACATACATCCATACAAACTTTCGCGTTTATAATATTAGTAAGATTGTTTAGCAAACAATTAGTAACCCCACAAGGGTTTGCCGGTATCGAAGGTAATAATTTCACAAATTAATAAAAGTAATTGAAATTATGTCCGTAAAATTTGGTTACAAAAGTAAGTAGTTTGGTTACACGGCGTAATACCCCAAAATTAAATCACGATAATTCTTTCGGCCGTGAAAATTACAAATCATATCTTATTACAAGGCATCAAACGACATTACCTAATTAAAAGTTACAAAAATATTTTCGCTGAATTCAGGCAGAGGCACTCTCAAATCAAAAGTAATAGAAAGATACAGATTATTATTTTATTTTATTTTAGCGACTAAATTATTCTTGATTTGTTCTCATTATTTTTTTAAAAATTAGTTTTATGTCTTGGGGAAGGATGTTGTAGAGTTTTGTTGCAAAGTAAGCGTAGTTTCTTTGTCCAAATGTGGTTTTATAACTTGAAATTTTTTTAATGTCATTTTTGTCCGATCTTGTTCGTCAAACTCTTGTATGAAAAAAAACAATTAATTAATGTTTCTTCATGTGTTGTTAAGCATAAAATTACTAACCTTACCAGGGTTTGCCGGTATCGAAGTTAATAATTAAAAAAATGAAGAAAAGTAACACAATAATTATCAAATAGTTAAATGAATACAAAATAATAAAAATTAAAAATAACAATGGTATAGCGAGGAAATTTGTAGAAAAAATAATCTGTTGACTAACAAAGTGTTGAGAGATGAAATTAAATGTTATTATTCATTACGCCATTAGTTCATAACATATAAATTTAAAATGCGAATTAAATTCAGCGATTTTATTCAATTTTGTTTCATTTTTAAAAAAATATTAATATCGCTTAAGAGTTCTTTCGAACTGTCATCGAAGCTGTCAGTAACCAAATGTGTTGTTGTGAAGTTGGAGGGAAAATTTAGACTTCGTAATATAATTTATTATCGATATTTTATAATGCAAATACGTACATAACGAACAACATTGCATAGTGGTAGATACTCTCAGTATCGCCAATATAAAAGACAACCATTCAGATTCAATGCGTTGTTCGAAATGGCTTTGTGTTTGGTAGCAAGATTTGAATAGCCAAGTACTTTCAACCTTCCTCTTACCTATTTTCTTTCCTTACCCTTTACCTTCAATTTCACATCAACACCACTGGTTCCAGATTTCTCCTTCATGGTCATGTTATTGACAATTAAACATGTGAAAAACGTGAATAAATTAGCAATCTCTTGTAAATTAAGAAGATTTTGTTATAAATATTGCGTCATCTTACTAATCTTTTAAAGGCGAAAGTTTGTATGGATGTGTGTGTGTTTGTTACTCTTTCACGAAAAAACTACTGTATGGATTTTAATGAAACTTGACAATAATATAGCTCATACATCAGAATAACATATAGGCAATAATTTATAAAGCTAGGTATCTCTTTTTCAATATATTATAAATAATAATTATTGTTTAATTTAATTGTTAAATCAAAATTCTATTTTAGAAAATATTTAAATTAGTCAATTTATTTGAAGTACTCGCCTAATACTTTGAATCGAATCAAGAATTATAGATATTTTAAATAAATGGGTTAAGAATTTTGGTATAAACATAGATGGGACCTAGGAAATGAAAATAGGCTACTCGAATTACTAATCATCTGTTATAATTTATAATCGTCAAGATACGTACAAAATAAATACCAAGAATGTGTAGGTATCTCCGCCCATTCTGGAACAATAATTATGAGCTCCCTGTAATCCGTGATGGAAATTTAAATCTCCCAGAATAAGGAAAGGGGTACTGAGCTTAAGTACAATGAGAAAAAAAAATATAATTCTTAAACTATTTTCGAGTTTGTTAATGTTTTTATCGAAATATTAGTTAACGGTTTTTTTTATTCAACCAAGACAAGACCTTTATAAATAACAAATTATCACACTATTTCCACACAACTCTGTTTTGGCAAACAATTCCTGCTTCATTCTCATTTTTAACTTGACGCGACTGAAGAATTTGTTTCACTCTGTTTTCCTTGGCCTCTTCGGGCAATCCCGACTTATTTTATCATTTATATCGAGTCATAATATATTCTATTTTTATTTTTATTTTTAACTTTTTAACTTAAAGAGTTAAACCTCAAATTATAATATTTTAATTAATGAAGATAATATTAGCGAAAGTCAATCGAAAATCCGAAACAGAAAAACCAGAAAAAGATACGGATACATCTGACAATCCGGGCCAACGCGTAAATGCGCAATACGTTGGCGCAGTGGATAGCGCGTTGGCCCGGATTGCCAGAGGTCCTGGGTTCGAGTCCCAGATGTATCCGTATCTTTTTCTGATTTTTCTGTTTCGGATTTTCGATTGACTTTCGCTAATATTATCTTCATTAATTAAAATATTATAATATATTCTGCTCATCCACTCTAGTGATGGCTATCTAAATTTAAATAGGAGGTTTTTAAAAAAAAATTAAATTAAAATTTTTAAGATTTTCTTTATTTATATTATACCTTAAAAATATGGGATACACGGTGAAATCCAGGGGTATGCATTGATTTTTTATTTCTAGTAAGCAGTGCATATGTTTTCGTATTAATATTTGGAGGTATGATATTAATATATTAATTAAATTGAATGGCCGGATCGAAAACCGCACATCCGGAAATGTCCATCTCTCGTGTGGTTACACAGGCCTCGGGTATATTTTGTCAGAAATTAAAAATATTTCCGCTTTGCAATAGAATCCAAATAAATGGAATATTTCTGAACATATCCGAAAACGAAAACGGTTTTTGAATGGTGATAAAATATAATTCGGAATAAACATGTAATTTTTTTAATGCAAACATTAGAAAGGTTTTAAAATGGCTTACCTTACGTTTTTTCTAACTAAAATTACTGATGATGAAGAAAATAAAAACACATAATATTTTGTTAGACAAATAAACATAAAACACATCGCCTCATTTTGTTGTCGATCATGTAAAAACAATTAATAAAAAATTCCCAAAGATTTATATATATTATTATAAGCAATAATTATTAGCCTGAAACACTCATCCATATTGAAAAAACCTCCCGAGAAAAGATGCATGTCGCCGACGGGACTCGAACACGCACCCCTTTGATTGCCGATCAAGATCTCTACCAGTAAGCTACGGCGCCTTATCTCTTACCCGCCAAATGATTCAATATAAACCTAGTGTTTCATTCAACAATTACCGCTTATTACATTTTTTCACCTGCAAACAACCAATTTTATTTTTATAATCAAAGGCAATCAAATGGGGTGTGGGTTCGAGTCCCGTTGGCGACATGTATCTTTTCTCCGGAGGTTTTTCAATATGGATGAGTGTTTCATGCTAATAATTATTCCTTACAATAATTGTTACCCTTTGTGCTATGCATAAAAAAATCTTGTCTTAAACATTAGTTTATCAATTAACAATAATTAAAATATATATTTTTTCAAATTGCTGCCATAAAGCAAGCAAATTAGCCTGAGGAGATAACCCCTTTTAAATATCCCAATCATTAGAAAAAGACTTATTCGTTACGCTTAACTATAAATACAAAATTTAATAAAATAAATAAAAAATCTATGGTACATTTTTATTTAAAGATATATTATAATTATTTAGCTCCTTCAACCAGAATTACTAAAAAGAAGGACGCTGTTGTAGTACGTATGCTGAAGTAAATTTGCTTAAATTATCGTTCTTCAAAATAAGAAAGCCCGGAATTTGAAGAGCGCCTGAACTCCACCATTCATCATAAATGAAATAAAGTGATCAACAAAAGAAAATCCTATTTGACTTCTGACGATTTTTCTTTTCTTCACCGCTATCTCGTTTAAACAGAATTCAGCGCTGTTTGTCTGCGTCCCGGCATTAAGGCAATTTTATTATGGGAATAAATGTTTACAGGGATTATAATGCGAAGGTTGATTTTAAAGTAGACATTAATTTTGTTGTTTTATTTTTTAATGTACTATTATGTAGCTAGTGATGCAAATTGCGTACTAAAAGTTGTGTTGTGTAGAAAAAAAAGTTGCCAAATCATACACTAATACCAATGGCATGTGGTTAAATTAGTGGGACCATCGGTCATGAACACATTGAGAAAATCAACAGAGGTTAAAACTAAGTTGTTATTATTTTTTTATTAACGTGTGCTTTCTTTTGAGGCAGCTTATATTTGAGACACTCTTTCTCACGAACTAACAGAGCAATAGATTTTTAAAAAACCCACTCTTTTCAAAAATCCATTAAGTCTACGAAGACTAATACACAAACCCTAAAAACAAACTTTTTAGAGTTCCGGCAAAGGAAATAATTTATTTGAGGATTTGGCAGGAGATGTAAAGCCAATTTTTTTAAAAATGAAAAATAAAACAGTTTTGTTTTGACCACGGGATTCATCTGCATAAAGAATGGGATATAACAAAGAATCATTTTAAAGGCTTTATGTTTTGTGTTTATTATAATAATATTATGTTTGTATAAACATTAACGTATCTTGCCTTTAAAGGTTCTTAATAAATACCTACATTGGTATAGTCTTGTAAGAACTGGCTTTCCGAAAAATTTGCTGATTTTATAAACGGGTTTCATGATAAATTTCCGCCTTTTCCACTTTTAATACTACGAGCAATGTAAACACTGAAAAAATCTAATAAAAAATGTAATAAAATTCATATTTTATGTTGTGAAAAAGAAATAATATCGTTAAGACGTTTATTCGCATAAGACAAAGGTGGGATGTTTATGAGAATATGTTCGTAAATACATTTAGCCCAAGAAATTATTCATCCCTTTACGAGCTGCGCTAAGCCCAAACTTATTTTAATAAAATTAAATATTCCTTCGTGGATAATATTTTTTTCTGCTTCCTTAAATTAATATAGGCTACATGTTAACACATACATACATTGATGATTTGAAGGTATTTTGGAGCGATGTTGTTGGGCCTCTATTTGAGGAGAATAGTAGGAGAGAGGAGGTGAGTTTATTGTGAGTGTCGGGATACCTCGCGCGTGCTTGTCGGAACAATAACACTCGATGAGATGTTACTTACAGTTTACTATTTACAACAATAACAACGTAATAGAATATTCCGGCGTGGCTCGGAAACTGCATGTCGCCCTTGCCGAATGAATATATTGTATATTATAAGAAATCAATATATTTTAAAAGTCATAATCGTACAAAAGTCCAGTAATTTAGGTACAGAATTTGAAAAGGACCAGTTGCTTCACAAAATTTGAACAATTAGTCCCACTGGCTCGATAAAGGTAAGGAATTGACAAAAAACGAAGACCTCGCACAGAAAAGTAAAATACGGTTTGCAGCCCAGCCAATATGCAATTTTTTGGCGCAAGGTCTCCGGTTTATATTTGATTATTAGTATTATTACCAAGCCAGCGGAAGGAGGTGGAGGCACAAGTGCACAGGTTACGTTTAATAACTACTAGATCCCAATTATCAGTAGTATTTTTAATGATTCCACATCCTCCCGATCTATTTCAGGCTCACAATATACTCAAATCGAGGTTGCCATAATACATCTGCCTCCAGACGGTTGGGTGGATTTGTGACTGCTATTTATATTTAAAAAAAAATGGACTTCTCCCCATTTCTGTCAGCCCATCAATCTTCCCAATTGGATAAGACATAAATAGTACCTACCAAAAACCTGTTCTTTTGATACCAATATATATATTTTATTGTTGAATGGGACACTGAATAAAGTAAGCTGTAAAGCGATTAACGATATGGCACCCATTAATATTTACTGCGTAATCTTTATTCGCCCAAGCATCGATCAATGCCCTGGCATAGCATGGTTGTTTTCGCATTACACACGCCATTTGCCAAAACGGCTTCAATTTATTAACAACAACAACGATATCTGCCATCGGAGTTCAATGGAAGAGAAAGGAAAAATATCGCGGCCTTTTTACGATCAAGGGGCGTTGTTTTCTATCGTTTCGCTACTGAAATGTTTTCAAAATGTACAGCGCAAAACAGCTCGGATTTGTAGTGACCGGGTTCTTAAAACTGTAAAGGACATGTAACACTAAGCGATTTTTGTAATTTATATTCGTATTTTCTTTTTCTCCAAGGGCCTTCTTGCGTCCAGCTTTGGTCAATCGTCAGCCTATTTCATCTATGGGTGACCTCGCTGCACTTCTTCACCACAACTGGTTCAACATATCACACGGCACAACAGGTGTTTTAACACAGCAAAGTGTGACAAGAGGAATGTTGAATGAATTTTCTACAACAGTAGAAATAAGCAATCACTTTTTATAGCATTAAAACTTTTTATACCTATCTTCCCAAATGACAAAAAAGAAATCTTATACTGTAAATGAAATGTATCGTTTGTAACATTATGATTTTATGTTACAACATTCGGAGTGATTTAGAAAAACAACTTCACTATTTAGCAAAAGACTCCATAAAATTAGCAAAACTCAAGGTGTGTAAAAATGACGTCGAGTACGCCATTTTTAATGGTTGTTAAAAAATGCAGATATCGAAATCAAGGTGAAATGATCATCTAAAAGAATTGAAGCCAAATAATTATCAGGCGCCAGATCAGAATATAAATTCTGCACATTTGTAAAAACAATCCCTGAAGGAATAAATGTTAAATTATCTCAGAGTCAGAAATGTTTTCTCATGTGAACCATTTTGTGGGTCGCCTGCCCAGATTCTCGAACAAAGGTTCACTCAAACAAAACAACCTCTACCGGCTCGAAACACCAACTGTCACATAAATAAACCACTCATTAGATTGATATCTTCGAGCTTTTTGTATGGGGCAACTTTCGACACTATTTTACCATGGATGTGGCAACAAAAGCTGTATTTGACGTCACACACCATAGACGAGGATAGAAGAAATTCAAAATGCCAGTCAGTTCTTCGCGCCTCCGCCCACTGAGGCAACTGAAAACTCTCAACTGCCAACTGTCTTTGTATGACATGTGATATGTCTGGCCCGCACACTTCACAATCACACAAAAAGGAACGCAACAATGGTAACGCAAGCGGTGACTCGCGACTTGCACTGCTGGTTGCGCTGGCCGGCCATTACTAGTTGCCAGCTGTCAGCTGATTGTTCTTCGTCTATGGTTAAACAAGCTTTTTGACCAATCAAGACACAGAAACCAGCCAGTTTTAGTTTGTTTTCAGTTGCCTCGTCAGCGGAGCGCCGAAGGAAAACAAACTAAAACTGGCTGGTTTCTGTGTCTTGATTGGTCAAAAAGCTTGTTTAACCATAGATGAAGAACAATCCACGCACATTCTAAGTTCTCTATGGGAAGCGAAGAACTGTCAGAAGCGCCCAAATTCGGAACTAAAAAACTCTCAGTGCATCGCGTGGTTAGAACTAATCCAAGACCACGAGCGGCTGGGTTTACAACACTTTAGGTTAATAACTCAGAGAGAAGCAAACTGCTACACGTTAAGATAATTTTAATAAAAAATAAATAAAATAATGATTCTGTGATTTCTACGGTCATTAGAATGAAAGCATTCCGTCGCGAGAAGATACCCAGCGTGGCTCTTTACATACTCTTTGCATGATGGCCATTTAGTAACAAAGTTCTTGGTTATGGTTCATGTTTGCGCTTCAAAAGTTCCAACAAAATTTACCCGATGACCTCTTAGGTTACAACCACCTTACAAATCACGCAATGTTATAATACTAGCAGAATGGAACAGTGCGGCGTCGGAGATGTACTCGGTGTCAGGTTCTTAAATTTCAACCGTACAGTCGCTAGTACAATAATAACGTCAGATGGCAATCCACTGAAGCATCCATTGAATATTCTTTTCCGACTTCTTCTTCAGTGTTCTAGTATTGCAGTCCTTCTGATAATTGTTAAGTGTATTGGTATTATCTGTATAAATCTCTTATTAAAATCTCGAATAATTTTAATCATATATCATTCCACCTACTTTACGTTGGGTACCGCCAAAAATACTAATTTCGGTTGTGAGTCTTTCTGTGAATGTTACGCTGGTTCTGAACTCAGATTTGTTTTGAATTTAAGCGGGGCATGCGCTAGACATTACAATAAAACTAAAATGATCGTAACACCGACTCCTTCGCAGTTATACAATCACGGAAAGTGAGGCCGTAAAAACAAACCATTTAATAAAGCTGTCAGGAACATTGGATGGATGGTTCGAGATTGATCGACGTTGTATGAAATTTTGTGGATTGAAAAGTTATTTAGTCGAATTATGAGTATCGGAAGGCAATTTAATTGGGCCTTTTGTATGGATCCATTCAAAGTTTCCAGCAATGGACATTAATCATTTGTTTTTTTTTTATCATTTAGTCTTACATTGATTTTTAATTTGAATACCGCGCAAGAGTCCCAACTTCTACTAACTTGTGATCCGGGGCCAGAGGGACAATTGGGATTTATTGTAAGGCTGAAGGTCTTGGGGAAGCGAAAAAGATTAGGAAGAGAAAAAGGGTTCGCTACGTTTGGTGACTTAGCAGGGGATGATATTTGTCTAGTTCTTGGCGGTGGATGACCTGGACACACTTACTTTCCTGCCTTTCCTTAAAAAGACCTTTCTCACAGCATCCTCAAAGATAACATACCCTCCGAGGGAAATTATTTTCCTCAGGCCTCCTGTATGGAACTAATGTTCAATAAAGTAGGTTATGCTGGCTATTCATATCTGGTCACCGATCATGGTTAGGTCATTTCAAGCAACATTTCGATTCTGAATGGTTGTCTTTCACCAAAGAGATACTGAGCATATCTACCATTTTGATTTTGTACAAACATAAATAACGCCGTTCTTCCATGGAGCTACGTTCAAGCGACGCGATCGCCGATCGTCTGTATTTTCTATACTATTATTAGTCCAAATGAAACAAATACTTAGTTTTAAACCACTTTTTTTAAAAAAAATTTATTATTTATTTTTTTATTTTTAAAGAAGCAAACACATTGTGACTTGACATTTTAAATAAATGAAAAGAAAATACTTTGTTTTAAGTCACTTAACAAAGTATTTTCTTTTCACTTTATTTTTATTTATATTTGTCGACCGGTTTCGATTGGACTCAATCTTCATCAGGACAATAAAATAAACTGTTTTAGTTTATTTTATTTCAGTTTATTTTATTGTCCTGATGAAGATTGAGTCCAATCAAAACCGGTCGACAAATATAAATAAAAATAAAGTGGTTTAAAACTAAGTATTTGTTTCATTTGGTATAATGTCAAGCTACAAAGTGTTTGCTTTCTTCGATAAACTATTATTAGTGTTTGACATCGCCGCTAGGCGCTGCACTAGCGGCGATTTCAAAGACTAATAATAGTATTGAAAATACAGACGAGCGGCGATCACGTCGCTTGAACGTAGCTCCATGGAAGAACGGCGTAAGTCCTACTTTATTGAGTCGTAAACATTTCTTTATATGTAAATACGACGCTCGATCTGATTCAAATCTATAACAGGTAAATTAGAAACATAACGGAGCGCACGATAATGCCTGTATACATGTATGCGCATAGTGGCCGCTATAAACCAATTCAGGTGTGCACACAACATAAGTTCGCAGGCGAATCTCGTCTACTTCAGTTTGTCATCGGCTCTGAATCTCTCAGGCGATAACGGGCCAAATTAACGGCTAAGACACCCCACCCCGTATACGTTGTATATAGCGCATAGGTAGCGGAGAGTGGTTGGCGCCTATACATAATCTGAAATAACAGTGGTAGTTGTCGGAGCGGCCAAAGCGCCCTCATGTATATGCAAAACTTCCAATCCGGCCCTGCAAACAGTCTCCGAAGCTTATCAGGGCCGCAAGGGCGTAATCAAGGCTGCCGTGTGGGCCATTGTCCTACAGGCTGCGGGTGAGATTCTAGCGAGCTGCTCTACGAGACACATCGGGAAATGGTTTAATTAATTGCGTAAACTGTCTAAGTAACTTGTATACCCTTTCTTGAACAGCTTTATCTCACTACCTCAAAATAAAGCATTTTTAACAGGCCCTACAATTTCTCGTATTTGGGAATGTTGTCCATCTAATTTCTCTACAGAACAGAAAATGTTAACCCACGGTGTCACTAGTTTTTTGAATTGTAATTATTTAGTTTGATTTGAAAATAATATAATCCATTTATAAAAATTGTTGGGTGCGCGTTTGGCTAACTCACGGCTAACTATCGCATATTTTAGTCAGTTCTTTAGCAACTTTCTTGAGATACCGATAGAAAATACACAGAATTATTTAAGGGACTTTATTTTCTAACGACTGCAAATTGACTATTAAGGTGAATTTCAAAACAATTCATATTCTACGCTTTCGTAGATGGCGCGCGTATAGTATTTTTTTTTACTTATAAACGCTTTTTACAAGTTATGCTTTGAAATATTAAGAAAAATTTATTGTTCGCGCAATAACACAAGCAATATGAATATTAATAAATAGTTTTGGTAATTAAAAACTCTAATCTTTCAAGAAAGGCTAACGAATACAATATTGGGATGAATCACCGATGAAATATTGTATTTGTTAGCCTTTCTTGAAAGATTAAAGTTTTTAAATTAATACAACTACTTGTTAATATTGATATTGCTTGTGTACTTTCGTGAACAATAATTATTTCTTAATATTTCAAAGCATAACTTGTAAAAAGCGTTTATAAGTAAAAAAATACTATACGCGCGCCATCTACGAAAGCGTAGAATATGAATTCTTTTGACATTCACCTTAAAGATCATATTGAAAACATCTTAGAAAAAACCTACAAATAAATGGGCTTCATTCTACGCGTCACAAAACCATTTAATAAACATTTTACACTTGATTTACTTTATATGGCATACATAAGATCTCATCTTGAATTTGCATCTGTCATTTGGAATCCTCAATATCAAACTTATATTAACCTGTATTAACCGAATTGAAAACATTCGAACAAAATTCCTGAAACACCTATAGAACGTTTTGAAATTTTTGACGTACTGTTTCTATACAAAGTTGTGAACTGCCTCATTGACTCCCCAGCTCTATTAGAAAAGATTGCAATTCGTTGCCCTGAACGCAATACCAGATCGAATACCTTATTTTATATACAACATTTCATATCGAAATAAAAAACTCCTTACTTGGTCATATCTGGAAATCTTACAATGCCATTTTCCACTGTACCCTTAAATCTTTTAAAGCCAAATTAACTTTACAATGTACTGAGATCAAAACTATGCATTCTTTATTATAATATTGTAAATCAAAATTGCTTATTATTTTCTTTTCATATTTTTCACTCACACTATATATTTATAACTTGTAATTAACTACTTCTTAATTAATAAGTTGATATTATGTTCACTATATATATATATATATATATATATGTTAAATGATTATTTTCACAACTGTATGCTTTCTTAATGGACTTAAATAAATAAAAAAATATCATTTTCATGAAGAAGATAGACATAATTGATATTTTTAAATATTTGTGTTTGCGAGATGTCAGTGCCCCAGCCCCGATAGAGAGAAGAGGAAGGGGTCCAGATCTCTGCAGCTTGTGCCGGGCGATCAGCGGCGTGGTCTCTTCAGATGCTAATTCCGGGATGGAACCAGTAGTCAAACAAAGGCATCTGCACTATCCCTATATCTGCAGGGACAGTGTGGACCAACTTTTCCCCGCCCGGCAATCACGCGATCGTGCGTTTTATACCGTGGAGAGTTATGCTGAACATGGTGAATATCTCTAAAGCCCGAATGGAAATTTACCAAAAATTAACATTATTTATGTAATAAAGGTTGGTGCATATTCTGCACGAATACTAAATAAATGAAATGCTGTTCGCTGAAATGGATTCCATTATCCCAGATTATTTGATCTGGAATTTGTCTGTATATCTTGCTGCTGACAGCTCCTCAGCAGAGTTGGTTAGTGAAAAATTTAGTTATGAGTGAGAAAAATTGGAACGCAGCTTGTATTTTTGAGCAATCTAAAGAAATAAGTGCAACAATTTCGAAATATTTACAGGGTGTTACGGGATGTACTTGACCTACTTTAACCAGTGATTCCTGATATTATTTGGAGTAAAAAATGTGAAACCAAATTTTTCTCTCCGGTAACATTATTGAAGTATTTTATTCTTCTTTTTTTTAAAAGTAAAAACTTAAAAAAATCAAGTATTGGAGAGGCAAGGGTTTGGTTGGTTACTCGGCTTAGTGACCAACAACTTATGGAATTTTTTTATTTGATTTTGAGAAAAAAAAAAAACAACTAAAAAAGAGTTTTCGTTGTTTGTTTTTGGGGTGTTATGCCGTGTAGCGCTACTTCCTTCTTTAGCCGGCATTTCGGACAGCGTTGCAGTGTCCATCATCAGCGCAATACGGCATAACACCCCAAAAACAAACAACAAAAATGCTTTTGGCCGTGAAAATCTAAAAACGTATCTAACTAAAAAAGAGATCTAAAAGTCACCGGAGACCAAAATTTCATGTAGATTTTTTACTCCAAATAATGTCAGAAATCACTCGCTAAAGTGAGTCAAGTACACCCCTTAACACTTATGTATAACACATATTTAAACAAAAAATCAAATTATAATAATTTATGACCCAAAAACTAATGTTTACATCATGCGCAATTAGTAGATAAAAAAGTCAATAATTGTTAACTTTTTTTTTGAACTTAATATTGTGTGGATAGCAACTTCTTCTTCAATGGCGCTACAGCGCATATCGAGCTTTGGCCTCCCGCAACATTCGCCTCCAACTCCTCCCGTCCTTAGCGGCGGACTTCCAGTTTTTTTACCTGGAGAAGCTCTGCTGCATCCCCTCTTACCTCGTCTTCCCGCCTCAATCTGGGTCTTCCCATACTCTTTCCACTTGGGTGTCCAGTCATAATTCTTATTGAGCCGCGTGTGTCCGGCATTCTCTGTACATGCCCAGCCCATCTCAACCTGAGAAGTCTCATATGGCTGAGATGTTGGGGGTCTGATAAATATCATACAGTACTTTGTTGTGCCGGATGCGCCACTGTTACCCCTCTTTCACGGGTCCACATATTCTTCTTAACACTTTTATTTCAAAAGTTCCAGCATTTCAGCCATCTTTGCTACCAGGGTCAGCACCTCACTTCCTAAGCCAATACAGTTCTAACAATGGGTCTTATACATATATGGTTACTTTGGTTTTCCTGTGGACGCTACGTGACTAAACCCTGGCAGCAATGAGAAGTATGTTTTGTTGGCTGCCGTGATTCTCCTTCCAATTTCTGCTGAATCCTCATTGTTCTCTGTCAGACTGGAGCCCAGTTAGTTGAATTGATCGACCACTTCGTATGAGAAGTGGTCTTTAAATCATGCACTACCTCTTCTTCTATGTGAAGGGTTTCTGCTCTGTATCATCATTTTCGTTTTGTCAACATTAATTCGCAGTCCTACTAAGATAGGAACTATAACGGTTTAAATACATATAAGACGTAAATAAAATTCAAACAATGGTTCTGAGATGTAAAAAAAACAAACACAAGTATAAAATATTTATATATATACATGTTATGATTAAGGTTTTCACGGGTGTAAGATGTAGAATAATTTTCTCGGTTTACCCGCGTAACGTAGTCCTTAGAAGGACTTTTTAACTCCTGACGTTTCGGACAGATCTCACTGTCCATCTTCAGAGGCCTTATGTCTTGAGTTTTGTATTAAACTGACAGCTTGCGCATGTCTGTTCAGTCCAGAAGTCAAGACTTAAGTCTTCTGGACTGAACAGACATGCGCAAGGACTACGTTACGCGGGTAAACCGAGAAAATTATTCTACATATATATATATATATATACAGGGTATTCGGGGGTAAAGTGCATTAACTTCGGGAGGTGATTCTACATGATGGTAAGAGTAAAAAAGCTAAATACATTTTTCCAAAATTCCAAATTTTTTTTCCCATAAAAGACGTACCTACTAAAAATCCTTAGTGTGGGGTACACTTAAATTCAACGTGGCAACGTTGCACATTTCTGATTCGAACGTATCCATGGAAACCGCGTGTAAACAATAAGGCGCTCCGCTGACGAGGCAACTGAAAACCAACTAAAACCGGCTGGTTTCTCTGTCTTGATTGGTCAAAAATCTTGTTTAACCATAAACGAAGAACAATCAGCTGACAGCTGGCAACTAGCAACGGCCGACCACGCACGGAGAAAATGTCATTAGAAAAAAACGATAATTTTAATAGTAAAAATGGTTAAAAACGGGACTGAAGTTCTTACGCACAAATTAACAGGGTTTCAATGTTTATTGGAGGGAAAATGTAAGAATAAACATTGAAACACTGTTAATTTGTTCGTAAGAACTTCAGTCCCGTTTTTAACCGTATTTACTATTAAAACGATCGTTTTTTCGAATAACATTATTCTCCGTGCGGCAATCAGCAGTGCAAGTCGCGAGTCACCGCTTGCGTTACCATTGACAACGGGTGATTGAGTGATTGTGTAGTGAGCGGGCCATCACATTGTCATACAAAGACAGTTGCCAGTTGACAGTTTTCAGTTGCCTCAGTGAGCGGATCGCCTAACAGGCCGTTGTTTTGACAATCACAAATCGCTACCAAATATTTGGTTTTAAATAAAATTAAAAAAAGTTGACTCCACTAAACAATAAAATGAAGTTAGAATCAGTATATTTCATTAGGTTTAATACAATCCATATTCTATAAACCATGCACGTAGCAACCCAAGGTAACACCTATAATTTAAGGATGACATATGTGGGATTACTCTACGGAGATTTTGTGAAATTTGCATACATCTCTCCGGAGAAATAGCACTAACATCATTATTTCTGGTTCAGCGACGGCGTGACGTGGAATTAATTGCTTCTACGTGATCTAAACAATGCCGAAAACCGTATTTGTCCCAAGACAATACGAGAGCTGATGGGAATGAGAAAGTACTTTACCTTGGTTAGTTTAAGCAACATTATTTTGTTTTTATAGCACCTACCTGATATAAATATGCGGTTAAACTGTCTTGTTGTATAATTAAATAGGTATAATTATTTTCCTAGCACTCTGTAAGGCAGGGTTCAACTCCACTGATGAATTTTCATGCTGATTTACAAATATAGATTTTGATTTCCTGCATGAATTTGACAACAACTGTCAGTGAATGCCCATAGTAAGAGGGTATTTATTACCAGAGAATAATGGAAATTAGTACTTTTTAAATCCAATTCTAGGCGTATTGACTCTTTTTTACAAAAAAATATAAATTGATTTTGAAAGAATGTTATTTTATCTGGTACACGCAGTTTTAAATTTTTTTTAAACTAAGTTTTTTTTTAAATATCGTTGGTCGTTGGCAGATTTGTTCAATTTTCAAACGATAGATTCTATTTAACAACACAAATTTCAAATCATATAATCATGCAACAAAATAAATCAATACATAATCTAGTTAACATTTTTATTCACCAGATTTACAGGAACGGGTTTAGTTTTTCCCATAGGAAAAACTAAACCCTTTCATACACTTTTCCATATAAATGATCATCTAGTAAATCCACGTTATGCAAGTGCATTATATAAGTATAATTAATACAAAACAATACAAGAACAACACGTTAATCTACCAAACTATTAAATGGGAATATAATTCACCGTCTCCAGATATTTTCATATCAGAGGGTTCGGCTCTGTGGAATTCCTAATTTGACCGATAAATCCTACTGATCCCTCAATATAAATATTTAAAAAATCTTTCGTAATTCTACATGTATTTAAAATGACTGATTTTTGCATTTTTATATACAAATTCTTTGACAAATCTAATATGCCTAAATTTTTAATAAGAGAGCTAGGTATAATGCCAGTAGCCGAAATAACAAAAGGTAATATTTTTATAGTCTGAGAATGCCAAATTCTTTTAATTGAAAATTTTAAATTCTTTTAAAAGCACTAATTTTAAGATTTTAAATTTTAGTTAAATTAAAATCATTAAAAATAAATCCGAGAACGTGTTTTGTAACAAAAATACTTCAGTTTTTCTATTTTTTTAAGGAGTTACAAACTAAAATATTTCAATTTATTTTACACACTTGTTTTGTTTATACATTATTGAAAAATCATAAATACTTACAAGAAGCACACGATATTTAATAATTTATCATCGTGCGTTTTGAGCATTTTTATTGCTTATTTGAATGTAGGTATATATTAAAGCCAGTTTTGAATGAAATAAATCTATTTCAAATTTTTAATTTCAATAATTTGATACCTGGAATAATCGATCTTTCTCTTGAAACAATCCTGTACAGTTAAAAGCATTTTAAAAATTTTATTCTCAGCCCCTGGTCAATCGCTCGTAACTATTGAATTTGTTAAAATTTGCCTTTTAGTACTTTTTAAATATTTTTTAATTATTTTACCTCAATTTGATTAAAAAACGGGCAGGTAGGTGGGAATGTTGCTGAAAATGCTGTATTTGATTAATTACTAATATTAATAATATATGCGAGGGTATATTATTAATATACCCTAGCAAAAAATGGAGATTGAAATTTTTCCTTTAAATTATGGCTTGTTCGCATCTTGGCAAGTAGTAAGTCAAGTGGCGAGTAACTCGCTACTTGACTCACCAAAAAGTGTTCGCACTACTGTCAAGTAGAGTACATTAGTAAGCAGCGCGTCGCAAGACGAGCGGCTTATTAAGCTGATTGTAATGCTTATATTAGAAGAGGTTGAAGAATACATTTATGAGATGAAAATAAATAAATGAACTGCGCATGTCAGTGCGCAGGGACGCGTGGTGAGGGACTCTACTCGCCGAAAAAATAGAACCAAATAAATTGAATATACTAAAGAGCTGACTAACCTACTCTACTAAAATTGTTCGGACACGTTTAGTTACTTATATACTCGCTACTAGACTAAACTACTGTCCCAGTGCGAACGATTTCAACGACAGAAGTTAAATAACGTTTTCGTTGATATTGAGGAAAGATTTACACTTATGTTATTAGTTCAGACATCAGTAAATTATATCTAATCTACGAAGTTCGACTTACTGTTTAATGAATATAATATTGTGTCATTTACCATTTAATGGCCATTTAAAACCAATAACTTATCTAACAGTAACTTAATAATAACAATCAGCTTAATTGAGGACTTGCAAATACGAATTCAACAGAATTATAAATATTAATTCGAAGACAACAGAACACTATAAGTAACAACATAACTATACTATATTACTCGTACAAAATATTATTGTCATATTTCTAATTCTAATGAATTAATAATTGCAAAACGCAAAGCACAAATAAAAAATTCAAACGGGATATATTTATTTGTTTATAGATTCGTACATTCCGATAATCTATGATACGGCCTGGGGCGTCCTACAATCCCAAGAACGATTAACTTCATCCCACTATATTCCTACCCTTCCTACCCTGAACTGAAGGGGAGGGTTTAAGGGAAACTACTAAACTACCCCTGGTGTCAACACTCACTTACCCCGAACCGTAACATGTACAATACTGAAAATCGCCCTTCTATTATATATTTTAAGGCTATTGGCTGCGCGGCCGGTTTCATCCAAACCGTAGTTTTGGATTTGATGCCAAAATACTCAACCAAACTGAAAAATTATTTTTGTAATATAAAGCTATGTCAAATATCTATCTCTGACAGAAGGTACTTTTTAAAATTTTTATTTTAAATGATGACGTATAGGTTATTAAAGAAATTAGTTGTGCTTCATTTTGGAAGCAACTTTGGAATTTTTTTGTGAGTTATTTATGATTATTAAAAAAAAATCCCAATCCTTGGTTTTAATATAATGAAAAATAAAATAGAAAATAAAAAAAATTGTTAAAAATGTGTTTCTTTGGGCAGTAATTTTATTACATAAACGAAGTTTTTGTTCCGATGTAATTAGGTAATTTGTAATTTAAATTTACACACATCAAAAGTGGTTCTAAAAAATAAAAATAAAATTAATTTTATATTTCATCATATTTCTAAAAGAAATATACAATTTTTTTTTAAAATTTACATTTACTCGCAAATAATTGTCAAATTTTCCTTTAAAATCAAAAATTATTAAAGTCTTTAATAGCCTACACTTTATAATTTAACGCAAAAATAAATAAAGTAGCTCTTGTCCGAGATTGTTATTTGACTTACCTTTTAATTACAAAACTAATTTTTCAGTTTGGTTGTGTATTTTGGGCTCAAATCCAAAACTACGTTTTATATGAAACATTAAAAAAACATTTAAAAAAATTAATAAACATAAAATAAACATTAAACATTAAAAAACAGCAGCCGCTCCTCTTAACGGTATTGCTCATAGTTTTTTCTTAGAATTTTTTCCGACTCTAATGTCTCTGCTTCGAAAACCTCTCCGTAAACATGATTTTATGTACCTACCTATCTTTATAAAAATAAAAAGCACAAACTGAATCAAAAAGTTCTCTCAGGAAATGTATTATTCCCGCAGACTGTGCATTATAAAGCATTCAGAAAATATTATTTAAAATAAATGATTATTTATTATATATTTTAGTATATAGACAAATAACTTAGTTTAGCTCACTAAAATCACAAAAAATAATCATTCAGTAGAAATAAATGTAGTGTTAAAAATATTTCAAACAAAATTAATTCAAAAGCTTTAATTCAAAATTATTTCCCGCTTTAAAGTTTAAGATAAACCGTCGAAAAGGGTGTTCTTAAGGGCCTTCATACATTAACGTAAATATCAGAATAAACACATTTTTAATACCCTTATCATGCACCCAGTTTAGTATTTATTAGAAAAGTAATGTAATAAAAAATATAATTTATTGTGGAGAGCGAAGGTACTTAATTACCGCTGGGTTAATTATTCACCCAAATTAATGGCGTTAATTGAACACGCCAGTAATGTTACAATGTGATTAATTAATTCCGAAAATAGTCCCGAACTGTAAATATTATATGGAAAATTCGTACGTAATTACGTTTCGTATATAATTCGAGTAAAGATCGTTCAGATTGCTGTCACCAATTTATTTATTTTTATGTCGGTCATAGACATATGAATATGTATAGACCTGCCCTAAGTGATAAAAGCGTATTATTTCCCCCTCCTTAATTCTGGGTTCCATGGAACCGGCCGGGCTGACGTATAGGTTAGCGTGAATCTAGAAAATGTGACGTCATCATTCTTGTGCGGACTAGCGTCGAGCTCTTATCGGTACATTTTACGAAATAACACGGCAAAAATGGTAACTTGTGCTATTAAAACATGTAAAAATAGAAGTGAAAAAGAGTATAAACCCAATTGTCGTATTACCTTCCATAATATGCAGACATTATTTGTCATTATTTTAAGCTTATTCACATCATATAATATGATCAGTTTTAGACATGAAGCGAAATTCCCGGTCCCGTCGTGTGCACGTTGCAGTTTACTGTGATAAGTAAATTATGAAACATTTGTAAAAGTGTCTTAACTTAACACGGTAACAAAATATTCGACTCTCAAAACAAGCGAACCTTTCTTCATTTTATGTGGATTACACAAGTTTGTTCAAACCGGGCGAACAATTCGCGCTCCCATGTAAAAAGGTCTATTCATTCAAAAGCAGATTTTACTTTTAAGAGCTAAATGGTGATATTATAATGCGTGATGCCTATATACTGTCGTATTGAAGGATTAACGAATCACATATCGTTACCGTCAACTCATCCCTCTCCGCCCCGCTACAGATGGTTATTACCCCTCTCCCAGATTCTCAAGTCTATGAATAATATGTCTGTGATGTCGGTGGTGTTTTGTGTTTTAGCATTTCAAATAATTTTGTAACTTTATGTTTAGTCAAAATGCATTGTGAGCTGAACGTAAAGAAATAAACTATGCAAATTTCATAATGCCATTGACTGTTTAAGAGTTTTTGCTACCTTAGCATAATAACACATATGTTACGCTAATTATTATTTCTTTAATTGCAGGGTGCTTTATTGTTTTTACCTTGCGCATATCCGAGACATAACTTTAGAACTAATTTCAGGTAAACACTAAAATGGATGCGGATGAACCAATGCATATATATATATTTTTTGAGATACGAAATTCACCCTAAAAAGAGCGCTTTGGCAATCTATATTTTTATTATATAGAACTTAGTATATTGTTAAAAAAAAAGAGTTTTAAGTCATTATCCATTCGCATTGTTTCAATAATTTGGTTCCTTAGAAAAGGCAATTGCCTAGCTAGGAACTAGCATGGACCTAACAAGATATACAAGAATACAAGACTTGTACACATTTTCAATATTATGCAGAATGATTACTATATTATTTTTGCTGTGTAAATGTATCGAATGCAATGAAATAAATAACCAATTCACGGAAACGTTCACATGTGAAAAGTAAACGAACCTGACAAATATGATTATGAATTAATTTTTAGTTTTCTTTTAATAATATCTGAACCAATAGAGGAAAATTAGAAAATATTTTTCTGCGTACTTTATCTATTTCTTACGTTTTACCACGCCTTTGACTTCATTACAGCTTGACAATGCTAAATATTGATAATTAGAAGGGATATCTAAATAGCTATCACTTTTAACTCAATTTAAAATATAACAATAACTCTGTATACCTTATGTAACCGTAGGCAGTATACTCTCTAGTAGAGATTATACTACCCTGAAGAGGCTACGGTTGTAGCAAAACCCGGTCAGCATAAATTATAAAAAATAAAAGTGGAGTATACAAAGTTATTGTTTTATTAACTCGGGTACGCGGCATACATCATTCCTATGTCTACCCAAGTTAAATTATCGTGAAAATAAGCTTATGTGTCCAAGCGGTTATTTTAAATTATAATGTCACATCACAAAGTAACTGCTTCATATGAACAAACTTTTAACTCAGCTAAATACGGGATTATTTTACAAGATGTTAGAAAAAGCCAACATTACCTTAGTATGGTAACTAACTAACTAACTAACTAACCATTTCGCCGTTTCCCCGCAGGGGTAGGCAGATAGGTCGGACTGCCAAACAACTCGGTCTTGGCACACACTCTTTGCCTCTTTCACATTCATACATCGTCTCATGCATACTCTTCTATTGTTCTGACTCTTGACATGGCCCGACTCAAGTATCTGATTCACTTGATCGTTCCATGTCTTTCTCGGTCGTCCCCTACTTCTTATACCATTCACACTTGCGTCATATATTCTCCTTACGCTCCTTTCTTCGTTCATTCGCTCTACATGCCCAAACCATCTGAGGGTTCCTTTCTTAATTTTACTCATTACGCTTACATCAGCCTTGCATTCTTTGCGGATTTCCACATTTCTCACACGATCATACATGGTTTTACAACACCTATGCCTCAGAGATCTCATTTAAACAGTCTACTTTAATTCTTCCTCTGCCAGTTCCATGCCACACTGCCATACATCAGGGTATCCACAAGCACTCCATTGTGGACTGCTAGCTTCGCTTCTTTGGACAGCTTTTTGTTAGCGCCTACGGCATTCAGTCCTCCATTCAGTTACCTGCATTTACCCGTCTTTCAATATCTCTATCAGCCTTTCCATCTCTCGTAAACATACCACCCTAGTACGGTAATCAGAGGTCACCGATTACCTACTGAAATATTATAAAAATACCACCTATTTTATATAGATTAAACTTATTAAAGTTATTAAGTTGTTATTAAGATCTGCTAGTATTATAGTTTTTTTTTATTATTATGACAGCTGTTTCGGCTTACAAGTCCATTTTTAAACTGAGTTTAGAACACTATAAAATCTATCGTCGCAACTAATTTCTCATTTTATGCACCTTCAAAATTGAAATTTAGAATCATATAAATAAGTATAAGTGGTCTAAGCACAGTTTAAAAAAGGCCTTGTAAGTCGAAACAGTTGTCACTATAATAAATAAAATAAAACTCAAATACTTGTGGAACTTAAGAATAAGATTTTTAAATTTATTTAAGTAAAAAAATAAAACGGAGTTCTTCGAATTAAAACACAAAAACAATTGAAACTAATGTAGGATCCGTGAATTTTGACCAAAAGTTCGGAAAGTGATTTCCAGCGTATATATTGTATAATACCTGTATGTCAACTAAATCCAAATTGTTTTTAATGATTGAAACAAGATAAAACATCAATATATAATTTCAGTATATTGTGGAACATTCGGACCTAATAAAGATATGTTTGTATACTGTTACAAAGCGTCCGTCAAAAACGATTATAAACGGGTTCACTAACTGAATATGTTGTGAGACCTCGTACGGTGTCTGCCGCTAAAGCGAATGTATTAAGATGATAGACTTCGCTTTTCGGGCCATACAAAAAGGACGCCCGGGAAAAAACACTTTTCTACATCGCAAATTGCACAAAATGAATATATTTTTTATACTGCCTTTTAGAAAGTGAAAACTATGTCGGTATGTTTTCGAATTTTCGACGCGTTTCGTATTAACGTAAACATTCACTGTCAAACATGTACGATTTATCAAAAAATATTATTTAAGGAAAAAGTGCTGCTAACTCAACTCTCATAAAGAATTATAAAAAGCTACCGACGTAGCTTCTTCTTTCTAAAAAATATATATTTTTTAAAATTTCAATTTCGTGAAAGTTTCGGTGTAGAAAAGTGTATTCTCCATAAACCCCTTTTCGAGCGATTTCTGTAGGTAAATTTGAGCGTTGTCTCATTCGCACATTTCGCATTCGCATGTATTGACAGAATGACAGTCGCGGGTGTTCCGCGTGTGGTTCAAAGTCAAGCCTCTTAAGCAAAAGATACGTTTCCCCGGCTTTGTGCAAATATTCAAGCATAAAACTATACGATCTGTTTTGTTTAACACCATATTATTTAAAAAAACTTTTCTTGCCCGCGATATATATATAATATATATACCGCCCATAACCCCTCTCACTATGTTTGTTAGAAAGGGACACAGCACATTGTACCTATTTCCATGAAGCAAGGAACCGATTTCAAAACGTTTCTCTTAAGGTTACACGACTTATACTTATTTATATGATTCTAAATTTCAATTTTGAAGGTGCATAAATGATCTATTACCGGTTAAACCGATTTACTGAGAAGTACCGTTTTGAGAGATTCATTAACTGTTTCTTATTTCACAATGAAATTAATACTTACTTCACTTATCCAACCAATTTAACTTTGTATCACGAATTATTCTATGCAAACAGCGATGCGATAAGTGATAACTTTATCAAGATCCCGGGCAAAGCGTATGAAATAACTCTGTTGTGAAACAGATTATGTTTAAAAAAGCGAATAGCTTCATTAAGTCTCCGTCGGGACGCTCTGCTAATTTGCATTTTAAACAATTTATTCAGGTTTAACATTAGCTGCTTAAGGATTTATACATTGGGTACAATTTATTATTCACAATGTATCACCGCGCGGTGGGATTTTTGTACCAATTATGCAGCTACAAGGGGATCCGAATCCAGGATAATTAATTTTACGTTAGAGTTCAGAACTTGTTATGGTAAGCATTCAGTGTGAAAAGTATTTTATTTAAAATACAAAGTGGGAATACCAATTAAAAATGCGGACGTTGTTAAATAATAAACGTGGTTTCTAAAATTGGTACTTTCTGTTACAGGATTTGATGAAACTGAGAACTAGAAAAGGGATAATAATATCATAACGGAAAACACGTTTATTTAATATCTGTGTAGATCATGATTTAATTAATTGTTTCTTTTTTTTTTAATGGCGTTAAGTAATTTAATTTGGCACCTGGAGTGGAGACCATTTTGATAAAATTTTGTGCTTAGCGCTACTGTGTTTTAATTTTCCAATTATTAATGATTTGGTTCTATTGTTGTCCAAAGGGATTAACTCGTGTGAGTAGGTCACATGACTTGACTCGATTAACACGTAATTATTGCCAAGCCTGTTTATTGTTAAGACACGGAGAAAAATGTTTTTCTAAAATACGATCATTTTATTCTTAAAAACATGACTGAAGTTCTTACGAACAAATTAACATTGTTTTGATGTTTATTGGCGGGAAAATGTAAGAATAATTTGTTGGTGTACGTACGAAATTACGTATATCAACAAATTATTCCTACATGTTCCCGCCAATAAACATTTAAACCCTGTTAATTTGTTCGTAAGAACTTCAGTCCCGTTTTTAACCGTTTTTACGAAAAAAATTATCGTATTTTAGAATAACATTTTTATCCGTGTAGAGAGAAAAAGAATGGTCACAGATGTATGAAATTACTATCGAATTTGAATATTCGAAAAGTTTTTATAGTTAAGCGAAGTCATCCGAGATTCTTTTTATTATTTAAAAATAAAGTTTTTTCAGTGGAATTTTCTTTTCTCAAAACGAATAAGAACATTGAAACGTGCTTTATAATATCAATTGTTATCGTGCTTTATAATAAAATAATATCATTTTGTTTAATTAATTATTATGATTATTGAATGTTTTTTTCAGTAGTTTTTCCCGACGCTCTATTCGAAAGTCGTGTATACCTATTCAGTCATGTCCATCAAACTTATCCCCCATTCCCATATGATAACGAGTCGTTTATACTACTCGTTCTTGAGCTCAACAGCTCGGCTGTGGTACTATTTGCCGGCCTCTGTGTTTCCTCCCTCCAACAACATGGGTCTCTTCAATACCCAGGTTCACTCCTTCCACAAAAATATCCAACACATAGCATCCTCAAAGGTGACATAGGCCTTGAAGATTTCTTCGGGGCCTCCTGTGTGGAATTGAAAATATGCTGGAGTGGTAGATACTTTCAGTGTCGACCTAGTGAAAGAACACAATTCGAAATATTCAAGTTTCCGGGGAATGAAATCCACAAAATGTCTCATAGTCTAAACCATGTCTAAGCCACTCAAACCATGAAATGTTTGTACCTATCTTTGTTTAGTGAACGGAAATGAAAAGGAGATTTCAAGAATTATATCCGCTTAATTTCTCCTTTCACCTACCCCATTCTCGCCACATTAGATATGGCGTAATCCCACTGGCTTTGGGTAGTTGGAATCCCACAATAATCGCATTATAAAATAAAGAATGAATTTGCTTTAACGAAAAACATAATAATAACCATCCCAGCAAAATCCGCAAAAGAGGCCTATCCCCAAGAAAAATTGTCCTTACCATTTACAATTTGCAGAAACAAGCATGACTAGCAAGAAGTTATCAACTTTTGCCGTTACGAATTTAACTGTTTTTTTAATTTAATGTTTAAGATAAGATTTTATGCATAGCACAAAGGGTAACAACTATTACAAGCAATTGTTATTAGCCTGAAACACTAATATATATTGAAAAAACCTCCCGAGAAAAGTTAAGCACAGATTTGACCACTTTCAATAACACATCTGCCCTGATAATGGACACTGTAATGTTGTCCGAAACGTCGGCTAAAGAAGGAGTTAGCGTAACATAGCAAGCTAGTGTCTATAACTGACTTAAATCCTATTTTCTCCCTAAATATAATTGCAATAATCGAAGCTAAAGATTAGGCGCTCCATTATAATTAAGATTAGGCAGAATTTATAAGATTTTCAGTGGCGCACCTCTCGGTCTCCCCTGCCCCGGGGCGCGATGGTGCCGGCAACTAACTCTAGCCATTTCTCGCTTGGGCGCTCACTAATCGTTGATTTACACTGCCGCCAGAAACGATAGGGACGCCCGCTTCGACCCGGATCCAAGGATTTTCATAATTTTGAATAATGATAAAAATATCGAGGATACTTGAAAGATGGAGTATTAAATGGTGTATTCAGTTCCAAGATGAAACTACATTTTTATTAATATATTTCGAAACATATCATCGAAACAGTTGTAAGCCAAAACACCAAAGAACCATTGACGAATTTAAACAACTTGCGGAGAGAACACCAAACCAAAACGTTTTAGTCTGGATCTAAACAAAAGGGATGCCATTTTTCCTGATCTCCACAATATAATAAATACATTATTATGTGATATTAATTCCATTATCGAAGTTTAATTTACCTGTTAACTGGATAGAAAAAAAATAAAGACATAAATTTTATTTTTTTAATTTTTGCTGTTGGTAAGTATAATAATTTTTACATTTTATGAAGATATATGTAAAATATATATATATAACTGAGATAAAGAATATTTTCTTAGACCGCCTCGTTGGAAATAAAACAACCAAATATAAAATTGTGAAGCAGAATAAAAATAGTGTATTTTTAGTTATTTAAACACCGTACAAGAGTCCCAACCGCCCGGAGCCTATTTTGTCAGAGGCATCCCAATTTGGGTCATGTTGTGATTCTGAATGGGGTGAAGAGATAAAGGAGATGGGACAAAGAGGCAGGTTAAATAATATCTGACTATTGGGGTCTGGTCACCAAACATGGTTAGAAGAAAAGTAAGTAAATATAATACACGCTATACCTATATAGAACTGTTAATATTATGTAGGGACACCACATAGAATAAGGAAAACAAAACTGGAAGAGCTTTCCATACAAATTTGAATGGAAACAAATGCTTAATTTAGCCTAATAGCTCAGCGCTCTGTCTCGCGTACACTCGTCTGAAACCGTAGACCTTCATAACGATTGAATTTCCTAAACACAGTTTTGTGTTGGAAATTTAAGCCCCAATGGGACAAACATTCGGATCACGAAAAACTTCCACAAGGCATCTCTTTTGTTCTTCTTTATTCTATGGTACACCTAAATATACCTTAATATTGATTTTTAAATACTGATAAAAACTTTAGTCAAAGTGAAACATCGTTAGATAGTGGTGTAAGTAAAAAAAATCTAAAACGATTTTTTATGTCATGTAGTTTTTTTGCATTCTATGACATATATAGGTACATCTTTTTTTTTAAATACATTCTCAATTTTGAATGCGCTGTTGTGTTTTATGTTAATTGGGTTTTTCTTGTTTAAATTAAGGCAGTTGATGAGACGAAACAGATTAATCCCTGGGAAACGTGAGAGCAATTGCAACCGGGCAATTAACCTACTTTTATCATAATCTAGTTCACGAAACCATACCAGGCTGCTCGCCTAAATTAATTACCTTTTACAACACTCTGTACTGGTTTAATATAACAACTCACCACCTAATATGAGATGTGGCTATTAAGTAACGAGACAGTCGATGTAAAACATTTTATTTTAATATCATACATATTTGCATCTTCAATATATTTGTATTTTTTACACCTTTTCTCTATCTCTACAACGCTCCACTCGAACCTTCATTTGTTCGAAACAGTTCTGGAAGTCAGCTCCTTCAGGACGCTTGCCACTTTCTCTTTCGCAGCTTCAACGGTTCTTGTTCCTTTTAATGCAGATTTCACGTTGAGGATTTCACGTTGAGGAGCAGATGTGCAATGTGTAATTGATAGTGGTAAAGTTTGTACTTATGTACACAGATGCGATACCGTGTTGCCAGCATTCTTCTACGAGTTGGTATTAGAGTACATATAATTAAAAAGGAGTTTTTGCGTTTATCTTTGATGTGGCCATCAATACCGGATACCAAGAACTGTTATGGGATAGTATATATAATAATAATGGGATATTGTGAATTTCAATTGACTCCGTAATTAGGCATGCTCTGTGAGTTTTGGGTCTTCCCAGAACTTCAGGAACAAATTCAAAGTAATGGCTGGTTTCAATTAAATGCTCGGCGATTGCCGATTTGTCGGGGTGGCCGAGTTTACATACTCGAAAGTATCAATTAACGGACTCAAATCTTGTTCGTTTTAATGCAGATTTCACGATGGGGAATAGATAGAAATTGCACGTCGCAAGATCCGGCAAATAAGGCAGCATAAAGTGTCACAACAAACATTTTTGCTAGCTCTTGTTGTTAAAACGTGAGAATTTTAGGCGCCATTTTGGCACACACTTTTTGCATGATATATTTTTAAAGGTAAAATTTTCCGTACGCATTCTTTGTCAATTCTAAGTGTTTCAGAAATTGCACGAATACTTACGCAACAATCAAATCGAACCAGATTACCGATTTTTTCGATATTGTCATCCCTTTTTAACACGAAAGGGTGACTCGGGCGTGAATGTTCTTCAACGTCTTCTCGGCCATCTTGAAAACGCTTACGCTACTCAAAAACACGTGCACGCAATAAACATAAAAAAAAACAATCCATTTTTTAAACTTATCATTTTTCCGGCAAAAACTGTTGGTAGCTGGCGTTTGGCGAATGCGTACTTCTTCTGCAGAAGCGTTAATCTCGTTATTTAATAACAACACTCGTATAGTGACTGGTGTCAATTACTAAAGCATGCAAGCTTTCCAGGAACCAAGAAAGGGTTGTGAGATAAAACAATGTTTTAGAAAAATTGTAGTAAAGATTAAAGAGGAATCCACTGGATCCCACAGAGACAGGGTTTTGAATTACCTCCATCATCCACCATTTATTTTTAGGCACCATTAGCCATCATTTCTTTTCTACACGGTCCAGGACGTAAAAAATAGGCCAAATTCCGGAAGCGTATTCAAAAATTCACTAAATAGTAAATAGATCGACAACTTGGTCATCACTAGAAATTACAAAAATGAAATTACCAATCAGAGAATTAAGGATTAGCTTGATGGTGGACTAGGGAAGACGCTTGGCTCATGTATTTGAAACTTACCTGACTTATACGAGAGCAGTTCAAGCTGAGTTGTTGATGGTAGTCGATATTCTGTTGGACGAAGATTACCGAGATGGAATCCAAACTCTGATAGTAAAAGACGTCAGAATTAGGAGAAGAATGGTGAGAGGATGGCTCAAGTAGTACAAGAAAAGTAAAAGAAAAACAATATAGTTGAAACGATTCGCTAATTAATTAATTTGCATAATCGAATCACGCCAGGTCCAACTTAATTCGCATGTCTCGACTATGCTTTACGTTTAAAGATAACGGAAGAACTAGTAGTAATATCGCAAAGCAGTGGTTTTATATTCAAGGGGTGGCTTAAACGAAATTGATTAAAATAATCAAGAGTATTTGGTAACCCTAATAATGGGATTACACCTGCCTCGGAGGGTTGCGAAAGACCTCGCTAAAGGAACCAAGGCTTCAAAACTTATCTCTTTGAAAAACGGGAAATTCTACGGAGTGTGGGTTCGGTACTAACTAAAGAACAAACTTACCCACTATTGGCTGAGATATCTAAGGGTTGTTTTAAAGAAAATCAAACAAAACTTGCAATAACAAGTAGGAGGAAAAGGGAGTTAATAGTTCATCTTTGTAGGTATTATTTATGCGTATCTATCGGTATTTTTACTATCAGTACTTTAGTAGGTACACATGCTCTCTACAATAAATTGTAAAAAACGCGTACCGATAATTTTCATGTTAAAAAAAATTATCTCACGCATGAAATCCTGAATTACGAATTTAGAAGGTACTTCTGAGTAAATAATCTGCCCCGATATTCAAATATCGCTTGTTTTTCATATGCCAATAACATTGATTATTTTAGAGTATTTGTATTAAAAACATTTTCAACAACGTATATTTGTATCATTTCTGTCCTAGATTTCATTTACAACAATATGAAAATATTATCATCAACAGTAAAATGCAGTGAAGCTTTAATAGAACGATTCAAAATTTTTTTTACGCGTGTTATCTCTATCTCTTTTTTTAAATTGAAAAAATTCACCATTATGAGATACTAATGTCCAAAATAGAAAAGTTTCTCGGAATTGCTTTAATTCTCTATGCTGAGAACATTTATTTTTTTTTTTTTTAAAAGAAAGACAAACATTCCCGGATTACGAATAACCCAACAACATTTGAAAATCTCCTACTACCACCACACTAAGCAGAAGATGTGGCTTGTGTTGTGATGGAGGACTTAGCCAGCCGAGGAATCGAACACGGAACGCCTGGGTGGGACCCAAACGCGATGCCCACACAACCACTGACCGGTCAAATTTTGAGTAGTCCGATACTTTTTGAAATACTAAATTTTTAAATATCGATTTGAATTTCAATTGTATTTTTTTGGAGGATAAATGCAAATCTTGGAAGTGGAAATTAACCCACTTCTCGACATCCCATCGAGCTGAAACTTGGCAGATAGACTTATTGTTGATGACAATGTATTCTAACACATGCGCACACATACACATTTCTCCGAAATTACAAGATATAGTCGCGCCTTCCTACGTGCTGTTCGATGCGTTGGACCGTGACGGAAAGTCGAATCTATTTCACTATATAATAACAACGATGTATTATAGTAAAAAAACTTTGTTTTTACGGGTTGATTTATTCAATAAATTCTCTTTCCTATTCCCCCCTCTACCATGTCACAACATTTCACATTTTGAGAATAACACGGACTTAAGCAATGAGAGTTTTCGTTTTAGAATCCAGGTAGTCAAAAAGAGTTGATTTTAAAGTGTTTTGGAAGTCAATCTATGGAATGCTACTCAAAGATTTTCCCCAGAAAAACTGTGAAAACACAGAAAACACCATAAGAAACCCACTGTGAGTGTAGAATTCTACCTACCTATTATTGAGCAACCAATCCTCCGGACTATCGATAAAATATAGACGTTTTATGTGCATATTTTCAAAGTTTTAAAGCACATTTAAAGCATTTTTTGCAAATTTATTATTTGTCGATAATACCAAAACCTATTTGGATGGATAGGGTTCCATTCTCACAGTGGTTACCGACTTACCAGGTTTGTACTAATCTGACATCTTAAAAAATAATTTTCATGACAATATAATAAGCACGGTTATTACATATAAGGTGTAATTTGGTAACAACGAACACAGCTGAAAAATAAGCTTGCTCCCGCTAAGAAGTAAATTTCGAGTGTAATAATTTACGATGGTTCACGGAAGGTCACGTAAAACGTGTATTTAAATCACAAGTGCGGCGGCTGTGGTTGGGAGGAAGTGGGGTTAGTCGAAACGGCTGGAATAATAAGTACGGGGAAACTACACACACGATGCTGTACTCGCGCACACTTTGTGTAATTAGCACGGGAGTTCTGTGACGTCAACCAAAGCAGATTAGCGTACTAAATAATGTTAAGAAAGTGACGCTTGCGTTCGATTATATCATAATTTACTTAAGGATTTACTTGTAGTAAATGTAATACGATATAACAGCCATAAACAGATGCGACAGCCATAAACATTTAATATTTATAAATTTTCTACGCTGGCATCACCAATAAAGGTAGCTAGATTCAAACCATAACTAGCGAATATTATTCTAGTTACGACGTTCAAGGCAGTACCTATTTTTCCCTCCGGTAGTTACGCTTTTAATTAATTGTTAAAATTCGTATTCCCGTAAATATATCTGACTTGTTTTACTCAAGTGTTTTCATTGATACGCAGCCCTGGTATAGTATGTAAACTAAAATCCTATCAAGGATTAATCATTGTAATGCAAGTGTACACGCACACAATCAATAATACTAAATTGCATTTTCAAGTTGGGAGGCGGGTATGGGTACCGCCGCCCCGGGAACCATTTATTGGACGACCAACACCTCTGCCACAGGTCACCCCAAGTGGGTTGCTACGTTTGGTGACTTAGCACGGGTGCCCGGGTTCAAGGGGTTAGGTATGTCCGGGACTTGGGGGCGGATGCGTCTGCCGACCATCTGCGTGGCAGGCTGGATCGGGAGGGACTGGATGAGGGAGACCATTTGATCTCTCCAGCAGGACCCTCTCGAACCATCGCCTTGCACCGCAGTGGGAGGGATGGCTTCACACGTCCATCACTCCTGGACATATTTATCCCCAGATTCCTACCCACCCTTCAAACGTTTTTCCTTTCCAGGACTTCCCTCTCCTTCTTTTCCCCTAAAAAACCCTCCACACAGCATCTTCAAAGATGAAATACGCCCTGAGGGAATTTTTCCCCCAGGGCCTCCTGTGTGGAGCTAATGTAAAAAAAAAGTAAATTCACCCAATCATTCCTACTTAGGGAACCCCCGCCCCCCGCCCCTCACGGTGACCAAGCGTGGTATTTTGAAGATCCCCTCCCCCCGGAACGGGTCACGTAATATGGGTACGTTCCCTTATCACCTGAACCATGTTCCCCTTTAACAAGTTATAATTACTGTTTGACGATCATCTTGAACACATATTATAAAAAATCTACAAACAGACCACAAAACCAATCAATACATCTTTTACACTTGAACTACTTTAATATGGCATATGTTATATAAGATCTCATATTGAATTTGCATCTGTAATTTGCATTACCCAATACTAAGCTTATATTAATGAATTGAAAATATTCAAACATTTTTTTAAATTTTCATATCGTTTTGAAAATCATCAGTGTAACCCTGCTGCTCTTTACAAACTGGGAAGATTTTTTGACGTACTGTTTCTGTACAAAATTGTGAACTGCCTTATTAACTCCCCAGCCATGTTAGGAATGATTGCAATTCGTTGCCCTGAGCGTTACTTTATTTTATATACAACATTTCAAATCGAAATACAAAATCGAAATGCACAAAACTCCATGCTCGGGCGTATCTGCAAATCTTATAATTCCCTAAGAGATATTGACATTTTCCACTGTACACTTAACTCTTTTATAATCAAATTAACCTTGTAATGTTACTTTTTCAAAACTATTATTTCTGTATTGTTAAATATTTTCTTTTTAATATTTTTTTCTTTACACTATGTACTATTTTAACTTTTAATAACTACTTGCTTCCTAATCAGTAACCGTAGTCTTACCTTTTGTAATTTATTTAAATCTTTGTACCTTTTAATGATATCTTATATTTATTTAGCTTCCTTTAGCTTAGTAGGTACCCATCATTTGTGAGAAACATTAATGTAACAATATTTTTTTTCAATGTATTTTTTTAATTGATAAAGTAATGTTTAAGACAAGACTATTTATTATTCATAGCACAAAGGGTAACAGTTATTATAAGCAATAATTATTAACCTAGAGACTAATTAATTATTAATTAATTATTAATTAATTATCAATTAATTATTAATTAATTATTAATTAATTATTAATTAATTATTAATTAATTATTAATTAATCATTACTTAATTATTAATTAATTATTAATTAATTATTAATTAATTATTAATTAATTATTAATTAATTATTAATTAATTATTAATTAATTATTAATTAATTATTAAGTAATTATTAATTAATTATTAATTAATTATTAATTAATTATTACTTAATTATTACTAATTAATTATTACTTAATTATCAACGCATGGTCACCCTACGTGTATAATAGAATATCATAAATATATTTATTTAGGTTCCTTGAGCTTAGTAGGTATCCATCATTTGTGAGAAACATTAATGTAACAATATTTTTTTTCAATGTATTTTTTTAATTGATAAAGTAATGTTTAAGACAAGACTAGTATTCATAGCACAAAGGGTAACACTTATTATAAGCAAAAATTATTAACCTAAACACTCATCCACATTTAAAAAATCTCCCGAGAAAAGATACATTCTATTCCCCAATCTGTCTACTGGGAAATTAATTACCATAGTAATTTTATAATAAATAACGTGCTTTCGGAACGTCTATGCTAATGGAAATATGCAAAATCAAAAGAAAACTCAAACCGCGTCACAGATAATAATAAGCTTCCTACTATGAGCAGAAATATCCATCCATAGATGATTATGCTTGAAGTTAGTGCGAACTCCGGCTTGGCCCGAAAATTCACACTTAAACGTAATGAAAGCGCATTCACACTGTGCCGAAATAACTCATTAGTTTAGCCATTAGCTAGTAAAGTTTTGCTCCCAATTAAAATGGCGGCCAATTTTCCCCACACCTGGGCAGAATATGTTGAGATTTCATAGAGAAAGTCTTAATTTGCAGACATACTATCTTTAATTACTTGTTTCTAATGTGAATGCAGACAACTAACTTATAAATTATGTAATTTTTTAAAACAAGCTTTAGAAGAGAGTTGAACTATCACTGACAATCAAAAGGGGTTGCAGTGACAGTTTCACACAGAATCATAGACAAAATCACACAGGAGGCCCTGAAGAAAATAATTTCATTGAGGGCCTATTTTTTCTTTATTTACTTTGAAATTGTAATAATAATAATAATAATTAAAAGTATGAAAGGAGTGAGGTTTATAAATACTTAGGATACCCACAATCGAATACATTAGATCATACTAGTATTAAAAATGATATTAGGATTAAATTTCTAGGATAAGAAATTTTTTAAAATGCAACCTATCTGCTAAAAATTTAGTAAAGGCAATAAATAGTTGGGCATTACCTCTATTAACGTACTCATTTGGTATAATTAAATGGTCCAATACAGATTTAGATAGCTTAGAACAATTAATTAGAACTACGTTAACAAAGTATAATTGTCATCATCCGAATTCAGCTGTAGAACGAATTAATTTACCTAGAAATTTAGGAGATAGAGATATAGTCAAAATAACTTCTTTGAAACAAAATCAGTTAGAAATGTTTTCCATAGAGAAGCTAATAGCTCAGATATGCATAAAATAATTTTGCAAGGCAGATAGAAATATTACACCTTTAAATTTATACGACGAGAATGCCAACATTTTTATAAATACCAACCAGGAATTATTAGATTTCTGGTCAAATAAAATTATTCACACAAAACACTTCAATTATCTCAATCAAACGTATGTTGACAAACTTTCGTCGAACAAATGGTTGAGTATTGGAGAGTTGAGCGCAGAATTAGAAGGATTTAAGCTAGCTATTCAAGATAGAGTCATTAATACTAAAAATTAAAGGAAGCGTATCATCAAAGATACAAATCAAATTGATGATTTATGTAGAAAATGTATGGCTTTCCGGAAACTATAGAACATCGGGATGTTCTATATTGGCGCCGTCCGAGTATACATTTAGGCACAATCAGGTTTTAAAAATAATTCACCAAAGTTTGGTAATTAAACATAACATGATTGACTGTCATAATATAGTACCATATTATGAATACGAACCAAATTCATTTTTAGAAAATAATTTATTTAAAATATACTATGATAAAACTATACTAACATACAGACCAATTAGTCATAATAGACCCGATATAGTTTTACATGACAAAATTAAAAAAAAAACTCATATCATTGATGTAGCTATTCCAAATTCCTGTAATATTGAAAAATCTGTTTCTGAAAAAATAAGAAAGTATACAGATTTAGGAAATGAAATTAAAAGAATTTGGCATTCTCGGACCATAAAATTTTTACCATTTGTATTTTCGGCTAATGGCATTATACCTAGCTCTCTCATTAAAATATTAGGCATATTAGATTTGTCAAAGAATTTGTATATAAAAAAGCAAAAATCAGTCATTTTATATACATGTAGGATTACGAAAGATTTTTTAAATATTTATATTGAGGGATCAGTAGGATATATCGGTCAAATTAGTCACCAAGTAAATCCACCGAGCCGAACCCTCTGATATGAAAATATCTGGAGTCGGTGAATAATTTCCGATTTAATAGTTTGGTAGGTTAACATGTTGTTCTTGTATTGTTTTGTATTAATTATACTTATATAAAACACTTGCATAGTGGGGATTTACTAGATGATCATTTTTATGGAAAAGTGTGTGAAAGGGTTTAGTTTTTCCCATGGGGAAAACTAAACCCGAAATTGATTTCTTACACGATTACAAATTTTAATTTATAACATGTATGTTTAATTTATAACATCTATGAAGATGTTGAGTGGAGGGTGTTTTTGAGGAGTGGAAGGAGTGAACATAAGTCTTGTAGAGACGCATGTTTTAGGAGGAAGGAAACACAGAGGCCGTAAAATCGTTTCACAGCCGAGCTGTTGATCTCAAGAACCAGTCGTAGAAATGATCCGTTCTTATGTGACAAATGTCAACCGTGTACATATATTGGGCTCGCGTTTGGCGTGTTTCCCGACTATGCACCGGTGCCGAGGGAATCAATGACAATAGTTCCTCAAAGCATCTTCCATTGAAAAACGGTAAAAAGGGAAGCTTTTTTTACATTAACTCCACGCAGGAGGCCCCGATGAAAGCAATTTGCCTCGGGGCCTATGTCATCTACAAAGATTATGTGTGAAGTGTCTTTTTGAGAAGAGGAAGGAGTAAACATGGGTCTTGAAGGAGGGAGGAAATACAGAGGCCGGCAAATCGTTCCACAGCCGAGCTGTTGAACTCATGCACGATTCGTAGAAACGACCCGTTTTCGTGTGACAAACGTCAACCGTGTACATATGTTTCAAATTTGGGAGGCGGGAATGGGTACCGCCGTCCCGGGAACAATGTATTGGATAACCAACACCTCTGCCATAGGTCACCCCAAACGGTTCGCTACATTTGGTGACTTAGCAGGGGTGCCCGGGTTCATGGGATGAGGTTTGTCTAGGTCTTGGCGACGAATGATCTGGACGCACTGAACCCCAGATTCCTACCCATCCCTCATATATTTTACCATCCCAGAACTCTCCTTCCTTTCCTTAAACACACTCTCCACACAGCACCCCCAAAGATGACATGGGTCCTGAGGGAAATTATTTGCCTCAGGGCCTCCTGTGTGGTGCTAATGTAATGTAAAGGTTTGAAGGTACTGACTAAAATAAGTGAACACTGCAAACACTTAGGCCATTTCCTAATACTACTTCATTTCTTAATACTAGGCCATTTCCTAATACTAGGCCATTTCTTAATACTAGGCTATTTCCTAATTAGATGGTACCGGGATTTATTTCGTAAATTAAATGCTGTAATTTTTAAAGACTACCAATTTCAGAAATATGTGTGCTACTAAAAGTTGATAAAATGTGTAAGTGGGTTAATTTATACTTCAAAGATTTGCATTCATTCACGTAAACAATATCGAAATTCAACTAATTGTGTGAATACTGCACTAAAGTTCTAACTGCTACCGGACGAGTGGAGCCAGTGAGACCGTGGCATTCTCGATATATCGTGTTGCGAGGCTGAAGGAAGTAAGAAGGGGAATAAGATAAGGAGAGAAGGGTGGGGAAGAAATTCAGATGTTTTCACCAAATATAGCTAAAGGAATTTTAAGCATTGTTTAGATATTGAATTGTGGTCTTTTACAGAATTGAAACATTCAGCAAATTTCAAGGATAATTTTTAAACTCTGTAAAAGTTCCATTCAAGCTTTCTTAATATTTGAGTCATGTGAAACAACTGGCACATGATAAAATAAGAACAGAGCTTGAATAGAACATTCACAGAACTTAAACTTAATCCTGAAATTTGATGAATTTTTCAAGTTCTGTGAATCGACTGGTCTTTAGAGTATTTATTCTACCTGGAACGTGCAGTAAAAATAATGTTTTAAAAATAATCATTTTCTCTAAATAAATTTATTGTAATTTTGTGTCTAACTGTCAACGGTGTAATCATGCACAATATCACGAACTCCTAAAAAAATTTGTGTACTATTTCAGACAAAAACTGCCGATATTATGGAAAGAAAAAACATTAGTCGAAGATACTATTGTTAATTCTGACATTTGAAATATGACTTTGACAACTAAGACTTAATAATAGGTGGCAATGGCTGAAATAGCAGAAAGCACGTCCCGGTAAGCCGAGATATCTGGGTTCGTGTCCCAGTTGCGACCATTATCTTTTATTATTTTTCTGTGTCTTGCTCATTTTCATATTTTAATTTAGATTATTATTGTTATCTTCTTCCTCAATGATATATAAAAATAATGGGAATAACCTTCAAAAGTTAAAAAGAGAGTTTTTCTTATAAAAAAAATTGATAATATTATTTATACACATAAGTTTAGAAGTGGCGCGTTGAGACAGTCCATAACTCACCGAGACATGTAAATTGTTTAAGTTGGTTCGGAAACTTTTAAAACTCCGCATTACGGACGAAATTAGTTTTAGAAAAACTTACTTACTAATTTAAAAGTTCTAACGTTTGTTGTGAAATCAACTTGAACTAATGTTAGTCCCGTCCGGAGTTATCGGAAAATAAGTTCTATACCACTCGCCCTGTGAAATAATGATAATAATATAAAAACATTGTTTTTACAAGGCTTTTTTTTCATTTTTCTGGGAAAACACTGTGTTTGACGTCCTTTGTAAGCAACGAGTAACTTTGTAAAAAAGTTGATAGGCTTTATGGAACGAAATATCCTAAGCTACAAGTGTATTCAGCGTGTTATCCAAGTACTCGTTTATTTTTATTTTGCGAACTTTACCTACAATAGCAAAGAGCTTTGTTTCAAGTACAATGTGAGATTTTGTTTTATTTTCATAGTTTTTTTGGGTACTTCCCTATAGGTACCAAATAAAGGCCCATATTAAAAGGTTTTTTTTTTTGAGAAATTTTATCAGAATTTTTCATTTTGTGGGTCTCAAAAACAAGTCGGTTTATATTAAAGCACACACGGAGAAAAATGTTATTTAAAAAAACGAACATTTTAATAGAAAATACGATCATTTTATTCGTAGAACGGTTAAAAACGGGACTGAAGTTCTTACGAACAAATTAACAGGGTTTCAATGTTTATTGGCGGGAAAATTAAGAATAGTTAGTTGGTATACGTGATTTCGTACGTATTTTACCGCTAATAAACATTGAATCACTGTTAATTTGTTCGTAAGAACTTCAGTCCCGTTTTTAACAGTTCATTTTTCTCCGTGCAGTCATTGCCCAATTTAATGATAATTTAGAGAATAATTTATTTAATTGTGGTGCAAGTAGTGCAAGTACAAAATAAGCAATAAAAAAAATAAAAAAATCAGGATGAGGTTGCCAAAACTGATTTAAAAAAAAGTGAAATACTTTTTTGAAAGTTAGAGAGAGATAGGGAGAGAGTAATTAAAGGAATTGGTATTAACATTATTGCTCCAGTGAAAGATATTTTTAGGTCGCGTGACTATTAGAAACATGATAAATATGAGTTGTAATAACGCACAGCTGTCAATCAACAAAATTTAAAAAATCATCATTATAATAAATGAGTACCTACACAAAGTACTTTGTTTTATCACATTATAATATTATTACGCAAGAACAAAATATTTTGTGGCATAAAACACCCCTCTTAAAAAATAACAATTTCTTTTTCTTACACAATGTTTTGCCCAGTAGAATGTAAAATTTTTTACACAGTAGAATGTTACATTTATAAATATCTGAATGTTTTCATTTAGACCACATCTAAAGGGAAAAAAACCAACTGAATATGCTTCATGGTTTGAAATTAATCTAACTTATGCGAGTCAGTAACCTGGCTCAAAACATATTACTTTTACTTAATGCATTAAGCCAACATGTTTATGAACTTTTGTAGAAAAAATAATACCCCGAGGATTTTTATTTAAATAACTCATCCTAAAATATTAAAAATATTAACTTCTTACTTTTTTTACTGATTGTTCTGTTTCAAATTTTTGTTTGATGCTAATATTGTTTTCAATGATTCAATTTGAACTTCGTTTGTGAACTACGTTTTTGAAATTAAAATGGCTTAAGCGCGATTGACCAGCGGTAGAGAATAAAAGCTTAAAATTGCATGCAACTGTACAGTGAGGTTTTAATGAGAAAGATCGATTATTCCCCGTATCAAATTTGTAAATTAAAAATTTAATATCAATTTATTTAATTCAAAACTTGCTTTAATATATACCTACATTCAAGTAAGCAATAAAAATATCGTGTACTTCTTGTAAGTATTTTTTGATCATAAGTATTTATGATTTTTCAATAATGTTTAACAAAATAAGTGTGTAAAAAAAATTTGAACTATTTTAGTTTGCAGGACCTTAAATAAATAGAAAAACTGAGGTATTTTTGTCACAAAACACGTTCTCGGATTTATTTTTTAATGATTTTAATTTAACTTTTATTTTTTAATTTTATTTTTTAATTATTATTTTATCCGTACATTTCATTGTCATAAATTCCTTGTTATATGTATTACCTGTAAACATCATTATCATCAATTACTATATTATATGTAAATTTCATTATCATAAATTCATTGCTGCATTAACTGTAAACCTCATTATCATAATTATTATATTATCAGTAAATGTACTTCATTACCCATATAATCTGCATACTTCACCCTCCATAACACAGGGACATCCCTAGCATGGAGGGCGATATAACACAATATGTACACTATGTATAAAATTCTTTAATAAATAAATAAATAAATAAACTAAAATTAAAATTCTTAAAACCGTGTTTCCTAGATTATGTATTGATTTATTTTGTTGTATTTTTTTTAAATTTTTTTTTTTTTTATAGAGAATACCTCACAAGAGTCCCAACTGCTCCCGTCTGGAGCCAGTGAGAATATGGCATCCCCAATTGGGGTATGTTGTGAGGCTGAAGGAAAGTGGGGAAGGGAAGGAGATAGGGAAGATGAAGGTAGGAAAGTACCTGGCTATTCAGATCTAGTCACTAAACACGGCTAAAGCCATTATTAAGCAACGTTTCAATTCTGAATGGTGGTCTTACACCAGGGCGATACTGACAGTATCTTCCACTCTGGAACGTGCCGCAAATATAGTATATATTATTTTTATTAATTATTTGTGAAATAACACAAATTAATCAAATAAAATTTATTTGCGCACGCCGGGTTCGAACCCGCAACCTTCCGATTAGGAGTCAAGTGTCTTACCACTCGACCACGGATATGATTATATGATTTGAAATACGTGTTGTTTAATATAATCTATCGTTTGAAAATTGAACAAATCTCTTAACGGATATAACCTTATATATAAAACCTTAGCATATTAAAAATAAACTTAGTTATTCAAAATTTTAAAACTGCGTGTACCAGATAAAATAATAATCTATTAAAATCAATTGATGTTTTTTTGTAAAAAAGAGCCAATACGCCTAGAATTTGATTTAAAGGGGACTAATTTCCGGTATTCTCTGGTAATACCCTCTTAATTTGGTATCACTTTTTAAACTTTTACGACCACGAAAGTGCGCGAACGTTAATTGCATTGAAAACTTATACTTGGACGAACTTAAGCTTGAAGATTTCACAAAAAGATTTGGTTAACATTTTTGAAAAATTGATCTTTCTTCACCAACAGACTTACACAACACACAGTCAATGATAGCTAATAGATATTATCATTAATTACTAGAATCATTTAGAAACGCAATTATAATGCGATAGCGATCGCTCACTTTAATGTAAGTGCCTATTTTTATTCCATATTTAATTATTAAAGTAACCATTGCAATTAAAAGGTGATTGTACTTAATTAATTGTTCCCGGCATGGAAATAAGGAAGATGCGGTATTTTTTTTTAAATTGAAAACTTCCATGAAATATTTTCTATAAATAATAACATAAAAAGTATAAATATTATTTGCAAGAAAGGTTCAAACCGAAAACCTTTGTGATTTTACATCTAACAGATATTCGTTAATATAATGGATTTCCTAGCGAATACATAAATTCACCCTAAGGTTTAGTTTGGCAAATTTTCACGTTCATTTTCGTCCGTGTTTTTGTTACGTTTACAAGGACAATAGGTTAAAGAAGTCATTGTGAACCTACATAATATAAAAGAAACGTTATATTCCTCCTCAGGAAAGGAAAAATACGAATACTATTTTCCTTTGAATTTATCACAGCTGCCATTGTATCCCATTTCTCTCAGTCTCATCAAGAAATACAAGGAATTTATCTCGCACGAGATGGGAATGAACACATCCCGATCGCTGTCTCTCTTCCAGGTCACATTCTAATGTCGTCATGACCAAGTCTACGATGGATGAAATTGTTGGTATAAATGACTTCATAGAATCTCTTAACGATCAGACAAATGAATGACACGTAACCCCTCAATAAATATCTCAAATATTTTTTAGAACTAGAGAAACTACAAATAAAATAACGGTGTAAAATTAAAATGGATTTGAGGGTCACTGACCCTAAACAACGTCTGGGGGTCCCTGAACAACGTCCTTTTATTAATATGGAAGTTATAACACGGGCATGTGCCTAGTATGGCGGCCATAAATTCCACAATTGTTATATATTTACTATTCAAAGAATAAAGAAACATTAAAAAAAAAAAAAAAATTATTTGCAATTTTTACGATTCCTGAAATTCATTACTTTCCTGAAATACTGTAGCCGCCCCCCCCCCCTCCCCCCGGAGTGGATGGTTTTAATTCTAGGTCAGGGATTTTGGCAGGAAAACTCATTCCCTATCCCCGAGTCGTGGGCAAATTTTGACTATGAAAAGGCCCAAAGAGTTTGGAAACCACTGATTTACATAATAAATTGATATAAAAATATAATATTATTTCATATATATCATTGCATTCGAAAGACAGTACAGCTACATTACACAATATATTTGTATTTTCAAATCGGTTAAAAATTTATAACATACAAGAAAAAAAAATATATAAAATGGTTCAAATATAGGTATGTCAACAATTTTCGAACGCAATCGCGCATTGATCACGCAACCAAAATAAATAAATAAAATTACCAAAATTAATAAATTACCATTATTTAAAATGGATAAATTTGGATGCTTTTTTTTTCTAAATTTTCTAGATCTAAGCAATTATTTTTTAGCAGATTTTTTATAAATTATTTTTTCAATAAGTGGTTTAGATAAAAAGGTAAAGAAAACTAAAATTAAGCCAAGTAGTAAAAATTATACCAACTTCTAGTGTATTGAATTCAAGTAATTTCAGCTTCCTTCAATAGATGTCGATAGCTTAGTTAGTAAAACAAAGTTTTGTTATATCCCAACAGCAGTTGAGTATGATACCTTTTGATTAGAAAAATATTTTTTTAGTTTGGTTGGGTGTTTGGGCTTTAAACCAAAATTGTACGTTTTGTATGAAACCTCTTAAGTTGTCTTAATAAGGGAAATTAAGAGACATTACCCAATTTATAAAAGATTTGTTTCCTGCGAAATTTTTTTTATGCTTGATTTTATATAAAGGCAACTTAACATCTGCGTTAACAGTAGAAAAATAAATGTAACCGATTAATATTATCAAGATCTACGTAACTTTAACATGACGATGGTCCAGCGCTCAACCACTAGGTTCCTGCTAATCCCATCTGCACAGCCCCGCGAGAGACGAAGTGAGAAAAGGGGCGATATAGAGTTTTATAAATTACATCATTTACCCTCCCACCGGAGTGCTGTTAATTATATGCTAACAGAGCACAGAGCCTGCAGGGGATGGGGAAGGGGGGGGGGGGTGTTGCCCCACACTATCCAACCCACAAATAATATTCACAGGTACTTGATTATAGGCGTAGAGCTAAGATATCCGTTGTAACAATTTGGGAGAATTGGGAGGCAGGTATGCTGCCTCGGAAATATTTATTGTATAAAAAACTCCTCTGCCATGGGGTTTCGCTATGTTTGATGACTTAGCAGGCTTGTTCGGGTTTATGATGTAAGATTTGTCTAGGTCTTAGGCAGCGAATGCGTTTGCTCACTTACTGCGTGGCGGGCCGGATCCGGATTGACTGAGTAACTGATTGAGGGAGACCTAACCCAGACCTCTCCTGGTGGATTCTCTTTACCCTTCGCCTTGTATTGCATTGGGATATATGGATTCATACGTACGTCACTAACTGACTCCCCAAATTCCTACCCACCCTCCATACCCTGTTCCTTCACAGAACTTCCTCTCCTTCCTTTCTCTAAAAAGACCTTATATATAGCATTCCCTTGATTTTTTCCCCAGGACCTCCACATAATAGGCCCTGAGGAAAAGATTTTATTGTAACAAAAACACCTAGCTATTTTTCTTAATCGACGACACACGGTTCCATGACAAAACCAAAACTGAATGAAAATAAAGAAATGTAAAAGTGAGGAACAAACTAACCTAACCCATCAAATCTAACGCTGATCTAACATATTATTTTTTTATCATTTTCTACATACATTCTCACTGTTCTGTTTTATACAATTACCTCATTGCATGATGTAAGTGGAACTCTAGGTAGCAAGATAAAAAAATGCTCTTTTCGGTTATCAGTTCATGGGTGCGTGACGTGAATATTCCTGCGTATTCCTTCGTAATGCGTTAGCTAATGAAAGAAGATGTTGGGGATGATTCAGGAAGAACTGTCTAGATACTTTAGATTCTAGATCTTACGTCTGATTACAAGAGTCGTCGGTAGATATCGATAGAAGTAAATTTATTTTTTACATTTTATTTATATTCCATCCTACGTAATTGTAAGATATACTATCTGAAAAAAAAAATTCGATTGAAAATTAAAAAAAAACAAGTTTTACCAATCTAACCTCTCTTATCACTCGGTTTCTAAATCTTTATTAAATTTGATTGGCTCGTAACATATGCTGAGATAGACATTTGTAAGTTAAGGGCAATAAAATAAAATAAAGTTATCTTTCCGTATTCCCACTTCAGGAGACGTTCTGAAATAAGACTATTACTGCTCGAATATTTTCCTTGTCCCGTCCTCCAACCCAATCCGAATTGTGGGGTTCTATTCCAAAACTGACGATTTTCAAAAATTTCAAAATCAAGTTATATGTATATTTGTATATTATTATTATTATACATATATACATATAACTCGATTTTGAAATTTTTGAAAATCGTCAGTTTTGGAATAGAACCCCACAATTCGGATTGGGTTGGAGGACGGGGCAAGGGACATATTCGAGTAGTAATTGTCTTATTTCAGAACGTCTCCTGAAGTGGGAATACGGAAAGATAACTTTATTTTATTTTATAGCTCTTAACTTACAAATATCTATCTCAGCATCTGTTACGAGCCAATCAAATTTAACTTAACAAAATTAACCACACTAAATTGAGGGCCCTGAATCGATTGGTGTATTCAGTTTTTACCAATGACACAAATTCTCTGCGAATTTGGCCTCTGAAAATATGGATTCTCTTCGGAACAAACTATTTCCATTAATATACAGTTTGATAAGTATCGAACTTGACTTATTTTAACCAGTGATTCCTGACATTATTTGGAGTAAAAATGTAAATGATATTTTGGCCTTCGGTGACTTTTTAGATGTCTTTTATTTTTTCAAAAACTTTTTCTTCAAAATCAAAGAAAAAAAGTTCTTCCACATGTAGTCACTGGTCTCTAAGCCAAGTAATGGTCTCTAACCAACTCCTCACCCCGCCCATAACTTCCCAATACCTACTGATTTTTATGTTTTAGAAAAAAAAATGTCACCGGAGAACAATTTTTTTTACATTTTTTTCCTAAAATAATGTCAGAAATCACTGGTTAAAGCAAGTCAAGTACGATGCTTAATACCCTAGATAATAATTGTTTTCCATAGTGCACTAATTACACGGATATTTTTTTCCAAAAACTATCGAATTCCTCATTTTTGAAATGTAACTGTTTTATGATTTTAAGAACCTTTTTCAGGTTTTTTAGTGAAAAACTATATCACTTTTAAGTGTGTATTTTTCTTTAATATTTACAAACCTTATAATATACCATAAGTTATAAAAACTTTAGCGTTTCTTTACATATACATTTATAACAAAACTGACCATTTCCAGGATGCCAGGAGTCAGTTTTGATAAGCAATTCAAAATAGAAAAAACGGAATTTTTCAATAACTCTTCGTGAGTATGCTCATTTTGAGGGATTTTAAATTTGAAATTACCTTGTTAGAAATTTCTGAACATTAGCGATTTTCCAAATAGTCAGTTTTGTAATAGAACCTCAGAATTGTTCAAGATAGGGTACAATTCTTAGTTAACACTTGCGGAACCGTGGCCTCAGATTTGATTAATATTATTAACAGAATTAAAGTGAGTTATTATATTTTGTTACCATTATATACATGCTTATTTCGGTTGCCCGTGTGTCGTTGTTTGTTCCGTGAAATGTTCCTGCGCAAATGTGAAATATAGTTAAAAATATAGTTGAAATTAAGTAGTGTCATTTTAACTGGTACTTCTCGTATGAAGAATTCAGACAAGCGATAAGGAAGCTACCTACCTGTTTATTATAATTGTATTATATTTGAACTCTTTAAAAAAATATTTTTCTTGTCTTTTTCAAAATTGTAATTATAACTCGTGATTTTAAGATTTTAGAAAGTAAAAATACAATGCAATATAACTAGTGATTAGTAACGAGTGACTAGTCACTGGAAAACATTATAGCAGTAACATTACATTTAAAAAACAGTTAAGAATTGAAAATTGTCTCAGAAAAATAAAAATTATTCAAATAATGTAACTTAACTAGTGGAAATACATATGTGGAATTCGTTTAACCGCTGGTGTCCGGTATGCATATTGCAAGAGAAACTCTGTGGTCCAGGTAATAAATGCAGGTAGTTACAGATAAATCAGAATAACAATATTCTTGCTTATGTAGTGTGGGGTATACTGTATCGTCGGACTACTGCGGGGTATGAGGGGACTACGGGCGGCTATTTCGATTTAGTATAACCACACATTGTGGCACTATTTCCAAAACCTCGGATTGCTTTGTTGCCAAAATGTGGCAAATTTTCCAAAATTTTTTTTTTATTAAAACGATTGTATAATATAGTGTAAATTCAAAATATAACAAATTAAATATTCTTTAGATTCTTTAAAATGTTTTAAGGTTAAATATGTATTTATATATTTTTTATAAATCCTACAAATATGTGATAATAGACAAAAGATAGGGGAATTCATTGGCTACATAGAACTATAATCAGTTTGTATGTCTCCATATTAAAATTCGGAGGTATGAATTTTTTAATGTGGGCGGAAAAATTTCCTTTAGCAATCCGAGGAAAAATATTTTAACTGCTCTGTCGCTCCAGTGGTTAAACCAGTTTAACGATTGCTCGTAATACTATCGGTATGCATAACTTCCTTCAAACTTTAAAATGATTTGCCTGATTTGCGGTCAGGACAATTTAAATTTCCTCTGACACATAATCTAAAATAAATGTCAATAAATAACTGTTCTTATCGAATGTGCTAAAGAAGTCAAAATACTAAAATTAAATTTAAAAAAAAATTCAAATAATTGAAAATTCAACATAGAAAGTCTGTGTTGCCGGAATTATTTAATTAATTCAAATTTGTAAACTGAATCCAAAGCGGTGTCGGTTACAAAAACGAATTAGAATATGAATTATTATTATTTGTGTATGTTAATTGGATAATTTGAATAAAACACTACATGGTAAGTCATAAATTGGCACCTGTCACGTCGTCCGCGCATTTGTGAAATGTGCATGTACAGTGCGGCCTACGACTAACACAGTATGCGCCTGACACACATCAAATAAATAACCCACCGGTGTGTCCATCGCATCTCGTGCATTTTACCTCTGTGCCTTCTGCGCTCCGGATCAAATTAATTATATTTTAGTAATTATTATGGTCAGTAAAATGCTGACACAATGAATGAACTGACGTGAAACACAAATAAAATACACTAGTCATAAATCTGCATGCAAAAAACTATTATTCAATGCGATATGACGTTTTTTGCTGGATTTATGGCGGGTTGATCCTTTATAAAAAATGAAATCTCCTAGTGCGGGTTGTTTCACAGAATTTAAACAATTCATCAAATTGAATATTTACGTTCTTTGATAATCCTATTCAAGTTCTGTTGATTTTAGTTGATTTCCAAAACTTCACGTTTTATGATTAGGCAAGAAACAATTCATTTACAGCGGTTGAGTTTGTCTGTAATATATCTAATATCTACCTGAAAATGTTTTTTTAGGACTTATGAATAATAACATGGAATTTAATAGCAAGCAATACTTATTGGTTAAACGAAATATGTACCTACGCGTAACCGTATAAGTTCGTACAAATGCTGGTGCTGATATTTATTATAAATAGATATTAATTTCGATTGTGACTTTGTCTGTCTTTTTTTAAATATTAACTCCACACTGAAGGTTTTGCGGAAAATATATTCCCTCAGGGCCTATGTCATCTTTGCGGATGCTGTGTTGTGAGTATTTTTTTAAGGAAAGGCAGGAGAAGAAGTTCTGCGAAGGAAATAAGTATTGTATGAGAGGTGGGTAGGAATACGGGAGTCAGTGCGTTCAGGAGTAACAGACGTCTTAAAACGATAGAATTCGCTTTTCGGCCCATACAAAAAGGATGCCCGGGAAAAAACACTTTTCTACATAGAAAATTGCACAAAATGAATATATTTTTTTTATACTGCCTTCTAGAGGGTGAAAACTATGTTGGTATGTTTTTGAATTTTCGATGCGTTTCGTATTAACGTAAACATTCACTGTCAAACATGTACGATTTATCAAAAAATATTATTTAAGGAAAAAGTGCTGCTAACTCAACTCTCATAAAGAATTATAAAATTATAAAAAGCTACCGACGTAGCTTCTTCTTTCTAAAAAATATATATTTTTTTAAAATTTCAATTTCGTGAAAGTTTTGGTGTAGAAAAGTGTATTCTCCATAATCCCCTTTTCGAGCGATTTCTGTAGGTAAATTTGAGCGTTGTCTCATTCGCACATTTCGCATTCGCATGTATTGTAAGTGTGCGTGAGCTTATTGTGAGCGGGACAGAATGACAGACGCGGGTGTTCCGCGTGTCATTTAAAGTCTAGCCTCTTAATGCATTCTTCAAAACAGCAGTGTAAGGCGATGGGTTGATAGAGTCGGTATGCATTCGCATCCGCCCCCAAAACCTTGATAAATCTCACCCCGCGAAAACCACGGGCACCTCTGTCTGATGTAACTCTAGAAATGCTTTGAAAATGTGCCATCATTTTCAAAAACGTTAGCGTATGTTTGGAGAATTCAGACAAGCGATAAAATACCTACATCTTGTCATTTTCAAAATTTGAAGTGATTTGTCGAGAATGCATACGCCGCGCTATTATATATTATTTATTCTGGGTTATCTATGGTCCCGAAAGTGTAGGATCTTCCGTAAGACTTACACCATAACTGAATGAGATATTATTGGGCGAGTATGTCGCGGATAATGGGCAGTGATCGCGCGCCGCTACCGGGAGACCATCAGGCAGCAGGAGGTAGGAGGTAGGAGAGATCCTGCCAATTTAAATTTATGGCTCTGCAGTGTGTCGCGTGCACGACGGAGACTTTAGACTTTACCCGCGTCGTGGTGTTATATAAACGTGGCGGTAGAGGTAATTGTTTGAGACAGTGCAGGGAAAATCCAGGAGTAATTGATGCCAGGTGTGACAGATTCGTCAATTTAAACAGAAGGGGGGTTGAAACTTGAAACAACGATTGGTGTTATTTTCCAACTTAGTTTTTAGTGAGTACCTACGTAGATATTCTCAGTCTCACTTTTCTTTTGTGTCTGTTTCCCTTATATGCATTTCAATAAAAAGCATTAGTTTTTACAATTTAATTAAAAATAATTTTTTAAATAAGATTTTTTTTATTGGGTACAAAAAGATACATGAATTACAAATATATATCTTTTTAAAGTGATTAATTACATAATATATGTATTTGATGTACCTCCATAAATAAGCTGGGCTTGTGTGTATGAAGGGGTGTTATTACATTGGTTTTATTTGACATGATTCAGTTCAAGTTTTCAGTACAATTTTTAAGGTGAGTTTTAAATTCTTTTATGTTAGTATTCATCTTTTTAATTTTTTCTGACATAATTTAAATAATATAATTTCAGGTGTACTGTTATAATTTTAGGTGTAGAATATAATTTTAGGTTTAGTCTACTTATAATCTACTAAATAATCTGACAATATTTTTGCTATAGTTGTAAACGGAAAATGTTGTTTGCGCAACGATTGAGTACTTAACCTGCCGAGAAATAGAACCCAATAGGCCCGTGTGGGAACTCGACGCATTTGCCCACTTAGCTACTAACCAATTTACTGTTTATTATGGATATTACAGTAAAAATGATATGGATAAATGCACCCTCAAATAATCATATTTTTGACTAGTCTTCTTTATGTTTATCTTTCTTTTTCCTATAATATATTATTTTCACTTTAATTTACCTTCATACCTACTATTTATGTAATGTTCATATTTTAAGTTGATCTTTTTTTTTATCCAAACATTGTGTCTCTGTATATACCATATCATACACTTACTATGTAAAAGCCCGTAAGTGCGTTGAAAATGAATAAATAAATAAAATAAATAAATATTAGTACCGCACAAGAGATTTAACTCTCTCTGCAGACTGTACGACTATGATATCCCCAATACTTGGGTTATGTTATCAGTCTGATGGGAGTTTAGATCAACGTTTAGATTGTGTTTTAAAAAATTTGGCGTATTTTTTCAGAGGCTAAAAATATTCCCGCTTTGCAATAAAATCCAAATAAATGGAATATTTTTTAACGTTTCCGAAAATAAAAACTGTTATCGAAAGGTGATGAAATAAAGGCTTTCAAATTTTATTATTAGAAATATCCAAATAATTTTTTAAAAATAAAAAATTTAATGAAAACTTTAAAAAGTTTTAAAGATGGCTGACTTCACGTTTTTTCTAACTAAAATTACTTATAATGAAAAAAAAAAATAACACATACCGATTTCATTAGACAAATGAATTATAAACGTTAGTGTCACCTCACTGTTTTGTCGTTTTATGTAAAAAAAATTCTTAAAAAATTCACAAAGTTTCATAATTTTTTTTCAAATTGCGAACGGAAATGTTGGTTTCATAAAGGTGTACATTTTAATTTTTTTTGTTAATTTTTAAATTTAGCGTGTTGTATTATCTATAGCGTGTTGTATTATCTTTCAAATACCATTTAGATCAAGGGTGGCCAACCCGCGGCCCGCGGGCCGCATGCGGCCCGCTGGGTGTCTACTTGTGGCCCGCGGGGCATTTGCACACATTTTTTTTCTTTTCGTGTACATAAAACCACCAAAAAATATTCCAACGTGCGTAGTTTGCCGATTTTTATCAGGGATGTTGATATCCTTTCTAACAAAATAGCGGCACGGACACTACTTGCTCGCGAGATTTGTTAGGAGCTGTTACCTCGATATTGAATTTTTAGTTACAACTCAACAATCAATCGGGCTTAAGATGATCCACTAGTCCTTGACTCATTCGGAATCGAGCGGAGCGTACGATTTTTGGGCGTTTACCAATAAAAACCCTAATCTCTAGCAAACAACAGTGTTTTGTTATTCCGCAAGTATATTTTTAAAGATCGAAGCGCCGCGTAGGCTAAGGCATGTCCGTTGGCCCCGGGCCCTGGGCGTAGAATGAGCGACGGGCTAAAATCCTTCTGTACATGGCATAAGGATGAAATTCGCACTTACAAACTCGTTGGGTACCGCCTATTTTTATTCACTGAAAAGAAACGTCGCCAAAATGCACGTTTTATTTTATTTTGTGAAGTCCAGATACAAATATTAAAATGTTTTCCGATCACTCTATAAGAAACTTAATTAGCTACATTATTCAATAAAACAACACCAGTAAAGGGATTTGTAAGTAGGAGATTTTTTACTTTTAACCATTTTTTATAGGTCAGGCGCATAATTTTTTTCTAAGCTTATTAAAAAGCTTATCAAAAAAATACTCGATCACTTCAAAGGCCAAGATGTGTTCTAATCGCAGTATTTAATTGAAGCATCTATATTATTTCTAAGCGATCAAATTTTCAAAACTAATACACAAGATTTTATACGTTTTTGCATTTTTCCGCGTGTCTTCACCTTAACAGATGGTGCTCCAATGGTTGGGAAATACGAAGGTTTAGTAAAATTGATTAAAATTTATGTTTGCAAAGTTGGTAATACTTCGATGTAAAATTTTCATTGCATTATTTATTCATCAGGAGAATTTATGTTCTAAGTCCCTTAAAATGGATCACGTCACGAAGGCGGTCATCAAAACATTGAACAAGTTGACAAAGGGTTGAATCACCGTGTCAGTTCCAAGAGTTTCTTAAGTCTTTGGACGTTACATTTTATGCAGAAGTAAAATGGCTGACCCGTGCCAAAATGTTGAAAAGAGTGTTTGATTTCAAAAAATACAATCATTCTTCGCAAGCAGGTCAAAAAGTATCCCAGAATTTGAAGACAAGGACTAGGTTAGCTACACTGAATTTCTGGTCGATATAGTTAGCCATCTAAATGTTGTTAATACTCGCCTACAAGGGAAATATCAACTAATTTATTATAAACATGTATGATCTCATTTCCGCATTCCAAATGAAACATGGGCTTTGGGAACAACAGTTAAGGACAAAAACCTATTTTTACTACCCTTTCCTACATTGTTATTGCAGCCGGAAGTCACACAAATAGGTTTCGTTGATATCCAACTTGAACCTGGAATTTGAAAACCGATTTCAAGATTTTAAAAAGCATCATGTGCTTTGTGCTGCGTTTGCATCTCCATTCTCCGTAGACGTGAATTTATTGCCAGGAATTTTACAAATGGAACATTGTGAAATGTGTTGTTATGCACAGTAGAGGAGAAATTCAATGATTTTGGTTTGGAAGAGGGTTACAAAACATATTTGGACAAGAAGAAATATCCTGCATTTTACAAACATTCACTATCGATTTTCGTTGTTTAACACCCCAAAAACAAACAACGAAAATGCTTTTGGCCGTGAAAATCTAAAAACGTATCATTCTCTATCGATGATTTCCATAGACGTGAATTTTACAAATTGCCAGAATTTTTACCAATGGAACACTATGAAATGTGTTGTAATGCACAGTTAAAGGAGAAATTCAAATGGTTGGTTTGGAAGAGGTTTACAAAACATATTTGGACAAGGAGAAATATCCTGTATTTTACAAACATGCTCTATCGATGATTTCGCTATTTGGAAACACTTTCACGTGTGAACAGCATTTTAGTCGAATGAAGCATATTAAATCTCAAATGAGAACATGAATTACTGATGAGCATTTGGAATACTGTTTGCGTGTTAGCAACAATATTAATCGTTATCATTTGTTATCAACATTGATGCACTTAGTTCTGACAAATAAAATCGGACGTCTCACAAAAATTTATTATATTTTGTTTATTTTTATCATTATTTTTTTATTGCCTAACTCTAATCTAAAAAATAAATTTGATTCTCATTTTTGTTGTATCTTCTTAAAAATACAATATATTTCTGGTTTGCTTTGAATAATACAAGAAATTTTGTTGTGCGGCCCGGTAGGAAATCTCGTTTCTAAAATCTGGCCCGGCTGCTGATAAGGTTGGCCACCCATGATTTAGATCATACTGCTCACTATGATCGTAAGGGAGATACAACGATTTCTATGAGACCTAGGTGAGCTGGGACAAATATGGTATCCTGCGATTAAACGGGCTAGGGCAATAAGGAGAGAGTATCTACTAAGATTTCACATTCTTTGTACTGGATACTACCTACTCTCCAGCTCGTGGAATGGTAGATAATATTTTTCGGCTAGCTCTTTACCATTTCATGTTATTATTGATAAAACGTGATTTTTTTCATAATAACAACTCACATTATGAGTTCACGCCAAATAAAAATAGCATAAAAATTGGTGTTCGTTTTCTTGCTTACCCAATTATTACCTATAATTTCCTGAAGAGATGAGTATATATTTTTTTTTTAAGTAAATACTTCTTTAGGCACGCTTGACTTGAGGTAAGCTGGCGAAGGTGTAACGGAAATTGAAATGCGTTGCTAGGCGAACGGGCTCAGTGTAGAAGCAAGAGAGAGCAGTGCGCGCGCACATTTTCTTTCTCTCTTCCTCTGAAAGCCAGTGGATGAAATATTTCAGTCAGTATTTTGAAATACCAGTGACGCGCCAAACGCGGTGGGAAGCGGACGTCGATGCGCACGGATTGAGATAATAAATGATAATAAATTTAAATAAATATTTGTAGAAAATTAATATATGTATATATTTTATTCATATAAACATCGGATGATCTAGACACACCGATGATGTAGACACACGGATGATCTAGACACACGGATGATCTAGACACACTGAACCCCAGATTCCTACCCAATCCTCATACATTTTTCCTTCCCAGAACTTCCTCACCTTCCTTTCCTTAATACCCTCCACACAGCATCCCCAAAGATGACATGGGCCCTGAGGGAAATTATTTTCCTTCGGGCCTCCTGTGTGGACCTAATGTAAAAAAAAATAATATATATATATATATGTAGATATACATATAGATGGAGCTAAAGAAGTATTTACTTAAGTCGTGTGGTCTAAAGCACACTCGTATTTTTTTTTACTTCACTTGTTAGTTTACGTTTGATCGTTGAACACCGGCAAACTGCCTTAGAAAGTAGTTTCAAAGTGTTTTCAACCATTCTATTATGTGGTTCCGATGAAAAACATGTAAAAAGGATAATTGTTATGGCCATAATACTTGATTTCTTGAACTACTTGACAAAATAACTGGTTAAGAAACGCTGCAAAAGTGGCTTATATTTCGCAATAAGCTTCCTGAACTCCCATATAACCATTGTAATCTTTTTCACATTTATCACAGAGCTGCTCTGGGAGCAATAAAATATATTCAGCTATAAAGGATAATGTTATGTGAATTGTTAATAAAATATGCCGAAAGATTTACTGGGGATAGTTTGAATGGAGCAGCAGTCTTTGGCTTTTTCGGTTTTGCCCATTGAATATAGAATAACAGAGGAGGTGCCGTAATAATACAGAGAGAGAAAACAAATAAATAACTTATTAGCAACGCATTGTTGCACGCTATTTCAATCACGCATCTCTTTAGACGGAGACTAGAATAGTTTTTTTTTAAACCATTTTACTGGCCGTGTAATTTATTTATTTATTTATTGGTAAGAGACAAACAGCTTATACATAAAATATAAAGAAAAATATATACCTTGTTAAATGAAGTCAAGCCAAAAAAATAGTTTTATCGCCTACGTTATTTTTAAAACTAGTTTGTCAAATTTTAATCGTCTGTCCAGTTTTACGTGGAACGCCATTGTTGATAGATCATTTCTTTTGACATGTCAATCGGATAATTATACAATATTAGATTAAAAACAACATAAAGTTTATCACATAAACAGCCATGATGCCGCTTAATGTTCAGCCAACGAGTGTATTTCGAATAAAAAATCGGCAGGAATATCATTTTACAGGTAAGTGTTAGTTTAAGAAACCATTCATGTCGGACATTTAAAAGAAATATCTCATTAAGTATGCTATTATCTAATATTGTATTCACCGATGAGCTTATTCTTTGCACAATAATAAACAGAGACTCGAAATTGCCGCGCGGTGCGAGGTTAATATTTTTGACTTCTTCAGTCATCGCAAATTCACTTTTTGGCGTCATTTTAATTAAATGAAAACAAATCATTTTGTGCACACCACTTATTATCAAAATTATCAACATGTTTCGAAAGCGAAATTTTCATTTTATCCCGATGAAGAAAGGGGATTGGATTTGAAACTTGTTCATAATTTTGAATAAATAAGTGATTAAAAAAAAAAAAAATATATATATATATATTTTTTTTTTATTTATATATTTCGGTGAAACGATAATTTTTTAAATTATATCAGTGATAATATTTATATAAAATCATTCATAGAAATATTGATGATTCATCATACATCGGTAAATAATATTTAAGGCTGTTGTGAAAAAAGATAAGTTTTGCAAAGAAAATCGTTTTCTTTTCTTTATTACACTTTAAGAATAGAACATTAGGAAATCACTTTTCCAACATTTCCAATCCTAAGTACTTTTCATTTTCATAGGTATATATCTATGTATAACATGTTTGTGATATAAGTGCATGTTTCAACCAACCAAGAAGTATTTTGTGTTCAAAACATTTTGAAGAATGTTTCGTCAACAGAAAATTGAATGTAACTCGATGAATGAAGCAGTACACACAACATTAAATTTATATTTTTATTTTTATTTTTAACTTTTTAACTTAAAGAGTTAAACCTCAAATTATAATATTTTAATTATTGAAGATAATATTAGCGAAAGTCAATCAAAAATCCGAAACAGAAAAATCAGAAAAAGATACGGATACATCTGGGACTCGAGTCCTAACTAACTAACTCCTCGAGGTTTAACTCTTTAAGTTAAAAAGTTAAAAATAAAAATAAAAATATTTCATCCTAGACTTGCAGATAAAGTCAATAGATGTCGCATATTAATAAAAAGTGATAAAATTTATCCTGACACTATCTAGAGGGCATTTAGTTCGAGTTGAATCTTGCAATCACACATAAAGGTAGCAGCCAATAAAAATATGCGATAAGAAAAATGAAAATAATGTTGGTGGTTCTTAGTCGAAGTATGATACAGTTAAAAATGACCGAATCGGATAGGGATACGTTGGCGCAGTGGATAGCGCGTCGGCCCGGATTGCCGGAGGACCTGGGTTCGAGTCCCAGATGTATCCGTATCTTTTTATGATTTTTCTGTTTCGGATTTTTGATTGACTTTCGCTAATATTATCTTCATTAATTAAAACATTAAATTTATATTGATAAATTTGTGTTAATTAGGTCATGGAGTTAAAAAAAAAAAAAAATATATATATATATATAATGAAAGTGAGAATAAACTGTGTGAGGAGAGGATGAGTCTGCCATAGACGGAGGCCGACCAATCAGCGCAAGACAGGGTCATATGGAGGAGCCTTGTCGATGCGGTGGGTCCCTGACCCGAATAGGACAAGGGGAAGAAGATGATGATGATGATGAAATAAAATGAAAAATAATGTAAAGTATCTACTTTTTAAAAATTGATTATTATTTAGTACAGCTTACTAAACTTGTCAGAATAATTATTTTGTTTGTACAAAAATGTCTTTTATTAATATGACAAGTGATAATAATTGTTATTACGCCAAAATGTTCATCTAATGTCAAGTCACCGAATAAACCATGAAAATGGCCATCTTCCGCCATTTTTGTAGACTGTCAACTGTTTGAGCAGAATGTATTATTGCCAGGTCAAGTCCTTCTTAGGTATTTTATTTAATCATTGGTTTTGCCTTAAAAATCATAAATCACACCTCTTGTCTGTGTTGTTTTCCACAATCTGCGCAATAAATAAAAATTATATTGAAGTTAAAATGGTTATTAGTTTATAGAAATTGTTGTTTTTTTTAAATTGAGAATTAAATAATAGAATAGACAATGATAGATAGGTAGGAACTAAATTGATTCTGCTTTGTTCCAGTGCCGGATTTATATTTTTCATAAGTATATAATATATATCATCCACTTCATTTGCGCTTCCTCTTCCTCCTTCTTAGAAGTTGTATTGTCACCTATCGTAACCGCTCACTTGTAGGCTATTATTAAGTGCAACACAATTTTCAAAATAAGTATTCAAATATAGGTTAACGGGGTATTGAAATATTAAATAAACGAATGAATAAGTAATAAAGAAAACGAGTAATATGAAACAAGAATTTCAATTTTTCACAGTTCATTATGGCTGCTTCTATGTATAGAAAAGCCAAACAGTTTAGTTTTTATTATTATTTTAAATTGATAAACTAATGTTTAAGACAAGATTTTTTATGCATAGCACAAAGGGTAATAATAATTGTTACCCTTTGTGCTATGCATAAAAAATCTTGTCTTAAACATTAGTTTATCAATTTAAAAAAATAATAATTAATATTTGACGAGTTAAATTATTTCACCAAAAAAGTAGGCATAATATGTCTCGACGCCATCTGGTGGGAGAGTTAGCACTTACATGCCTTTCCCATTTAAAAATAAAGTTGGTTGTTTGCAGGTGAAAAAAGTGTAATAAGCAGTAATTGTTGAATGAAACACTAGGTATATATTGAATCATTTGGCGGGTAGGAGGTATCCCGCCGTAGCTTAATGGTAGAGCACTTGACCGGCAATCAAAAGGGTGCGGGTTCGAGTCCCGTCGGCGATATGTATCTTTTCTCGGAAGATTCTTTCAATATGGATGAGTGTTTCAGGCTAATAATTATTGCTTATAATAATTGTTAGTTTAGTTTTTCTTGAGACAATGAAGACCTTTGGTAATTTTTCACTCGTTTTAAACAGGAAAAATTCCTTTCTCCAGAACAATTTGTTGCCGGAGGGCAAAGTGCGATGCGGAGAGCTATATCCATGTTTGGCCAAACGTTGCTTAGATGTGTGCTCAAAAACGTAAAAAGATTCAGTAATGATGTCGATTCCGGTTTCTCTGCCGTCTTATTAGAGGAAACATGACTATGAAAGTGTACACTTTCCCGAACTAAATCGTCTTCTAATTATTGTTGTAATATTCCACAAGAGACTAAACTTTTCTGTGATTCTTTGTGTTAAAAGTTCACCCATTCTTGAAATGAATCCACAGTGACTTGTTTTTCGCCGTCCCCAGAAACCTGCCGCCCCCACGCCGCGGCCTATATGGCCTATTGACAAATCCAGGACTGCTTTGTTTCGCAGAGAGTAAATCTATTTGACCAGTTACAACCATTTGATCTTAATTTTTTTTACTGTCACTACTACTTGTTTACTGATGTTTTTTTTTTTAAAATTTGAACGGGTGTTTTATGAAGAAAAAATAAACAAATAAAACAGTTCTCTGCACGTTCGGTTTTTAGAGCTTATCGCAATATAGGTAAATAGTTACCGCAAGGCTACCTTTGTTTCTTTTCCATTTACCATTCATGTATTGAAATTTTTCATAAAAAGTTGAAAATGTGAGTAATAGAAAGAATAAATTTTATTTATTATTTGAAAAAGTAGGGTTAACGTTAACACGTTTCTTATTCCTTAAAAATTGTATGTCCTGTTTGAATCATGACATAACTCATTAAAAAACGCTCGTTCAACATTTCTTTACCAAATTTGTTTAAGACAAACTAATTTAAATTTAAGACTATAAATTTTATTTTTAACTGAGTATTAATGCATGTTTACAAGATAAATCTTCTATTAAATAAAAATATATATCAAATGTTGACAACCGGTTTAGTTATATATTTTTTTATTTATTATTATTAAATAAATATATTTATATTTTTATTATTTACTATTAAATAAACATATACCTATATCAAACGTCGGCAACAGTTTAGTTATATAGATTTATTTTTATTTTAGATCAACACATATGTAATCTGTGGATATGCTGTGTGGAGGGTCTATTTAGAAAAAAAGGGAGAGAAGGAAAAATGCATGAGAGGTGGGTAGGAATATGGGGTTTAGTGTGTCCAGGGGTGAAGAACGTGCATAACTATCCCTCCCATTGCGGTGCAAGGCGACATTAAAAAATATGTCAAAAGGTCTCCCTCAACCAGCCTCTTTCGATTGAATCTGCCACCACGCAGTTAGTGAGTAGATGCAATACCTGCCAAGATCCAGGCAATCCTCACCCCATGATTTTCTTCTTTAAAAATTTCCTACTTCGAATTTTTATTTGTTAAATGATTTTCACTCGCCCTGTTGCTTGAGAGTAAAGTTATAAATTATAAATAAATTACATTGCAGTCGTCCAAGGGTCTCTCAATGAATTTAGGATAAATACCAAAGTCACGACCTGCGCATTACTTGCGGTAGGCTGACGTCCATCGCACGGCCGACAAATGAATAATACACCAAAAAGGCGGGAAACCGCCGCTATCTCTCAAAATTAGAATGTGATTTACTCCGCCGTCCCGCACGCGACTAAAGTTGCTCCGGATTCGTCCACGTGCGGTCAATTTATGCGCTGGGTGTGCAATGTCTTGCATCTGGAGCCGGGACGCACTTTGCCGTAAGTTATTCGGTCTGATACGACGTAATGTGCCGCAGCTGCGACGCGGAGTGCCGGGCTGCCGCGCGACTAGGATAGTGATGCCTGTGGAGAGGTCCTTAAATATGAAGAAAACGGTTCCTTGTAAGACTGTAATGCTATTAGTAGCTTTATCCGATATAAAATGTCTGCTCGTATTTCGCATAACCATGACATATTAATATTCTCAATTTGGGAGGCAGATATGTGTGCCGCCGCCTAGGGAACCACCTATCGAATAACCAACCTTTGCCATAGGATACCGCAAGTAGTTCGCGACGTTTGGTGACTTAACAGGGGTACCAGGGTTCATCAGCTTTTTTTCACCCGCAATTTGCATGGCGAGCCGGATCGGGAGATACCGGTTTGAGGAGACCCTTTGACCTCCCAGTTGGTCTTACTCGACCCATCATCTTCCACCGCAGCGGGAGGGATGGATTCATACTCTGTCACTACTGGACACATTGACTGCCAGACTCATAATTCATTCCTCATATCTTTTTTCTTCCCGGAACTTCCTCACCTTTCTTTCCTTATAAAGATGCTGTGTGGGGTTAATGTAAAAAAAACGTTTGTACCCCTCATACACAATCAATAATAAAGGAATGAAACTGCTTGGCTTCATTCTTCGAAATTCCAGAGGTTTCAGGAATATTTCAACATTAAAAAAATTATATACATCCCTAATTCGTAGTCAAGTCGAATATAACTCCTCGATATGGTCCCCCCATTATAAATTACATTCAGTTTCAATCGAAAAAATTCAACTTAAATTCCTAAAACACATTAATTTTAAACTCGGTATTTCCATTGAAAACATTAACTATAACTATTTGATGAAAGAACTAAATTTATTAAAACTCTCAGATCGAAGAATTATATCTGACTTAATATTTATGTTAAAAATTGTAAATGGTAGTATAGACAGTCCCAATTAAACTAACCTCATTTAATTTCACATACCTACGATAGCAACTCGTTCCAAAGTCCTGTTTAAATGCAACAACACCAGGACTGAGTATTCCAAAAACTCGCTTGTACCAAGGTTACATGCAGTTAGTAATAGATACGGAGATGTAGCGGATATATTTAACTGCACGGAAAGTAGGTACAAGAGGGCTATGCTATCATATATTTTCAATCAATATTAATTTAATCTAAGTTTACTTTATTTTGTGCTATAAAATTTGAAAATATAATTCTCTTGCTCATATCTCATATGTCATTTCACAATCAAAATTTGCCACAATCAATAATTATTCTCTCTTTTTGTTTTTTAATTATTCCTAATATTTGCTTTTGGTTTGTAATGTGACATGTAAATATTGTTTATGGTATGTTTATACCGTTGACATTAAATAAATAAATAAATAATACAGTCTAACGAATCAACACGACTGTCATATAATATAGAAACATCACAGTAAGTGACTCTGTCTTGGTGCACACTTCTTGCTTTAAGTTAGCCTTGTACCGAAACGTGCAGTGTTAGGCGCTCCGCCCACTGAGGCAACTGAAAACCAACTAAAACCGGCTGTTTTCTCTGTCTTGATTGGTCAAAAAGCTTGTTTAACCATAGATGAAGAACAATCAGCTGACAGCTCGCAACCTAGCAACGGCCGCCCAGGGTAATCAGCCGTGACAGTCGCAAGATGGTCGCAAGATGGTCGCAAGATGGTCGCAAGATGGTCGCAAGATGGTCGCAAGATGGTCGCAAGATGGTCGCAAGATGGTCGCAAGATGGTTGCAAGTCACCGCTTGCGTTACCATTGACAACGGGGTTTTGTGTGATTGTGTAATGTGCGGGCCATCACATTGTCATACAAAGACAGTTGGCAGTTGAGAGTTTTCAGTTGCCTGAGTGGGCGGAGGCGCTTAGTGGTTGGTATTTATTACATTGAAAATAATTGTCGTCAAATCTCCTTCCTGAGAATGTCGCAAACACTGTACAGTATTTTTCGTAAAAAAATGTTCAAAGTATGTGAAAAACACTTCGTTTGTCAATGTTATAAAAACATTGTTTTGTCAATGTGAAATAGCACTGAGCCGTCCTGGACGAATGACTTAAATTGTCTTATCAATGAGAAGAACAGGCAAACCTTTTAAATTAAATGTTTAAATGGGAGCCAGTTAAATCCTAGGATGCAATCTGATGCATAAGTTTACCAGGAGCACAGCCCACAAGGAGGGTCGCATGTTTAAGTTTTATTTGAAAATTTCCCCACTCGATCGAGCACTGAGTTGTACTAGGTCACAGTAATATGTAGTTGTAAGCCTCAAGGAAGTTGTGCGAAAACTTCTGCTCCTGTTCCATTTATTCAACTTTATCTGCCTCTGGTAGTACGGTCGTAAAGGGTGCAAACCATTAAAGGAAAATGGTTTAGAGACTGTGGAGTGGATATTTTCGTACCGTTTAACTAAAGCTTGACATTATGTACCAATGTAAACATTTTTTGTAAAAGAGTGTAAGGTTTATCTGTGTTTTTGCGTGCTTTTAAAAAAATGTTGAAATACTCGTAATCAATACATGTAGTAAGATCAGATCAAAATGGAGAAGACTTTATGGGATTGTAGTTGGCGTGTGGAATAATGGATTATGTATAAATCAAATAAGCCTTTACTTAAAAAGTTTATTGAAACAATTCACATCCGATTACAACTTACCCATAATGTATAAAGAATACAAATATGAAAGTGGTAGCGAACGAGAAATGTTTTTCGAAGCTTTTGATTCTTCGGCAGTTTAGAACAGAATGGTTCTGTTACAATTGCAACATTAGACGGTGACTTGTGCAAATGTTGAATGGCTTGTGAGGAGCCAATTGGAAATCGCTGATCGTTCGCTTTGCCACTACTTCATCACTTGAATCTAACAAACAATAGAGAAATATATTTGGAAAAAAGAAGAGCCTTGAACTGAATCCAAATAAAAAATAATGAATAAAAAAAAAAATCCATATATAAAAATTAATATTTGTTTGTTGGTTTGTTTGTTCGTTCGTGTGTTCATACCTTGTGCGTGGCCATATCGTTCACCCGATTGCGATGAAACTTTGGAAATATGATCTGCGCATACCCGGGATGGTTATAGGATAGTGAGCTCTGGCGATATGAAATTATTTCCTATACTATTTATACGATTGCGATTTTGAATTGTTGTGAATATGCCCGTGAATATCTCTATATATACTCTGGTGAGCTCTGACATTATGAAATTTGCATACAAAAATTAAATAGGTCACGCGAGTTGTTAGAAAAATGGTTGTATTTTATGAAGCTAAGCGGCAGGGAAAAGGGGCTGGGGGGAGGGGTATGCGGGAGGGTCGGTTGGGGAATTGAAGAGGGGTGTTTCGCGGGAGGGGCGACGAGGGAGAGGGGAAGGCGAAGAAGGTGGAAGCGGAATGTGTGGGGGAAAAGGGTTCGCGAGAAAGGGGCAGGTAGGAGAGGGGAGGGGGAACGCGGGAAGGTGAAAACGGAACGCGGGAAAGGAAGGGGATGCGGGAGGGGAAGAGGGAGAGGAGTGGAAGGGGAACGGGGACGAATGGGAAATGACACGAAGGGAGAAACAATTTATTTATTTAATTGGCATTGCAACGCATGACGAGTATCAGCTAATAAATTAATAAAAAAAAACCTAAATCTGGATTCTAAGCATACATTTAGTACGATGACATTTCATTTCTAACTAGATAGTAATATTTGCCAGAATATGAGAAAATTCAGGAAATTGTTAGGTATAATAAAATATTTTCCTGACATTCAAACCCTGCAAAAAGTTTTCGCTTCGAAGATACGAGAGACAATTTGAGAACAACGACTAGAAATTCATTTCATCACCGAGATAACATAATCTGTCGTTAAATAAGATACATAATATTTGCTCCACACAATCAGAGTTCCTTTGAAGTCCATGAGACACACCCCTATCTAATTATTAATTGCATACATACATTCATACATATCTACCTTATTCAGTAAGTGCATAACTGGCTTTAGCTTATTCGGACATTTGTGTACATTAAGTCTCCTTTGAATACACAATTAATTTGCTAACAAAACTGGGAAACCCGTAGGCAGTGCTCTATTACTGGACCATACGTGATACGATAACTACGTTAATTTAATCTGTTAACATACTCGAGTTTGCATCGTGTACTCGCTAATCTGTATAGCTGATTATAATTTCAGTTAAATACAAGTTCGCTTTAGTCAATGCACTTGTTACATAACATATCCAATGTACAAAAGTTATTAAAATACAATATATTTGAACGTAATTTAATAATCAACATCCAAAAACGATTGTTGGTTCTGGACACCAACACGGAGACTATCCTAAAGGAGATATTATTACGGGTTCGTGAAAAAACTTTTTGGTGATTTTTTTTCTTGACCAATTGATCGTAGTTATGAGCAAAATATCGCAGAAAGCAGCAAGACCAAAATTTTGGCAAAAATAATATATTGTTGTCGTCTGACGGTCAGGTCAATTATATGTTCTACTAAAACTAGCCAGGCCGACTTCGTACAAAAAATCATAATAATCAACTTTCAAAATATTAATTGATCGCGAAAAAACCATTTACAAAATGTCCAGAAAAAGCCCACGAAAGGGTACATTTAGATCGGAAACGATATGAATTCATGCTCAGGTTTCCGTTTTTAATATCATGCCCATTTATCGCACCTCGAATATCAGGCCGTTTATAATCTCTTCATTCGAAAAAAAATCTCCATACCAGGAAATTTTCGAGTATTTTTTGGATAGAGGTTTTCGAAGTTGTCTTTTATTGAATATTATTTATCACGTAGACTACATACCGAATATTTAGTTTTTTACAAATTTAATATTGTAATTTGAGAAAGCTTTCTTTGCTTTATGGTGTTTAACCCTTTTACACGGGTAATGTTTATTGAAGTGAAACTTCTTTACGCACGCTTGACTTGGGGGGTAAGCTGGCGAAAGCGTTACGAAAAGTGTAACGCGTTACGGGCGAGGCGAACGGGCTATATCACACTGTAGAAGCAAGAGAGAGCAGTGCGCGCGCATATTTTCTTTCTCTCTTCCTCTCATAGCCAGTGCATGAAGATTATTCGTAATTTCATTTCGTTCTTGAACAATTTTATAAATACTGTAGGAGCAAGAGAGAGCAGTGCGCGCGCACATTTTCTTTCTCTCTAGAAGTTTTACTTCAGTCGTGTGGTCTAAAGTACACTCGATTTTCTTTTGTACAGATGAGAAGGTTAGTATTGATGGCAATGAACACACAACCTTTAAAGGTTCTTACATAAAACTTCTCTAGTTATGTTTTTATGCAACATTTACGAATCCTACATTAAAATCACCATCGGCCAGAAATCGATTTGTGTGTAAAATTAGAAAAGTTCCAAGCAATATTGCATACAAGAATATTTCTTCTCGTATAATATCCTAATTTTGATTATAATGATATAACATCCTAAAGAAAATAAAATATTTTCTAACTAACCATACTAACTGTTAGTACTGAAAATATTTCTTCTGGTTGGTGCTCAGAATAAAGCAAGATGCAACAAGGCTAGCCACATGAAACATTGCTCACAAACTCCCTACGTCATTAACGCTCTCCTCGCTACGCACTCCGCAACCCTTGTGGTGAGTACAATCAACGTCAGAAGTACTGCGTAATTATACATTCCATACATAGCAGAATGAACCGAGATGCCATCAAAAGCTTCTTCAACCTTTTAAGGTCTTTAACCCTTTGTGTGCCAACATATCTATAAGGAAATAAGGATATTTTCAAAAAAACATTTCTCTGAATCTAGCTATTCGGGGGAAATTAATATTGGAAGATCTTATACTATTTTTATAAGTACATTAACACATATACTGGTAAGATGGTATAATTTTCAAAAACATAATTTTGTAAAAAACAAGCAAGATATCACAAAAATAGAATTAGCTGGGGCACCATGATAATTTATTGGAGTCAAACGAAGAGTTAAACATTGTGAAAACCATAAAATAAATTAACTTTATTTATTTTAAGCAATAATTATTAGCCTGAAAAATCCTCCCGAGAAAAGATACATGCCGCCGAAGGGACTCGACGGACGGACAATTATTATAAGCAATAATTATTAGTCTGAAACAGTCATCCATTTTGAAAAAACCTCCCGAGAAAAGATACATGCCGCCGACGGGACTCGAAAAAATACATGCCGCCGACGGGACTCGAGTTCCGCCGGCGGCATGTATCTTTTCTCGGGTGGTTTTTTCAATACGAATGAGTGTTTCAGGCTAATAATCATGCTTATAATAATTGTTACTCTTTGTGCTATGCATAAAATGTCTTATCTTAAACATTAGTATATCAATTAAAAAATTTAAAAAAATAATTAACTTTATTCTTTCAGAAATCTAACTTTATTAAGAAAATTTATTTAATGGAACATAATTATTTCGCTACGTTCGATCTAGAGTAATACTCTCAGTATCGCATTGGTGAAAGATCACCATTCAGAATCGAAACTCTTTTCAGCCTCAGAGCATTCCCCAAGCGCGTCGTAATGTCGACATTTCGCATAAAAACTGCACTAAAATTCCCTAACACCATAAATAATTTTCTCAAAAGGGTGGAGGCCTCAAACGGACTAAACTGACAGAAAAAACTGATTTTTTTGTAAATAGGATTAAGTTAACAAATGACACAAGTAAATTCACCACACGGAATGAGAGTGCCTGTCAGCCAGCAGCGAAAACTGCTAGAAACATCAAATATCTACATTGAAATTCAACACATTTCTATTATTCGTCGTAACCATGTCAAGTTGCCGACATACATTTTAGAATGCAGTTGGAACCTTGGCATTCCGTTAACTGGGTAATTAGCGGCCTGAGTGCTCTGATATTTCGTAGGGACGAATATAACCCACATGTATACCACCGTTGAAACACTCCCTCGTTTGATAGCTGGAACTGGGTCATAATTAACATAATATGTAGTACGAGTATAAAATATTAAAAAAATATTTTCTTTTATTAAATTTTCTGCAAAACATCGATTAATTTCGCAAGCTCATAATTGTGGAAAAAAGTTAAAGACTATTAACTTGTTAAAGGCCAGCATACAAAAAATATTTTTTTTCAATACAACGTAAAATATTTGACAGTTCTCACCTTTCTTACGAATTCAATTTTTATAACATTTCTTTTGTGATATAATACAAAAATTACATCAAAATAATGTAGATAAAACGAACTTTCTAATAATCACTCAAATCTATGCTATCCACAATGGATTTATATAAAAAAAAAAACAATGAATAAATATAGACTTCGAATGTGACAGCATTCATATTATCAAGCGGCAGCCATTTTGTCCGCCATCTTTGGTGTCCGGCGCGTCTTTAGCAATAATTATGAATTATTCGGAGTGGCTAAATGCTATCCAGTAATTCGTAATGTCAAGAACGAGAATGGCCCAAGCGATTCTGACCTTGTTCTTCATACAATTTCTTTATGCATAAGGGGCAAAAACATCCGGACCCGCCGGGGGGACTGCGGCCTACAAGGGGTTAAAAAAACTAAAGCATTAATGGAATAATAATAATGTATTGCTAATAGCACTACAAATCAGGAATAATTTTTTTTTTAAACTGTCTGAGCAGTTCCTTAATTTGTGACCATGGCGAATAGAATGAACAATTTAAAAAAAAGTACCATTCTAAAACCGTTGGACCTGTACAAAACATGATATTCATTTTTTTGGAACGGCTTTTGGCATTTCTCTATTGAAAGGTAATCGAACACGTTATAACCAGAGGTTATCCACTAGCTGTATTAGTCACTTAGTCCAGAAAAGAAATCATGCCTTATATCATGCATGAATATACACTTACACTACTAGAAAAATAGTTATGTACTCGTATGTGATCTTTTCCTGCATAATAGCATGTCTTATTCTTCTTTATTCTTTTTTATTCTTCTTCAATCTTTTTTATTTATTTCTTTCAGTTAAATGTTTTCTATTTTATATTTTCAATTTCCATTATAAATTTTCTACTATAATCTTTCATACTTTTAACAGGTATAAATACTTAATTCATACATGTTCGTAATAAGCATTAACTTTGTGGCTCGCCATAATTTACAAAAAAATATAAATTTGTTTTAGACCACTTTAAATTTTAATTACACTCTACCGGTTTCGGAAGAACTCTTCCTTCGTCAGGAGAATATTAAAACTAACCTATGATACAAAATATTGATAGATACATACCAAACATTTAAGTGCTGGAGTGGGAGGTCAAAGGGGGAGGGGGGGGGGGGTAATTTTGGTTGTTAATTTGGTACTTAATTCATATGTTAATACTAGACCTCACATACCTATTTAGTAAATTCCATTGGTCACCATAAAACAGGCAGTCGCCTAGTGTGGTGATTTAATGTATCATATGTATTAAAATATCCTAATGTATAACATGTATTCTATAAATAAAAAAAATATAAACACCACCATTGAAATTGTTTTTATTTGTTGAAATTGACAATAATGTAATAGAAAGTTTCAAACGGAATAAAATTCGGGAATGAAATACTTAATTATAAATAAAAGGTTTTTTCATCTCCAGTGAGTTAATAATCAGGATTCAGATACAGCCGACATCAAAGAATGATTCAGACTGAACATGAAAATACATAGAAGGTTCCGTCGATGCCATGGTTGGCGGAAGCGGAAGTGTCCCGCGCGTGACGTCACCGTCGGAGGCTTTCGACTAGCGAACAATTAACCGGAAAATCTGTGGCTGCAGTTGGCAACACTGTTCCCACGATGAAGGGGAACACTACGGGCTGTATTGTATTGGCAACACTGTGGGTCATATTGTATAGCAAGGGCGGATTGAACATTGGCCGCGTTTCATCCGAGGTTCTAATAATATGAACTCAAAGGTGTTTTTATAAGTTTTCTGATTAAGTGTATTGATTCACCTTTACCAACCACCTGTTGGTTGGTAAAGGTGAATCAATTATTTTTGTACAATATTGCTATCACCAACACACAACAGACCGGTCAGTGGTGGTGTGGGCATCGCGTTTGGCTCCCATCCAGGCGTTCCGTGTTCGATCCCTCGGCTGGTCCTCCATCAAGTCCTCCATCACAACATAAGCAATATCTTCCGCTTAGTGTGGTGGTAGTAGGAGATTTTCAAATGTTGTTGGGTTATTCGTAACCCGGGAATGTTTGTCTTTATTTATTTATTTATTTTATAGAAACAAACAGTACATTGATTACAGTGTGATGACAGAGTTTACAGATATTAAGTAATATTTCATGGTGGGTACCTTTAATATGTTTCTTTGTAATGTCTTGAGTGGAATGTATAATTAGTAACTACCGGGTGATGTGCGTAGTGTGTGAGTGTGTGTGTATGTATGAGAAGTGGTGATCTGTGAAGGGATATGTATGCGCATTAAACAGTTATATCATTGACATGATGCTCCTTTTAAATTTGGGCAGCGAATCTGAGAAAATGTCAATATTAGAGTTTAGGCAAACATTATTCAATGTATGAAGGGCACGGTTAATCGGCGAATTAGTTGCTGCATTTGTTTTGTAATTTAGAGTGTGGAATAGTGCTGTATGGCGTGTACGTCTTACAGGTATATTAAAATTAATTAATTTATTAATTTAATTAATTTCTTTTAAAAAAATATATATATATATATTTTTATTAAAATGACATGGCTGATGATTAATTCGTTAATTATTGAGATAAGTTCCTACAGCATACAATTTTCCCATAAGCGCTGTCCAATTTATTTCCTTCTCCTTTCCTAGCATGAAAATCTTTCCCGCCGCAGGTCTTAACGAGCACCTATATCAATTAAAATGTATAAAGGCGGTGATTTGACCATTTTAATTGCAAAACCCTCCACCATTTCAGATGTAAATCTAGGGGTATCTTCAATCAACGCAGCCTTATTACGGAGCAGACCCCAGGTATATATATTCTGTTTGAGTAGGTCCCGGCAGAGATTTATGTAACATGCCCGAAGCCAATAATTTCAAGAAACTTATTGGTGTGTAAATTAATTAATTTGTTAACCAACTCCAAAGTCAATCAGGGAATTCGGGATCACGAATATCATGATTTGATCGTTGAATTTTGACAAAGGAAGTTTATTTAATGTTCAACGATCTGAAATTACTAAAAACACAATTTGAAATTTTTGATTATGGAAATATTTGGAAGTATACGTATGTCTATCAATTTTAGTTAACTTCATCACAGTACTTACACGGATACATTATTACTACAGCGTGTTTAACATATTTACACCATGTAAATTAAAAAAAATATAAATATATATATATATATTTTTAACTTTTTAAGCGGTATTTGAACTAGCAATGTATTTGGCGTTAAAAATAATATAAAATTTATTTTCTGTGGACCTAATTTTATATTCTAGTCTTCTTTTAAATGCTGCGAAAGTTGGTTTTTCTATGAGTGCTAGTGCCTCCTTAAACTTTAATCTGTTTGTAGAATATTAACTTTTAAAAAATAAAAATCAAAATTATTTTTAAATAATATATATTGGATCGTATTTTAAACTGTAACTAACTTACAAAGTGTTGTAGGGGTGGTTTCATTAAACAGAGTGCTTAGCTGGGAAAAATATCACAAGAGCTAATGGTCCAACGTATGAACCTACTCTGCTAAAATCAGTTCAGAATTAGTAATTTTGAAGTAGGATATTTTCACAAATACTTAATTCTTGTAATTTTGAATACATATTTCGTGTAATTTTGAAACCAATTTTTCATGGTAGAATTCCATTATAATATGATTTTTTTATGTATTAAAACTTCTCCATAACCTTTTTCACGTTTGTTTTATGACCATACCGGTTTCGCCTTATAACGGGCATCTTCATAAGGTGAAACAGGTGCGGTCATAAATAAAAAAAATGGATAAATATTATGATGGTGTGTTAATCCATAAAAAACGACATATTATATGGTATCTCTATTAACTATTAACAACCTGCAATCAGACTAGAAAAAATAATCGATATAATTCAAAGAAAAACTGGAAAATAACGTTAAATTAAATTTGTTGAAAAATCGTTGGCCCGCATTGTGAGAGCAACATTGTGGGAGTGTAAATCTTCGAAGATAAACTTGTAACTTGTATAATAATAGAATTTAAGAAATATGAATTTAAAAAAAACCATATCACTATTCAACGTTACGGAGAAAAGAAAGTTATTTGTATGAAGTTTTTGAATAGATCACAATATTTTTGAAAAAAAACGAAAACATCATTTTGTCTTTATTATGATTTAAGATTTTATAGGTAAGAGTAACATGTTTTGGGTTTCCTATGCCATTAAAATATTTGTATTTGTGTATTTCTCCTTTCCAATATGCATCTGAAACGAAACAAGGAATGTATCTAAAAACCAAAAACTCAAAATAGAATTCCATTTGTACCTTACCCCCAAAAAACTGTTTCGGATCTTGTTTTTCGCTCGTAAAAAAGTCCAGACCTTCGTCCTCTCGTGACACAAGACACGACTTACACAAGGTGAGAGTAGAGATTACAATCCGGATAATCCGGATTATTAACATAAACTGGGAATCTGGATTTAAAATATAAAATCCGCATTATTCCGATTTGCTATTAAAAAAAAATCATTTGCAGAGAAATTTCCTATGAAATTTACAATCCAACAGAATAAACAAGTAAATGGATTATACATAAGTACCTACTTGCCAAATAATTAAATATTCACAAATGCAATAATTATCATCAAATAATAAGTGTGCTAATTTTATGGACAGAAAAAACTAATATTAAGCATAAGAAATAGATTTTAAAAATTTTGTTAAAGGAAAATATAATTTTATTGATATTTAGTACATACATTTAGTAGGTAGGTACCTAGTTAGTTTGACCAAGTTTCTGAAAATAAATTCATCGTATTGTGTGCGATGGCAAGATTATGTATCTAAATTCTTGCCGTTTAGGAACTTAGGAATCTAACTGTATGTAATCAAAAACATGGAGTCAGATGTCATTTTTTACATCACGTCAAAAGAGTTTAAATTTTTCGGGAGAAAAAATAATTTTTAAAATCCGGAAATCCTGATTTGAGTTTCAGAAAATCCGGAATTCCGGATTTTCCAAAACAATTCTAGATTTTGCATCTCTAAGTGGAAGTACCCCATCCCTCGCCTTGTAGACAGTGGGCAGGTTTTGAGGGGTGGGAGGAGGAGGGAGCACCCCAATGAGCATTCCCCTTCAGACTCCCTCATGTTTATTACATTCTATTGTGCTTGCGCCTGTGGGTCCGGCCGGTATTGTCTTGCTCCCAGGGCAAAGTGCATCGTTCAGAGATTTTCAGCGAGGATTTTAAAATCATCCCGACAGCGTGAAATTTGCAGAAACTACAGGATGCACTGACTTCGTTGAGTAGTTATTTTATTATATATGATATCATACATATTCTATTCTACGGATTTTTTTAACGTTAGCTCCACATATAAGGCTTCGAGGAAAATAATTCCTCTCAGGGCCTACGTATCTTTGGGTATGCTGTATGGAGAGTATTTTTAGGAAAGGAAAGATACGAGGGGTGGGTAGAAATCTGAGGGTCAGTGTGTCCAGGAGTGACGAATGCATGAATCCAATGAAGGTTAAAATGAATCGTCTGAAGGTGCAAGAAGATGGGTCGAGTGATTCCGGCTGTAGAGGTCAGAAGGTCTCCCTCAACCAGTCCTCCTGATCCTGCCCGCTACGCAGTAGGCAAGCAAACGTATTCGTCACCAAGACCTAGACAATACCCCATACACCCCAGCACCTAGACAAAACTCACCCGAGCATCCCCGCTAAGTCATCCAAAGAAGCAAATTGCTTGAGGTGACTTATGGAAGGGGTGTTGGTTATCCAAATAATATATAAAAGGGACTAGTCATTTTAACTGCTCCCTTCTGGAGCCAGGGTGACTATGGCATCCCCAATTGTGGAGTATGTTGTGAGGCTGAAGGTAAGTGGGGAAGGGAAGGAGATGGGGAAAAGGAAGGTGGGAAAGTACCTGGCTATTGAGATCTAGTCACTAAACACGGCTAAAGCCATTATTAAGCAACGTTTCAATTCTGAATGGTGGTCTTACACCAGGGCGATACTGAGAGTATCTTCCACTCTAATTCTTCAAATATAACATATGTTATTTTTATTAATTAATTCTGAAATATCACAAATTAATCAAATAAAATTTATTTGCGCACGCCGGGTTCGAACCCGCGACCTTCCGAATGGGAGTCAAGTGTCTTACCACTCGACCATAACTGGTTCAAGTGATAATGATTAAGAGAAGGAAATAATTAAGGGTAAAGAATTAAGGATTCTACATGATGTTAGAAGTAAAAAAGGTATATACCTTTTTTTAAAACTACAATTTTTCTTCCATACAAAAATATTTTTCCATGGAAAATATAGAATTTTTATTGTGATAATAATATTACGTGTTCTGTAATAATTAAGATGGTAGGAATTTTCAGTACCTACCTACTTTATGATTCCAGCACTTTTTTTTCCAGATTTCCGAAGAAAGATATTGATTTCTTAAAAGGAAATTATAAATCCTTTCTTGGACGCGAGAAACTACAAAATAATTAGCATGTATTATAATGTGCAATATAATATATTATAATGTAATACAAACCGTTTTTTGTTATGAATGTTTTAGTTTTCAAAATATTAAAATATCTCTTCAAACTTCGCAAAATCACTTTGTGGCGTCATTTTTAATTAAATTAAATATTCAGGGTATTCAAGGATTTCTTCGTCAGGGTAGTAATGTCATTACTACCCTGACGAAGAAACCATCGGTTTTGAAACATGTAGGTAATTGTGATTATATTAGTGGTTTAAACAAAGTTATTTGTTTTAATTTAATATTAAAATATCTGCTAATGTTTACTATAGAGGCATGCGGAATTGGAGAGATTGGTGAAATATTTTTTTTTTATTTTGCCTTGTTGATATTTTTAACCTTTTCCTACCGGAAAGAAAAAAAATCACACATGATCCGAAGGGGGTCACTCGGGTCCCCCAATTCGTTTTGCTTATTAAAGACATAATTTTATGTATTTTTTTTTGTAATAATCAAAGAAAAGTATATTCGTCATATTTCAGTGATCTTTTTTGTAAATCAAATAAAACAAATTACTTTGTGTAAACTACTATAATCACATGTTATAATATCAAAATAATACTATATATTTTAACATTTATTATAGGGATTTGTTTAATTAAAAAAGTAATTTGTTTTATTTAAATAAAAAAAGTAATTTGTTTCATTTAATTAAAATGATGCCACAAAGTAATTTTGCAGAGATTGAAGAAATTATGTAAGTCGTTTGATAAATAAAGTTATAATTAATATTCCAATGAATGTAGACCTTATCGCATTTTTTCCATAGAAAACAGAGAAGGCGAGCATCATTCCTTGTTTCCAAATCTCGACTGGCGATTGGCGATTACAGCGTCCGTTTCCGTAGCTAGTTTGTTGCGCAAACTAGTAACACAAAATGGTAAAAGCGATATAAGAAAGCTAGCGTGATCAATTGTTACGACACAGCCCTTTCTATTAAAATGCAACTTTAACTGATCGGCTATAAGCGCGGGTTGTGAAGGTTATGTGAAGTCCGGTACTTTGAGGGGATACGGACGGGGAAATTTCAGGCGATCTTACAATAAGAGGTGGGGCAGGGGAATTGACTATTTCGCCAGAATTCGAAATAATTTTTTCAATATCTAAAAAAAAAACCAGACAGTTTTTCTAGGATTACCTAAATTATTGGGTATGTGGTGTAAAAAATACCACTTACATATATAGTAAAACCCTAGTTAGTGTAGATGTGTAACCCCGGTCCGGTGTGGAAATGGTAAAACCTGTCAAGTACTTTCGTAGTTCGTCAATGTACTTTCGTAATTTGAGTAAATGGTTTGCAAATAATTTGATTATCAAATCAGAATTGGCAAATCATCTCTTTATTTAAAAACATACCGTAACATTTTGTTTTCATAGAGATTGTTTAAAAAAAACATATTGCGATGTTTTTAATATAATCATAGATTATTGCTGCAGCACTATAATTTTACTAGTAAAACGTTGGTGATTATTATTTACGTGTAATGAACTAAAGGATGTTTTCAATTTTGTCAAAGCACATCATCGACCGCAACATTGTATAGCGGAGGGTTCCATGTTTCCGTGCATATTTCCTAGCTGTTTGCTATTCGTAATTGTGGTTTTTAATCCCCGTGGCAAATTCAGAAACGCTGCTTTGTTTAATGTCATTGCGAGCGATAATATTATTTTAACAGCTAGTGGCAGGTTAATTTTCTCTGAGCGTAAAAAGGAAAATTATTGATTTGTTGCCAGTTAATTTTTAGTTTGATGGGTTAAATGGCATCAAGCCATATGACCAATTTACAATCAAGCAATTTTCATAGGACAGTTGATGAAACATTTATCTTCTAGCAAATACCTTGATCTGTATTTATTATGACAGTAATTTCAGAATTAAGTGATATTATTTCTAAGTCGTCGTCAGGATAATTTCTTCGTCAGGATAATTCATGTTCTTATTATCCTGACGAAGAAACCATCGGCTTATTTGTTATTTGTTTCATTTAATTAAAAATGACGCCACAAAGTGATTTTGATTGAAGAAGATATTATTTCTGTTTCTTGGTTAAAGTCTATTGATTTTGTCAACATATTTTTATATGAAAACACTTTTTTGAACTAAAGGTATAATATCTATATGTTTCTTGATGTTAATTAATATGACTCTAATTGAGAATAATTTAATTAGGTCGGAATAGAAACAAGGATATCATTATTGTTGTTTATTTTTCGGATATTGTGATATCTGTGTGAATATGTATGAGAGCAAGCGAGATAGTATGCTTGCGAGACTCTATAAAAGGCGATGCGTGCTAGAAGTATGTCTCTTTTGTTACAAGCTGCTCCCAAATAAATACTAGTACATAATACTTATACTCGCTCTTCATTGCGTACTACCGATACCATACACATATCTTACAGATATTATACCGTGTTACGCTAACTCCTTCTTTAGCCGACGTTTCGGACAACATTACAGAATACATCATCAGGGCAGATGTGTTATTGAAAGTGGTCAAGTCTATGCTTAAGTACGTCTAAGCGATACCGTGTTGCCAGTTCCACTCCTCTACGAGCTGGTAAGCCAGTATAATTCAAATTTGTTTTTTGCGTTTAGTTTTGGTGTAGCCGTCAATTACCGGATACCAAGAACTAATTTAACTAAAGAAGGAGTTAGCGTAACACGGCATAATATCCCAAAAATAAACAACAAAAATATTTTTGGCCGTGAAAATCTTAAATCATAGTATAAATTCGAGAAAATAATTACATTTCTAAACAATATCATTAATATAGATCCCTAAAATCTATTTTTAAACGATTAAAACACTAGAATGGTGAGCTACAACATCATGAAAGAATAACATACTTACAGGGCTTCGCAACTATTTATTGACAACTTGTAAAAGAGCTTTGACACATCTACATATTATTTTTGTTCCTTATTTGTCATATTTTGAAGAGAAGTGTGTTGGAGCTAAGAAATAGCCGAGTACTAACTGCTACATTACAATACATATTATAAGGCAAAGAAAACCCTAAGCAAAACATATCTATTTAACAATAGAATACAATTATTTTAACGTACAACTTTTTCCTCAGAATAAAATTAAACCCATCGGAGCAGTACCTACCTACAATCATTTTTACTCCAAATTTATAATTCGCACAAACAAAAGAAAACTTCAGAATAAATGTTATGTAAGCTTAAAATTTATATATTATTTGGGACAATACAGTGCCACGCGTTATTTTTTATGACTTTTCATTCTGTCAGAAAAAATTAAATACTTTTAAAAGAAATAAAATTAAAATCCGCGCTACACTTTTGTTTTACAAAGTGGTACGAAACTGGAATATTAAATTGAAATATAGGTCTGGATGCGGTGTCGGTTCTACCACGCATCATAAAGCTCCGTCGACCTCATATTTTCAAACAATTTTCATGTAAAATTAAAATTTTCCAAACTATTCATTGTCAGAGCAAGCCGAAATACGGCACGAAAAGTTTGTTCTTTTGTAAGTAATACGACATAAGACGCTTTTGGTAGGATCAAGTTGCTAACAAGTTGGAGTCATTGTTTAAAAAAACAATATTAAATGTATTTTGGTTACTACAAGATTTTATCAATAATAATTGTATTTTTTCCATTTATGAATAATATAGTAAATTTTTGTGGTGGTACTAGCTTTGCCAACCTTCTTTGCCCCGTCGTGTATTTGGATACGAGCAGATGCTGGCACTATTTTAAAGATATTTTGCTCTTTTCAGCCATTGTAAATGATCAAATAAACAGTCCTGTCTTTTTAAACGAGAGTCGTCAATGGATGTTTTAAAGCCCAACAGCTAATGATGTAACTAAAACCATTGCGTTGGTCTTAGGAATTCAGAGATAAAAACTGTTCCAAATGCATGACGACAGAGCTCACCATCCTGGAGTTTTGGCTGCGTCAGCATTCTCACTGTATGTTTCATAGTTTATACTAGACTCTAAGAAGCTTATATTTTGCCTTTTTTCAATCCATAGTAACATATGGTATTATTGCATGGGGTTGTTGTGCTGAATCCATTATGAATCCAGTTATTACAGTTGAAAAACTACGTTCAAATAATTATTTCTAAAAGCCAACAAACCCACCATTCAAAACAAACCTTTTACTAAAATTAAGGTCTTAGATATTCAACAGTTATTTACTAAGTAAGCATATATCACAAATGGAACAAAATAACCGACTGGTGGATCCAAAACATCAAGCACACACCCGATTGTCATCAAACTTGTGTTACGTGATCCCTAAAACTCAAACGACAATTTTGATTAAAATGTACAACGCATTGAGCACCGATACAGTCAAATAATTCTTTATCCGTTTTTAATAACCGCGTACAATATTGGATATTTGAAAGAGGACAAGCTTTTTTAAAATTACATGAATTGAAAATTACACTTCACATATGTCATTATTCTATAATTTTTGTGTACATTTTACTCATCTTTTGTAATGGTCGGTTTGTCTTGGGAGCTGTTCACAGCTCTATACAGTTGTAATGAGTTCAGGGATTTTGACTTCTTTCAAAAGGAAGGTCTTTTAACACTATCTATTTTGCTTATTTTTAAACTTGCTTTAAAATATTATTTAAGTATTTTATTTATATTTTCCATAAAATGTCTATTTCAGTTTATTTTTATTTGGATTTTGTTTTTTAAATGTTGTTTTTATATTTGTGTGTACATTTACTATTCGTATTAGATTGTGATTTAGCCTATATATAACTGTTATAATACGGGCATGAGCCTAGTAACATTGGAAATATAAAAACGTCATCAATTTCACTTATTATATGTCAGTTCAAATATTTTCAATGCTGGCAATGTCATTTTCGAAACACAAAATTTAAAAAAAAAATGTAAAAAATAAGACAAGACGCATAAGGTAGTTCATATTCTTGGGAAGATGGGTATGAACTATAAATCGATCACGTAAATCACCTTATTTATGGATTAGTTTTGTGAGATAAGGACTAAAACTTTTTTTTTTTGGAACAACTTTATTTATTTAGACCTTTTGAAGGATAAACATATCAATAAAAATAATGTACGAGGTCTGTTTTTAAAAAGGCGAGTTTTCAAATTTCTCGGGCTAATACGTACGTCCGATTTTAGATTTTTTTGTTGTTGTTATTTTGGTACACACGTCCTCAACGTGTTGAAATCATCAGCCATTTTGCATTTTTAGTTTATTTTTTACAGATATAAAGGTTGGACGTGTTTTGGTGTACAAAAATTTCATAAAATAAATAGGTCCCAATGGCTGAGTTGGTTAAGGCGCTTTCCCGGAAAGCCAAGGAATCCTGGGTTCGATTCCTAGTTGCGAACGTTACCTTTTTATTTTTCGTTGTTTTGTTCTGTGTCACGTTTCGTTTAGATTAGTTAGTGTTATTTTCATCTTCAATTATATACTTATAGTTATTAATATTACCCTAAGGCTGTTTTAGCACGGGATTTATTTTTAAATTGTTTTCTGTCCCAATTCCTCTATGATTTATTTGCCAAGTTTTAAAAACGTAATTAATTTTTATTATGTTCCCACATAATGAGCTTTTAAATAATTAATTTATCTTAGAAAATTTACAGCCCAACAAAATTAAACAGGTCTTACTTTCAGACATTATTTATTTTGTAAACTAAATGTTTCTAAAAGTTTACGAAAATTTCGTGTACCCACAGAATAATATAACTTATTAACCTGAACAAAACTTAACTTCAAAAGCAATAAATTTAACCGAATAATTTTATCCTTTTTCCGTCGAATTAAATGAACAAAAATATTAGATAATTTTTGTTAATTTAATTCGTTTAAGATATCTACTTAAATTAAAAAAAAAGTTCTTACTTCATAAAGATGTATTTTTGTTGACGTTGGACGTTGGCGATGATTTAAATAGAGGTCTTAATTCGTTTAATTTTTCAAGATTCACAACTGATCCCAGAATCACAACTGGAGCCAGTAAGACTATGGCATCCCCAATTGGAGTATGCTGTGAGGCTGTAAGTAGGGGCAGGGTAGGAGATGGAGTAGAGGAAAGTGGGGTAGTTATTCAAATCTTCTCCAAGTCACCAAACACGGCTAAAGTAAATTTCAAGCAACGTTTGAATTCTGACCGGTGACGGTAAATTTCATTCTGCAAAATGCCGCAAAAATTGCCGTTGCAATGCCACTTACCAACTACAACTCCTTGTATCTCCCCGGTGAAAGACCACTGTTTAGATATAAATTGCTTTAGCCGTGTTTGTAGACTACATCTGAATATTCAAGCAATTCCCAATCTCCCTCTTCCATTTCACTTGCAGCCTTATAATATCCCCTTAATTGGGGATGTCATAGTTCCTCTGACTCCGTACAGTAAGGAGTGAGCATTTATGATTCTTATGCCGTATTCACATAAAAAAGAATACCAATAGAAAAATTACTTACTTACTTTTATTAAAATACTTACTTTTTGCCACAATATGGCACTATTTACAAAACCACGGATTGCTTTGTTGCCAAAATATAACAATTTTTTAAATTTGTTTTTATTATAGCGTCTATATATATCGTACATTCAAAATATAACAAAATAAATATTCTTTAGAATCTTTATAATGTTTTAAATATATTTAATAATATTTTTTTTATAAATCCTACGAATATGTGATAATAGACAAAAGATAGTTGATTCATAGGCTATATAGAACTATGATCAGTTTGTATGTCTCCATATTCAAATTCTAATATGATTTTTTTAATTTGTGCGGAAAAATTTCCTTTAGCAATCCGAGAAAAAAAGTTTTAAATTGCACTGTCGCTTCAGTGGTTAAAGGAATGATTTTCTGTATTCAGTATTAGAAAACTTACCATGTATTCATAATTCAATATTCTTAAGGAGTTGTTAAATTACGTAGGAATTTAGCACAACAACAGATAAAATAATAATTCTTCGTTAAACTAAATCTATTTATCGTCTTATGTTTTGTTATATAACCTCATTTTACCTTTCATTTGACTTTGTGCAAATGTGTTAGAACTTCTCACCCCGCCCAATAAGTACTAATGTTATATTTTTAGTTGGAAAAGGAATATCATCAAAAATACCACCATGTGAGATCAAAAATTATTAAGTTTTTTTACTCCAAATAATGTCAGGAATTACTGGTTAAAGTAAGTCAGGTACGTCCCTTAAAACCTTCTTAAGCGTAGAGCTTATACAGGAAAATATTGAAAAATGCATTCAGACCTGAATATGTTGAGTGGATGAATGTAAATGTGTGTCTGTTGAAAAAATGACGCCCTTTGTCCACCATTTGAGAAGAAATAGCAAGGTTAACGGGTTGATTGTAATTTTTTGGAACGATATTAAAATGATACAGGTTTGAAAAAGATTTCGGATCAATTAATTGCGCCATTGAACCATCATATTACTATCAAAAATGAATAGATTAGTTAGTTAATTTAATTTTAATTGGCATCATTCGGCCGTCCTAATATACATATACGAATACCAGACGCTACACCACACACCATCTGGATCCATCGCCGGCCATCGAGCCGGTAATTGATTATCAGGACGGCATTCAGCCAATTACTGTTCCCTGTTAGTGTTAGTCCTCCACCCTCCATCAACCAACATACATCATCTATTCCCTATCCCGTTTATAGAATATGTACCCACTATACTGCCCACTCTCCACTCCACACTCACTTGTGGCCATGTTTACTCTTCTCGCCTCAAGCGAGCGATTTGTTATTTTTTAATAGCGATTGTTGATTAGGTTTAGATAAACGACACGAGTATAGTAGGTACTTGAGGTTGCATTAGGAACATTAATATCTATCAGCTTTTACGTAATATAACATAGTAAAAGGCATAAACATAACATGAGAAAATATATTGCGTAAGTAATAAAGACTGAGCGTATAAAACAGCAAAATAGAAGTTAATAACGTGGAAGTGTGGTAAACAACAAAACCAAATAAAATTCCTGAGGAATGCCTGAGAAATATACATACTCAATACTTATTTAATTTAATTTAAATACATATTTATATATATAAAATATATATGAGGTACACAGAAAATGCATTAGGGTAAGCATGTAATGAGTCACGTATACATGGTGTTAAGCATCGTACTTGACTTACTTTAACCAGTGATTCCTGACATTATTTTAAGTAAAAAATGTGAAAAAAAAATTTGTCTCCGGTGACATTGTTTTTTTTTTTTTTCTAAAAAAACATAAAAATCAGTAGCTATTGGGAAGTTAGGGGCGGGTGAGGGGTTGGTTGGTTACTTGGCTTAGAGACCAGCGACGACACGTGGAAGAATTTTTTTCTTCTTTGAATTTGAAGAAAAAGTTTTTGCCAAAAAAAAACTCATAAAAAAAGTCACCGGAGACCAAAATTTTATTTACATTTTATACTCCAAATAATGCCAGGAATCACTGGTTAAAGTAATTCAAGTACGATGCTTAACACCCTGTATTTTTTTTACGTCGCAATAGATTTCAACCGTCTTCTTACTGATGAGTACTGATGACAAACATGCTTATAGATATTTCAAAGCTAAATGTTTCATGATGGAGAAAACATCCCTATAATAAAATCTCCGCAAATTGAATTACGTCAGAGTTCACCTTCCTTGGGTTTTCGATGCCTCAGGATGTTTCGTTTTTAGAGTTCAAATTAGTCTAACTTTAACTCTTGACTTGATAACATATTCTTGTAATTTTTCCTATCAATGCATTGTCGTGTCTCGAGAATGAATACAACGTGAAACTTTCCCTGCTTCCAAATTGCTTCTTGAAGAAAATCGTGCGGCTATGCGAGGAGGACTTGTTCAAAGTTTTCACTTGCCGTAGAAGTAGGTAATATGTTCACAAATGTTGCATTGTGAAGCGAGTAACAAAGCAAATCTCGCCGGTCCGCGCTGCTTCTGATAACTTGCGGCATTTACGAGCTTTTTAAAGAGATTCGCTTCCGGCGCCCGAAACTTTCAGAGTATTTCTAAGGGGATAACCTTATTAAAACACGTCAAAAGGTAGTGCTCATTGCTCATGCTAAATATCTCTCTGTAAGTGTGCTGAGGGGATGAAACTTTTCAGTTAATGGAAATCCCCAAAGCTTTTAATTTGACCATCTCCTAAATATCGAATTTCATTTGTAATTTATTTTCAAAGTTTCCAGAGTCGACTGAATCTATTTTTTTGAATCGTAGATATTTATTACCTGGGATGACCTCTAAATTAAATTGTAAGTTTGCTTTACAGTTTAAAATGTCTAAACAGTAACCCAGAAGAACAAAAATCCAGAAGTAATAAGTAAAGTAATAAAGGAATGAAGTTCAACTAATTAAGAAAACGATTAGTAATTTTATTGATGTACAGATACATTTTTATCTTTTCTAAACGAGTAGGTCCGCTACATTTTTTCGCAAGCAGAGATCTAATATTAATTTATTTGGAAGAGAAAATGAGTAGTATTGGATAAGTTATCACTTATCACAAACTCTTCACAAATATCTACTCAAAAAGGAGCACAATGTTTATTCTGTAAATAATGTAAGAAATATAGGAGATGCTCAAAATATAACAAAGAATTTGACAAAAAAATATGAGTAAGTAAAATAAATTATTTTTGCCACCCAATGGACGGATGCTTTCGGCAAAAATATTTAATTATTTCTAAAAACTATGTTATAATTTCTTCTCTAATGAATTCATTGAATGTAAAAATGTTTACCTCCTCATATTCGATGAGAATTGTAAAATGGCTTCTCTAAAACCGGAACAAAGGCAAAAGCTGTTATATTATTTTTTTAATTAAATTTGTATTAAAAAAGACATTTTAATTCACAATACATGTATTCCCAGTGACCCTAAAAGTAGCACCCAACTACCATTTAACTCCGAGCACAATGCTAAAGTCTAGAAAAAGGAGCTCGGAAAAATAATAACATGTGAAAGTAGGGAAGGCATTGTAGTTTCTGGCTTTGTTTTCTCCCACAAAACTCGCGTTTTTTTTATATGGCAACACCGCGTTAGCAGTCGTGTTGGGAAGAGATGAAAAGTTTAACCCGTGAGAGGGCGCGCTGTACGCTCGTGCCCCGCTCAGTGGCACCACGACCGCGATGTAAAGGGCTTTGAGTACCATCGTGTGCTCATCGCGCCTATCCACGCAAGAGTTTATTTTCTTCATGAATTAAAAATATATGAATGTGTGGGACTGCACTAACCTCCCCACATACTGGAATAATTTTTTTTTATTATTAGTATTTGAAGCAAATGTTTATGAACCAAGTTGATAATCAAAGATCATATTAAATTGATGAAATATTTTTTCTGTTTTCTAGTTACCATGTAAAAAGGGCGAAATGTATCGAACTCGTGAGCTTTAAATTAGTGCGTTCCTAGAAGAGCCTTCTGACGATTTTCCATCAGATCATGAGAATGGAAACCAAGAGCCTGTAGACTACTCTGGAAGTGACCATTCCATCATTCAGCCTTTAAGAAACCGACACAGAGGAATCTTCGGACGAAAGTGCAGACGATGTCTCAATCTCTGCACTTTTGCATGAAACTAGAGGTAGGACATCATTTTATAATGGAAAGGATAGGTCTACAAAATGTCCGAAGGTGGAGTGGATTTTGTAGACCAAATGAAAGGGAACTATTATGTTTCAATAATCACTTCTAGGTAGCTAACGACATTTTTTAAAATTTTGAAAACTACTGGTATTATTTTAAAGCCAACACACAACTTAGATGATATTCCTAAAAGAAAGTGGCCCTGGAGTTGGTTAGTGTATTTTTATAAGGAACATAACGTCTTATCTGAAGTATATAATGAAGCCATTAGTATCAATTCCTGATGCTCTCGCGGAGCCTGGATCTAGCGGATTCTTTACCAAGTGTCCCGGGAGGAAAAGTAGACGCTCTAAAAAAGCGATAAATTATGACGCCAATTACTCTGCATTGAGCACCCGTTCGTGTGTCATACGTGTTATCTCATGGAAGAATGATTTTAAAAAAATTATGTAATGTAGTTTTTTCTAAAGACTGCCAAAAGTTACAGTCTAAGTTTAGAAGAGTTTGTATTTGTGTTGAAAACATTTATGTTACTTGGTTTTAGTAAAACGCTTTCAAAACAGATGTTCTTTTTTTTTCTTTTTAATTTTTATCATCGTTAGTACAATTTACAAGCCTCTTTACGGGTTAAATATAGGTCGAATGTTCACACGACGCTTGCTTTATTAGAGGCACTTAAAATATTATTTTAACTACCTATTTATGAACGTGAATTTGTAAAATAAACCTTTTAATTCTGCACCTATGTTTGGAGTTCCGAATAACATATAAACATTATTTTCTCCAGTTTCGAATTTATTATATTATTATATTATTCATATCCCCTGTATAGTTTCCCAGTGAATTATTGGAATATGAGTGAGTTTATTTACTAAGGAAGAATCCATTTAAAAAATTCGGTTTCGGCAAAACAATCGTCTTAAAGTTTTTTCGGAAAGCTGTTTAGCTCGGTTCATGTTTATAATATACACTCTTATTTATTAATAGCGCAGACAAGTAAAAAGTCACGGGGAAATTAAATGAACATATTAAAGTAAAATATTTAGATATCGATATAAATAAAATTGAAAATAATGTCATATACTCTGCGTACATACACAATTCATATGTACATAATAGGTACATAATATTAACATCATTTTGTGATACCTAGCTGTCAAATTTTAATAAATTAAAATGAAATATATTGATATATGGTTTTGATAAACCATGTGAAGAAAACTGTGCATAGAATTTGAACACGTAAGAAAAACTTTGCGTAGAATACCAACCATGTAAGAAAATCGCGTTAAAATGCAATTTTCTGGTATAAAATAATTAATATTTGCCATAAATACCTATATTCTTATAATGAATGAAACATACTTTTCCTACTTTGTCCATAAATAGAATTGTTATTTTCCGTTTCGTTTTTTTCAACAAACAATTTTTATTGATTTTCTCAGAATGTACTCAGTCTCAGATGGTTCAAATTATATATGCAACGATGATATTATATTGCATAATATAAATGTAATATTAAAGATTAAATAAAATCATTAGGGCTAGAGGAGAGCCCTGGCAAGGCTAAGGTCCAGCGTTCAATTCCTATGCAACAGTACCTTTTTTCTGTTTCAAATTTTCATTTGAGACTCGCTAATCATTAAATATTACAGTTTGAGGTTTTACTCATTAAGTTATTCCAAAATTAGATAAATTAATTCCTCGTTGATTGTTTAAAAAATTGTTTCCTCGTTATGTGATTTTTAACAACTACTGTCACCGAACAAATGTTTATAGAAATATCCAATCATATTCTGTGCCCAGCCATTTTGCTCTTGTCGGCAGGTTAACATTTTGACGTTTATTAATATTATTTTGTATATTTTTATGTATAAATTGTTATTGTGATATAAGCGCCACCGCGAAAATTAACACAAATTGCCCAATGAGATTTCGGTGCTCCAGAGGCCCTAGCATACTCGCTTGATAACGATCGATAGGATAATATAGGTAACTTCCCATCGTTCCACTGCGCATTGCTAACGTACAAACAACAGTTGATGTCGAATATGTGAAGGACACTTAGTCATTGTGAACTGTCACTTATTCGTTGGCGATCTGTAGTCATGCTAGGGAACGATGAGAAGTTACCGATAGTTATCCTATCGATCGTTATCGAGCGAGTGTGCTAGGGCCTCTGGTAGTTTGTTCCTGTCGACAAGTTCACATTTTGATTATAAAATATCTAGTGCAGATTGATTAAAAATTATTGGTTAAATACAATTAAATATTAATATTCTGATAAAAAAAACATTATTGACGTCTGAATTTGTTCAAACCAACTGTTCCAATTTTGAAAACGACATTTAAATTCAAAGCAAATCCGAGTTCTATAGTTCATTTAACCGGATTAACAGCCGCAACCTAATTTCGTGTTTAAAATAGTGTATTTCCGCGCTCCGCAGCTATTATAATCAATGGCTGGTTAATAATATAAAGTTTTCAAGTGAAGCGAGACAAATAGTCCTCATAGGAGCTATTATAATACAGCACTATGTACATGATGTACTTGTAACTCTCGCTCATATCTCAGATTCATTTCACAATCAAATGCCACAATCAATTGTTATTCCTAATATTTTCTTTTGGTTTTTAATGTGACATGTAAATATTGTTTATCTTAATATATAAAACAAAGTCAGGTTAGTTACACCATTTATAACTCAAGAACAGCTGAACTGATTTATATGATCTTTGATTTGTTGGATTTGTCTGCGTCCCGATTAACAGAATAACTACTAAAACATCGGAAAAAATCACGGAAAAAATAATTATGAAGAAAATTAATTTTTTCATATATTTTGTAAGGAACAGCTTTTCAAATAATGTGCCTTGGTCGACATAATTTGAATCTATTCGAACTGTCAACGGTGTAGTGTGCCGAACATTTCGTGCTTAGTCAACAGCTCAATTTAATTTTTTGAACTTAGAGTAGGTACCTATTTATTTTAACTTAATAAAAACTTAATTTATTTCAGCTAATAAATTAAACACAACATTTATTGATTCTGAGGCGGTACGAAGTTTGCCGGGTCAGCTAGTTTAAAATATACATACAATCCATGAAGTATAGTAGCGAGGCGTGAAATTGACACAGGCAGAAGAGCACAGTGGACAGAATCAAGCTAAAATGAGATCCCAGTAACACGAGGGATGATGATATTTGAAAATATTGCATGATGTAATAAAAAAATTAAGACAGGGATTAAGTTTGGAGTAGAAAACATTTAACTTTTCTCATCAGGGATGCGATAAAACTTCCAACAACCAGAAACTGTACAGACATAACCGTACCATAAATGTTATATTTATAATTGGCATAAAATTATTATAATCATATTATTAAACATGAGTACAACATGGATGTCGTTAATTAATACTTATAAAAGATGGGGAATAATACTACATCTTTTGTCCTGGTAAACAAGGATTTTTTATACTGCCATCAAATTATTTAATACCCATTTCAATATTACTCCACTGTGATGTTTAAGCCAGGATTAAATGAGTTCATTTAATCGCTATTCTTTTTTAATTTACTTAAAATCTCATGAACTGAAATTGCTTCATTACAAAACATTTTGAAATTACTATTTATTCATTTGGAACGTCTAGGTTTTGACACATTCAAAATAAATACCGATTTATAATTTTTGAAGTAAATACTTCTTTACGCACGCTTGACTTGAGGGGTAAACTGGCGAATGCTTTACGGAAATTACAGCGTTACAAGGCGAAAGATAATAAATTAAAATTAATTTTGAGGTTCATTCCTCACAATATTAATCGTAACAACAGTGCTCAAATCCATAGTAATGACGTTTGGAATGGGTGCTGGCGTTTATGCTGACAATTGCTGTGTTGTTGTGTTTCTCACATTCTAAACGTTAAAATCTAACTAATAACTAGCACTTTTTCAATTGGAATTTTTTTAATTTCCTGCTGCAAATGTGAATAAACGTCGCTCTCTAACTATAATCGCATCAAAAAATTCGTTCAGTGCATTGAAACGACTGATTTGTCACGATGATTGGTAACAACCCAAACGAATCTTCAATATAGATTCTTATACACTTATGATTGAAATGGTTTTATTCGATGCCAGAAAGAAAATTAGATTAGATTACTAAATAAGTATTTACTTCTGTCGTGTGGTCTAAAGCACACTCGTATTTTTTTATTGGTATTCATGTCACTGCTTTGATATTATTTATTAAACATATCTTTAAACTTCATTTTGACAATGTAAGTAAGGTATGTATGAAAATCTAATTTAATTTTTTTTATGGCATGATACGCATTGCAAGGGAAAGAGTTCTATGAGGGTGACACCGAAATAATGAGGGAGTTCGGCCACTATCCATGGCTCTACCCGACAAATTTTCTTCTGGGCATGCTGGGACTTCACTCCCTGCAGCTCAGAAGGGAGGGGTATGCCGCCACCCACCTATTCAGACTGCTGCGAGGCGATATTGTGAACTCAGCTATTTTGGAACGCGTGAGTCTCTATGTTCCAGATGACTATCTGAGACAGCGTCATCATAGATTATTCTACCTTACTGCCTGTAGAACAAACCTGCCAATGGTTCTCCCGTTAGGAAGGAGTATATTGCTCCTGAACCAAATCTCCTCCGAGATTGATATATTTGACATCGGTGAGGAGAGATTCAAAAGGGAAATTCTTTCGATTCTTGAAAGAGTCTCTCCACATTGACTAAATCAACACCACTGCCTGCAATTTTTTTTTGAATTTGCTACATTCCTAGAAATTTCTAAACATTATATTCATAAACTATTTTTTGTAATGTATTTATTTGACATTATTTCTTACATGTATTAAATTAAAACTTGTAATTGTGTAAGAAATCAATAAAAAATATTATTATTATTATAATGTCAGCGGTAAATTATGCAACTTAGTAACGGTTAACATCTAGATATCTGTTTCACAATACGAAAAGATTACAAAACAGGACCACAGTCGTTTTTTCATTGCCGCAATGTTAGTGACTAATGCAAATGCAATGTTTATCATTCCTCAGTCTCAAAGTCGCCTCAACGCCCGTCACCCAAGTCACAGAAAAGATAAGTCAACAGAAAGATCCAGCTTTATCTGGGGTGGTTGTTTGGTTGTCATCCCTTCTCCGTTGCATCGCGGAGAAATAAGGTCAGCGACCGTCAGAGGTCACATGGTCGCTACTGTAGCGGCTGCCTGAATTCTGCCACAGGACTTGAGTACATCTAGAAGTTAAATCTGTTGAAGTGGTGATAGAATACTATTAAGAGTGATTTACCAGCGGCTGAGAATAAAAGTTTAAAATGTTTGCAAGTGTGCAGGGAGGTTCCAATGAGAAAGATCGATTATTCCCTGTATAATTTTTTTTAAATTAAAAATTTAATATACATGTATATATATATATATTTTTTTTAATTTTATCGATTCATTTCATTCAAAACTTGCTTTAATATATACCTACATTCAAGGAAGCTATAAAAATGCTCAAAACGCACGATGATAAATTATTAAATATCGTGTGCTTCTTGTAAGTATTTTTTGATCATAAGTATTTATGATTTTTCAATAATGTCAAAACAAAATAAGAGTGAAAAAAAATTAAAAATTTAGGTTGTAAGACCTTAATTAAATAGAAAAACTGAGTTTTTTTTTGTCACAAAACAGGTTCTCGAATTTTTTTTTAATGATTTTAAATTAACTAAAATTAAAAAAATTAAAACTGTGTTGACTAGATTATGTATTGATTTATTTTTTTGTATGATTATATGATTTAAAATTTGTGTTGTTTAATAGAATCTATCGTTTGAAAATGGAACAAATCTGCCAACGATCAAACGGTATAATCTTAGTATCTTAAAAATACATTTAGTTTTTCAAAATTTTAAAACTGCGTGTACCAGATAAAATAACAATCTTTCAAAAACAATTTATATTTTTGTGTAAAAAAGAGTCAATACGTCTAGAATTTGATTTAAAAATGACTAATTTCCGGTATTCAATCACTTCACAATTTTCATTCTTTCTTTTAATGTTGGTAGTTTAAGTTCATTGAGTCTGTTCATGTTGTAAGTTTTTTTAAAATCTTGATATTTTTTTTAAACCTCTCTATACCCTCTCTATATCCTTCGCACTTACGGACTGCATATATTTGCAAGACATATTTTAGGAGAACGTAGGTAACAATATATACCGGTCAGTGTTTGAGTGGGCATCCCGTTTGGGTCCCACCCAGGCGTCCCGTGTTCGATTCCTCGGCTGGCTAAGTCCTCCATCACAACACAAGCAACATCTTACGCTTAGTGTGGTGGTAGTAGAAGATTTTAAAATGTTGTTGGTTATTCGTAACCTGGGAATGTTTGTCTTTCTTTAAAAAAAAAACATACTTGTTTCCGAAAGATTCCTAGCTTTTATAGGTGCCATCTGTATGGGGTGAGGTGGTCAAAAGAACAGTTAGTAATTTCATTTTCACCTTAATATTACTTACCACATACTTATAATGTATGAAAAAATCTAATATTTTATTTGTAATTAAACTTATATAGGTACCTACTTACACGGCGCCCTTGAGGTGATTTCTCACATAAACGGCGCTTTACAAATTATCCAATTATTATTATTATTACTTGTCTAGAAGCCTGTGCTTCTGTGTACACATAGGAGGTCATTTGTCCTAGCTAGATGGTGGAAGCTAGATGTCTAGATGTTTACCCTTCTCCGGTGAAAAACAGTGGTGACGTCCCCACGATATGGAAATGACAACACCGCGAATATCTGACATGGAATCGCCAGCGTAAAAATATACAAAAGGCAGTCCCTGGGGTTTTAGCAAAGGAAAGCCTTGTTCTACTGTAATCGCTGCTTTGTAACGGCGGTATTTAGTTTTCACAATATTCATTCTTGCTTAAAGGGATTATTCTCCTTAGAAAGCACACAAGTGCACATTTTGGAATTACGCGATCTCTTAATTTATACGTAAATAATTATTTTTTGAAGAATATATGTAGTAAGTGAATATATGTATTAAACATGGCAAATTAATTTGGAAAAATACAATCGTATATTAATATGAAAGGTAGGTACTTCTAAAGCCGTGCATTATTACGTAGTCATGAAATGTTTTATTTATTTATTTTTTTATTTTTTTTATTTTTATTTATTTTTTTTATTTTTATTTAAAGAAACATTTAAAACAAAGAATAATACATACATATCAAATAAAAACATAATACAAAAACGGAGAAAAAGTCCCAATAAACTACTTTTAAGTAGTTTGTCAATGGGTTCTTTTAACTTAATGGATTATAACAACAATTAAATTAATTATTAAGAAATAATTAAAGAAATAGTTAAAGCAAATATCAATAAAACTAAATAATAGGAACAACAATACGGATTAGAAACGATTTGATTTGACTAGAGAGGTAGATCATAACCTCTTTTACCGATACGGGCAACATTTATAAGAAAGTGAGAGGTTGCAACGGATCTATCAACAATGCCTACAATGTGTAAAAATAATGGTAGCTGCACGGAGAAAAATGTTATTCTAAAATACGATAATTTTATTCGTAAAAACGGGACTCAAGTTCTTACGAACAAATTATCAATGTTTCAATGTTTATTGGCGGGAAAATGTAAGAATAAACATTGAAACCCTGTTAATTTGTTCGTAAGAACTTCAGTCCCGTTTTTAACCGTTTTTACGAATAAAATTATCGTATTTTAGAATAACATTTTTCTCCTTGTGAAATTAGAAAAACTGCGAAGGGCAATAAATCCAAAAATTGTTAAAATATGTCACTTTTACCAGATTTTCTCTTTCGATAAAAACTTCTAGAAAAATAAGTGCGTCTTTTATGACTAGCATTCAAAGAAGATTTTTTTAAAGAAAAACCAAAAATTTATTTATATTTTTTTGAATGATATTAAGTATGCTGAAAGATCTATTAAATGTTATTTTTTAATAAAAAATCATAATTATAGGTCTACAAAAGCAGGAGATATGGTTTTTAGAATTTTTGTCGCTCTCTTTACTAACTAACATTTAGTCCTTTTACAGCATTTTAAAATTATGCGAAATTTTTTGTAAATTTACAGTTTTTAACAGATAATCAGTGACATAAGATTTAAAACACACTGTTTTATAGGTACATTTTGAAGAAATTTGGTATCTAATATCATTTCCGTATCCGAGTATTAGTTATACTAGTATACGATACGGACAGGAGAGACTGTAGAGCGGTACCAATGTTACCTTAGTTACGATATCTATGTTTAATTGCACAAAGGTTAGGTAGGCCCGCACTGGAGAAGGAAGTGAGAAGAGGATAGAAGGACTCATTTCGTGACAGTGTTCTAATGTCTTGGCCTGGGGCGTTGGCAGAGGGTACTGGCTAGAGATTCGTGTCGGAGACGGGGTCTTTCACAGGTGCAGTGGATGAAATATTTGGAAATACACTAGCGGGGTTCGGTAAGACAAGAAAAGTATCTAATTTTATGTTTTGCTGTTCAAAGAAACTTAATTTGTTTAAAACGTAGCACCAATGGAGTGATGGCGGAATGAGCTTCAAGTAGAAATGTTTTATAATTTCACTGAAAAAGAATTTCCATATAAAGTCGTACGACATCATTTAACCAAAATAGGCCATCTTAAAACGTTGACTGTCCTCACAGCGTTGGGTGTCCTCACAGAAGTAAAATTTTATAAATTTTTCTCAGACACACTTGAATTCTGAATGGTTTGTAGCGAACAGGTAAGACCGATTTGATGAATTGACCATTTCTTACACACAGGTACTAGAAAACTTAGAGTTATACATCCCTTCTGAAATATCAGTAAAATTAAATTGTGCGGTCAGCGCACTCGTGGCATAACACACAAACTTGGCGAGCTGATATAATTTCGTTTTATATTGTGGAGGTAGAAGTAAAAGTTATACAAAAAAATTGGAATTCACAGAATAATATTTTTTTGAATTTTATATTTAATAAAACATATTATTTAAAACCCTTTCTGATTATTACCTTCACTTGGGATTTTTTGTGGCTACAATTTTTTTTTTACCGGCGATTGTGTTCGAAATACAGTTTGATTTACTTACAAAAATCCTCTCTACATGTCCAACAATTTACATTTGAGCTCTGGCATAAAAATAGCCACAATTTAGTGACCAAATCTGAATGGCCAGGTACTTCTCTGTATTCTTCTTTTCCCTTTCCTGCTCCTCGTCCATATTTTTCAGCTTCACGAAATTCCACAAATGATGAAATCCTCTAAACAGTTGGGTCTGTTGCGGAATCGCATAAACATTAGAACAATGTTCACCTTCAGATATATTTTCGTATATAATATATCCGAAGAAGAATATATAAGTTATATCCTACTGCATTACTATTATTAATATTACCAAGGGACAAGTTTCATTGATTGAACTTTTAAATAATGAAGAGAAGAACCGAGCAAAGACCCTCTGGACATTGAAATAGTAATGGGAACGTGATGCGGGTTCTCCAATGCACAAAGGTTCGTGAAGATAGAAACTCAAACTATTCACTTTTCAATCCACCCAAAGCAACACAATTATTACTCCAATAAATGAGTGTGCGTTTACTTCGACGAAAGGCCCGATATACCCTGCGGAATGATGAGATTCTATCTATATATAAACGCAGGTATGTTCAGGTATAAAATATAATATAGAGGATACATAAAATAGCGAGCGCATTCAGTTCTGCCGCCATATTATAGGACGAGGTGTATCCGGTGCAGTATATGTCCACATAACGCAGATTGCAACCAATATTTCCTACCACGTAGCTGCACAGTCGTACTATGGGAATACACAATTTGCCAAAAATATTTGTTTACTAATAACCATGTTTTAATAGTTGATTGCCGGAGCTAGTGAAACAATGACTACTATAATGTTATATTTGTTTAATTATAATGAACTGTTTTTAAATTTTTTTTAAGTGTCAATTTATATCTTTCTGTAGAAACAAAAATCTTATTATGTCTCATTATATTATCAACAATATTTCTCTTAAAAAGATATCTCATATCAAGGATCTGGGTATCGCATTTGATGAAAAATTAACGTTTGTTCCACACATTAATGAAGTTACTAATATGGCTAAGAAATGTTTGGGATTTATTTTAAGAACAGTCAAAGAATTTACGTCACTTTATTCATTTAAAATAAGAAGTAATTTAGAATACAATTCAACTATTTGGTCCCCATACTATAAAGCACATCGAATAAAAATTGAGAGAGTTCAACATAAATTTTCAAGGTTCATAAATTTAAACTTTCCATACCCATTGAACAAATCAATTACGATAAATTAATGAAAGGAATTAATTTAACTGACTTATCTTTTAGCATAATTGACGCACCGGACTTAATAAAACTAATAACATTCCGAGTACCAAATCGTGACACGAGGCTTCCAGAGCTTGTTTATCCGTCGAAAACTAACTATTTCATTAACTTTCCAATCCAAAGACTACAGAGTCTTGGAAATAAGTTCAGTTCCGTATTTTTATTAGATATTTTCATTTATTTATTACCAAAATTTATTTCAGAAATTTTTATAAGATATTTTCATTTATTTATTACCAAAATTTATTTCAGAAATTTCAAATATTCTGCTTCCCTTCTACTAATGTAAAGGAAGAGAAACAATGAAAAATAAATTGTATATTATTGTTTTTTTCTATTATTATTATACTGTGATTACTGGAAAAGCCCTAATGGCGTAAATAAATAATTATTTCGGAATGTTGAGAGGGAAAGTAAATTAAGTCGTTGGAAAAAGGGTGTAGTGGGTAAGGTTTCGCTACCATGTCTATTCAGATATACATACTAAACCCAGATAAAGGCATCGTTGGTATTATTTAAATCGTTATTTTCCATAATACTTGTGTATTTATAAGTACAGATTAAGAAATATTCAAATGACAATCAGGAATCTCCATAAAAATAAAGCCATTAAAAAAATCGTATTCAGCATCAAACATCGGTTCTCAATTGGTAAGTTGTACCTATCTGGTAATTCCTGTAATTAATATATTGATTTTGAATGTTTAAAAACCTAAAAATCCAACCGCCTGGCTCCGGCTTAACTCTAATGCTATTCGAGTCGTCTTTGTAATAAGAGTGAAAATACTTATTGTTTTGTATCCTTTGTGGAAAAATTACTTCAATGAATTTAAAATCATTTTTGAAAGAGTAATTGCAGCGGTTCCAATATTAATATAATTCTTCTAGAAAGCATTTTGCGTGACATTATGATCCAATGGCCGTATGTTTTGTTTTTCCTTTAAAATCCTACAAATAAGTATATTTTTTTGTCCGTGCTTTAAACGCAGTCTATTCACAGTGTTGCGTAGAACCGCTGCAGGTGCAATGGAATTGGTTTTGTGTTTTGCTGCTTGTGTCAGCGAAACTAAAAAAAAAACTATAATATGCTTGAAATTTGGATAGCTTTATGGTCGTTTTGTCTACCGTGTTTAATGCTGAAGTATTCTACATCAAATGCGAAACATGTTTCGTATTTATTTTGATACTTTTACAATTGAGAAAAATAATATTTTTCTGCAACAGTGATTTGAACTCCGGAACATACCGGACTGCTATAAATATGTACCTTTGACATCAATATTTCGTATTACCTTAAGGTACAGATTTTATTAAATGTTATTGTTTCCACTTTGGATCTTTTGCTGTTGTTTGTTTGCCTTTATTTATTGCAGAAAAAGTTTTTTTTAAATGAAAAACGCCGTCAAAAATTATAAAGGAAAATAATGTTTTAGTACCAAAAAGTAGGTAAAAACATTTTGCAAAATTTTTATTATTACTCTTCTTCCCAGAAATTAAGAGGGTATTACCAGAGAATACCGGAAATTCGCCCTTTTTAAATCGAATTCTAGACGTATTAACTCTTTTTTGCAAAAAAAAAAAACATAAATTGATTTTGAAAAATTGTTATTTTATCTGGTACACGCAGTTTTAAAATTTTGAAAAACTGAGGTTATTTTTAATATACTAAGGTAATACTGTTGGTCGTTGGCAGATTTGTTTAATTTTCAAAAGATAGATTCTATTAAACAACACAAATTTCAAATCATACAAAAAAATAAATCCATACATAATCTAATAAACACAGTTTTAAGAATTTAAATTTTAGTTAAAATAAAATCATAAAAAAATAAATCCGAGAACGTGTTTATTTTCTCTTATATTTATCATCGTGCGTTTTGAGCATTGCATTTTGTTTGAATGTAGGTATATATTAAAGCAAGTTTTGAATGAAATAAATAGATATTAAGTTTTTATTTAAAAAATTTGATACGGGGCATAATCGATCTTTCTCATTGGAACCTCCCTGTGCAGTTGCAGGCATTTTAAACTTTTATTCTCATTCGCTGGTCAATCGCTCTTAAGAAAAACGTAGCGAACCACTAAGGATTAAACTATGGCAGAGCAGTTGGTTATTCAATAAACGCTTCCCAGGGCGACGGTACCCATCCCAGTCTCCCAAATTGTAGTTACAATATTGATATGTATCTATTAAATGCATAAAGGGTTATCTTTTTATTTTTGATTTATCAAAGTCATCAAAATTACTATCAATCAATTTAATTCATTTTGTTGACGAAACCATAAAACGGTGGTGAAAAATAATACAAACATAAAAGTATCAGTGGCGTAGCGACTATCCGAGTATGTATATAATGGGTCGTCTCCTACAATGAAATATCTTTTTTTTTATCAATGTATCATATTAGTAGAGTACGCTGACAACATTTTTTGAATTCACAGAATTTTTGGAGAATACCGAATATTACCAAACTTATATAAACCGTCGACATGTTGATATGTATGGTCACGACCGTAAATATTAACATTTTATTATCATTTGGCCGGCCGAAAAGCTTGTGAAAAAAGCACGGTACAACCCCGGCGGTACTGCAGCACCCCGTTAGAGTTATGAATTATTGTACGGAATCGTGTCTCGTGTGACGTCACGAGATACCTTTGCATACGTTTTACCCTTTTTTACTAGAAAGGGATATCGACAAATTAACTTTACCGTTGTTTATGATTACGGAAAAATTCTCCGTTTCTAGACTGGAAATATGTTGTATGTAAATATTTGCATCGCATCATCTCAGGGTAGGATTTGGTTTCCTTCACATATATTCTTAACCAGCTCAGATCCTGAGGCATTCATTCCTATAATTTAAATTTTTACCATCTTGTTTCAATATTCTTCCACGCATCTAGACCCCCTTCCTTCTCTTCATGGGTCATTTTAATTTGGACACACATTTGGTCACCCCTTTTCTTGTTATTTTATTTTATTTCTTTGCACATTTCTGAGAACTACAGATTCTTACGACAGTCTTGTTCTAAATAAGATTCTTGAGTAGGTTCAGTTTATCTAAACTTATTCCTTTTTTTTCATTACACCGCTTTACTATATATGTTAACTAATATACCTATCCTACCTTAATTATGTTTCAGAAACATTCTTTTGTTTCTTGGGTATATATTTAAAAGAAATTAAATATGAATGGCTTAGTAAGAAGTTGAAAACATCAAAAATATATGGAAACTAGCTGACCCGCCCACGAATTGCTGTGGCTAACGAAACACAACGACATCTACTGGATGGTTACCTAATCTAGATAACAAAGTGGTGTGTCAATAAATTAACTCACATCGGTATCTGTCGGAAACTTATGGAACCTACAAATTATTTCAAATCATTATCCCGAAACGAACATTTAATTCGCAATAATAAATATTGAGGTCAATAATCAAGATAAAAACTATCCTATCTTTTAATTTGGACCAAATTACACACAGGTAAGCCCAATTTCATCAAAATCGGTTAAGTAGTTTCAGAGTTTACCTTGGACTAACATCATGACGCGAGATTTTTATGTATAAAGATGTATGTGGAGCGGTGTTTTGTCTAGCAAACAGAACTAAAACTATATTATTTGATTACATAAAAATACTGCACTAAACAAACCTTCTCTTAATAAACACACAATAATGATTAATCTTATATATACTTTTCACCGATTCCCTGCGGTGCCCGATCATCTGATTTGCAGTCACGCCACTGCTAGACAAAATTGTTATTTTTACTGCCCAACTAAAACTGCCTTAAAACATGTAAGTACAGTACAGTCATCGTCAAGAAACTTAACATTATTTATATCTCCGTTGTTCACCGCACATAAACCTGGATACACTCAGTGCTATAACATAACAGTTTTATACGACACATTCGAAGAAGAGACATAAAATTCCAAGGAAACATCGAACTATATCCGATTCAGCAGAAAAGTGCCGTATCTACTGAAATTGACAAAAAAACAATACAATAAAGCAATTCAAATGGCAGTATCTTTGTCATGTCTGGCATGCATAAAAGATCCTTATTCTTTTCTTGTTGAAAGGTTAGAATCCAAAATAGTTTTTGATGTAGGTATCTCTAAACTAGTGTTAGCCAACCCAACTTTTGCAAGATATAAATCTGTAGTGAAGAGTAGTGTTTATGCTTTTCTCGAATAGAGGTCATCTACGACTTCCGGTGATGTTGGGCTGGCAGGCTAAGCTTCGTCATATCCGGTCGTTGAATAAGTCGCAGCTTTGGAATTCCGTACAATTTTCAAAAATGTTTTAATATATTTTTTATTTATTTAATTAATTTTTGTATTTATATCAATTTATTAATTTCGCTGTACGCCCAGTTAGGCTTTTCAACACATAAAAAAAGTAGTTTGTTAAAGAATCTACCCAATTCAATAAAGAAAACATTTCTCGTGTTTGAATTGGGGAGTAGTGCCATTACTAGTAAGAAAACAAATAAACTTATATATGATGTTAACAAATATACATTGATAGTGGAATTGGGTATCATATCAGTTATTAAGTTGAATATACAGAAATAGATAAGTAAAAGTAAGAGTATAGATATAAATATTATAATAATTAAGTTTGTAATTCGGGGGGGGGGGGGGGGGGGAATTTTTAAATTTTATGAACATTGCATGAATAAAAAAAACCTAACAATGTACATATATTTATCTCAACTGTAAAGCTGAAGATCTATGTTAAGTGCACTAGTACAGCTAAACTTCTCGAACGATAAGATCGTAAGTGAAAAACTTCACGTTTTTTTGGTTATTATAATAATAAAAATCAACGGGTAAAGATTTTCTTTTTGAATTAAGACTTCTTTAGGGTCATTACAACGAGTAACTGAAATCTTTTTTGGACGGAAGCATTTTAAATCGGAAATGACGATCATCATATTAACGCCGTAGGTATGGCGACAATTAGTGCGATGTCTAGAAACGAATAACAAAACGTCAAAGAAAACTCAAACGTCACACGTCATACATTTATTTATTTTTTATTGATGTATAAGGTAAGTTCAATAGGTTTTTGTTAGTTAAGTTTAGTCAATGGGCGTAAACGTTAGACGCACTATTTTTTTTTTGTAATATATCTTTTCTTTATTTTATAGTGAAACAGTTTAGACTTTCCGCCACGATTCCATTGTCATCAACATCAGTCTATCTGCCGAGTTTCAGTTCGATTGGATGACGGGAAGTGACTTAATTTCCACTTTCAATATTTGCATTCAATCAGAAAATAAAATCGAAATTAAAAAACATGTACTTGAAAATTAAGACGAAAAACAATATTTTGTGTTCAAGATTATTAAGTATAACGAGATCATTCTAAAGAGGTAGGGATTGTGAAACTCGGGTAGACAAACTAGTGCCATAAAAAAATAAGCAAATTCAATTTTTATTATCCCAAAAGATTAAATACTCAAGCCACTTCAAACAAAACATTTTCAATCGGTCACAATTTGGCAGCCCTTCCCAAAAAAACATCGAAATGTATTTATCACTTTACTGAATTCCACAGTTATGATATTATTTTCCAAAAGTAATTTTATCGAATGATGATTGGACCGTGGCTTTGTGCCTCTGAATCGGCTCGCAGATAACGGGGATGATTTTTTAACAATAATATCCTACCGCCACATCACGCCAACACGGGCAATGGGCATGTGCTTAGTCTGGTGGTTTATTTTTATGTTTGTTTTGCGAATTGGTTTATGAAATTTTACGTTCAATTTAACATAATTTGTTTGGATTTTCTTTGCATATTTACGTGTTAATTTTGGGATATTATAGCTTTCCCATTTTATGAAGGAAAAAAAAAATATTTGACGTCCCGCAATATTATATTATTTTAATATTGTCATTAATATAGTGACTAATAACGCTAATTTGATGGTTGATAACACTTTTCTTTTGATCTCTTTAAATTTTTAAGTTCTCAAAAATATATGTTATTTTTGAAGATAATATCTATAAACATTTGTAGAGCCGAAACGGTAATTGTACCAAATATCCTCGATAGAAAAAAATCGCAAAGTAAGCTTAAAAAATTAATAAAAAACATTTATGTCTCGTATTTCATATTTTATGAGTGTTAAAAGGTTCACAGTATGTCTTTAAATTAAGATAGCAACTTAGATTTTTGTCGAGAGATTTTGGCACTATTTAAAGCAAGACTGTTTTATTAAATATTTTCATCATTTTCGCTCAATTATTATCGTTTTTTTAGTATTAGCGCGCTTTCTCCAAAATTTGTATTTACACATCTTTCTTCTACTTCAAATACATATCTAAAATCGTTAAAGTTAGCTTTTGAAATAATCGGCATATTTTAGAAGTGCTTTTCTTGATTTTGTTAGGACAGAAATTTGTATAAGATTTTTAGTATGATGAGATTGTAGGAATTATTTTCGTGTGAAGTTGTATAATTAAGGGGGTATTACAAGAGAATACCGGAAATTAGTCCCTTTTAAATCAAATTCTAGACGTATGGACTCTTTTTTACAAAAAAACATTAATTTTTTTTTTTTTTTTTTTTTTTTTTTATTGGCAAAATTTTTTGATACATACATTTACAAGTAGATACATACATAATAACATAAATGAAAAGGTAACAAAAAAAATCCCACAAAGGCGAAGCCTGTGCGTGGGCATTATAATATGTGGGTATAAAACAGTGGTGGTTAAAATAAAAAGATTAAGAATTAAAAATGTAGTACATATATGTGCAGAGGTAATTGATGTTGCAGGAATTTCTGTGATTGTATTTTTATATTTAGATGTGGATATATATACATATATATACATATATATATATATATATATGTACACACATGTACATACACATATACACATGTATACATACTCATACTCATACATATATACACATGTATACATACTCACATACATGTATACATACTCACACACATGTATACATACACATACACGCAATTTTATATATATATTTTTTTTAAATCTAACGATTCGGAAAGACATGGCATATTTTAGTTATTTAAAATGTAAACAGTACAAAATTATAGGAAAAAATTATTTACTTCCTTATTTTTTAACCAACTTTTAGTATATTTTTTATATAAGTTCAAGTTTTGGCATGTGTTGATGGAATTGGGTAAGGAATTGAACAATTTTGGGGCAATACAGTTAATGTGCCTTTGGGCCAGCCTGGTTTTGCAATGAGGCACTGTGTACATGCAAGTGGTGAGTCTTTGACTAGAGCGATTTGGGTTTTTATCGAAATTGTTAGGACGAGTAAATATAAATTTGAGACATTGAAAACAGTAGATCTGCCTTAGTTCCATAATTTCAGTTTCCTGAAATAACTGATTAGTGGGATAAGTTTTGGTCTTCTGGTACATTATTTTAATGATGGACTTCTGGGCAGTTTCTAGAGGTTTCACATGGTTATTGTATGTTCCTCCCCAGGCGATTATTCCATAGGTAATGGATGAAAGCACCAATGCATCATAAACAATTTTCATGGTTCTTATATTGACAATATTGCTCATCCGTTTGAATATGTAACTTAGGTATCTCAGTTTATTGACTGTTTTCTCTAAATGGTAGGTCCATTTGAGTTGGCAGTCTATAGTTACACCTAAGTACTTAGTATATTTTCCTAATTTCACATCTTCGCAGTTTGGGCATGTAGCAGGGTTACAATTTATATTATGGAACTTCAGGTTAAGATTATTTTTAGGGGATGACTTTAGGGAATTATAGAAGGGAATACAAATGGTTTTATCAAAATTTAGACTGAGAAGGTTTCTATCCAGCCAATCTTTGACTATTGCAATGCATTTGTTGGCTTTAGTGGTTGTTTCTTCCCACGTTTTACCTTGTACTGTTATTGCAGTATCATCTGCAAAGGAGAGAATTTTACCGGGTATTGCAATATTGCATAGGTCATTGATGTAGATTAGAAAGAGAATTGGCCCTAAGACAGTTCCTTGAGGAATGCCATGTTTTGCTAGATCATAAGTGCTTAAGCTTAACCCTATTTTTGTGCATTGTTGGCGATTTAATATATAGCTTTTTAATAGCATGAGACTTTTGTTTTTAATACCAACGTTTGATATTTTCTTTAATAGGATTCTATGGTTGACTGTGTCAAACGCTTTCTTTAAGTCCAAGAAAATGGTTAGAGTTTTAGTGCTATGGTCTAGATTTGAGTATATGTTTTTAGTTAAACTAAAGACAGCATCGTCGGTGGACAGGTTACTTCTAAACCCATATTGATTAGCTGAGAGTATTGAATTAGAATCTAGAAAGTTCATAATTTGTCCCTTTAAGCACTTTTCAAAGATCTTGGATAATTGTGAAGTTAAGGTTATTGGTCTGTAGTTGTCTGTTTTACTTTGGGATCCGGATTTATGTATTGGAATAATGTGAGCGAGTTTAAAATAATTAGGGTAAATACCGAGCCTGATGGAGTTGTTGAAGATGTGACATAATGGGATGATTATATGTTTTTTAATTGATTTAATTGTGATGTTGCTTAAGTTATCGGGGCCATTTGCAGATTTCTCTTTAAGGTTTTCAATTTGTTTAGAAATTTCAAGTTCTGTTATTTCTTTGAATGTAGATAGCTCAGGGGTGGGGTCATTAGACTCTGGAAGGCCGGGAAGTATTTGATTTGAGTGAATAGAAAGACTGGGATTATTATCTATGAGGGTTGAGGCGATGTTTGTAAAGAAGTTATTGAAATTGTTTGCAATGCTCTCAGCGTCTTCTATAGTTGTATTGTTGTCAGTGATGATTTTTTGAGGAATTTTGTTAACCTTTTGATTTCTATTTGAAATTTCGTTTATGACATGCCATGTTTTTTTTGAGTCGTTTTGAGCATTAAGTAGTTGTGTAGAGTAGTATTCCTGTTTTCGTTTTTTTATGATTGTGTTTAAGTAGTTTCTAAATAAGATGTATTCTTGCCGTTTGGTGTGAGTCTGCGTTTCGTTGTTTAATGTGCAATGTTTTTCCTGATTTTTATAGATTTTAAAAAGTTTGTTTCTATGCTGAATTGAGATTATTAGTCCGCGCGTGATCCATGGTTTTATGTGTTTATGTTTACTTTTTGGTGGTGCTATTTGTTCTTGACTTTTAAGAATATATTCATGGAGTAGTTTGTAGAAGGTATTCAAAGCTGAATCCGGATTATCATTAGATAGAACTGCGATCCACGATTCTTCGGTAAGTAAGTTATTTAAAGTAGAATAATTGATTTTAGTAATTATTTTGTTAGAGTTATTTGGGTCAGTAGAGATGGGTGAAATTGGAGTATGATGTCCGTAGAAAGTGGGATAGTGGTCAGTTATGTCAATTTTTAGTGTAGCGGATTTATGTTGGTAATTTTTATTTGATTTTATAAATATGTGATCGAGACATGTATCGTTAGGATGGTTAGGTCTGGTGGTATTGTTTATGTAGGATAGGTATCCCGAGGAATACAAAACATTTAGATATTCGTTCGCGATCGGATTTAGTATGGCGTTTTGTATATTTATATTAATGTCACCCATAAAAAATGAAAAATCAAAATGGTTTGAGCTATTATTGTTAATAAAAGTTTTAATTTCGTTTGCAAACGGAATTGTGGATAGAGAAGGAGAGCGGTATACTGTCAAAATAGAGTATTTTTTTCCTTTGGAGGTGAAAGTTACATGGACAGCATTTGAATATTTGAAGTTTGGGTTTTCAATGTTTATGTTAGATAATGAGTGTTTATTGTAAAATATGGTGATGCCATCATGAGAGGTATGTCTAGCCGGAATTGAAAAAGAAATATAGTTTGGTAAGTTGAACGGGATACATTCGCGCATTTGCGTTTCAGTGAGTGCTATAAAATCAATTTGGAAAGATAACGAATTTAAAAGGATACAGAATTCATCAAAATGTTTTCTGATGCTTCTGATGTTCATGTTTAATATATTAAACGATGTTTCGTGAAAAAATGTGTTTACATCTTCAATATTATCACATTCATGAGTTTCAGGGATGCAGTATTCTTCTGACGGGGCCATTTTGATTAAATCCGGGTGATTTTCTTTGAATTTCCAAAGTGAGACTATTGAAGAGGTATGTCACTCGCGTCTCTAACAAATATTATTGGCGAATCCTTGTTCTTGCGGAGAAGGACGTTCCCGTTCTTCGTCCACGCATATTGGTATCCCATAGATTTTGTTGATCTCGCAAGCCAGAGCAATTGCTTGCTTTGTGGCGTCAGTTTTTCGTTAATATAGATTGGGTTTACTGAATTGGAGTGGTTGATATCTTTGGCGGAAAAATATCCTGCTTTCTTTTTTTGTAAAATTATCTTGTCTTTTAAATCTTTTGTTGCCATTTTTAGAGTAATAGTTTTCTTTAGGGGGTTGGTATATACATTAATTATAGAATTATTATTTAGTAACTCTTCACACCCAATTTTTTTGAAGATACATTCTACCGGTATTTTCGGATTTTCTTCTTTTTTAGTTACTATTCCATTTATTTCCAGCGATGTTTCTAGACAGTTTTGAAGAGATTGGTTTACACTGAATTTTAAATTTTTGTTTTCAGTTTGAATTTCTTTTATTTTTTGGTACATGTTTTTCTTTTCTTCTTCGTAGTCATCAATTTTTTTTGAGAAGAAATCAATTGCTTTGCTTATATCAGTTAATTCACACTTAAGCAGTTTTTTCATTTCAAAGCTCAGCTTCTCTATTAGTTTTTCATCCTGGTTATTTCCCGTTTTGGGCGAGTAGCAATAGTCGCATATAAACGATAGGTTATGTGCTGACTTCGACATGATTGATTGTAATTCGGCGCGAGTTAGGCCACTACACGTACTGTGAAAATACATGTTACATTTGCTACATTGGATGTCCTTTTCACTATTTATGCCCTTTTTGCACTGGGAACAGTGATTTTTATCGAAAAGAGGCATTTTCAAATTAGATTGAAGGTATTTTACAGTATGAAAATATTATTGTTGTTGCAATGGTTTTTGTTGTTGATTATATAGTTAATTGGCTCGTAAATGTGTAAATTAACAACACTTAAACACAGTTTTTTATGCACTATATTCTCAGTTGTAGATTAGTAAGAATGGGTTTGTTTATATTATTAGTAATGACTGTTTTTGTTAGAGCAATTACTTAGAGACTTGTCAAGTTAACCACAGAAAAAAGATTTTGATTTTGAAAGATTGTTATTTTATCTGGTACACGCAGTTTTAAAATTTAGTAAAACTAGATTTAACCGCTTGGACACATAAGCTTGTTTTCACGATAATTTAACGTAGGTAGACATAGGAATGATGTATGTCCCGTACCTGAGTTATTAAAAAGATTTGTTCAATTTTCAAACGATTGATTCTATTGAAAAACACCAAATATTTTTTACACACTTATTTTGTTTAGACATTATTGAAAAATCATAAATAATTATGACCAAAAAACACTTACAAGAAGTACACGATATTTAATAATTTATCATCGTGCGTATTGAGCATTTTTATTGCTTACTTGAATGTAGGTATACCTATATTAAAGCAAGTTTTTGATGAAATAAATTGATATTAAATTTTTAATTTAAAAAATTTGATACGGGGAAAAATCGATCTTTCTCATTGGAACTTCCTTGTACAGTTACAAGCATTTTTAAACTTTTATTCTCAGCCGCTGGTCAATCGCTCTTTAGGGATTAAGGGATGGTATTCAATTTCTTGTTTCAACATAAAACAGTCTACCTTACTGTGATTGATACTGGAGATCATTTTAATGAATGATGCTCGTCAGGATTAACATCATATATTATTAGTTGAGTAAATTATTTAAAACCTCATTAAATTACTGAAATGATTTATAATTACTCATATCCCCATCAGTAGCAACATACCGTTATAAAAACATTTGAAACGAAATGTTAACACACATTCTCCATAGTGTGGTTTCACAATAGGATAATTTTCCACGAGTTTCAATGTTTATTTAAGGCGCTCCCCTGGAACCGGTTCATCTGCAGTTATAATGCAACACTTATTATTCTGAATCCCATTAGAAAATGTGGCAACGTGCTTATGACAGGCGGTGAGGAAAATGTATTTATTTTACTTCGGGGTCTGAATAAAAATGCAGTGGATAAAATTATCTGCCATCTGCAGTTTAATTGCTTTGTCTTTCTTGCTTCTTTCTCTGTATTTACCTTTTTCTCCGCTGCACAAACGTCTGAATTGCAACATTTGGTGACCAAAAATACGATCTTGTCAAGGGTCAAATATTAAACACATTAAAATTATGTATGTTAACGTCATTATGTATTTGTATAAATTACATAAAATGTATTTGTACATTTACATGTACGGTACATATATATATATATATATATACTTAACATCCCTTTAGAGCACATAAATTACTTATCATTAATGAATATTTTAAATATTCCAACTTTAGAAAACAGACGAAAAATAACTGACCTAACCTTTTTATTAAAATTATTAAACTCTAAATTTGATTGCTGTGAACTCTTGCATTTAATTAATCTACATGTACCTACACGAACTACTAGACAAACATTAACATTTTATATACACACATCTCATTCTAACTATAAATTGCATTCCCCAATACAACGATTACATAGTCTTGGTAACCAATATTTAAACAATATTGATGTATTTGACAATAATTTAAATTTGGCAAACTTTAAACGCCGTATGTGCGAACTATTTTTACTTAATTCATAAACTATTGTAAATACCAATTTTATACATTTTTATTAATTCCTATTATTATTGATTTGGAGGATATTGGCAGGCTATCTATTTTTACTTTATTTATATTCTGTATTACCTACATTTTGTCAACTCATATTTTATCTAACCTATATTATGTGTCTTTATATTTTCTGTTACTTACCTTTATTTTATTCACTTCTAACTCTTCACTGTAATTAATCGAAACATGTATTGCTTTATGTATGTAAAAGCCCTATGGGCGTTTAAATATAAATAAATAAATAAATAAATAAATTTACAATATTTCAATAACTTTAATTGGGAGGCGGGAACGGGTACCGCCGGCCCGGGAACCGTTTATTGGATAACCAACACCTCTGTCGTAGGTCACCCCAAGTGGTTCGCTACGTTTGGTGACTTAGCATGGGTGCCCGGGTTCACGGGGTAAGGGTTGTCTAGGTCTTGGCGGCGGACGATCTGAACGCACTGAACCCCAGTTTACTTCCCAGAATTTCATCTCCTTCCTTTCCTTAAAAACACCCTTCACACAGCATCCCCAAAGATGACATAGGCCCTGAGGGAAATTATTTTCCTCAGGGCTTCCTGTCTGGGACTAATGTAAAAAAAAAAAAAACTAAGCAAAATAAGTTTTATTTTTGTTTTCAAAGTTAAAAGCACCCATTAACAAACTACTTAAAAGTAGTTCATTGGGACTTTTATCTCTTTTTGTATTATTTTTTTTAGTTTGATATTATATAATTTTTTTGGATACGTCTTTAAATAAAAAATAAAAAAAACCTCTTGATACAAAAAAAAGAAATAGCACAAAGGAACTGTCGGAATTTTTTTATTATTTTATTTTGAAAATATCATCATGGAAGTTTCTGAAAAATCTAACCTAAGCCATGCACTTATGTACGATAGAAGTCGCTGGAAACTTATCCAGTTAATAATACAGGATATCCTAGTGAAAGGGACTACGAAAATAATATCCTTCTAATTTATGTATTATTATAAATGTGAAATTATGTATCTATTATAAATGTGAAATTTTAAATGTAGTAACCAAATAAAAAAAATGGTACAACGTAACACGGAAAAACCACCGCATTATTTATGCAATAATTTGCATAGGTAATACGAGACAATCGCTCACATATTGCGTTTGGTATGGTTACTTTTTTTCTAAAGATATCGGGACTTTTTTAAGCTTATCTATATTCCTTCAGATTTTTTAGTTATCACAAAATGACTAATCTAATGAATAAAATAACTAGTCTAGAATTAAATACCTACATCAGTTTTCAACACATTTATAAGAATTCCGGATATATTACTAGTCATTATTTTTATTTGTATAATTATATTATTTAAAAATAAATTCCATGAATAAGAATTTAAAATAAACTTTTATTAGGGTTGCGGAAAAATGGTCAGTAATAATTCATATACATCATGATTTTATTTTTAAAGTGCTATCTAATTTCGATGCCTTTCATCTCATTCAATTTTATCAGTGCATTATGAGAATGAATAAAAAGCTTTCGACATAAAAATTATTAGTAATTATTAGTAATAAGTATTTTCAAAAAATATTGTCCAAATTTGTTTATTTTGATTTAAAAAAAATTCTACCGCCAAACCAGCAGAAAGTTGTTTGGAATATATAATATGTGGAGTTCCTAACATTGGGAAGATTTTTGTAATGTAAGTTGTATAATTCTTTAAAAAAAGTTCCATCATCACACAAACAGCCATTCGATTATTTGTCCAGCTAAACTTGTGATTTGGACCATTGTGCACGCTGCTCGAGAACTCACCGAAAGACAGATATTAATGGATTAATCCTAAGACTATAAATTGAGTGCATTTCCTATTAAATAATTGCAGAATAAGTTATCGAGTAACCTCGCTGGGCTTATTACGAGACACGATACAGCCGGTACTAGCAGCCTTTTTAATTAAATTTACTTCAGAATACTACTTTCCCTGAAAGCTACAGGGCAGCCTTTGACGGTAAGGTGGTATTTTATTTTAGCCAAGACCGATCGATGAATGTTGGCAGAGTTCATTTTATTACTTCACTAGTTTTATGATGTTCTTTCATGCAATTTCTAAAGAACTTCATTAGGTTTTCAAGAAAAATATTAATATTTATATATTTTCCACTAGCGCAGACCCGTGGGCAATCACGGCGTTTTATAATTTTAAAATTGATAATTATTACATGTTAGCAAAAAAGCGCGAAATCTGAATATATTTGTCAAAATTAACAAAGGAAGTTTAAACAAAGGAAACACATATTTCAAACATAGAAATAAATCAATTTCTAGGCAAAAAATTGTCAGATCTAACTTTGAAAATTGAAATAATTTCCTGTTAAAATTTTACATCATTTTATTTAGTTAATTACTTTTTTAAAATCACATAAACCTTATAATATAATATAAAAAGGTGGTAAACAAAGGAAAGATCAATTAATAATGTCGCCAGATAGGTTTTTAAAAATATAAAACTGAGTACAAACTAAAATATAAAAAGCGAAAGATAGTGGAAAATATTTAAAGAAATCATAATGGAAGTACAAAAAACATAATAAACCTGTAGTTGTGTAATATACAGTTGTATGGAGTCGGTAGTAGTACGCAATGAAGAGCGAGTAAGTATTATGTACAGGTATTTATTCAAGAGCTGCTTGTAACAAAAGAGACATACTTCTAGCACGCATCGCCTTTTATAGAGTCTCTCAAGCATACTGTCTCGCTTGCTCTCATACATATTCACACAGATATCACAAGTTGCATAACTATTTCAAGATAAACTCGCCGCGCGAGTAAAATGAAAATTATAGGTACTTAATCGCTTATTTGAATTCTTCACAAAATCAATTCCGATTTCCGATCACCAAACAAGAGGGAAAATCATGTGTTTTAATGAGTTTTTAATGGGTTAAACAGCAACAAAAGCTTAAAGAAACCCTTCAACGTTTATATCACTAAGAGCCAGTTGTTTTACAGAGTTTGAACAATTCACAAAATTTAAAAGTTAAATTTCAAATTGTGTGATTCTATTCCAGATCAGATTTTTATATCAGCAAGTTGCTTCACATAACTCAAATAACAGAATTTGAATAGAACTTTCACAGAACTTGAAAGTCAACTTTCAAATTCCGTGAAACAAATCATCATTAGTTTCAACAACCGTACCTTACCAAGTAACATAAAATTAAAAATAATAATTTCGGTGTTATGTCTCTGCATCTGTCTACTTGAAACTCCAGTTCAAAGACCTCTAGAACCGGGATTTGTTATGATTTTCATAAGTGCAACTCATAAGGGAACGATTCAGATAAGCAATAACGTAGGTAAGTACCATTTTTTTAATAATTAAAATTTCATATTCGAATTGTGTTTTTAAGTGTAATAATATTGATAAATATAATCTCGTGATTTTTCACGGGTCTGCGCTGGTCCTAAATATAAATATGCTTCTAAAAATTTGGTAAAAGATTGTCCTTTGACTTTTTACGAATGTCATATTTTTATAATGAAATAAAAATATATAAGGATTTGAAAATGTGAAAATACGAAAACGTTCATTTTTAAATATGAAACGTACAGATATCATTTTATTGAAACTATTCCTCGAAATGATTTCCTTTAAAAGGAAAATCTTCCCCGTAGCGTGTACAACTTGCAACGGAACAGAGTGGAGGGATTGGCATTATGAATAAGATGACGGGGGTAGGTTTCGGTTTCCAATTAAGGGTGGGATTAAGTTATTCCGGGCGCACTACAAGTCTGTCCCTTCTATATACTTTACTAGGACATGCTGGAAATAATAAGCTGCCCCTTCTGTAATACCAATGAGATCCGATATTGTCAATATTGTTACGATGGATTCTTGAATCAAAACAGCTGGAACAATTGGAAATGTCCACTTCCAGATCGAAAAAGAAAGCTTCACGATTAAAATATCATTTCATCTTTCTTATAGTTGTTGTTTTTTTATTTATTTTTTTATATTTTTTATTATTAAATTAGTCTTTACCAAAACCGTCATTCTATTACTTTCTGGCCGAGGTATTAGCCTTACATATAAAAGGTATTGTTTCACTATATATGAGCTTTGGGTATATAAATAACCCCACCCCACACTTGATAAGCATTATTCCCTAAATTATGACTGAAGAATTTTCTTTTCGCGGACACAAAATATATCAAAAAATGGCATTTGGCAATGATCTAAATGTACTTCAATGACACCAACCTTATAGAGAAACGTCTGCTGCTTTGGCGGCCTTTGGATGTTCACCGAATCGTTCAGAATCGCATACTTTTAATTTGAACAGTCACAGGTTAGTTTATCAAGAAGCTCCGACCACAGTAAAATTCACAATGATTTTTTAAATCACAATGATTGGCAAGTAAGGTTTTTTTCTTGCCACAATAACATTTGAATAATTCAAATTTTCTATTTAAAAGGACACTTCAACGACATCTGTGGTCCATTTGCAATCAACTGGGCCCAATATATTTAACTAGAGAGACATAGTATAGAGAACGTCAAAAAATATTTTTTATGATATAAATTACTTCGAGATCAAAACAAATACATATTATAATGCCTAAATAATTTCTTGCAAAATTTATCCATTTAATGAACTACAGTTTTGAACTAAACGCTAAAATATGTAGTCACCTTCACAGGGTTACATTCAGAAAAGTTCTTAAAGAGTTTAATTGTAAAACACTTCAGTTGTTGAATGATTGAGAAGCTCGTTTAAAAACGCTGACTAATAATTAATCGTAATTGATAAATGTTGCAGGAATCGAGTATTACTAATCAGAGCTTTGAGCCGCAGAATGAGAAAATTCGTGGAACATGATTTCTCACGTTTCGGACAGCGTTGCAGTGTAAGATGATGGATTCTGTAACGCTGAGCAAAACGTTGGATAGAGAAAGAGGAAACGCAGCATGTCAAAATCAGTGGCGACTCGTGACTTTTGGGTGTGCTAGAGTGCTAATACTATAACCCAAAAAAATTTACCACGAAAATACTTTTGGCAATGAAAATCTCAAATCATAACCAATATAATATCTTTGTTATTTATTTTTGGGGGGTTATGCCGTGTTACGCTATCTCCTTCTTTAGCCAGCGTTTCGGACAACGTTACAGTGTGTGGCCACACATCTGCCCTGATGATGGACACTGTAACGTTGTCCGAAACGTTGGCTAAAGAAGGAGATAGCGTAACACGGCATAACCCCCCAAAAATATAACAAAAATACTTTTGGCCGTGAAAATCTATAATCATATCCAATATAATATCTTGTATATAATATAGAAGTATCCCGATGTGGCGTTTATTCAGAGATTAAGAAATGCTCATTCTTGACCTTCAAAGCAAGACGTTCAAGTTAAAACGAAATTTCGAAAAACTACCCCAATCCCCTTTTCCAACTCCCTTAAAGCAGAATTTTGATAAAACTTCCAAGTGTAATTTTTCACACTTGACGTTCAAAATAGGAGACAAATTTCTGCCTACGCCTGATTTAGAATACTCTGCATAAAGCCTGGGCAACACCCAGGACTTCAGTTAGCCTCTATTCAACAAAGCACAATGATAGAATCTACAGTATACACGAAATAATTAATCATAAGAGTGTTAACGAAGAAAAACAATAAAATATGCCTATATTACGACATTTAATTTTTTTTTAAACATTAACATTGAATGTGGGGAAAACAAATTTCTAAGTACCCACACTAAATAAATAATCTGTTGTCAAAGTTATTTTCTCGGTAAATCGGTTTTACTGGTATTAAATCAATTTAGGCAACTTCGAAATCGAAATTTAGAATCACGTAAATTAGTCGCCTCTAAGTAGCTAACCACAATTTGAAAATGGTTTGTCTGTTGTCACAATAATAAAAAAACTAATAACTGCAGAATTTATTAAATTCAATTTAAATTATTTTAAACAAAAAGTATTTCCACGAATTACAAACAAAAACAATTAACACATCACGACTGTTGAACCTGTTGAAAGCCAGCATAGAAAAAATATATTTTTTCAATACGACGCATATTTGACAGTTCTCACCTTTCTTACGAATTCAATTTTTATAACTTTTCTTTTGTGATATATTACAAAAATTATATCAAAATAATGTAAATAAGACGAACTTCCTAATAATCACTCAAATCTATGCTTTCCACAATGGATTTATATTAAAAACAACAATGAAAAAATATAGACTTCGAATATGACTCCGTTCATATTATCAAGCGGCAGCCATTTTGTCCGCCATCTTTGATGCCCGGCGCGTCATTGGGAATTAATTTGAATTATTCGCAGTGGCTAAGAATTTCGTTATGTCAAGAACGAGAATGACCCAAGCGATTCTGACCTTGTTCTTCATAGAATTTCTTTATACATAAGGGACAAAATCGCTTCAAATTTTTTTTGATGGCCACCACAAATAGAATATTTAACTTGTTATATTTTTCTGTCGTCAACATTTTCTCTATCATTGTCAACGTCTCGCTTCATTTTCTTTTATTTTCCAAACGTCTGTATAAATTCATCTAATCGTGTTCCGTAGTTCAACCACTCAGTAAAAAGGTTCATTACAAATTCCAGTTCACCATGTTCGGTCTGTAGTCCCGACACCGCTGTTAAAATTTAGTTCGAGTCTTGACCATTGGTGTCTGCTGCATAATGTACGAGTATATCGTTATCTAGGGGTGACCATTGCAATTCATTGTGCACTGCGTTGTTCCGTGCACTATTTACACCAATGGACTGCGCTAAATTTATAGTTTAAATGCAGGTTTAACCGACTGCATAAATAGTTGTAAATGTTCAAATCTAAATTAAAAATTAATTTACATGAAAATTTGGAAGACGGGAATGAGTACCGCCGCCCCGAGAAACATTTATTGGATAACCAACACTTCTGGCATAGGTCATGCCAAGTAGTTCGCTACGTTTGGTGACTTAGCAGGGGTGCCCGGGTTCATGGGGTGAGGTATGTCTAGGTTTGGCGACCGATTATCTGTACACACTGAACCCCAGATTTCTTCTCACCCCTCATGCCTTTTTCCTTCCCAGAACTTCCTCTCCTTCATTTCCTTAAAAATACCATCTACACAGCATACCCAAAGATAAGAGAAATAATGTAAAAAAAAGTTTGAATTTTGGTTTACAAGTTATTTATAAGCTCCACAAAGGAGGCCCTGACGAAAAAAATCCCTCAGGGCCTACGTCATCTTTGAGGGTGCTCTGTGGAGGGTGTTTTTATGGAAAGAAAGGAGAGGATGTTTTGGTAAGGAAAAAGGTAGAAATCTACGGTCAATGTGTCCAGGAGGGAATCCATCTCTCCCACTGCGGTTCAAGGCTTGGGTCGAGAGAGTCCAGTTGGAGAAGTCAAAAGGTCTCCCTCAACCAGTCTCTCCCGATCCGGCCCGCCAAGCTGTAGGTGGGTAAACGCATCCGCCGCCACGAGCTAGATAAAACCCGACTCAACTCGGGCACCCCCGCTAAGTCTCCAAATCAAGTATCAAACCACTTGGGGCGACGTAGTGTTGGTTATTCAATAAATGGTTCCCGGGCGGCGGTACCCATATCTGCTTCCTAAATGGAATGCTGTGTAAATGAAATATTTGAGGCGTATGTGTGGTAAAACCTTGTATGAATGTGTTAAAAACAGATTGATGTTACAGTTAATCAACATTCGTTTTAAGAATTTGAGTTTTAAAATGCATTTAATATAATCATTATATTACAAAACAAATGTCGTATCACATAATTGGTGCATTTGTTTTTTATGTACTAATTTTACATTCTATAACATTGGGCACTCACTTTCATGTTACATATTATTTTATATTGTACACGAATAGATTCACGGTTGAATGTGTATTCGTGTCATTCGTGTGGCAGTGATTCTATTGCAGTCAATCCCGTATCTCTAAAAGTTTTGAGTGTAATCCGTTATCTTTGGTTAATCGAGTACTTATAAATCTTGAAGGTCCCTGTAAACCTCTGTAGGCTTGATAGGTTTTGGAAATTCCTGGTGCTTATGGTTCAAATCCAAAGAAATGTCGGGAATTTAGGATACACTTAGCAATCGCAAGTTTTCCGGGTGACCGAGTTTGTATACCCACACAATTCAGAAACCCTTTTTGTCAATGTCTTTTGTGGTTGACCTATACTGACCTTGTTATTCTCTGAAACGTACTTGACCTCTGTTTCGACTACTGACTTTTTAAAGTTTAATAATAAAATTATGGTAGATAGATAATATAATTAATATAGAATAAATATTTCAGTATTATAGTATACTAGCTGACCCGGCAAACGTTGTTCTGCCATATAAACTATTTCTAATGAATATTTTGGTTTTTAAATAAAAAGATAACGAATTTATTTTAAGTGTGTGGGGATGGGATCTATGGCAGAAAGAGGAATGTAGACGATGTAGACGATGACCGCCGATACAAACAAAAAAAACAACAACTGAAAGGAGTAAACGAGTACCGCCGAATAGTTTGTCGTTGTTTTTGGATTTGTTCGTCTGTTCTTTCTGCTCAATTATTTTGCATGTTTGTTGCTTTATTCGTTTGACGGCCCAAATGGACCCCCCTGCGTCTTGCTGGAATTGTTTACTTTAATAACCGCACACAAATAGATAAATAAAAATAAATCGTACAAAATTTTGCACGTAGTGCGTTGTGATACAAAACATATTCCGAATGAAATGTCAAAATGATGCGTCGCCTGTCATTCAACAACATAAATAATTTCGTTCTATTTAAAATACGAACGACGGTTAAATTTGTTCATACGTAAATACTAAAATCGTGATTACATAATTTGAGGGTCACGATTAAAAAATGGGAGAGTGGGGGTAGGAGGGTAAACGTTTGGGGTTATAGGTATTTTTTGAGTCCAAACTAAAATAAAATAAATAATAAATTTCTGAAAAAAATATTTTAAAAATCTGGATAAGAGACACCCTTAACCACCTAGCGGTATGAAATATACTTTACGACCTATTCTCATACCTACCAAAATGTGCATAAAAAAATCGATTGAGGCGTTTCGGAGAAGTGCGACCACATACGTGATACGAGATTTTTATATATTAAATTAGGTACAAGCCTGCTTTACAGTGCTAAAAACGTACAGTTTCTAACCATAAGCTTTAATAGTTGTACGTACCTTTTTTATGTGAATACTTCACAAGAGTCCCAACTGCTCCGTCCAGACCCAGCGAGACTATGGCATCCCCAATTGGGATGCCATAGTCTCCTTCCCCTCCCCACTTACCCCAGCGTTGTGACGCTGAAGGAAAGTGGAGAGGGGAAGGAGATGGGGCAGAGGAAGGTGGATAAGTACCTGGCTATTCAGTCTAGTCACTAAATACGGCTCACTCCATTTCAAGCAATGTTTCAATTCTGAATTGGTGGTGGTGTTATATCAGGGCTATACTGAGAGTAACTTCCACTCTGGAACGTGCCGCAAATATACTACATATTATTTTTAATTAATTAATTGTGAAATAACACAAATCTGTAATGTCATTACAGCTTTTTTTAAATTATCCCATTTTACCTTCAAGATTTCCCCACAAACGTCAGTTGAAAGGCCCCATCCCAACCCCCGTAAGATGTCACTCACAATAAATACGTCTGCCTTGACGGGAGAATCAAATAATTGAATTGCAACATAGACCGCAAGAAATATGGGGAATATGGAGGGAATTCTGTGACTGATTGGGCCCCGGGTCGTTTTCCTAGGGAATATTGGGGAATATTTATACTTCCCCATATAATATAATACAAATAAAGAAAACTATATACTCGTTTTTCGATATATTGTGAATGTTTTTTTATGAACAACCTACGTTCGTTCAACTGAGGAATCATTCCGAACATTTGCGTTATTTTTAAGGTGTGTTCACGAATCTTTCGTATTGAATCTGAGTAAAATAAAACTTATTATAAGCAATAATTATTAGCCTGAAACACTCATCCATACTGAAAAAACCTCCCGAGAAAAGATACATGTCGCCGACAGGACTCGAACCCGCACCCCTTCGATTGCCGGTCGAGAGCTCTACCATTAAGCTACGGCGCCTTATCTGTTACCCGCCAAATGATTCAATATATACTAGTGTTTCATTCAACAATTACCGCTTATTACATTTTTTCACCTACAAACAACCAACTTTATTTTTATATGAGAAAGGCATGTAAGTGCTAACTCTCTCACTAGTTAGGTTTTTCAGTATGGATGAGTGATTCAGGCTAATAATTATTGCTTATAATAATTGTTACCCTTTGTGCTACGCATAAAAAAAAATCTTGTCTTAAACATTAGTTTATCAATTAAAAAAATAAAATAAAATCTTTTCATTTGTTTCGTATATCTCTTAAAATATAATATGTTTAATGTAAACAATGTTTAAAAAATGAAATGATGTCAGCACGAACGACAATAATTACACTCAACTATACATGTTTTGGGCATACTACTAACGTCGAAAAGAAGTTAATTTTCTAAAGAATTTTTCACTACATTTTATCTCGCTACATTAAATTAATTGAATTCACAGATAGTAAAACTTGTTTGCAAAAAAGAGTCTTTGCGAAGTCTTGTAAAAAAATTAAAACGTTTGCAAGATATTTTCAAGAAACATTTAAATAAGGTAATAAATTCTCACTGTGACGTTAATGAAATGTAATAATACCTAATCGACAATGCAAATTTTCTTATCAGTCAAAATAATCCTTTTGCATTTTTCAAGGATTTATCGGTAGTTAATTGTTTCATGCATCACCCCGATAAGTTACTTGTTTTGTGTTTTTTAAGTTGTGCAGCAATTTTAGGACAGAAATTTCTAGATGAACCTAAATATCTAAATATCAACTGTCCAAGTTCGTACATCCATAATTTAATATCTCATATGCTCAGAAATTTCGAAAGAGCTGTCAAAATGATATAAAACGCCGTATGTTAAGTTCCGCAGTTTTTTTTATTGATATTGACGCAAATATTTTGAAAGATATCGTAAGCCATGGAAAATCTTGAGCGATTTTATTCATTTAAGATTTCTATACTTTTTTATGTTGTGAATGGTAGAAGAAGCCGAGGACGCCCAAGGAAGACGTGGCACGATCAAGTAACTCAGATACTTCAGTCGGGCCATGTCAATAGTCAGAATAATAGAAGAGTATGTATGAGAAGATGTATGAATGTGAATGAAGCAAGGAGTGTGTACCAAGACCGAGTTGTTTGGCGGTCTGTCCTCTCTGCCCACCCCTGCGAGGAAACGGCGTGATGGTTAGTTAGTAATACTTTTTTATAAATCCAGCGTTAAGATCATTTTTGCAATCGGGATCTAAAATTGTAATATTATATAAGAACTCCCATCTTCTTCTGGCGCTAATAACATTAAAAAAGAATATAATATCTATAAAACGAGTAGAACATAACATAACATAATCGTCAAACTGCTTCGACTCACTGCAATAACTTACTTCTAAGTTACCTGTTTGTATCTAAACCTACAGAGTTTTGATTCGTTTTTTATGTTATCACCGACAACCCTGGCAAAACCTTATAACCAGTATTTTTAAATGTTATTAGGTCTATGTTAGTAGTATTTTTTTAAATTTTTTTTTATATTATCTCCACACAGGAGACCCTGAGGAAAATAATTTCCCTCAGGGCCGATGTCATCTTTGAAGATGCTATGAGGAGGGTATACAAGAGTAATATCTAACTTTAAGTCACAGTTGTTAATATGGTTGTCATTAGGTCACTAAGTCAATAGTTTTGAATCTTGGTCGTAAGTCACTAGTTATAAGTTTTATTGGTAAGACACTAGTTATATTATTTTTTGTGCAGCGCCCTTGAGGTGATTTTCCACGAAACCGGCGCTATATAAATCAGCCAAAGATTATAATCATTATTAAAGCCACAGAAGTTCTTAGGATATACAAATAAACCTAAAATAACGAATAATTGTTGATATTTATATGGTATAATAAATGATCAGTTTTCACTTTTTTCTAGGAGGTTCTTAGAGATTTTTAGGTATTGTTTTTAGAAATGTTCTCAATAAAATTATATCTAGGTACGTAGGTTAGTATCTACATAATATAGCACGTACACTCATATCTAGGTACGTAGGCTGGTATCTACGTAATATAGCACATAAAATCATCTAGGTACATAGGCTGGGTATCTACATAATATAGCACATAAAATCATATCTGGGTACTTAGACTGGTATCTACATAACGTAGCACATACAATTATATCTTAGACACGTAGGCTTGTATATAATATAGCACACAAAATTATATCTAGGTACGTAGGCTAGAAACTACGTAATATAGCACATAAAATCGTATTTAGGTACGTAGGCTGGTATCTACATAATATAGCACTTAAAAAATTATATCTAGGTACGTAGGTTAGTATCTACATAATATAGCACATACAAACATATTTAGGTACGTGGGCTAGCATCTACACAATATAGCACATAAAATTATATCTAGGTACGTAGGCCTGGTATCTACATAATATAGTACATACAAACATATTTATAGCACTTAAAATTATATCTAGGTACGTAGGCTGGTATACACTTCTTTATCTATCATATACGCAAACTATCGCTTACGTATGAAATATATTAGAAGAATTCCCAATAAATAGAAAGTTTTAATAGAATTTCACGCGCTCGTGAGTCGCTCAGCTTTCAGAGAAACTTTACTTCTAGCCAATAATATTTCAATTGATATTGAATTTCAGACCATACGACGTCATATACCACCAGCCGCCAACTTTCATATTGTTTTACAAGTCATTCCACGAACGCTATCGGCATTATTTGCCTTGCCTTCAAGCTGCGATTTGTTCAAATGAATACGAGAAAACTTTAATTTAAAACAATTAACCCATTTGTGTAGAAATGTTAATTAACCAATCGACATTATAAACGATATCCTTTAACAAAATTTAATCAGCTAGGCAGATACGACCATCAAAATATGTGAGAAAAAAGAAAACAAAAAAATTAGATCTTGCATAGGTATAATATTAAAGCATCACAAATTTTTGATGTGTTAAAATAACTTATTATAATTTATTCAGACACGCGTTAGGTATAACTGATTTACTATAAATGAACAAGAACGGACATTGATTATATCATCAGTGCAATTTGAATGAATGCAATTAAAGCCAAATCTAGGGTGAGGGGAAATTACATGGCAGCCATCTTATACTCGTATGCCAAACTTTTGAAATGATTTGTATCCAAAGTGGCATAAAATGAACTATCATAATTTTATTTATGTATTTTGCAATTATAACGGTTTTCAAAGTCTTCAATGTCTCATCTCTTGTCACCTCGCTCTATCTTGCCTGGCCATTACCCTGTCTTGCATTAACCCGCCTCGATTCATCTCGACAGCATCACCTCACTACGCCTCGCCTTACCACACCTTGCATCACCATATTACTTAACTGTATCTCCTAGTGAGCTCTCTCTAGCATAGGTTCTCCTAGTGAGGTGTTCACAAAACATAACTACTTAGGAGGAACGTTTTGCGCGGCTGGTTTCGGCTCGTTTTATACTAAACTTAATTTTGGAGTTTAGGCCAAAATATCTAACCAAACTAAAAAATCATTTTTGTAAAAAAAGATTTATACGTTACCTGTATATGAGGGAATATACATACTATCCATTTATGTATCCAATCTTGTTCTTAAAAGGAATGCTCGATTTTAATATCTTAGAAGCCCGCAGAAAAATATTTTTAGGTAAACACTTTTTTAAGCTAATCTCTGGTACCATACTATATCCATCTAATGTTGAAAGAGCTAAACTTTTATGTCCCTAACAAGTATACTCGTGAGAGATCCCATGCACTTTTTATGGTCCGGAAGCGAGGACTTCTGCATTGAAACAGAGCGACTCAACTGCTTAAAGATTCTGCATTGACATTTTCGATGTTTTTGGAACAGGAAATGAGACATGTCTATGACAATGTAGATATTATGGTTCGGATAAATAAAGAAAAAAAACAATAACGTTAAAGAAAATGAAGTAGGTAAAAGCATTTTTCATACATCTTCCCCCTCACCCCGCGGTTTCAGATTGTTCTTGAACAGATCTGTCCAGGGCATTTTATGTCCATGATATCAGCTTGAACGTGTGATTTATTTAAGCTGGCGACTGACTTGAGTATTTGCTCTGTGTGAATATTCGCCTCGAATATTAAATTTGGTCGCTTGGCTCGCCGTACTGACATGGATATTCGAGTTCCCACGAAGCGGTTTTATTTATATCGTGGTAAATTTCCCGCGCTGCAGTAATTTGTTGTGTACATAATATTACGCACCGCGTATGATTATGACGATAAATGTATATAAATATAAATTAAAAGAGTACAAGCTACAGATAATAATAACTTTCCTCGAGGGTAACGTAAGGTTCCCAACTATTTATTTAGTTTGCCGCGCAAACGTTTCTCTTAAGAGGCTAGACTTTGAATGACACGCGGAACACCCGCGTCTGTCATTCTGTCCCGCTCACAATAAGCTCACGCACACTTACAATACACGCGAATGCGAAATGTGCGAATGAGACAACGCACAAATTTACGTACAGAAATCGCTCGAAAAGAGGTTTATGGAGAATACACTTTTCTACACCAAAACTTTCACGAAATTGAAAATTTAAAAAATATATATTTTTTAGAAAGAAGAAGCTACGTCGGTAGCTTTTTATAATTTTATAATTCTTTATGAGAGTTGAGTTAGCAGCACTTTTTTCTTAAATAATATTTTTTGATAAATCGTACATGTTTGACAGTGAATGTTTACGTTAATACGAAACGCATCGAAAATTCGAAAACATACCGACATAGTTTTCACCCTCTAGAAGGCAGTATAAAAAAAAATATTAGTTTTGTGCAATTTTCGATGTAGAAAAGTGTTTTTTCCCGGGCGTCCTTTTTGTATGGGCCGAAAAGCGAAGTCTATCGTCTTAAGTATGTTTAAGTATTAAGTATGTTTATGTTTTGTGAACACCTCACTAGGAGAACCTATTCTAGAGAGAGCTTCTAGGAGAGACAGTTAAGTAATGTGGTGATGCAAGGTGCGGTAAGGTGAGGTGTAGTGAGGTGATGCTGTCGAGATGCATCGAGGCGGGTTAATGCAAGACAGTGTAATGGCCAGGCAAGATAGAGCGAGGCGATCTGAATTGACAAGAGGTGAGACTTTGAATTGTCTAAAAATACTGAAAAAATGCTCGTGCCTTATGCAATTGGCCGACTAAAAATGAAAGCACAGTTATATTTTCCGAAATTCATAATTTCACCCTGTATTTTATGTAGGTCAGATTTACTCATTAATATTAAGTAGCAATATTAACTAACTAATGATTAATGGGCCAATCGCCAATGAATAACGAATTATTAATAGAATGTCAAAAATAAATATGTTTTAATAAAATTTTAAACTTCGAAAAAGCATAATAAAAGAGGTATTATAATAATATATTTTTATTTTATTTAGGTACTATACAATAATTTACAGTTTGTAATATAATTTAATAATGTTGGCCTCACTGGCTGACTTACCCGTGCTGTGGCCCCATATTATAATGCAAAATTTAATAAGATGAAGTAGTTAATAATAAATTTTAATAAAATATATAAAGTCGGCAATGAAAAAACAAAAATCGCCATATATTATCACTTGTGTGGGTGTAAATGATGTGTATTTTACAATGGTGAACACGTGTGCATATGTGTGTTAGTGTAAAAATAAATAATAAATTTTTCTAAAACGTTTTTTTGTTCATTAATCCAACTTTTTTTTGTATCTCAATTTATTTAATTTCCTCATTATTTATATCAAGTGAATTGTTGATTGCCTTTATTGCGTGGCATTTATGGCGTGTTTGTCCAAAGCTTGTGTTTACCGTCTAAGATTTTATGTTTTCTTTGTACGCTTGTCTAAATGGTTTACTAAGCTGGCACCCTAGCACACTCGATTGATAAGGATTGATAGGAAAACTTTCGTTGACTTCTCATCGTTCCCTAGGACAACTAAATATCGCAAACGTACAAAAACCAGTTGACATCGAATATATGAAGGACACGTAGTCATTGTGAACTATCACTTTTTCGTTGGCGATCTACAGTCATGCTAGGGAACAATGATAAGTTACCTAAAGTTATCCTATCAATCCTTATCGATAGGATAACTGTCGGTAACTTCTAATCGTTCCTTGGGACAGCTGCGGATTGCTAACGTACAAACAAGAGCAGATATCGAATATATTCAGGATACTCAGTCATTGTGAACTGTCACTCATTCGCTGACAATTTGCAGTTATGCTAGGGAACGATGGGAAGTTACCGAAAGTTATCGACACAATCCTTATCGATTGAGTGTGCTAGAGGGCCTGGGTGTGCTAGCATGGTCGATCGATATACTGACGATCGGTCGGTAACTTCTCATCGTTCCCTAGTACAACTGCAGATCGCTAACGTACAAACGACAGTTGATATCGAATATATTAAGGACACTTAGTCATTTTAAACTGTCACCTATTCTTTTGCGATCTGCAGTTGTCCTAGGGAACGATGAGAAGTTACCGACAATCGGTCGGTAACTTCATATCGATCGACCATGCCAGGGGTGCAGGTCTAGTAATATATTGGTATTTTATTGAGGGTGGTATAAAAACATAATGTTAGAAATATCAACTGAAAATCTGCCAGAAAATATATTTCGTTAAGATACTATAAAAACAAGACTGACTAATTTATGTTTTGTATTTTTTTCGTGTTCTGAATTCGTTTCCTGAAAAGCCTGAAAAGAGATAAGGCACGTGCTGATAAGATTAATTAAAAAAAAAACACTTAACAAAAGTATAAATTGAGCACGGTTTGCCGTTCATTTAGTGGGAGCACAACTCATACTCATGGAATTTTAAATCCCCATAAGCTAAGAGTAGTAGCAAGGTAATTTGTCTTTCTTTATTATCTGGGATGTTTAAAGGTGACACGTTTAAGAGCGTAAGATTTATGTATGGTGCTTAATATAATGTATTTTTAACAACGTGGATTTGTCAAGATCCGTATCCAAATAAATAATCACTATTTATATGTGATTTTTATATTATAACAGATCCGGGACATGTCGTCGCCTGAGTGCTTAATTGTCCAATCTCCGTTTTAGTTTTTATTCAAACTTCATTTCAAAATTAAAAATAAAGTATCAAAAACGATAATTAATCACTTAACTAAGAATTGTTTAAACTAATGAGACCTTTACCTTTACGGGAATAACTTCATCTTAAACATTTATCATATTGTTTCATTGAAATAATGAAAGAAAACCTCCTCCTCCCGTAAAACTTGAAAATGGTCGTTTGGACAACTAAGCATGCACGTGACGATGTGTTTGAATATTGAGTGTCTGATTCGTAAAAATTTCACCAAATACCTACTCCAAAGATACCCACTTCAATCACCAGTCATAATTAAATTAAATAGTGTGCAAACGGCACATGTGGTAATGCCCTAGCGAGGGAGGTTCGAATCGATGCTTGGGATAACTTTAGCCATGTTTTCTGACTAGATCTGAATAGGAAGGTACTTCGCAACACGAAGATTTGCTCGCCGATATGCACCACCAAAGTTTCCAGTCAAGAAGAAGTGGGGCTCGTGCAGTGACGTCGTATAGTAACATTAATAATTTAATGGATGGCCTATAACTTCTGGAATGCATATTGCATATGTCGTTCATACCGAACAACTACAGACTGGGCACGGCACCACGATCAGCTGTATATCCCACGTGGCAGAACGGACGTACTGACACGAGGTATGAGAGGCGTGACACGAGGTATGGCGCTGTTAAACAACGCCTCCAAGACCATCGACATTTTTAACAGTAGCCTTGAAGGATTCAAGAGGCAAGTAAATGCCAATAATTACCAGTAATAACTTGTTGTTTCTATTTTTTTTTTGGTCGTGTCACTTAAAAATGTATGTGTAGTTAATGTTACATATGTATTGTAAATGGACAAACAGTATGTAATACACAAAAAAAGTTTCTGAAATTCAGTTCACAATAAATCGTTGTTAAATTTACTTTTCATCTGACTGTAAATTTGATTATTTTCAGTTTTCGTCAATCTACTGCATCCGCGTTACTATTCAAGGAAGCCTTAGGCGCTCCGCCTACTGAGGCAACTGAAAACCAACTAAAACCGGCTGTTTTCTCTGATTTTCTCATAGATGAAGAACAATCAGCTGACAGCTTGCAACCTAGCAACGGCCGCCCAGGGTAATCAGCCGTGACAGTCGCAAGATGGTCGCAAGATGGTCGCAAGTCACCGCTTGCGTTACCATTGACAACGGGGTTTTGTGTGATTGTGTAGTGTGCGGGCCATCACATTGTCATACATAGACAGTTGGCAGTTGAGAGTTTTCAGTTGCCTGAGTGAAAATTTTCAATTTTATTGTTCCTACCCGCCTGAGGAATGTTTGAAAAAGAAATATCATTGAGATAATGACGTTTCGTAGTCCAAATTATATAATTCCTTATTTGATTTTTTTTTTAAATAATAAGTAGGTATTTAAGTACCTACTTAGAAATCTCAGTTATTTAGAAGCATGTTTTTTGGACGCAACATCTTTCAACTAGTTACAAGTTTCATGTATATCGAAGTCTTCGCCCAAAATGCATCGATTCGTAGTAAATACTCATCCCGGCCGAAGAGGCGCTCGCTTTGTTTAGCAAACAAACTTAACTTCTCGTTGATCCCTTTACATGCCTCTGTTAATACTTCGACTTTGCCGAGAGAGATCACCGTCAGCTTACAAGAAGCCTTATGCAGGAACCTAACATGTTTAAGTATAGTACAATGAAGTGAACGTCAATGAATTAGATTGGACGGAAAATGAGTATTACAGAATATAAAAAATCTCCATTTACGATATTTTAGAATATAGTAGGGCTGAAGGAACGAATAATATAAATTAATATAAGGATAGGGCCAAACTTTCACTGGAGACCCTCAAGGCCTAGGACCTTTAACTGGATAAATATTTTAATTCTTTGGGCCCCCATTTCGAAAGGGGCCCTTGTTATGTTACAAGTTGAAGAGTTTTAACCAATTTCTAATAACTGTTTGTTGATAAGATTACAATAAATTCTTACACAGTAGACTTTGTATTTCGTTAAGGCCTTTCGTTGGTTGCGCGGCTGGTTTCATACAAAACTTAGTTTTGGATTTGAGGCCAAAATACCCAACCAAACTGAAAAAATATCAAATGAAACAAATAACTTAGTTTTAAACCACTTTGGTCACAGGAACTTTGGTCACAGTTCGTTTAAAACTAAGTTATTTGTTTCATTTGGTATAATGTCAAGCCACAAAGTGTTTGCTTTCTTCGATAATGAAAAAATATCTTTGTAATCGAAAGGTATGTCAAACGTCTATATCGGACAGGAGCTACTTTATTTATTTTTGCTTTAAATTATAAAATATAGGCTATTAAGGCCGCGCAAAAAGAAGATGGAGAGATACGATAATACGAACGTGAGAGCGAGCGCGCTAACATTAAAAACCATAAAATTCGAACCGAAAATTGTGAAAATGTTTAATAAGACTCGTTTGAAAAAGAGCAAATATCTCGTGAGGGCTGTGTCAAGTAGCATTTAAAGAAACATTGTGAATTTTTTTATACTTATAACTTATAAAATAACAGAAAAAAACGTGTAAATAACAATTTTCGGAGCATACTTTGCGATTTATTTCTATCGAGGGAATTTCAAATAATTACCGTTTTGGCGTGGGGAATGTATGGATACTATCTTAAAGAATGACATATATTTTTTTTAAGAACTTAAAAACTTCAAACATTTAAGGAAAACATGTAAGAAATCGGTAGAAATTGGCAGAGCGGCCCCTTAAAGCTTTTGATATTTTATGATTTTAGATGCAACTTGGACAATTATTTGCGAGTATATGTAAACAATTAAAAACATAGATTTACTTTATTTTTTTAAAATTTGATGAAATATAAATATATATTTTTTTAAAACAATTTTGATGCGTGTAAATTTAAATAACAAATTACTTATTTACATTGGAACAAAAACTTGTCGTTTATACATTAAAATTACTACCAAAAGAAACGCATTTTTAACATTATTTTAATTTTAAATTTTATTTTTCATTATATTAAAACCAAGGATTAGGCAGATTTTTTTCATAATTATAAATAAATCACAAAAAAGTTCCAGAGCAGCTTCCAGAATGAATTAAAACTAATTTCTTTAATAACCAATACGTCATCATTTAAAAGCAAAAAAAAGTAGCTCTGGTCCGAGATAAATATTTGGCTACCTTTTAATTACAAAATTATTCTTTCAATTTGGTTGGGTATTTCGGCCTCTGTCAGCTAGAAAGTGAAAAAATAATATCCTACTCGTCAACGGTTACATCTAACTAAGCCTGTATTATAATAATAAGTATATAATATAAAATAAAATAAATATATTAATATAAATTAAAGACCTGGGCTCTAGCACACTCGATCGATAAGGATTGATAGGATAACTTTCTCATCGTTCCCGAGCATGACTGCAGACGCCAACGAATAAGTGACAGTTTACAATGACTAAGTGTCAATAATATTAGGTCCTTACATATGAAATTGGCGTTTTGCCGTACTGGCAACTTTGATCTCAAATATCTTCCCTTTGGTTAGGATTTCCAAATTCAAATTTTTACAACTATTTACTCATGTATTTGTGTTTCGAAAATTATAATTCCTTTGTTTTTTCCTTAATTGTTTTTTTCTTTGCGTCACTTAGTTTACAAAATGGAAAACTTGAAATATCGCGTTATTTACGAGTACGAGTTCCACCGTGGCACCAGTGCTACAGAAACGGCTCGAAGGATTAATGATGTGTATGGCTACGGTGCCGCAAAAGAAAACACAGTGCGTTTTTGGTTCCAACGTTTTTGTTCTGGAAATTTCGACCTGCAGAACAAGCCCCGTGGACGGCCGAAGACCAAAGTTAATAATGAAGAATTGAAGGCTATTGTGGAAGCGGATCCATCGCAAACCGCGTCCGAGTTAGCTGCAGGCTGCGGTGTTAGTGATAAAACTGTTAATCCACTTGAAGCAAATTGGGAAGGTGAAAAAGCTTGAAAGGTGAGTAAAGTAATGTAGTATGAATTGAGTGAAGTAAATCAACAAACGCGCATTGACTGCTGCGTTGCATTACTCAACCGGCACAATAATGAAGGGATTTCAAATCGAATCATTACCTGTGATGAAAAGTGGATCCTGTACGATAATTGGAAGCGCTCATCGCAATGGCCGAACCCTGCCGAACCAGCCAAACCATGCCCCAAGCGAAAATTGACTCCAAAAAAGTTACTTGTGAGCGTTTGGTGGACTAGTGCTGGTTTCGTTCACTACAGCTTTAATCTGACCAGACGATTACGGCAGATGTCTATTGTCAGCAACTGCAAACCACGATGGAAAAGCTAGCTGCTAAACAACCGAGGCTGGTTAATCGCTCTAGGCCACTGCTGCTTCATGATAACGCTAGACCACACACTGCACAACAGAAGGGGCTACCAAATTAGAGGAACTTCAATTGGAATGTCTAAGACATCCACCGTACTCTCCGGACCTTGCCCCAACAGATTACCATTTTTTTCGAAATTTGGATAACTTCTTGCAAGGGAAAAAATTCAACTCCGATGGGCCAGTCCAAAACGCCTTCAAAGATTTTATTGATTCCCGTCAGAAGGTTTTTTTTAAGTAAAGGGATCGATGAACTACCTATGAGATGGCAAAAGTGCATAGATATCAATGGTACATACTTTGATTAAATAAATATATTATATTTAAAAAAATCGACTTTATGTTCCGCCCATACAAAACGCCAATTTCATATGTAAGGACCTAATATGTTCGACATCAACTGTTCTTTGTACGTTAGCGATCTGCAGTTTTCTTAGGGAACGATGAGAAGTTACCGATAGTTATCGTATTAATAATCCCTATCAATCGAGTGTGCTAGGAGGCCAGAAGACCGTATGTATGGTATCATATAGCAATTTGCAAATCCGAATACTTAGGTATGTACTTGCAAGTTGGATCTGCTCAGTGCATTGTGGACCTCAATGGACAAGCAATGACAAATAATGAAGTGTTATGGGTCGCGTTGTTTAATGTTTCATAATAATTACCATTTGCGTTATAAAATTTAATAAGATTGCGTCTTAGCCATTTACACCTCATAGTAAATAATATATTTAACTTTTGAATAATTAGGCATATTATATATTACCACGGCAGGAAGCCATGACCAAATAATACCTCACATTTAATTCAGCGGGACTTAACCGAAGATGGTGTGGGTAGTCAAAATCCCACGTGGAATTATTTCTCCCATCTAATCTAATACTCTGATACCTCGAATAAAACAAGCGTAAGAGAATTTTAATCCACATTAAGGATACCGTCTATAAACCTAGTAATAATTATTACAAGAGGTGTCTTACCTACCCTTCATCAGATCAAGTTTATCAGCCAACTTGCAAAGGGGAAATGGGGAGAAAAGCTTTGAAGCAAACGCTCTCTAACGGCGCACATTCTTGGTTCTAATATATTTTGTTTTATGTATAATATTTTTAAGCTTTAGTTTTGTTTTTTATTTATTTAATATTTAAAAAAAAAAATTTACAATAAATATACAAATTTTACATGTTATACAGTGTTAAAATAGTAGACAAGAATAACTTTTCCTCACCATAAAGAAACGAGGCTCTTGTGTTTGGTGGGGGAATTTTAGTTCAATTATATAATATCATGTGTGAAAGTAAATATATGAAATTAAATATATAATATGGCAATAAAAGTAAATATATGAAAGTAAATATATAATATGGCAAAAACAAGGGATAATTAAGAAAATGCAAGATTTATCAATGACGGATTTGAAAGAAATAATTATAATAGTGAGATATGGAATATTATAGTAGTTTTAGGTATTTTTTTTATTTTTTCAGTAATTCCTGAATATTTCTGATAACTTTCAGATATAATGGTAGTTTGTTAAAATATGTTATACCTAGATAGAGATAAGTATTTTGTGTGTGCTTTGTATTAAATTTAGGGATTTTGATAGTATTCTGATATCTTGCTGACGAATGGAATTTTAAGTTATTTATGTACTTCTTTGTAAATTTGTAGTATTGAATATTTTTATATATATTGTCTATTTTAGGTAAATTGTATATTAAAAAGAGAATTTCAGTAGAAAATTTCAGTAAAAAATCTCCCCAACCAATAATACCATATTGCAATATAGATTGAACAATTGCATAGTACATTTTTTTTAAGTTTCCTAATCTAAAAATATTTCTTAGTCTTATAAATATATAAATAAATTTCCTAATTCTTTTGACAACTTCACAATTTTTTTTTTCCATTTAAAATGTTGATCTTTATATATACCAAGATATTTAATTTCAGAAGTTGGATTAAGTATTGAACATGCTTGATTGAGTTATATAATGTATATCTCTGGCAGTGGCTTTTATAATAAAGAATAAAAAAAACTTTTTAACACGTATTGTTACTAATGAAATGTACGAAATGTATTTATTGCCTTACATAACCACACACATAAATCCAAGCATCGGCGTTTATAGGTTATGTTTCCTGACTATCTTGCATACATAAATCTATTATTTATTTTTAACTGTGATAAACCTCAAATTGTAATATTTTAATTAGTGTATAAACTAAATCGAAAATTTGACACAGAAAAATCAGAAAAGATGCGTTAACAAACGGACACATTAGCTCAGTTAGTAGAGCCGCGGTCCGGAAAGCCAAAGGTCCTGGGTTTGAGTCCCAGATGTGACCGCATGTTTTTTCTGATTTTTCTTTTTCAGATTTTCGATTGAGTTTCGCTTATATTGCCTTTATTAATAAAAATGAATTGTTTTTTTGTTCGTATTGTAGGTATACGAAACAATTTCTTTATTTAAGAGGGTATTACCAGAGAATACTGGAAATTAGTCATTTTAAATCAAATTCTAGAAGACTCTTTTTTACAAAAAAACATAAATTCATTTTGAAAGATTGTTTTTTTGTTCGTATTGTACCTATACGAAACAATTTCTTTATTTAAGAGGGTATTACCAGAGAATACTGGAAATTAGTCATTTTTAAATCAAATTCTAGAAGACTCTTTTTTACAAAAAAACATAAATTGATTTTGAAAGATTGTTATTTTATCTGGTATACGCAGTTTTAAAATTTTAAAAAACTAAGTTTATTTTGAATATACTAAGATTATACCGTTGGTCGTTGGCAGATTTGTTCAATTTTCAAACGATAGATTCTATTAAACAATACAAAATTCAAATCATATAATCGTACAAAGAAATAAATCAATGTCATAATCTAGTACACACAGTTTCAAGAATTTTAATTTTAGTTAAATTCAAATCATCAAAAAATAAATCCGAGAACGTGTTTTGTGACAAAAATACCTCAGTTTTTCTATTTATTTAAGATCTTACAAACTAAAATATTTCAAATTTATTTTACACACTTATTTTGTTTAAAAATTATTGAAAAATCATAAATACTTATAATAAAAAAATACTTACAAGAAGTACACGGTGTTTAATAATTTATCATAGTGCGTTTTGAGCATTTTTATTGCTTACTTGAATGTAGATATGTATTAAAGCAAGTTTTTAATGAAATAAATGGATAATAATTTATTTTTTTTAATTTAATAGGGTAATAATCGATCTTTCTCATTGGAACCTCCCTGTACAGTTGTAAGCATTTTTAAACTGGTCAGCCGCTGGTCAGTCGCTCTTAAGTTGTATTGCAATGCATGCCGTGTATCAGCTAGTAAATAAATAAACATAAACGCGTTTTTAGATTTTCACGGTCAAAAGCATTTTAGTTGTTTGTTTTTGGGGTGTTATGCCGTGTTGCGCTACCTCATTTTTTAGTCGACGTTTCGGACAGCGTTGCAGTGTCCATCATCAGGCAGTGTCCATCATCAGATCCGGCAAATCCGACGATGTGACAGATCTGCCGGATCTGCCCTGATGATGGACACTGCAACGCTGTCCGAATCGTCGGCTAAAGAAGGAGGTATCGCAACACGGTATAACACCCCAAAAACAAACAACAAAAAAAATAAAAATAAAAGAAAATAAAATAAAAAAATTAAATAAATAAACGCATTCATAACTAAAAGAAATCGGTGTTCAGAGTCGCAAATGAGGATAGTTGTGAGTTGTGCAACTGACGGGAGTAAAGAAGGGGCGAGGAAGGTTAGCTATTCACCAAATAAGGCAATTTGAAGCAATCTATCGATTCTGAATGGTGGTCTTTACCAGGGTGATACTGACAATGTCCAACATTTTTAAATAATGTTTAATTTACTTGAACATTTGCTAGAATAGATGTTTAATAGAATAGCTCAATAATTAAATTGGCATAAGCAAAACAGAGCCCAGTTTTATTCACTTTGTCAAAAAGCATCCCCGTCAAATTAACTTGTAAATTGCGATATAAGATAACCAACAAAGCTTTGTTTTTATTACTCTTACTGCAAAATTGCGTTCATTAATCAGAAAGCGCTTCCCATTTAATCAACTTAATTGCAATCAATTACACTGGCAGATGATGAATCTCAACTCTCAAACCTAGCTTGGAAATACACCCTCTGAAGGCGAATGAATCTTTGTCTAGTCGTTGAATACGTATGTTCTAGTATCCTTATTGGCTCTATGTAGACATATTTACCAGGGTAGGTACCGCTTTCGCTCGGCCAGTCCTTACAAACTGAAATTCTGAAATTTCTGAAAGAAAATTGCCGTTCGAAGGCCCGCACCATTAGGCATAGAAGCAAAATGAGCCATCACAATGCATTTCATTCAAAGAATATATTATAATCAGTTGCTGAGTGAAATCAGATTAAAAAACAATTACACATATTTTGGAATATTTGAAAAATGTAATAAGCGGTAGTTGTTGAATGAAACACTAGTATATATTGAATCATTTGGCGGGTAAGAATTAACCCGTTGTAGCTCAGTGGATTAAGAGCACCTGACCGAACATCAGAAGGACGCAGGTTCGAGTCCCGTCAGCGGCATTATCTTTTCTCGGAAGATTGTTTAAATGTGGATGAGTGTTTAAGGCTGATAATTACTGCTTATAATAATTGTTAAAAAAATAAGTTTAAGATTTTTTTTTGTCATGCTTTAATATTACTCTGACTTCTGACTCAGATAATGGTTTATTTTTTACTTACTCTGTTTTCATTGCAATATTAATACTTTATTTATTTAATAAATATTAATTACAGAAAATATAACAAATTTCAAATTACGTCAATAACCACTCGAATGCTTTTTGCCACAATATGGTCCTATTTCCAAAACCACGGATTGCTTTGCTGCCAAAATATGGGAAATATTCTCTAGATTCTTTAAAGTTTTAAAATTAACGATTTTATAATATTTTTTTTATAATTCCTACAAATATGTGATAATAGACAAAAGATAGGTGAATTCATTGTCTATATAGAACTATAATCAGTTCGTATGTCTCCATATTCAAATTCGCAGGTATGATTTTTTTAATGTGGGGGGAAAAATCTCCTTTAGCCATCCGGGATAAAGTTTTAAATTGTTCTGTCGCTCCATATACGTATAAAGAAACATACATTTTTTTATGAATATACTCTCCATAAGTTGAGCAGCATGGCTCGTAGTTATGGAAGAAGTATTATAAACATAATATAAAATAATGCATAATAGATGATATTTATGTAAACAATATTCAATGACTTTTTAAATAACTACAAACGTTATTCAACAAATATAATTTTAGAAATACAATTTTTTTGTTGTGGTGTCTGCTTGAATTTAAGCTTAATTTTATTTGGAAGTGTTTGAAGATTCCAGAGACCCCATCGACTATTCGCTGCCCTAGTGCTTGTATGTTCAATAGACCATTTGCAAATTTTACAGGGGACGTTTGTTTTTGTTATTTACGGGCAAATTCTAAATAATTCTCGACTTCATTTCGTTTATACATGTCTATTGAATACGGTATAAAACGAAATGACTAAAGTCGAGAATTATTTAGAATTTGCCTATAAAAAAAATAAAAACAAATGTCCCCTGTAAAATTTGCAAATGGTCTATTGAACATACAAGCACTAGGGCAGCGTATTATCTTATTATATTTAGATGAGTCACGAAAATTGGTTACACTTTTTTTACCTTCAATTAGGTCAATTTGACTTTCAACGCTCTAACGCCGAACGACCTGATACTACCAAATCCGGTCCCCGCATTATTGGTCGTGTGGCATCTGAAATTACTTACGAATTGTAGCTTCAGATACACTTGGAAATGGAGTGTAAATATTAAAAATGAAACGAGACGAAATGGTGTTTGCTGGAATTGAATTGATTGTTTGGTAAAAAAACTAGGGTTGCAAGGAAAAAGGATAACAAGTCGCTTACAACTGTAACTCAGTGAAGGAGCACGCAGCACAATCACTATATAGTTTGTCTAGTTCCACCGCGTTTCTCAAGGTAATTATCGCCACCACAAGACGAATAAGTAAGTAATCAATGATATTGTTTACTGTCGATATAGTCAAAAGCTTTCCTTCTTTTTTCAAAAACAAGATATTATGAACACGAACACCAAAAATTTCCGTCCAAGTTAGCGCCTCAGCCCACTGAGGCAACTGAAAACCAACTAAAACCGGCTGTTTTCTCTGACTTGATTGGTCAAAAAGCTTGTTTAACCATAGACGAATAACAATCAGCTCGCAACTATCAACGGCCGCCCAGGGCAATGAGCAGTGACAGTCGCAAGTCACCGCTTGCGTTACCATTGACAACGGGGTTTTGTGTGATTGTGTAGTGTACGGGCCATCACATTGTCATACAAAGACAGTTGGCAGTTGAGAGTTTTCAGTTGCCTCAGTGGGCGGAGGCGCTTAGTCCCAATTCTTCTTCAGTTTTTCAAAAACAAATGCACTCAAGTTTGTTATTTTTTTGTCCATTAATCCAAATTCAAAATGCTTTTCCAGCAAGGTGATGTGGTTAGAGAGATGTACGAAGTCTATTTAAAAAAGTGACTTTTCAAATATGTAGGTACATTCGATTTTAAAACAAATTGTTATGTTGGTACACATGTCCCCAAAGTATGTTGACATTATCAGCCATTTTGCATTTTTAGTTTGGTTTTTACAGATATAAAGGTTAGACGTGTTTTGGTTTGCTTGGCGATTTTTTGTGTAGAAAAAAATGTATCAAAGAATACCTATTAAATATTGTGCGAAAAATTAAATTTAAGTTCTCCAACGCCTTTAAAATGTTGACTATAAGTAGTTGTTTATAAGTGATAAAAGCTCTTCACAGAAGGCCAAGAAGAAATTGATGACAATGCCTGCCTTAGATGCCCCAGCACGTCAACAACCGATGAAAACGTTGAAGCAGTGAAGAAATTTGTTATGGATAATCGTCGAATCACTATTAGAGAAGTTGCTAAGGATGTCGGCATATCGGTTGACTCATGCCATCATTTTTTTTAAGCAATACGATGAAAACGCCCGTATTCGTGACTAAACAATTCACGGCTTTTGCATCACGATAATGCACGCTCACATATCGTTGCTTGTTCATTATGTTTTGGCCAAAAACAACACAGTGATCATGCCTCAGCCACCGTATTCACCGACTTGGCCCCCTCTGACTTTTTCCTGTTCCGAAACTGAAAAGACCCATCAAATGACGGCGTTTTGCCACTATTGAGGAGATAAAGACCGCATCGCTTGAAGAGCTTCAGGCCATATCAAAAAGCGGTCATCAGAAGTGCTTCGAGGATTGGAAAAAGCGCTGGCACAAGTGTATTATATATATCTGAGAAGGAATTACTTTCAAGGGTACAAAATAGATATTCATGAATAAATAAATATTTTTCAAAAAAAACAAAAAGTCGTCTTATTTTTGGAACAAACCTGGATGTACTGGATGAATGTCAGCCCGATGGGATATACATATTCTCGTTTCTAAATCAAACAAGTCGCTTGATAATACTGGAACACGTTTTGAAGGGATATTATATGCAATAGCGCCTTCGTGAATATTATGATTTTTCACGGGTCTGCGCTAGTGCCTAATATTCTTTAAAAGTTAAGTCCTTGTAAGAATTCATCTTCTATGTTTAATATCAGATATTTTATCCAACTTTCCATGCCTGAACAATTTGTGTTTAGTGACAGCATACCAAGCATAATTCTCAGTTATAAATTTCATTCGGATAAAAAACTACCTACATACACTTTGCAATAAAACTCAACAACATCCTCCCCCAGATATAAAACGAATAGAATCGTTTAATCAGCCCAAGTCAAGAATTAAAGTCCGACTGAAAGAGATCAATAAAAACAAACTTTAAAAACAGCACTAACGCAATTACATTAAATTAAATAACATTAGTTCACCTCAGCACAGGACCCCTTAGTGGGGAGGAGGTAGAAAAAACATTGTAATTCTTATTGTAATGAACGTAGGTTGGAGACTTTAGAATCAAGTGAACGTAAGCTTGGAATGAATATACGACCCGAACGTAGGACATAAAAGGCGAGTTCGCATGTCAGAGGTCCTCTTTCCTTTTAGACCATCATACCAGTTGTACCTTAAAAGTAATGCTTATATTTTATTGTAACCTAATCGAACGAAAGCACATACATACATCGTACTTATCAACACCAAAATATTTTGTATATTCAAATGTTTCATATAGTCGCTAATAAAACAATAAAAGTTTATGTACGATTCCGAATACACCGTCAATCACCAAATTATTATAGGGCCACCCCCTGTAATCGCGACAAATTTCGTGTTTTTGGTATTGGTATTGATAACATTCTTTCTCTCTGTGGTTTCAATCCTGGGATTGGTTTGCAGCAATTTCCTTTATTTTTTTCTTCCATTCTTCCTTATCTTGTGCGGCTCTTTTGAAGTCTGCATATGATGAGTAGCGCATGTCCACCAGCAGGAACTCCAGGTACTCTCGGCGTGGGTGTCCCCTAGAGTTTGTCCCCTCGGTCATACCCTCCATTATGGCATGCAAGAGGCCTTCTTGTCGTATTATATGGCCGATCCATCTTGCACGCCTTTCGGACAAGGTCCTGACCAGGTGCCTTCCTCCTTCGATTCTTTGGAGAACCTCCTCATTTGTAATGTGGTCTCTCTAGGAAATTCCTAATAGTCTTCTATAGGACCACATCTCAAAAGCCTCTAGTCTCCGTTTATCTATTTCGGATAGGCACCATGTTTCGCAGCCGTACATCAAGATACTCCATACATAGGTCTTGATGAGGAGTATTCTCAGTTTTAGGTCTATATTATTCGATTCTATTATTTTCGACCTTTTATTGAATGCAAGCCTAGCCTGGTGTATACGGCTGTCGACCTCGCTCTTAAACCGACCGTCCCACATATTTCTATTGATAACATTATTTGAAGATTTATTTGCTTGATTATTAAAAGCAACATTTACTATTTTTACAGAAAACATGAAATACTCTCATGTATTTTGGATGTTTTGGTATAAATCAATTTTTCAAGAAAAAGAAATTTTACAGTTTACAATTTAAAGTATTTGAAATACAGACTCCTGCACTGCACAAAAAGCACACTCGTAGGAGCTGCGCTGAAGTTCCTAAGAGAAATAAAAGGCCGATATAACTACCAAGCCCGGTGTTCCGACACTTCACTGGCTGGAAGGGAAGCGGAGAGTGATATTGATAAATGGGTCCACCCCTATCTATGTAGAATGGTACAACGCACCCAAGTCCTCCATTACTCAGGAACTTACCGCCCTACCCAGTACCTACTGCCCATGGCTGCTGTAAACTTTATTTTACCTTTAGCTTGCTCAGTATAAGACTATTTTCTATATATACCATTAATTTTTCATGTTAGATAGTTAGGTGCAAGTATCATGCTTTTATTTGTACTATATCAGGTACATTTTAAACAAAATCATCTTCAATTTTTAACAATGTTTTTTTAATTATTTAACAGTAAATTAGGACCAAAGCACGCAGTTTCTGGAAGTGGCATAGCTAATTTTACAAACCAAGAAAGCTCGTATTAGGCGTTAACAACATTGTGAATAGCACAGATTTAACCACTCGAGCGCTTTTTGTCACATTATGGCACTATTTCTAAAACCTCGGATTGCTTTGTTGCCAAAATGTGGCAAATTTTCAAATTTTTTATTTTTATTTACGACTATATAATATATTGGACATTCAAAATATAACAACATAAATATTCTCTAGATTCTTTAAAATGTTTTAAGGTTAAAGATTTAATTATATTTTCTTTATAAATCCTACAAATATGTGATAACAGACAAAAGATAGGGAAATTCATTGGCTACATAGAACTATAATCCGTTTGTATGTCTCCATATTCAAATTCGGAGGTATGATTGTTTTAATGTGGGCGGAAAAATTTCCTTTAGCAATCAGAGAAAAAATATTTTAATTGCTCTGTCGCTCCAGTGGTTAATAGTTAAGATTAATAAGTATTCATGTTTTAAATGAGTCTCTCAAAGATTGGAATCTAGCCCACTGCAACTATATATTATAATTATTGTAGGATTTGTGACGCTGAAAATATTTGCATAAGGACTTTCAAAAATAAGTATTTATATATTTTTATTGATAAATTAGAGAGACGTCAGAAATTTATCTTTCGAATGGACACCTTTAGTAATCTTGTGAAAATAACTATATCCAAATAAACGATATAAAAAATTGAAAAAGACAAAAATTGATTTTTTATTAAAACAAAATAATGTTGCTACATATTTAAAACGTGACTTCGTATTATTTTATTCGGTTCCAATTTTGAAAATTCAAAAGTTCGTTATACGAGGGTCAGTCAAAAAGTAATGCCTCCTATTTTTTTCTACTTAAATAAAGTGAAAAAATTTCTTCTGCAGTAATAACTTTCTGCGTCAACAGGTGGCAACACTGCAGTCATTTGCAAAGTGGCCGACATCGAGGCTCATATCAGACAGCGTTCTGTGCTTGAATTCTTGAATGCAGAAGGTGAAACGCATATTCCCAATCATGAAAGACTGAAAAAAGTATACAGTGATGCAACAATGGATGTCAGCACTGTTAGGTGATTGGTTCGCCGCTGTAACGAAGCTGAAGGACAATCGCCGTCGGTTGATGAAGAGTAGGCAGTTCACTGCAGTGACTCCACGCAATATTCAGCGAGTCAATGACATCGTTCTTGGTGACCGTCAGATAACTAAAGATGAATTGTGATGCATTCTCTAATTCAATATAGGTAGTGTGATGGCAAAAATGCGGAGGCCGTGAAAACGTCCGTGCGTCAGTGGCTTATATAGGAAGCTGGACTGTGATTTTTAACGCACTAGAAAACATGCCCTTGTTAAAAGTTGGACCAAAACTGTAAAAATGGGCCGAAATTATATTGATAGGTCACAAACTACTATCAATAGTGATTAATAACAAATAACAAACAAGAATAACAAATTACTATCATTCGTCTTCGATGAACTCGCCATGAACCCTTTGCGGCGAGTTCATCGAAAACGAATTCAACTAACTAAAATTCAACCTAGCCTAACCTAACCTAACCTTTTTTTGTGTATTTTGTAAATTTGCTTTTGTAAATTTGCTTTCGATGAATTGATTTTCGATGAACTCGTCGGTTACCGTCAATAGTGTGGTTTTCAACCTGTGTAATTGCATTTTAATTTGTTGTTAATTAAAAGGAGAAAAAATAGGAGGCATTACTTTTTGAATGACCCTTGAACCTATGTGAATAATTTTACGCATTACGAAGGATTATTTCAAATCAATTCACGCGTGCACGATGCACTGACAAGCGAAATTAGTATTTTTGATTAAATATTCGTATATAGAATTAACAATAGTTATAATTTTTTTAAATGCAATTTGTCTGAATGAATAAAGCTTGCAAAATCGAATTATCAATTTTAAACAGAATTTACGAAAATTGCAATATTTTGTCCATTAGCCGACTTACAAAGTATTTGAGGTTTTCAAAATATTTTTTTGCATTATTCTGCCATAATTAATTATATTTAACGAATGTTCCTGAAATGTATGATCATTGGACAATAATTGTTGCTTATTTTTATTTTAACCTAACCTGAAATAAATTGTAATATTTAAGATGATGATATCAGCGATTCTCAATCAAAAATTATAAAAACAAAAAATTATAAAAAGATTCGATCACATCTAGAAATTGAACCCAGTACCTTAGCCTTGCCAGGGCGGAGCTCTACCACTGCTACCATGTATGATTGCAAGATTCATCTCGAACTAAATGCTGCCTAGATAGTGTCTTTAATAAATATATCGATTTGTATTTAGCAAGTCTAGTATAAATATCTATTTTTATTTTAACTTAATGATTAGGTCCTCAAATTATAATATTTATTTAGTGAAGACAATGTTAGCGACTCTCAGTCAAAAAATTGAAACTCTCAGAGAAAGGTACTGTCACATCTAAAAATCATTTATTTAATAATCATTGTGGTCCACACTAGTTTAAAAGTCGACCTATGCAAAATACTTTCCAACTTTTTTGGACCAGACAAAAATATTAAAAATTGATATCTGTAGAAATTCAAAATGGTGAGAAGGCGAGAACACTTCATCTTCGCATTTCTCCGTTATAATGCTATAATTTGAAAAATCATTCCGAATTGAAACGTTGCTTAAAATCGCTTTAGCCGTATTTGGTGACCAGACCTAAATAGCCAGGTACTTCCCTTACTTCCTCTTTTCCATATCCTTTCTCTCCCCATTACCTTCAGCCTCACAACATACCCCATTACGTATGCCGTAGACTCACTGGCTCGAGACGGGATTAGTTGGGACCCTTGTGCAGTATTCATATAAAAAATAAAAATAAAACTTTAGTTTTCTTTTAATCATGATGACTACGATGGCAAATTAACTGTTTTATAAGTTTCCTAACTTTCGCAATAATTTAATAAGATTTGTATTAATTTCTGTGTTATAACGATAAATTATAATAAAAATTCGGGAGTATTCTCTGTACGTCCCAATAAATAACTTTGTCGGTTAAAGGTAGACATTAGACCCGTAATAATCATAACTCAACACTGAAATCACTACATTAGTCAAAAGGGAATATTGAACGCGCAATGATTCCCATTAGCGGGGGTATTCACGACCCCACGGAAAACAATAAAACCTTCCCTTGCCTATTTCGGGCGTGTCCCTCAAAACGCGTAAATATCGCACTTTGATACGAATGGTCAAAGTTTTTCCTTTCCCACAGGGTAAGCAATACCCCACGGGAGAATTCTTCCCTTGGGAATCTTTTGGGACCCGAACCAAACCTTAACATACCTTTTCAATCCTTTTGGGGTTCCAACCCGATTTGGGTAGTCAAGATTCGCAGTGTAATATGTTGGGAACGAAGATTATTGGTATTTTTTTTCAAAACATTGAAAACGGGTTTTTCTTTTGAGAAATGTTTATCCCTGGAATAATTGGAGATTACTGAAATTTTTGTGTTTGAGAATGATTTATACCTATTTTTATTACAAATAAAATTAAAGGTACATATTAACGAAGGTAAATCCTTACACATTGTCTTATTCCGTTAACCTGCTACATATTTCATCAGAACACGAAGAAAATATTCTTTATTCTATGGTTCAGTAGTATTGTATACTATTTATATAAGCATATTGTTTACAGATTTTTATACAAACATATCTTAATATATAAAATAGATGGCGTTGTGAAATAGTTTCCTATAGCATTCGTCCGATTGCGATGAAACTTTGATGAGTTATGCGCACGTCCGCGAAGGTTTCTATATTTACTGGTAAGCTGTGGCGTTATGAAATTTCCGAAAAACTATTATATAATGTCACCTAAAACTATACGTGGTTACTTAAGAATGGCACATTTAGTAAAAACTTAGTATATATTAATTAAAAAAAAAATAATAATTTAAATTGGCACTTCACAAACATTTGGTTCCTTAGAACAGGCAATCTGCCTAGCTCGGAATTAAAATCGACCTAATACAACGTAATAACACTTGTACTCATTTTAAATATAACCCATTATTATGTAATAATATTATTACTGTTATTTTGATTTAAATCCTTATAAACCTCTAATGACATAATCATTTTTATTGTCTAAATATAATATATTGAGGAATCTGAGATTTCTACTACACTATTTCAGACGGACTTTGAATTCATCAAAGAACACATTTTTAACTCATGAAAAACAGTTCTTAATGCGGGTTGTGAATATGTAACTCCCTTTATAAATAAAAAAATCCAACCTACATAAATATTAGATATGAAATTAAACAATTTTTTTCACTTTGATATTCCTCGATCAGTCTTTTGGGCTCCAAACGAGATCTGCTAATTGTTAAAAACTTTACATAAATAAAATTAAAGAAAAACCTACAAAACCTGGCAAATTAATAAAATTATACGGTCATTCATTAAAAACTAGCAGTGAAAAACCCGCTTCGTGGGTTTTTCTGCTAGGCCCTGCGGGCGGCTTTTCGTTCTGCTTCGGCCAGTTTAAGTGTTGGTGACTATTTATAAGGCATCACCCTTTTGCAAAACTTACTACTATTAACATTAAACTACAGAATACTTATATTTAATAGGTAGATATATAATAGTAGACATTCTTACATTAAGACCGTGAATAATGAGAGGAACACTCTTCACCCCAAGATAAATCTTCTTATTATTGAATGAAAGCGAAAAATGTTTCTTCTTCTTCATACTTTTTCCTTATTTTTTTTTTATGTTTCTTTATTATTTGAATAGTAAATATAACATTTGTGGAATTTATGGCCGCCATACTAGGCACATGCCCGTGTTATGGTGGCCGAATAAATATAGTATTCTAGATGGCGCCACTTCCGTTTGCAAATCGCATATGAGCGAGTGATAAGTGTGCATATTACGGCAGCAGCTCCGTGGAAAAGGGCACGTTCACGGACGGGTCAGAACGGTGTCCTTACAGTGTGGCGTTGGACATTTACTCGGAGTCGGGTTCCTTAATTTGAACCGTACGGGCATTACCGTATTAATATACTTCGATTATAATTAATAAAAGTAGTACTGAAAAAACCATCCAAATTTAGTAGTGAAATTTTGTTTTCAATATTCAGCGCACCTACAATAGACTAAATTTGTAAAATATATTCAATTCTACAAACTTTCAAAGAAATACAGCTAAATGACAATATATATCAATATATTAATATTAATAATATTAAAATCCCAAAATTTATTACCAAATACATTCAAAATACCTATCTGTATCAGGTTATAACTTATTTGAACAACCACCCGCTAAATCTAAAAATTATCAAAAATAATCATGAGTTCCAACTTAAATTGAAAAATTACCTCAAACTACTGTAAGAGTTCAAATCTGTTGTTATTTTTTAAAATATTGAAAACTTTCTTTGTGTATTGAGTTTTTATGACTGATCTTTTTGTTATTATTTGAAATATTTTATTAATTAATTACTTACATGATTACATATAATTTAGCATGAATTCCCTCACAAACATAGAGCCTTGCCTCTTTATGGTGAGGAAACGGTATTTTTATATTCATTTCCAACACTGTCTACATGTAATTGTAAAAACATGCAAATATAAAATAATGAAAAATTAAAAAATTAAACAGCTACTATTGAAAATACTACAATATTCTTTTGCAACCAATTCCAAATAAATAAAATATTTCTGAACGTATCCGAATTTTTTTTTTTTTTAGAGGTTGTGTAATACGGTGCTGCTAAATGAAATACGATCCTATATTACATGTTTATTTCTTATAATTATTTATTGGAAATAAATATAAAAATAACATAGGTATGCATTTTATTTTCATGACAAATGTATTAATCATCACATCATGTAAAAATAATTAATGAAAAATTCACAAAATTCCATAAATGTTCTTCAAACTACGGTCAGATACTTTGGTTTCATTAATGTTTCTTTATAAATTATTTTGCTGTTAACTTTTAGATTTGAATATGAAGCGTGGTGTTTTTTTCTTTCTAACACCGTTGATCATATTTCTTACTATGATAGTAAGGGAGACACAACATATCTATGAGACCTATATGAGTCGTTTCCTAAAGCGAAAAAATTAAATAAATTTTTAAACAAATTAAATAAATGTTGGCAGAAAGATGTACATTGCACGTGTCAAAAAAGTCCAAGTATCTAAATTATTTGACGAGGCTTTGAAGGCCTTCAACTCTACTGCGAGAGACGGAGAATTGGTTAAAATGGTTTAATTTTTAATCGTATCCAATGCGCCGCTTGGAATTACGCCATCTTTCAAAGCTTTCACGAGGCTGATGGCCGACAGGTGCCTCACCTGCTCCGTCCTTATCGGACACCGGTCCCTTTGTCAAGTGCTTGGCATGACTGACATTGCTGAGGTAGGACCTGAACCATGTTCTTCTTATCCGAAAGTTCTCGCTAAAGGAGAAAGACTAATGTTGGCAAGATGTGCAGATGTAGATAATGGAAATAAAACCATTTCCAAGTTAAGAGCGATTGACCAGCGGCTGAGAATAAAAGTTTAAAAATGCTTTCAACTGTACAGGGAGGTTCCAATGAGAAAGATCGGTTTATTCGAACTCTGAAAACTGTATTTGGGCGTTTTTCAAAAAAAGTGTACATAGATAAAAGTCAGTGTCCCATCACTTTCAGGATCAGTAACTTTTGTTGTGTCGGTTTTAATGACCAACCATATATTTTACCAATATAATAACAAATAAATACCTTTATGGACTAAAAATAATGAATAAATCTATTAAATTTCGATATTATTTTAAAATAAGTAAGACTACAGGTCACTGTTTATGGTATGTCCTACACCTACCACTACCAGTAAGAGTTCAAAAATTAATGTTATTTAATGTTATCCCAGTATTTATTTCTAATTCTACTAATAGTATATGATAATATTTTCGATTTGCAACCATAATATATATTAATTATCGTGCAAAATAATTTAAATATCAGACATTGAGTTGTCCTACGAAATAGCGTATGGTGGAATTTCCGCCTACGCTACCACATTATTGACGTCTTCCAATAAAAATATTACCAAATTGATGAATATTTTCGAAAATAGCAACCCTATTTAGTCTATGAAGGGCGGCCATGCTTGGTTTTTTACAGCCAGTTTGCCAAGAAATCGTAACAAAAGTGGTCGTTCTCGGCTGTACTAAAAAAGTGTTCCACCAACGCTTCCGTATTTCTCCAGGTAATTTACCAGAATGTATTAGACTCTACTTTGTATTAAATTGATTCATTTATTGTTTTATGAAATGTTTAGTTAGAACAAACAGAAGTTTCATAATTTATTGATAAATACATTTCGAAAAAATATTGACGCGATTACGCTACTTCTCTTACGCAACGGTCTCGTGAATGGAACTTAAAAGTGACGTAATGGAATTCTAAAGGTCGGTTCACTCTGTCCGTCTTTTAGTGTATTTGGGTGTGTTACAATTTTCTAATTAAATTTATATTTTGCATGTATCTTCAAAATGTAACTATTACATGTAGATATGTGGGTTGAGTGATATATGTAGCATTGAAAAAAAAGGACAGCATAGCTAAAAAGAAAAAAATATTTGATTTTTATGTGTATAATTTTTTTTCTTTTTTTTATTAATTAAGATTATTAAAGATTAATTCTGAAAGAGTCGAAATGGTGTCGAAGTACTAATATAGACAGCAATATGAGCAACTATTACTGTAGAGGCAACTCTGAAATTCAGTATAAAATCAGCTGGTTTATACAATTTTGATTAAGTAAGTATAAAATGTAGCATGATTTATGTTCCTGTGTGTTTTAGTTAATCCTGTACCTAATTAAAGTTGTGTACATTAACAAGTACCTTAATACCCTTTCAGCTTAGTTACCTATTTCAGGCTATACACGGTATGCACGTGTAGCCCATTATTACCTAGCTAATTATTTGTGCATTTTTATAAATAATTTATTTTAATTTTATGTTCAAATATGCCGTTGAAAGCTGCAGAAAAATCAAAAAGGTACAGAGACAAAATTAAAAACGACCCTGAAAAATATGAAGCCTTTATGAAAAAAGAGTTACAAAGACAAAAATAACATCAAAATAAAATCAGAGAGCTAACCAAAGAAGAATAGAAAAAAAGAAGACGTTGGAGAGAACAGAAACGAAAATAAAAAGAAAAGAAAAAAGAACAAGTGGAAGAAAAAGTACTTGCGCGGGGGGCCTTCCACGGTGGCGGTAGTACGTAAAATCGCCCTTTTTTATAGAGAACACCTCACATGAGTCTTAACTGCTCCCGTCTGGAGCCAGTGAGACTATGGCATCCCCAATTGGGGTACGTTTGAGGCTAAAGGTAAGTGGGGACAGGAAGGAAATGGGGAAGAGGAAGGTGGGGAAGAGGAAGGTGGGGAAGAGGAAGGTGGGGAAGAGGAAGGTGGGGAAGTACCTGGCTATTCAGATCTAGTCACTAAGTCATTATTAAGCAATGTTTCAATTCTGAATGGTGGTCTTACACCAGGGTGATACTGAGAGTATCTTCCGCTCTTCCCATACCAGTCGCTTGTCGCGCCTTCAGCAGTGTAGCCACAACGTGCGTACACATGCGACTGATATTTCGCGCCCGCTGTCGCTACCGGGCAAGCCTCTCAGTCTGGCCGAGGCCTTAGAACTCCTAAACGTTACCAAATTTTTCCCCTTACGCCACTGTCCTGTTATTGCTGTGATTTATTTTCTAAGATCAATTATTATATCTCAAAGAAATTTGTTCTTTTTTTTATTGATATAGTTCATGATTAATTTTAAATTTGTTATAATTAAACATTCGTAAAACAAAAACTTATATTCGTCTTTCTAGAACGCAAAATATACAGTACAAAGTGTCCAAAAGTAGCGTAAAAGAATATTTTTATTGAAAAACTTAATATTTAATTCAATAAGCTTGATTATTCATATTTTTTAGGAGACTGATTGTGTTTTCAATTCGTAAATAAAAATCTGAAATAATGAATTTCTTTTAATTTTCTTTATAAACTTTATGATAAAAGTGACGTAAAATAATTTCTTACCAATAGTATTAAACTTAAATTGCAATTATTTTCGAAGTTTATTGACATTTTCTATTTAAATACTTTTTGTCATGAAGTTCATACTTTCTTTAACAAATTTACGTATATTTTTAATCGAAATGCAGCATCTCACTTAAGTGGAATTCTTATTACGTCACCGACATCTTTTTTGGAAAACGCCCATTTACTAGATTAGGTATTGATTTATTTTGTTGTACGATTGTATATGATTTGAAATTTGTTTTGTTTTATAGAATCTATCGTTTGAAAATTGAACAAATCTGCCAACGACCAACGGTATAACCTTAGAATATAAAATACACTTAGTTTTTCAAAATTTTAAAACTACGTGTACTAGATAAAATAACAATCTTTCAAAATCAATTTTTTTTTTGTACAAAAAAGTCAATACGTCTAGAATTTGATTTAAAAATGACTAATTTCCGGTATTTGTCACATCACTACTGTAATCACATCACTAGTGAAAGTACTGGTGATCATTATATCTATGGTCTAACCTCTCTCTCAGTCGAGCTCTGGTCACGTCAAGTCATTAATAAACCTTCATTATAAAATATAATCAAAAGTATTCTCAATAAGATCCTCAACAGTTTACCCAACAAAACATGGTGTCAGAAGTGGGATACTAATTTTTACATTAAAATATTTTGAGGATCAAAAATAAAATACAAGATGTCAAAAGATACAATAATGTCACATGTGCAACATGATTTCAGTGCTTTGCCAAATCTACAAGTGTTGTCGAATAACCCAAATAATAATGGAATATGGAGAAATTGGTGGCAAAAATATGAAATATATTTGGTGGCATCAGGTCTCGAAGAAGCTCAAGAAAAAAGGAAAATTGCAATTTTACTACACTCCATTGGCTCCAAAGGTATGGAAATATTTAAGTCTTTCAACATAAAAATGGAATCTGTCTCGGTAAATGAAGTAAAGAAAAAGTTTGATGAATATTTCGCACCGCAGAAAAATTTAACTATGTTAAGAAACAGATTTTTCACAAGGAAACAGAAGAATTCAGAAGATATTAACAATTTCCTATTGGATTTGGAAAATTTTAGTTTGGAATGTGAATTTGGGAATCTGAGAGAATCTCTTGTGAGAGATATATTTATTGCAAACATGAGTGCAAATCTAAGTCACATTCGTCAGCGCTTATTGCAAGATTCCTCATTATCATTACAAAAAACTGTAGAAATCACAAAATCAATACTAATGTCACAAGACAATGCAGACAAAATAAATCAACAAGAGCATACAGATAACATCCTTCAAGTCAGTCAGCAGAAAAACACTTCAAGACAGTCAAGAACATCATATCATCACCATCAACATCGTCATCGTCTCCGAACATCACCGTCAAAGTCATATCAACATGAACATACAAATCGTCATGGTTCACCGTCATCGTCATCGTCGCAGTCAAGGTCAAATCAACATGAATCTTCAAGTCGTCATGGGTCACCGTCATCGTCATCGTCGCAGTCAAGGTCAAGCGGTCATATTTCTACATGTGGAAGATGTGGTCAGCATCATCGCTACAAGTGCCCAGCAGTCAATGTCAAATGCAGGTCATGTAATTCTTTTGGTCATTTTGCTAAATATTGTTTCAAAAATAATTATTGTCACGGTAAAGTCAGAAATTTAAAATCAGAGTCATCAAAACCCAACGATGACAGTGCTAATTGCCCTGAGGGTCATTTTATCTCAACAATCAGAAACATTAATAATAACAATTATTCAAGTCAAGCATGGCACATAGATGTAAAAATAAATAATAAAATATTAGACTGTATTTTGGATACAGGAGCTGATATAAACGTCATGTCAATGTCAAATTTTAAAAAATTGAATTTATGTAATACAATTTTACAAAAAGGTTTTACAAAAGTGTCAGGTTTTGGAGGTGATAAAATACCTATTATTGGTAATTGTGATCTTGTATGTCAAATTAATGGAAATGTCATAAATAATATAATATTTTTTGTCGCAAATATAGAATGTCAATCAGTCTTAGGTCTTCCAACTATTAAAAAACTTGGAATTATAAAAAGAATATTTGATGTTCAATGTGATCGTTACACCATATTAACTGAATATAATGATGTATTTCAGGGTCTCGGATGTTTACCACCTGTCGTTCATCTCAAGCTTCGCCAAGATGCTGTTCCTTGCGTGGATCCTCCGAGGAAAGTCCCATTTGCATTACAAAAAAGTCTTCAGGAGGAATTAGATCGCATGGACAAGATGAAGGTCATTGAAAAGGTTACTAAACCTACGTCTTGGGTAAATTCTGTCGTCATAACTGTCAAAGAGTCAGGTAAATTAAGAATTTGTCTTGATTCTAGAAGATTAAATAATTCCATAATGAGAGAATATTATCCTTTAAAAAATATTGATGAAATCAGATCAAAACTTATAGGAGCTGCCTATTTTTCTCATTTAGATGCTTATTCTGGATTCTGGTCATTGAAATTAGATGAAGAAAGTAGTGATTTATGTACTTTTCAAACTCCATTTGGAAGGTACAGGTATTTAAGACTACCTTTTGGAATAAATGCAGCAACGGAAATTTTTTATAGGATAATGATAGATTTGTTTGGAGATCTGGAAGGTATATTAATTTTTGTGGATGATTTTCTAATTTATGGAGAAACTGAAGAAATTCATAATATTAGATTAAGAAAAGTCATGGAACGGGCTAGAGAAGTCAATTTAAAATTAAATAAGTCAAAATGTAAATTTTTAGTCAAGGAAGTTTGTTTCCTAGGTTATATTTTTAGTCAAGAAGGGGTAAGAGTCGACAAAGAAAAAGTCAAGGCTATATTAGAGTTGCCGTCTCCAAAAAATGTCAAAGATTTACAAAGATTTTTGGGAATGGTAAATTATTTAGGTCCATTCATTGAAAACTTGTCTGAAAAGTCACAAATTTTAAGAAATTTATTAAAAAATAACGTAATTTGGTCATGGGATGAAAATTGTGAAAATACTTTTAAAATTTTGAAAGAAGCCATTTCAAATGCAACAGTTTTAAGTCATTATGATTCAAAAATACCGCTTACTCTATCAGTAGATGCATCAAAGTCAGCTATAGGTGCAGTTATTATGCAAAATAACCGTCCAATTGCATATAGTTCGAAAACAATGACACAGTCGCAGGAAAATTATGCTCAAATTGAAAAAGAATTATTTGCTATACAATTTGGTTGTAATAAGTTTCATCAGTATATTTATGGTAACAAGGTGACAGTACAGACTGATCACAAACCTTTAGTCTATTTATTTAAAAAAGCTTTACATGATGTACCAGCTAGATTGCAACGCATGATGTTAGCTCTTCAATCTTATGATTTAAATGTAGTACATGTCCCAGGTAAAGAAATGTATATATCGGATACTTTATCTAGAGCTGCTTTGAAAGATCATTATATACCCGATTATGAGTCTGATCTACATTGTCATGTAAATTCAATATATATGAACTTAGCTATTAGTGAAGAATATCGTAAAAAATTGAGTAATGCTACTGCTTTAGATGAAACTATGCAAATATTAAAAAAATATTATTATGAAGGTTGGCCAAATAGCAAAGATAAAGTCCATCACACTTTAAAATGTTATTATAATATTCAAGATGAAATTCATGTTATTAATGAGTTAATTTTTAAGGGTAATAAATTATTAGTACCTCAGTCTATGAGAAAAGAAATGTTAAACAAAATACATGAAGGACATCAAGGAATAAACAAATGTCTAAGATTAGCTAGGGATACTTTATTTTGGCCTAGTATTTCGGTGGATATAAAAAATTTAATTGAGCAATGTCAAATATGTAATAAATTTAGAGCCTCTAATCAGAAAGAACCACTGATAAATTATGAAATAAATAAGTTTCCATGGCAACAAGTAGGAATTGATTTAATGTATTATAATAATCAAACGTATCTTATTGTAACAGATTATTATTCAAAGTTTATAGAAACTGCTTTTCTAAATAATGATTCCACTGCAAAAAATGTCATAATTCACTTAAAATCTATTTTTGCACGTCATGGAATACCTATGTCTTTATTACAAAGGGGGGATTATGTATACTTTAAGAAAAATCCAAAAAGCAATTGGTTGCCAGCTATTGTCAAAGATAAAATGAAATGTAACAGGTCTTATATTGTAGAAGATAACTATGGTAACACATACAGACGTAACAGAATACACTTAAAACTGAGATATCATGCAAACGTCAATGATCACCATCTGTCCATGCGATCCGATCCGGCACTTGAGGAGGCAGAGGCTGGAGATGAGGGACAGGTGGAAGAAAATAACTGGAATAATCCTTACTTTACCAGATATGGTAGAGTTGTCAAACAACCGGATCGTCTAATGTATAATGTCTAAAGTCTAATGTCTAATGTATAATGTCTAATGTCTAATGTATAATGTCTAAAAGTCTAATGTATAATGTCTAAAGTATAATAGCCAATGTATAATGTCTAATGTCAATATATTTATAATTATTTTGCATTGTATAAATTATGAATATTAAATTTATTATACAATTAAAGAAAGGGGATGTCACATCACTACTGTAATCACATCACTAGTGAAAGTACTGGTGATCATTATATCTATGGTCTAACCTCTCTCTCAGTCGAGCTCTGGTCACGTCAAGTCATTAATAAACCTTCATTATAAAATATAATCAAAAGTATTCTCAATAAGATCCTCAACAGTTTACCCAACAAAATAATACCCTCTTAAGGTAAAAAAAACGCATTCATTTTTTTTATTTTTATTTTTACATTAACTCCACGCAGGAAGGCTTTGAAGAAAATAATTCCTCATATAAATAAGGCCTATGTCATCTTTTGGTGTGGAGGGTGTTTTTAGGAAAGGAAGGAGAAGAAGTTCTGAGAATGAAAAAGGTCTGAGGGGTGGATGGAAATCTGGGAGTCACTATGTCCAGGAGTGACGGATGTATGCATCCATTTCTCCCACTTCTAGCTAGGCAATTTTCTGAGAAGGTTCTGCTGCAGAGATCAAAAAGTCTCCCTCAACCGATGCAGAGATCAAAAAGTCTCTCCCCATCCGGCCCGCCCTGCAGTAGGTAGGCTGGCATAACTGCCACCAAGGCACAGACAAACCTCACCACATGAACCCGGGCACCCCTGCTAAGCACCAAACGTAGTGAACCTGCAATCAGGTGACCCTAAATAGCCAACATTATTGACAAAATAAGCCAACATTATTTAAGTAATTTAATCTATTGGTTACTATTCACAAAGAATTAGAAAAATTATAAGGAAAATCGTTTTGGATTGGTAAGTGTTTTTTCTGAAAATGTTTTAAAAAACCAATGTAGGTATGATTACTTTTCTCAATTACCATCAAAATAAATAATTTCAGTCGACTCTATTGTACACTGGATTACCGGGACTCGCGACAGTCGGATATTTGGAAAAAAAAACTCAAGGAACAGAACCAAATAAATAAAATGATACTAATTTACTTTGGTTATGTGGGACACCATTCCACTTGGGACAAATTCTTAATGGGTGATGTAAGATTGGGCTTTGAGTTAATATTTTTTTTGTTGATAATTTTTAAGGGATCTTAAATCTGTTCCCTTTCGATGTCCGTTCTGTTCCCTCCCACAACTTTCCATGAATTCCTAGCCACGCCCCCCCCCCCATCCCTACCACAACACTTAGTAATAAATTGTACCCTCGCACTCTTTTCTGATTGTCAAATCATTATATATTTGCCCTGAGGAAGGAAACCGGTCGGCATTAATTAAATAAATCAGTGGTTTTAACAAAGTTATATATATATATATTTTTTTTTTAAACTTATTAACTTAAAGAGTTGAACCTTAAATTATAATATTTTAATTAATGAAGATAATATTAGCGAAAGTCAATCGAAAATCCGAAAGAAACAGAACAATCAGAAAAAGATACGGATACATCCGTCCCTGATGTATCCATATCTTTTTCTGATTTTTCTGTTTCGGATTTTCGATTGACTTTCGCTAATATAATCTTCATTAGTTAAAATAATATAATAAGTTAAAAATAAAAATAAAAATATTTCATCCTAGACTTGCAGATAAAGTCAATAGATGTCGCATATTAATAAAAGTGATAAAATTTATCCTGACACTATCTAGAGGGCATTTAGTCCGAGTTGAATCTTGCAATCATACATAAAGATAGCAGGCAATAAAAATATGCGTTAAGAAAAATTAAAAATAATGTTTGTGGTTCTCAGTCGAAGTATGATACAGTTAAAAATGACCGAATCGGATAGGGATACGTTAGCGCAGTGGATAGCGCGTTGGCCTGGATTGCCAGAGGTCCTGGGTTCGTGTCCCAGATGTATCCGTATCTTTTTCTGATTTTTCTGTTTCGGATTTTCGATTGACTTTCGCTAATATTATCTTCATTAATTAAAATATTATAAAGTTATATTGTTTCATTTTATTATATAAATGGTTATAAACCTTATTCCATTACACTAAAAGTAATTATTATTGATTTCTAAAATAAATTCACCTTCTGGCATTTGTGTGGAAGCTCTAAAAGTAAAGGGTCAAACCCCTAAATAATACTGGTAGAGCAAATATGTTTGCCTTGCTTAAATCAAACACTCAAGTTCGCTTTTCATTCCACTTGCTATTAGTTCTCGGCTGTTTCGCGTCAGCCATACAAATTGCCCAAGTTTTAAATAAATAACGTTTGTTTTTATTCTCCGCCCCCTTTATCATGTCCCTGCTAACTCCCCAGGGAGGGGGAGGGGGTGGGGAGCTAAGTTTCTTTACCCTAGTTAGAAAAACCTTTCGAAAATGTCCCATCCCTTAGGCATGGGGTAATAATAGTTACTACGCCTAAGCATTTATTTTTTTAATTCCGTTTTGCACTCGCACAGTGAAATTTGTTGGAATGCATCGTTAGATTGAATTCACACATAGATAAAGATTTTCACAAAAAAAAATATTTTAAAATCTTTCGTGGCCTCCGAGGTCAGGGAGTATCTAAAGCTATCGACTAGCGTGCGCAAATAAATTTTGTGTTATTTCACAATTTATTCATGAAAAATAACATTTAGTATATTTGTGGCACGTTCCAGAGTGGAAGATCAGTATCGCCCTGGTGTAAGACGACTATTCAAAGTTGAAAAGTTGCTTGAACTGGTTTTAGCCGTGTTTGGTGACCAGATCAGAATAGCCAGAAACTGCCCAATCTTCCTTGTTCCTATCTTCTTCCCCTCCCCACTACCTTTAGCCTCACAACATAGCTTTATTGGGGTTGTCATAGTCTCACTCTTATATTATTTTTTTATTTATTAACTTAAGAATGGTACATGTTAATTCATACTGGTCTTCCATTAAAAGCATTTGCTTGTGGATGGAAGAAGAGTTTAAATTTCATATATGTTAAATTACAATCACGTGTTTCACATACTCAGTTAATACAATTAATACAGTAACTAAAATATATAAACATATATTTATTCATTAAGAAGAAAAACAAGTATAATTATTATTAGTGAGACTCATGGTATTCACATTTTTTTTAAATCACAAACCTTAACCTTCTTTTTCCCTTCCTTCTAATTCTTAAAATTCTAATGAATCCCGCCCTTTCCGCGCTGCCTGCTTTGATTTTTGCAATTAACATGGAAAAATGCATGTTTAATTTTTTTTGTGTGAAGTTCATAAAAAAATAATAATATTATTTTTCTATATAATACTCTAAAGAACTTAATTTATTGAATTGTTTAATAAAACCATTTCCGAAAAGGGGTTCGTACGTAGGAGATTTTACGCTTCGAAGCATTTTATAAACCTGAAAATATAATTTTTCTAGACTTATGAAAATTTTCAATAAAAGTAAAGTTCTACTCACAGTATTTTTGTAGTAACACACTTGATTTTGCAATACTTCTCATTTCGTCGCCATAAACCTAAACGTTTGTACTGTACCAAACCACTGTTTTATCCGAAAAGATCGCAAGGTAAAGAAAGTGTAGTGAGAAAGGAACGCTCAGAAGTTTTAGACATATGGAGCGGATGAAGGAGAAAGAAGTACCAGGAGTTCATATGATGTAAAAGTGAATTATTGAAGAAGCTGGCTAACCGAGGTTATATTAGGCACGAATCCAGGTGAATCAAATTCTTGAATCACTTGATCTTGTCAAGAATCAAAATAACGAACGAGTTTGTATGAGACCCCACATGAATGAGAAAAAACGTAGGAGGGTTTGAAGACAATTTTTTGGGGCAGTCTATCTCTTTTACCCCTCCACGGAAACATAAATGAATCGCCATGAAAATAATAAAATGGGTCAGTGTTATAAATTTAACAAAAACCTTTCCTGTTTTGTATCTCGATACGTCAATATATTAAAATGAATGTTTATTACGTGGGTACTTCATCGTTTTCACAGGCAATATGAATCCAACCCGTTTTCTTTGGTATACACAAGGGATTTTAATCCCGGGATTGCTTTTCAGAACCGTGATTATGGTGTAAGCATTATTAAATCCCGGGATCCTGGTGCTGGCACCAAAAAAATTTAACTCTTAAATCATTATGAAAATAGGAGTTGTAACAAAAAATACATTTTTATTTTTCAGGTAATATGCATAGATTAAGTATAGTACATTATAAAACATATTCAATGAATTTAAAAGCAGCTGCTATCAATACAAAAAAATGTATTATTTTAAGTATTAAAATGCTCTGTTTTCATAATTGAAAACAGAGATACTGATGATCATCGTTTTCAACGATGATCTTGATTGTCTTCTCGAAAAAAACGATTTCAACAGGACAGCGACTTTGGGATTATTGATGATTTGTTCAAACCCTAACTAAAACCTAAAACCTAAAACCTTCTAACACTCGGTTCATTTCTGCATAACCTTGATTACCTTTGTGCAAAAACAAAAACAATGAAGATACACGAGCCCAACGTCCAATTGAAAAGCAAAATCACTGTTGTCAAAATATTTGAAAGCAAAAAAAAACTCAATAAATCGTAGTACCAAAATGCTAGAAGCGTTTCGTCACGACGCGTCGTGACGTCCTGACGTCGCGATGTCAAAATGTTTTTATTGTATATCATGTTTCAAAAAAAAAAAAAAAATTCCGCGGTTGAAACAAGATCGGGCAACTAACCAAAAATAATGTATTAAGACATGCGTAACACCTGAAAAAGTTTGGTTATTCCCGGGTTCCCGGTTTTCGATATCCCGGGATTGAAAGCCCTATTTCACACGATACGTAATATTATTCAGATTAATGGTTCAATTGAACCGTGTGGAACATCTGTTTCATGATACCTATGTCGTCATAAATAATAATTTACATCTTTCTTATAGGTTCATATTTCATAATATTATATTATGTCAGTACGTGTATAAAGCTGGAGAGTAGTTCAATTTAACAATATATAAAGTACGGCTACATAATAATAAAAATATAATGGTTTGAGGAAGTTGCCACACTGACACCTGAATTATCACAATAAAAATCAACACTAATGTGTGATTATTGATTTCACAAAAGCAAACACTAATAACCCATAAGACTTTAATTTTTTTTTTTTTACATTAACTTCACACAGGAGGCCCCATGGAAAATAATTTCCCTAGGGGCCTGTGTCATCTGTTAAGATGCTGTGTGGAGGGTCTATTTGAGGAGAGGAAGGAGTGAACATCGGTCTTGAAGAGATCCATGTTGTAGGAGGGAGGAAATACAGAGGCCGGTAAATCGTTCCACAGCCGAGCTGTTGAACTCAAGAATGAGTCGTAGAAACGACCCGTTCTCATGTGACAAATGGCAACCGTATATATATGTTGGGCGCGCGTTTGGCGTTTGCTGACTTATTCATCGGCAATCCGTAAAATTACACATTCATGAAATAATCTTAAGTTAACTCACATTATCGGATGTGACAAAACAGTATTACAATTCCGTTAATTGACAAACTATAAAACATATCGATATATTAATAGATGTAAATAATCTGTTGATTTTCCTAAATAAATAGATATAATAATCGATATCGTTTATAATATTACGCATGATGTAGGTAGAACACCCCTGCCATAGGTCACCCTAACGCCGTTCTTCCATGGTGCTACGTTCAAGCGACGCGATCGCCGCTCGTCTGTATTTTCTATACTATTATTAGTGTTTGAAAACGCCGCCAGGCGCTACACTAGCAAACTCGTATGACAGGTAGCGGTAGCGTCGCTTCTAAGTAGCTACGTGAACGATGGGCGTAACGCCGTTCTTCCATGGGGCTACGTTCAAGCGACGCGATCGCCGCTCGTCGGTATTTTCTATACTATTATTAGTGTTTGAAAACCCCGCTGAGGCGCTACACTAGCAAAATAGTATGACAGGTAGCGGTAGCGTCGCTTGTAAGTAGCTACGTGAACGATGGGCGTAAGTGGTTCTCTACGATTCTCTACGGCAGAAGTGCACGGGTTCATACTATCTCCGGGTTGATGATGATGATGATGAGATACTGATTGATGGAAACCTTTTGACCTCTCCAGCAGGACTCTTTCGACCAGTCGCCTTGCACCGCGGTGGGAGGGACGAATTCACACTTTCGTCATTCCTGGACACATTGCCCCCAGATTCCTAACTATCCCTCATATATTTTGTTCTTTCTCAGGACTTCCTCACCTTCCTTTCCCTGAAAAGATGACATAGGCCCTCAGGGCCTTCTCTGTGGAGGCAATAGTATGGTTTTAAGGCTGTGTAATTGCATTTTAATTTCTTGACCCTTGTATATATTATATAATCACCTCTGATCAAATGTACATCAGTTTCTTTTTCCGGACTTACAGATCATATCTATGATACAGCATATTGATCACTGTCTTTCAAATATCATGGAGGGCTTAACACTTCATTTAAAACTTATTTTCCATCTTCGGTGGCTTAATTTTTATTTTTATTTTTTTTATTTAATGACAATACAAATTAAAATTAAAATATAATATTAAGTAAATTAAGAATACAAAGAGAAGTATTTTATCCTCCGTCCTCCTCACTAGGCATTCCTGTTCCGAGGTGGACTGCAGGTTGTTGTATGGTGTTGATCATGATTTCCTCACCATTGTTGTAATTAATTAAATTTCCTGTTTCAATTATTCCCTCCCCCCCTCTTCATCACGTTGTTAAGGGAAACCGTCAAATTAGTGGAAGAACCAGTCGGCAGAACAGCATATTATTAGTTTTTTTAATTAAAAAGTCAAGTTAATATGTGTTTTCACAAATATTTCAATAAAATGCGTATATTATTTACTGGGTTGATTTTTTAGACCAAGTTTTGGGTTACTATATTTCTTAGTGCTCAACATATCAAATTATTAACACTATTATAATACACGATTGCATTTTCAACATGTACATTTTTAAGAGTTATTTTTTCATTGAAAGTTTTTAAACTTTATAATTTATATGACTTCACTCGACCACCATTTTAGGCTCATGTTTATAGTCGTAAAAACGTTTTTAATGTAATAAATTTATCAACTAAAAAATGCAGTATTATAAGACAAAATCTGGAGTCGCCAGTCGCAATCATTTGCTGGTTCTCCATCTTTACACAAGCATCAATTTACATTCATAAAGTTATACTATCTAGTAAAAGAAAATTCTAAAATGTTCATGTCGTAATGTAGGAATGTTTGTCTTTTTATCATTTTATTATTAAGTCATATAACCATGTTTTATAACTGTATCTAGGAATATTATATTTCAATTATAATACATTATAAGCTATTGCCTATTCTACCGCTTCGAATAAACTTATTCATCTTATTTTGCAGAATTAAATTTTTAGATTATTTTCAGAACCGGATTGGGATTTCTGTAATGTTTAGATCACTATTTAACATTCTGAATTGAAAAACATTGCCACACTCCACTAATATTAATGTTTTTATTTCGTTGATACACAGTATCGTATCTTTCTAAGAAAACCGTAAAATTTAGTTCTTTTACTATTTTAATGTATGTATCTATTTTAAAATGTCATTTAAAACTTTTTTTGGTAATTCGTGTGACTGAGGTTTGTACCTTCCTTCCCAGTGACCGGAATCAACCACTCCTCCGCACCGACTGGGCCAGATCGAGAGTTTGTAAGATTGACATTTTGTGCTTTAATTCCGCGTGTGTGTACTTGATTGACAAGAAGTTGCCAGTTCATATAATGCATTTTCATCGATACCAAGTCTATCTGCCAAGTTTTAGCTCCATCGGATGTCGGGAAGTGGGTTCATTTCCACTACAAAGATTCTGCCTCATTCATACCGACGGTCCCGAAGATCAATGTCGGATGTGCGATTGCATAATTTTGCAGTAGAGCTATTTCATTTCTGCTATTTTCCAGTTTTTGAGAGCGAGAATTCCAAAAATACAGACTTCTAAATCAACAAAATATTTTCAATTTTTAGCAGCCATTGTTCTTCGGGACTGTTCGGGACTGTCGATACATTCATTTATTCAATAAAGAAAACAAAAGAGCAATTCATATAGATGTATTTAAAAAGGCATTCAAATCAAAGGATTCTAATTAAGTACCTCAACATTGTCATTACAAAGGCAAGTCCGCACCAAATTAATGATTGCACCATCCGCATATACATACTCACCTACATCATAGTTCTTACTCACTGCACCGGAGACGTGATGTAGACGTAGACTGTTTGTAGACCATCGCTTTGCATCTAAGCGCATTACTCAAGGGGTCTTAGGAGGTATGACGTAAATACCCATTCAACTACATGAGCTCCTGGTAATATATTGTTACATAATTTGTTCGGAGAGATGTTGTGAGCTTTTCTGAGAGCATTCTATTATCCTTTCATTCTAAAAGTAGCGTTCTTTATCGAGCCGCATCCAGAAATCTCAAAAAGTTTAGGGTCTTTAAAAGAAAGAATTTCAAGATGTATTTTTGTAATATAAAAAATAGAAATTAAATGAAAGGGGTTGATGAAATCGTCATGTTTTTTTAGTAAATACCTGTGAAAAGTCACAGAAAAAAAAAGTATTTTTAAAAATATACATGCTTTTGATGTTAAATATACATACCAATCGTATTTCTGTGCTCCTGGTATTTTGTTCCTATTGACAGGTTCGCGTTTTGACGTTTATACATTTGTCCTTAAAAATCACGATTATTATAATACCAATTTTGAACAAAACAAATAATAAAAAAAATCTGTTATGCTGGGGCCGCATCTGCGCCTATCGTCCCGAAGTAATGCGTTCCGATACTTCATACGTTTGAAAATTTGAAAAAAAGAATACGTTTACGTAAAGAATATTCGCGACGAGAGGCGATAATGGCCGGTCACATTTGCGCGTATCGTGTCATCATAACACGAAGCTTCGTGACGATACACGCAGGTGCGGCCCCAGCATTACAATATTATAATTACTACAATCGCTTATCTGTTTTTTTACAATCCGATAGTTCTAATTTTATAAATGACACTTAAATTCATGGAAAAATTTCTAGATTTCATTGAACCGGAGATACGGATAGATCGCTAGTCGAGGCAAGGCTCTCCACTAGCGATCCGGAGGCCGCGAGTTCTAAACACGCGTGTGCAAGTAAATTTTATTTTATTGATTTGTATTTTCACAAATTAAATCAGTTAAAAATCATATAAAGTACATTCGAGGCACGTTCCAAAGTGGAAGATACTCTTATTATCGATCTTTTGTAAAAATTAAAACTTTGCTTGAAATGGCTTTAGCCGTGTTTGGTGACTGATGTGAATAGCCAGAAACATCACCACCTACTTCTTCTACATCTCCTTCCCCTCCCCCATTTAAATTCAGCTTCACAAAATTCCCAAATTGGGGAAGCCATAGTGTCACTGGCTCCAGACTGGAGCAGTTGAGACTCTTACGAGTTACTCAAATAAAAAAAAATACATATCCAAAAATGGTATTTTTTTGTAATTATACGTATAAATTTTTTTTAAAGTTAGGAAAGATAAAAAAGAAATATAAAGGTTAAATGGATGTAAAAGTTTTAAATTATCAAATTTATATAAAGAGGAAATAGACACGATATTAATTATTAAGCGAACCTTTCCGGTGACACTTAAGACTAATGAACCCGGGCTAACTACACATTTTGATGTGAAAATATTTATAAGAACGGTACAAAAACGGCCTAAAACCTTCTCGCGCAATCTGTCCCCTGCGACTTGATCTGGCTGTGTCATCAACACCCCGGTTTACCGCTGGGAAAGGTCACAAAACATTCCTGAATTAGTAATAGGGGCAACTTGGACACGGCCACATCACGGTAAAGCATGGCTCTCAGTAAGGCTGAATTATGCAGACGTTATCCCATATCATGTCCTTTTCAATACCCCACATTAGGGGATAAAAGTCAAGCTCCTAAATCGAATTGTAAAGTGCCAAGACCATCATCATTCATTTATATTTTTTATGTAAATCTAATAAATGTGTTGCTACTAAAAATCAGTGGATCGATTGCACAACCATTATAGGGGAAGGATTTAGTGCTAGAGAAAGTGAAAGGGATAGAACAATTTTGTGAAAGTTGACTAACAAAATCTAGTCATAGTTTCTAGCGATGAAATGACATGTTCTTCAGTTTTTTATCCGTATTACTGTTTTTAAATAATGCATGTGTATGTTTTGATGAATTAAAGTCAAATTTACTTCTTCAATCTTCGCAAATTCACTTTGTGGAGTCATTTTTAAATAAATGATAACAAATTACTTCGTATTTTGTGTTTTTTTATTTTTTTATTGTTTATTCCAGATTTCGGGGAGGGTGGTGCCCAATTTGGCAGGTTACCTCCTACCCGACAAATTACCTTCTAAACGCCGTAGCTTAATGGTAGAGTTCCTGACCGGCAATCAGGGGGGTGCGGGTGCGAATCCCGTCGGTGACATGTATCTTTTCTCGGGAGATTTTTTCAATATGGATGTATGTATCAGGCTAATAATTATTGTTTATAACATTTGTTACCATTTGTGCTATGCATAAAAAATCTTGTCTTAAACATTAGTTTATCAATTAAAAAATAATCAATATTTGATATGTCTCGACGCCACCAAGTGAGAGAGTTAGCACTTACTTATGCCATAAAATAAAGTTGGTTGTTTGTAGGTAAAAAAATGTAATTAGCGGTAATTGTTGAATGAAACACTAGGTATATATTGAATCATTTGGCGGGTAGGAGGTAACCCGCCGTAGCTTAATGGTAGAACTCCTGACCGGCAATCAGAGGGGTGCCGGTTCGAGTCCCGTCGGCGACATGTATCTTTTCTCGGAAGATTTTTTTTCAATATGGATGAGTGTTTCAGGCTAATAATTATTGCTTATAATTAGACATCGGATTATATGCACTAACAAAGTGCCAAAATATGCACTAAAAAAGGCCGAAATATGCATTAAAAACCCTTGATATGCCCAAAATATGCATAATGCAAATTCAAAAAACCATTTTTATTTTCATATATTTTAATTAAAGACGGTTCAAAAACAGCGAAATATTCTTAAAATTATGCATAGTTTTTTGTGACCATATACAATTAAGTATTTTTTCTAATTTTCGGTCGCAAATTTGTAACGTTTGTCACCCAGTATTAATTTTGTACGCCGAAAACGACCTCTCTAATGCCAACTGTCGTCATTTTTGTCAAAATTAAAAATTTGGCATAGTTCTGTAGATACCTGTTTAGGCAGGGTAGGGACCTGTGCCACTGATGTAGGCATTAATGTTCTTCATGTCTTCAAGACACTTTTTACGGATCTTTTCTAATATTGAATTACCTACACGGAGAAAAATGTTATTCTAAAATACGATCATTTTATTCGTAAAAACGTTTAAAAACGCACGGAGAAAAATGAACTGTTAAAAACGTGGCTGAAGTTCTTATTTTCTCGGGAGATTTTTTAAAATATGGATGAGCGTTTCAGGCTAATAATTATTGCTTATAATATTTGTTACCCTTGTGCTATGCTCAAAAAATCTTGTCTTAAACATTACTTTATCAATTAAAAAAATAACAAAATATTGACAGATATATATATATATACAAAATTTTTTAGGTGTTTGAGTGGGAGGTAAAGGGGGAGGGTTAATTACGGGAATTCCGGCAATAACAGAGCGGTTTAGTGGAAATATATCTAGAATGGGATTAAAAGATAAATTAATTAACTAACCTAACTAATTAATTTATTAACCAAATTATTTTCGAGTCCCGTCGGCGACATGTATCTTTTCTCGGGAGATTTTTTTCAATATGGATGAGTGTTTCAGGCTAATAATTATTGCTTATAATATTTGTTACCCTTTGCGATATTTTGTAACATATAGGTTAGTTTTAATATTCTCCTGACGAAGGAAGGGTTCTTTCGAAACCATTAGGATTTAATTAAAATTAAAGTGGTCTAAAATATATTTACATATTTTTATTGTACTTTATTTTTAGTACATCCTCTACCGGTTTCAGAAGTACATTTCCACATCAGGAGAATTTTAAAATATCTTAAGATACAAAATACTGACAGAAATATACATAAATATTTAGGTGTTGGGGTGGGAGGTGTGCAAAGGGGGAAGTTAATTCGGGGATTTCTTGGAAGAACAGATCGGTTCACTAGAAATATGTCCATAATAGGACTAAATGTTGGAGATACTCAGGATTTGGAGGAACATGTACGGCATAAGAAGGTCACACATAATTTCAACAGGAATGGAGGCGTGACCTTCAACTTTTGACCAATTCTGAGGGCTCAGTAATTCAGCTAGTTTTTAATTAAGCACACCCCACAAAAACTCTTAGTAAAATCACAGTAGTTATTCGAATAATATAAATGATCTCACACACGGTTGCTACTTGTTGATTTACTATTTATGATTAAGTTTGTCACTGCATTCAATTTGTGATATCGTTTTTCTTTGTCGATGGTTGTGGTTAGAAATAAGGAAGAATAATCGCTAATACTGTTGATGGACACCATTTGATTCCTAAATAATATTACTAAACATTAAAACATACCTATTACATTTATGTCTACATGATATAACATCATTTCCCCTTAAAAATTTATAGCGTGATATTATATTATCTTCATCAGAAAACTAGGATCCAATAATGATTTATTTCGGACAAATAAAACAGTGGACAGAAATATACCCATATAATGTTTTGTAGCATAAAAACAGTAATGTATTGATTGTTTCTTCTTCAATCTTCGCAAATTCACTTAGTGGCGTCATTGATTGTTTATTTAATTTGAAATAAAACGTGTTGTAAATTATCTACAGTCCGCAACCAGTAAAAAGATTTTTGAATTATTTTCACGTGTAAGCGTAAGAAAGATATATCATTTTTTTACGAGTCAATTTCAGAATATCTTTGTCATGTTCCCACCATAAATAATGTTTACAAACTTAGCGTCTTTGACTACACATTTTGGCAATTTCAAACTTTACATACGGGAGTCTTTTATGAACCATTAAATAAATATTGATATTCTTTAAAATGTATGAAGCGTTACTATTTCCATCCGAAACTCGTTAAACATGAAATGGTACTTAACAACCTGGCAAAATTACAAAGGCAGACACATTAATGACAAAAAAAGTATTCCGAATGTTACGCGAGTTATTATATTATTATTTTTACATTAGCTCCAGGCAGGATTTAATTTGGGAGGCGGGAATGGGTACCGCCGCCCCGGGAACCATTTATTGGATAACCAACACCTCTGCCCTAGGTCACCCCAAGTGGATCGCTGCGTTTGGTGACTTAGCAGGGGTGCCGGGGTTCATGGGGTAAGGTTTATCTAGGTCTTGGCGGCGGATGATCTAGACACACTGAACCCCAGATTCCTACCCAACCCTCATACATTCTTCCTTCCCAGAACTTCCTCTCCTTCCTTTCCTTAAATAATACCCTCCACACAGCATCCCCAAAGATGACATAGGCCCTAAGGGAAATTATTTTCCTCAGGACCTCCTGTGTGGACCTAATTTTAAAAAAAAAAGGAGGCCTTAAGGAAAACAAATCCCCAGAACATATCATCTTTAGGGATGCTGTGAGGAGGGTCTTTTTATGTGAAAGGGGAGAGAAGAAATTCCTAGGAGAAAAAGGGTATACGGTATCGGTAGGAATCTGGGAGTCAATGTGTCCAATGCAAGACGATGGGGTCGAGAGAGTCTGGAGAGGTGTAATGGTCTCCCGCAACCAGACTTTCCCGATCCGGCCAGCCACACAGAAGGTGGGAAAACGCATCTGCCGTCAAGTCCAAGACAAACCTCACCCCGTGGACCCGGGTACCCCTCCTAAGTCATCAAACGTAGCAAACCACTTTGGGTAACCTATGGTAGGGGTGTTAATTATCCAACAAACTGATCCCGGGGAGGCGCTACCCTTACGTTTCTATGATAAATATTTGTTTAGCTATTAAGAATTACAAATAATGCAAAGTCTAAGATAAATAATATCATTTCTTCTTCAATCTTCGCAAATTCACTTTGTGGCGTCATTTTAATCAAATGAAAACAAGTAACTTTGTGTACATCACTTATATAATCTCAATTATCGACATGTTTCGAAACCAAAGGTTTCTTCGTCAGGATAATCTGATAATGCTCTTATTATCCTTGGTTTCGAAACATGTCGGTAATTGTGATTATATATAAGTGGTGTTAACAAAGTGATTTGTTTTCGTTTAATTAAATAATATCACTTTTGGTTACGTTTTTAGATTTTCACGGCCAAAAGCATTTTCTTTGTTTATTTTTGGGGTGTTATGCCGTGTTGTGCTACCTCCTTCTTTAGCCGACGTTTCGGACAGCGTTGCAGTGTCCATCATCAGGGCAGATCCGGCAGATCCGACGATGTGAAATTGTTGTGTAACACAACAATTTCACACTGGACACTGCAACGCTGTCCCAAACGTCGGCTAAAGAAGGAGGTAGCACAACAGGGCATAACACCCTAAAAACAAACAACGAAAATATCACTTTGCTTCCTCGCAGCACCTTGTTGTTGTTGTAATCTGGGTACCAAATCACCTCCGCTTGCACCATATCGATGTGGTTTTCAATTATCACCATTAATAAAATTTAAATGCTCTTTGAGCCTAGCCTAAAGCCTAACGCCATCTGCCACTATCATCGACCTTTTTTTTCTTATGGCTTTAATCCTGGTTTGCAAAGTTTGCCTGCACAATTTTTTTTATTACCTTTAACTTATCAGTAAAATCTTGGCGCTATCCTTGATTTTACCTTTCAATTACAAAGTTTTATCTTGATTTTGAGCTTATTTGCTACAATTGAGAAAAATTAAAGCAAAATTCTTATTGGATAACTTAGAAGCACTTAAAACTAGTAAATCCTTAACCAATAACTCTAGTATGTTGAATAATCAATTTAAATTATATTTTAGTCATATTCTAGATATACTCGTATTTCCAGTAAACTAGTAGTTACCCCTTCCCCTTTGGTCACCTCCCACTAAACACATTTAAAAAATATATATATATAATATATATCTCTCAATATTTTGAATGGTTGGTTAGTTTTAAGTTTCTCCTGACGAAGGAAGGGTTTCCCGAAACCGGTAGAGTTTGAATAAAATTAATGTGTCATTGAAGAAGAAAATAACACTAATAATATAAACGAAAATATGAAAAAGATCAATCTATATTTATCCAAGACACTATCTAGGTAACAAACACGTTCATAGAACACTTGTTTCTAATGAAAAAGATCGCTGTCGATATTATGGAAAAAATGTGTTGCCGATAGTATTAATAAAATCGGATATATCTATCCGAGACACTATCCAGGTAACGAATACGTTATTTGAACACTTGTTTCCGATGAAAAAGGTAGCTGCCGATAATATGGACAAATAAAAACATTTGTCGAAGATGATATTGTTAATTCTGAAATTTGAAATATGACTTTGACGGACTTATAATCGGACGCAATCGCTGAATTGGTAGAGCGCCGCCCGTCCCGGTAAGACATGAGACCTGGGTTCGAGTTCCATTTGCGACAAACAATTTTTTAAATTTTTTAATTATTTTTCTGTGTCTTGTTCATTTTTATATTTTAATTTAGATTTTTATTGTTATCTTCTTCTTCAATGATATATTACGAAGATTTTTAATTCTGAAATTTTAAATATGAGATTGACAAATAATGTTTAAAAATTGGTGGCAGTGGCCTAATTGGAATGGCGTTTATCCCGGTAAAACGAGAGGTTCTGGGTTCGAATCCAGTTGCGACCGTTATCTTTTATTTTGGTGTGTCTTGTTCTTTTTCATATTTTCGTTTAGATTATTAGTGTTATCTTCTTCTTTAATGATATACATTATCTGGAATAACCTTCAAAAGTTATAAAAAAGAGTAGTTATTATAAAAATAAAAATTAATTTGGTCTATAAATAATGTATGTGTTTTATTGTAAAAATTCTTCCACTTTTCCACACAAGTATTGTTGCTGTAATCATGAATTCATATTAAAACAAGATGGTTTAGTTTAGGTAATGTTGATCAAGATATCTTTTTTGGGAAGAATTCCACAAAAACTTTCCAGAAAAACTACAATCACTATCTACAACTCAACTATTGCTCCACATTTTAACTACTGCTCAACCTTTTCCTATGTAACGAACGAGAACAAAATAAGTTTCAAATTCTCCAAAATAGGGCGATGAAAATAATACTTGGCAGAAAATACAAATTAAAAAATAAATAAAATGATAAAGTAACTAAATTGGATATCAGAGAAACAGATAATACATAACCTTGAACACTATGATATTTATTCATAAAATAGTTAACAACTTATTACCAAAATATTTTTCAAATAAAATTATATATAACAAGGACATTCACAGACATAATACAAGGACGTGCAAGGAAATCAGACTACAAAAAAAGGATAAAGCGAACACACAGAATACTCTACTGTACAAAGGGATGAAGTGTTATAACACGCTACCAGAAACTATTAAGTCCGCACCAATTGGAAGTTTAAAATGTATTGTAAAGATGTTGATAAAGATGCATGGAACTGGAGAAAATTTAATATAGAATACAATATGTGCTCGCGCTAATTATTATTGTTCCAATGTTATGTGTTGTCAACTATCGATTGTGCCTTCTGCCTTTACATCATTCAATTCACCGCAAATAGCAGTTGCTCCACCGCTATTCGCATAAGTTGAGTTTAATTCACCGCAAAGAGCACTTGCTCCACCGCCACCGTTTAAAAATACCGCAACGCAAAGAGTCCGCCACTGTGCACAAACGAATTGAATTATGCCGCGACTATCGCGCTAAACAAATACAAAAATATCACCATTACCTTTTCCAACCTTTATCCAAATACTAACAAAACCTTCCCGGTGTTAAATCCAGTGAATGGTGGGTGCCCTGCCGTCTATCGGTAAGTCAAATTATACATAATAGTGCAACATAATTACAGTCCGCTCATTCCGTTTGTTCACTTATAGATATTATAGGTTGAACATCGGCCCAACGCCGCACCAATATGTAAATAATTAGCAATTTGTAAACTTTAATGTACAAATTACTAAAATAAAAACTAATAAATAAAAAAAAATCATCAGTTATATTTATTTACTTCGCGATAACACCTAACTGTAATCATCAGTCTAATGACTTTCCTGCAACAGTTAATACGGAATATTCCCACCGGAACGCGAGGGTCACCGGAACTATTATAATGTTTATGGCGGGCAACAAGGCTTTAGGATAAAGAGCGGGCGTAATGCCCTCCGAGGCTCAGCTTTATAATACCTTAATCCGAGGCTTCGACGGATAAGCAACTCCACCAGCCACCTTCCACCCACCACCCACCTTGCAATACCACCTGCGCGTTTCCGTAAATTATTTATATACCCAGGACTGGTTCTATTCCCCACCTACTAGGAAATTATTTATTTATTAATAGGGAGTTACAATCTACTGACTATTCGTAATATGAATAATCTAGTTTTTACATGCCTATGCGTTAATTTTCTAATACATTTTTTATGTTGTCACGGCTTGTACAAAAATTTTACGTTATTTATTTAGCTACACATTTTTAATAAACCAATTTATCTGAAACTTTCAATACTCGTATATATAAAGGGTGGCTTAATAATGTTAAAAATTGCAAGAATTGTAATATTTTTTTAATAAAAAAACCAAGGTCAACATTTATTTAAAGAGAAATCTACAGAAACTATTCTATTTTGTTTGTCACCAGAAATAATCGATTTCGATCACAATACTTAAGTTTTAGAAAACGTGAAGAAAATAATTTTTTATAGAACTGTTACACTCTTTGAAAAATTTATTATGTTTCATACAATTTTTTTACATTAGCTTCATACAGAGGCCATGAGAAAAATAATTTTCTTCGGGGCCTATATCATCTTAGGAAAGGAGGTGTGGAGGTTTTTTAAAGGAAAGGTAGGAGAGGAAGTTCTGGAAAGGAAAAAGCATTAGAGGTGGGTAGGAATCTGGGGGTCATTGTGTCCAGGAGAGGCGGAAGTATGAATCCATCCCTCAAAACCGAGAGGTCAAAAGGTCACTCTCAACCCGTCTTTGTCGATCCGGCCCGTTACCCAGAAGATGGGCAGACCCATCTGCCACCAAGACCTAGACAAACCTCACCCTATGAACCCGGGAAACCCTGCTAAGTCACCAAACGTAGCAAATCACTTGGAGAGTCTGGGTTATGTCTTGTCATGAATAATCACCTCCTGGTGACATGGTGATGCACATTTTGTAATCTGAAACGCAGTGCACGTGCAAATCTTTTGCATATGAAAAATCTTTTCCAGTAGTTCAGTCTCCAATATTTAAATAACTATGGAAAAGATTGTATACATTATGCTGTATTATTATAAATATACATTTTCGGTTATGACTATATCTGTAATTCCGATTTAACAAGAATTTTGGTTTCATATTTAAGTTAAATTTTCACTTTTAGATGTATTTCTAGGCAGAATTGAAACAAGCGACAAAGTAGGTACATAACAATAATATAATATTATATACATTAATAAAATTATTTTAAGTCTATTTTCAAAAATGGAATTAATCTATCGAGAATACATACCATTCGAGATTATTCACGGGTTTGTGCTAGTTATAAATAAATACAAATAATATATAATTTGAAACGTCATCAAGCTGTGCTTCTAAAGAAATATATCCTCAACTAGCTGACCCGGCAAACTTCGTACCGCCTCAGAATCAATAAATGTTGTGTTTAATTTATTAGCTGTTCGAATTCATTCAAATTATGTCGACCAACGCACATTATTTTAAAAGCCGTTCCATACAAAATTTATGAAAAAATTTATTTTCTTCGTAATTATTTTTTCTGTGATTTTTTCCAATGTTTTGATAGTTATTCTGTTAATCGGAACGGAGACAAATCCAACAAATCAAAGATCATAAAAATCGGTCCAGCCGTTCTTGAGTTATAAATGGTGTAACTAACCCGACTTTGTTTTATGTATTAAGATATTAGCTATATAATGCATCTTCTCAAAATATTGATGTTTAAACTAATTTTATTGTTATTTATGTGTTCACACAAACAGCACTTTAGCCAGCTCCACATTCCGCCTCAGACGACCGCCAACTTCCCAGCGTGTTTTCTATTGTGAATCGACCATAAAAATCTACTAAAACTTTCATGTCAAAAAAGGTTTTAGAGTAGCAGTGGAATTCGGTGGTAGTTACATACTCCAGAGGGCGTGGAAATGGGACAGTAATGAATGACAGATTTTTACATGAAACAGTTACAAAACATGAATAATTTAGTAATATTTTGACCTCGGGAATGTACAAAAAACCCGAGAAACAGGTTGCTAAAAATATTTTTCATGGAAAGGGAATATTTGACTTTTTAATGGTATTTTGATATTTCCTTGATTTAATTATTTCCACAGCACGAACTAAACGTTCAAAATTTGGAGCACAGGAATAATTCAAGTATGATGTTGGCGTTATGAATAAGTTTATGAAAGGGTAGATTAGATGGTTTTGGCATTTAGCGCAGATCAACGTAGAAAGGAGTATAAAGACATGGCACTCAAGTGAATCAAGATCTTGAGTCGTGTCATGTCATGGCAAAGATTGTGAAGACAGGAGGATCTATATGGGTGGTATTTTTAAGGAAAGGAAGTAAAAAGTTCTGGGAAGGAACAAAGATATGAGGGGTGGGTAGGAATGTAAGGGTCAGTGTGTCCAACTCGATGGGTCGAGAGAGACCATCTGGAAAGGTAAAAGGCTCTTCCTAAATCGGCCTCACCTAATCCGATTGGAAGAGCTGGTGGGCTGGCCCATCCACTACCAAGATCTGGACACTTCTGCTAAGTGTAATCGCATTTAAGAACTAAACACAAACACCCAAAAATAAAGAGTGGTTCTCTACGCGATAGTTGACAAATAATCCCTTTATTGTCAGAAATACGAAGCTAAACATTTGTCATTATTATTTTCCGCTATAAGTTCCACTTATGTATTTTCACCAGGACCGGTTTCATCCTACTACGGACATTTTCAGACTAGTCCGGACTGAAAATGTCTAATACAATGGAATTCCATCACGAATTAACAGTCCAAAAACTAGACTCATTTGTCATTATGACAATGTTTGCATCAGATAGCTCTTATCTGACAGTTATTCCTCGAGAAACAAATTATTTCCGATAGTTTCATGTAATCGGAAAGGTAACTATTAAAGCTATGGATAGAGCTGCTCAAGTCTTCAGATCGTATCTTGACATTATAATACCAGTCCTTATTCTCATTTCCCACATTATTTGAGACCCCGCATTCCGATTTTCTATATTTTCTAATTTCTAACTATTTGTCATGATAAAATATTTTTTTAAATAATTTTTATACATTAGCCAAATCAAAAATGTAATTCTGTAAAATTCCCTCGACAGAAAAAACCGCAAATTAAGCTCTGAAAATGATTAAAAATCTCCTGGTTCTGTTATAGGAGTGAAAAAAATCAGTGTTTCTTTACATACTACTTAAGACATTCGTTGAGAGATTTTTACTCTATTTTAATTTAGTTAAGCTTTATTAAATATTTTCGCTTACGCCTATTGATTGTGTCGATACATATCAAACTCGCCAAAGTCCACTACAAATCATTTTTTGTTTTTTTTTTGTGTATTCAATTCAGCAAAAAAATAATCCTTTGCTTAAGATCAATCTAACCGAAGTCTACGTCTTCCTAAAGAAATTAAAGGTGAAAGCTGATCCGATTCAAATCATACGAGCCAAAGTACATTACAACCAACCATACGTCGTCTTCACTCTGTCATGGTTCTGCCATGGCTCTGTCATTTGTTTCAGACAAGCCGTATCAAACTCACCCAAGTCCTATTTCTTTAACTCCAACACACCTAAGTCCAGTGCCTTCTATTTCAATATCGGCAAAGTCCATCTTACTAATATTATAAACGCGAAAGTTTGTATGAATTTATGTATGTTTGTTACCCTTTAAATCGAAATTTAATGAATAGATTTTAATGAAACTTTATAATAATATAGCTCATACATCAGAATAACACATAGGCTATAATTTATAAAGCTAGCTATTTATTTTCAATATATTGAAAATAACAATTATTGTTTAATAGAAAACGTCAAAATTTGAGAATGACATTTTGCAAAACAATGATTGTTAAATCAATATTCTATTTTGGAGAATATTTAAATTACTAAATTTATTTGAAGTACTCGCCTAATACTTTGAATCGAATGAAGAATTATACATATTTTAAATAAATAGGTTAAGAATTTTGGTATAAATGTAGATGGGACCTAGGAAAAGAAAATAGATTACTCGAAGTACTAAACCTATGCAGACGAAGTCGCGGGCAGAAGCTTGTAGGTATTATATAAAATACGTCTAAGTCAATAAAAAAAATCATCGAAAATGCATATTTACTTTCACAAGAGTCCCAACCGCTCTCGCCTGGAGCCAGTAAGACTATGGCATCCCTAATTGGGGTATGTTGTGAGGTTGAAGATAAGTGGGAAAGGGAAGGAAATGAGGACGAGGAAGGTGGGGATTTCATTGAAATAATGAAAGAAAACCCCCTCCTCCTGTAAAACATGCAAATGATCGTTTGGATTTAAGCACGCAGGCGACGAGGTGTTTGACCAAAATCAACATTACACCACGATCACAAGCCGATCGATAAATTCGTACGTAAGTACATAAAACATTGTTTAAGACAACGTTATTTACCTAAAAAGCATAATTCCTTATACCCATCGTCCATCAACTAATATTCCATTTATTCATGTAGCCAGACAATGCAGGGCTGCATATCATAAGTCTCTCATCAGATTACACGCCCGGGCTTTCCCGTGAAATGCATAAAATGTGACAGCCCTAAGCCCTCGTATGAGTTTCTCAGGGTTTAATCTGCCACAAGGAAAATGTGAAATATCCCGACGTTAAAACCACGGATCAGCCGTGTACCGAGTTTATTTTGGAGCGGTGATGTGTAAAATGACATGTTTTAAAATTAACGCTATTTTGTGAAAACATTTTACCAACCTCCATTGTTAATATGCAAGGAATTATTTTATTTTCGATTTCGATAACTATCTTTTGAATTGTAGTGAAAATATTTGTGAATATTATTATTTGATTTAGCTGAAAAATCATGTTTACAAATATTTTATGATTGTCTATTTGTCTAGGACGAGTTATATAGTGTTTTACAAATCTTTTTAACTTTGTTTTTGAACAGTTTTATTTCACATGTACATTTGTTAATACATTTTTATTTAACTGCTACCGGTTTCGACACATTCGTGACATTTACTAACTAACTAAACATGACGCCGTTTCTCCGCAGGGGTAGGCAGAGAGCCTCATTCACATTCATACATCTTATCATACATGCTCTTCTATTATTCTGACTCTGGACATGGCCCGACTCAAGTATCTGATTCACTTGATCGTGCCATGTCTTCCTCGGACGTCCTCGACTTTTTCTACCATTCACATTTGCGTCATATATTCTCTTGACATCCCTTTCTTCATTCATTCGCTCTATATGTCCAAACCATCTAAGGGTCCCTTTATTAATCTTTCTTATGACGCTCACATCGGCCTTGCATTCTTTTCGGATCTCCACATTCCTCACACGATCATACATGGTTTTTCCACACATACGCCTCAGGGATCTCATTTCTACAGCATTCAGTCTACTAGCATTTACTAGCAATCTTAAACTCACTTTAAAATATTATACAAGTAACTACAGAAATTATTAGTTTTTATTAGGTGGGTAGTGGGAGTGGTGATTTTGGGAAGAGAGGGTGGAACAGTGACAGGAATCAACATAACAAGGAAATATTGTCAATAAAGGTGACTTAGAATATGGTATTATTAAATTAATTTTTGATTTAATTTTTTTTATTTATTTCTATGGTTTCTAAAGCGCACAAATTAAAATATATTTAAAATTTGAATGTTTAAACATAGTTGTTTCTTTGTTGATGCTATAGCTTGCCTCAATTTAATGATTCGCAAACTTGGGATAGTTATTTTTTTTAACATATTTCATGTTCCCTGATTCTAGTTTTAAAAATTTTAGTAATCATACCTATATACTGTGCGTCACATTCATTACATTTTAATGTGCTTATCCTGTTTTTTTAAGAATTTTAAAAACATAATTTTTAAATTAATTTTTTTAACTTGGAATTAGTGTAGAAAACTGGAAAATGTGATTGGGTAATAGGCGCGAGATTTTTAAAAGAAAAGTCGCCTGTATAAAGATTTTTTTATGTATACAGAATGTGGTACTCGAAATTACTTTAACCAGTGATTCCTGACATTATTTGGAGTAAAAAATGTAAACGAAATTGTTGACTCCGGTAAAATTTTTGTGTTTTTTGTTTGTTTTTTCCTACAAAAATATTTAAAAAATAGTAGATGTTGGATAGTTGGGGGCTGGGTAAGAGGTTGAGCGGTTACTCGGCTGAATTACCAGTTACGTCATGCGGAAGAAAAAAAATGATTTGATTTTTGGATCAATTGTTGAGTCACCCTACTGAACGTGTAGTTTCTACTCAACAAAAGATTTATTAAAAATATTTCAAAAATAATAATTTAGTAAGTAATAATAATAATTCACTGAATTGAATTAGTATTCAATAAAACAAAACAAAAAATAATGACAATTTACATTTCATCTTGTCGTTTCCCCTCATTATTCCACAATAATAATTTGCCCCGGAAATTCCACAGAAACCCGATGGCCTCCGAAAAAGTTTATGGAAAAAATTCAATTTGAATACAAATTTTGGTCTCCGTCGTTCCTTTTTTACGGCAAAAATACATCGCCCCCCGACTACCGCCCCCAGCGGAAGTTTACTCCGCTAGTGGGGTAGGTACTACCTGGGGAGGAAAAGTCCACACATTTTTAAGCACACCTTGGTGGAAAAGGGACTGTATTATGCCGCCTGTGTTTCAGATTGAAGACGTAAAGAGTACCTGCATATGAGAGACGATAGAGTAAGCCTACAGCTGCGTATAAATGTACGAAAATAAACGCGAGCCGAGCACTAATTATGAGAAACAAACTAATCAGCCGCTAGCAACGTTTTGTGCCATTTGCGGTTGCTTCGTACTTTTCCCATAATTTGAGGTTCGGCAATTAATATTAGTAAAAGTTCCTTTTAGAATTGTGAATAATATATGTAGGTATAATAAAAATTACACGGAGCCTCGAAAACAATATTATAAATGCATGGTAACATTATTTTATTTAACAATTATTATAAGCAATAATTATTAGCCTGAAACACTCATCAATATTGAAAACTCTCCCGAGAAAAGATATATGTCGCCGACGGGACTCGAACCCGCACCCCTCTGTTTGCCGGACAGGAGCTCTATATCTTTTCTCGGGAGAGTTTTCAATATTGATGAGTGTTTCAGGCTAATAATTATTGCTTATAATAATTGTTACCCTTTGTGCTATGCATAAAAAATCTTGTCTTAAACATTAGTTTATCAATTAACTCAATTCTCATAAATAATTATAAAATTATAAAAACTTACCGACAAAGCTTCTTCTTTTGAGAACATTTTTTTGTTTTTAAATTACAATTTTGTGAAAGTTTGGGTGTAGAAAAATGTTTTCTCCCGAAACCCTTTTTCGGGCGATTTCTGTAGAGTTTACAGCAGTTGTCTCATTCGTACGTTTCGCTTTAGCATGTATCGTAAGTGTGTGTCAGCTTATTTAGAGCGGGACAGAATGACAGACAATGAAATACCCAAACGTTCCGCGTATGGTGCAAAATCTAGCCTATTAATACTAACTAGCTTTTGCCCGTTGCAAGGCAACTAATTGGTTAAAGCACTTAGCGATTTGACGTTTGAATGTGGATGAAGCAAGAAGTGTGTGTCTACATTTTTTAAAAATGAAATATTTGAAGATAAAAAATCGATGTTTGAATGTGGATGAAGCAAGGATTGTGAGAACTACTAAAAGAGTACTGTAAGTTAATCGCTCTATTTTGTACACCCGCTACTTAGCCACTTTGGTCGCCCTGGTTAAGGCGTTCAGTATGGGCCTTTTCTCGCAAAAAGGGGCCTAGAAGTTTATTGCTCAATTTTTTCACTAATAAATTGTTTCTAAATTATATGATATGCACTCACTTTTCTAATAACTCCCGTTACACCTATTTAAATTTTTTGTATGAATTTGATAACGCCAAATCTCTGCATTATATAAAGAAAACTTCGCGGGCTTGCGCACAATAACTCACCAAAGTTTCATCGCAATCGGATGAATATTATTGTAGATAATTTCATTACGCTAGAGCTCATTATTATATTTTAAAACCATTTCGAGCATGCACACATCATATCCCCAAAGTTTCATCGCAATCGGATGAATAGTATTGGAAATAATTTCATAATGCCAGAGCTTATTCTTATATATAGAAACCATCCCTAGCATGCCAACATCGAATTCCCAAAGTTTCATCTCAATCGGATGAAAATTAAAGGAAATATTTTCATAACGCCAGAGCTTACTTTTATGCATAAAAACCATCCCAGGCATGCACACATCAAATTTCCAAAGTTTCATCTCGATCGGGTGAATAGTATATAAAATAATTTCATAAAGCCAGAGCTTACTATTATGCGTAGAAACCAACCCGGGCATGCACACATCAAATCCCAAAAGTTTTGTCGCCATCAGATGAATAGTATTGGAAAAAAAACCTACCTAACCCTCAAACAAAAAATATTTGTTCAACAAAAAACCATCTTATCAAACTCAATTTTACTGCAGCAAAAAAATTACACAAAGAAATTCTTTAACAATATCCGGCTACCCGTGCACACGTATAATTATTTTTATTTTAAAATTGAATAATGTCCAAAGTAAACGAACGAATCCTGACCGATCTATTTTTCGATTTATATGCATATAAAAAATCTGTAGCACTGCATCGAACCCACCTAATTTATAAAAAGTACCTTCATACATACCTACCTACCCAGAGTACCTGTTCAGTACTTAGTTCCTACCTACCTGCATATCTACCTACCCCCGTGTACACCTACATTTTTTTGGAAATATCCATCTTTGGTTACTTTTTTTTATTTTATATCATATTTTTTTTGTGATTTAAAGGAAAGAAGTTCTTACTTAGAGTAAATATCGATATTTGAATTCAATGCAATCCGCATGCCTACTGAACTCCCTGATTGGACAGTCGAAATGAACGACAGGGTCCGGCAAAATTTCCTCACTCATTATTACAAAAACCAATCGATTAAAAAAATGATTTTTTTTTTAAATCGACTCTTTAATATTTTTTTATGGAAATGACATCTTTCAAGTATCCACCTTTTGATGTCACGGACGCCATAACTCTTTTCGTAATCAATAATTATTAATAACGATAAATGTATAGAAAATTAGAAAAAAAACTTTGCATCTCATTTAGATAAATTTTAATGCGCCGCAAAAACGTTGGTCGCAAACGCAAGACAATATTTTCTAAACAAAAAAAATTAAGGAAAAAATCATGAGTTTTAATAAAAAAATTAATCAGTATATTTCGAGCGGAATTTTTTTTACCACCCTGTTTCTGAATTTGAATTAAAAGACCGACAAACTGCAATCGGCATTTTTCCAGAAGAAACGCATTTAGTACCTACCATCTTTGGTGATTTCTCTTAATTTCAAACCATTTATTTGTAATTCGATGGAGCAAAGTAGGTACCTACCCAGTGATTATTATTATACCAATCCACCTGACCAGTAATATTTTTAAATCTTGTATAATTTGTTAGCGGATTTTTCATGGATTTTTTTGTAAAATGTCAAATTTTTAGCTCGATATTGTGGAATATTTTCAATGGAATGCCACTAAAAAAACGGTTGAATAAGTTTTCGAAACCTTTTGCCATTGAATATATCAAAAAACATTTACGCCAGAGGCCGTCATTTTGACGCAATTTCGTTTGCAAATGAAGGATTCTCAAATACGCCAAAGCTCAATTTTTTTAAAGGCTAAAGTCTAATTTTTTGTTCAGGCCCTAGCACGCTTGCTCTATAACGATCGGTAGGATAACTATCGGTAACTTCTCATCGTTCCCTAGGACAACTGCACATCGCTAACGAACAAACAACAGTTGATGTCGAATATGTTAAGGACACTTAGTCATTGTGAACTGTCACTTATTCGTTGGCGATCTGTAGTCATGCTAGGGAACGATGAGAAGTTACCGATAGTTATCCTATCGATCGTTATAGAGCGAGCGTGCTAGGGCCTCTGACCTACCGCAAAAGCCGTGAGGATCTTACGCTAAAAAAATTCGCTGGGTGGGTAGGCCAACGCCTCTGCAATAGGTCATTTCAAGTGGTTCGCTATGTTTGTTGATTTAGAAGTGGTGCCTGGGTTCATGAGGTTTGTTCTGGTCTTGGCGGTGGATTCGTCTGCCCACCAATTTCGTGGCAGACCAGATCGGAAGAGACTGGTTTAGGGAGACTTTTTGGGTTCTTCAGCAAAGCTCTCTCGGAACATCACCTTGCACCGCAGTGGGAGGGATAAAATCATTCGTCCGTCACTCCACACACTGATCCCCAGATTCCTACCCACCCCTCATAACTTTTTCCTTACCAGAACATCATTTCCTTACCTTCCTAAAAAGAACCCTTCACACAGCATCCCCAAAGATGACATAGGCCCTGAGAGGAATTATTTTCGTCCGTCACTCCACACACTGATCCCCAGATTCCTACCCACCCCTCATAACTTTTTCCTTACCAGAACATCATCTCCTTACTTTCCTAAAAATAACCCTTCACACAGCATCCCCAAAGATGACATAGGCCCTGAGAGGAATTATTTTCTTCAAGGCCTCCTGTGTAGAGCTATTATAAAAATTAAATAAACTTCTCTTTTCCCGGTAGATTTTCCTAATTTTGTTTTTAATTAGTCGAGTAAGATCCATAGTTTATGCATAAACATTCACACGAAAAAGCCCGCCCTTAGGATTGTGTGTATTGGTGCATATAACGATGCAAAACGTCACTGAGATACATCTTTTTGCCAACCTGAATATATTTAGATATTCTTAAATCGACTCAGATTAACCGGTTATAAAGGGTTTGGTCATCCAACAAATGATTCACGGGGTGGCAGTACCAATGCACACCACCCACGCCGAATGATATTATAATAACACTATTGTGCACTATTTAAAGAAGTACCTACACCATTAGGCAAAAAAAATGGATTATCCTGAGTTATTTAAACAGTTTTATTCATCATGTTAAATTCTCAATATTTGAAAAATAACGTTCCCACCCAAGTAGGTACCTACCCACTGGTAAATTATTTTCTATGATCTCGGCAGCCTGAACCGTTCGAATTTTATTTGTCTTTACAAAAGTACCAACCCAGCAATTAAAATCAACGTTATGTAGCTGGCCGGTAACGTTTAACCTGTTTTTATTTTGCATTTCTTCATAAACGTCAGAATTTTTTCAACTTTTGAAGATGTATCCTGAAATAATTTACATGAAATGTGGTAAATGTAATGTATTATTGGAGTTCGGAAATCTATGGTTTTCAAAATTATAGAAAAACATCTTATCCACATATGCTATTTTTGACGTAATATTGATACACATGAGACTCGTCGAAATGTCAAGTTAACATGCGAGACGCCATAGAATAATTTTCAAAAATGCCCCAACATTTCAGTACTTTGAAGGTCTGACGATAATTTTTTCCTTAATAAAGCATTTTTTTACTGGCTACGAACATTTTAACAGTTTTTAACTCGGAATTTTTTTCGTAAACGTCAGAAATTACCGACGTTTGAAAACGAATCCTGACAAAATTTCCATGAAAAGTCATAAATATAATATATTATTTATGTTCCAAAACCTGTCGTAGTCGAAATAATACAAAAACATCTAAGCCAGGTATCTTTTTTAAGTCGCAATTTTGATTTACCTCGAGGCTCGTCGGAATGTAAAGTTTTGAGGTGAGACGCCTTATATTTAAAAAAATATACACTTTACGATTTTAGTACTGAGGCTCTTTCACAAATTTTTCGTGAAGGTCTGACGATAAATTTTTCCTTTTTTGATGGGCGAACCTGGCGGCTGGAAATACAACTTTGAATTTCTTCGTCGAATAATGAGCGCTTCTAGTTTTCGCCGCTAGGTTTTCATACATCAGTTTTATTAGCAGTTTATTTTTTTTGCATCAGTTTTTTTATATGAAAATTTGCAATTGGTAAAATTCTGGCTGAATTTTTCCCATACAAATCAGGTCTGAAAAAATCGTATGTATTTTTATCCACGGTCGATGTCTCGCGAAAATCAGCTTTGAGGTCGGTTAAACTTGAGGGGCAGAGTGGTCGTTTTTCGCAAGACTGCGATTGACTTAAAATCTGGTGGTTACGAGCATTAATATATACTAGCTTTTGCCCGTTGCAAGGCAACTAATTGGTTAAAGCACTAAGCGATTTGACGTTTGAATGTGGATGAAGCAAGAAGTGTGTGGCTACATTTTTAAAAAATTAAATATTTGAAGAAAAAAACGATGTTTGGATGTGGACGAAGCAGGGATTGTGAGAACTACTCAAAGGGTCCTGTAAGTTAATCGCTCAATGTTGTACACCCGCTACTTAGCCACTTTAGTCGCCCTGGTTAAGGCGTTCAGTATGGGCCTTTTCTCGCAAAAAGGGGCCTAGAAGTTTACTGCTCAATTTTTTCACCAATAAATTGTTTCTAAATTATATGAAATAGACTCACTTTACTAATAACTCCCGTTACACCTATTGCAAATTTTCGTACAAATTTGATAACACCATAGCTCTCCATTATATAAAGAAAACTTTGCGGGCGTGCGCACAATAACTCACCAAAGTTTCATCGCAATCGGATGAATATTATTGTAGATAATTTCATTACGCTAGAGCTCATTATTATATTTAAAAACCATTTCGAGCATGTACACATCATATCCCTAAAGTTTCATCGCAATCGGATGAATAGTATTTTAAAATAATTTCATAATGCCAGAGCTTACTCATATGTATAAAACCATCCCGAGCATGCCAACATCGAATTCCCAAAGTTTCATCTCAATCGGATGAAAAGTATTATAAATAATTTCATAACGCCAGAGCTTACTATTCTGCGTAAAAACCAACCCGGGCATGTACACATCAAATCCCGAAAGTTTTGTCGTAATCAGATGAATAGTATTGGAAATAATTTCATAACGCCAAAGTTTCTTCTTAGATTTAGAAACCATCCCGAGCATGCCAACATCGAATTCCCAAAGTTTCATCTCAATCGGATGAAAAGTAAAGGAAATAATTTCATAACGCCAGAGCTTACTTTTATGCTTAAAAACCATCCAGGGCATGCACACATCAAATCTCCAAAGTTTCATCTCAATCGGGTGAATAGTATCTATATGAAATAATTTTATAACGCCAGAGCTTACTATTATGCATAGAAACCATCCCGAGCATGCACACATCAAATCCCCAAAGTTTCACCCCAATCGGATTAATAGTATAGGAAATAATAATTATTATACAATTAGTAAATTAGTTAATTAGAGTAGTACAATTTCGCATCTATTATATATGGATGATATAAAATTATTTTCAAATTCTGAATCAAATTTAGAGAAAATGATTAAGGTAGTTAAAATTTTTTCAGATGATATTAAAATGACTTTTCGCTGCCCTAGTGCTTGTATGTTCAATAGACCATTTGCAAATTTTACAGGGGACGTTTGTTTTTGTTTTTTTACAGGCAAATTCTAAATAATTCTCGACTTTAGTCATTTCAATTTATACCGTATTCAATAGACATGTATAAAACGAAATGACTAAAGTCGAGAATTATTTAGAATTTGCCTGTAAAAAACAAAAACAAACGTCCCCTGTAAAATTTGCAAATGGTCTATTGAACATACAAGCACTAGGGCAGCGTTTTGGTCTAGATAAATGTAGAACGATCCATATAGAGAAAGGCAAAATTATAGATGGAGATGAGGGTATATTTAGAAATTTCAAAATTAAAAGTATGAAAGGGGATGAGGTTTATAAATACTTAGGATACCCGCAATCGAATAGATTAGATCATACTAGTATTAAAAATGAAATTAGGATTAAATTTCAAACTAGGATAAGAAAAATTTTAAAATGCAATCTATCTGCTAAAAATTTAGTAAAGGCAATAAATAGTTGGGCAATACCTCTATTAACGTACTCATTTGGTATAATTAAATGGTCTAATACAGATTTAGATAGCTTAGAACGATTAATTAGAACTACGTTAACAAAGTTTAATTGTCATCATCCAAATTCAGCTTTAGAACGAATTAATTTACCTAGAAATTTAGGAGGTAGAGGTATAGTCAAAATAACTTCTTTAAAACAAAATCAGGTAGAAATGTTAAGAAATTTTTTTCATAGAAAAGCTAATAGCTCAGAGCTGCATAAAATAATTTGCAAGGCAGACAGAAATATTTCACCTTTAAATTTATACGACGAGAATGCCAACATTTTTATAAATACCAACCAGGAATTATTAGATTCCTGGTCAAATAAAATTATTCACGCAAAACACTTCAATTATCTCAACCAAACGTATGTTGACAAACTTTCGTCAAACAAATGGTTGAGTATTGGAGAGTTGAGCGCAGAAATAGAAGGTTTTATGCTTGCTATTCAAGATAGAGTAATTAATACCAAAAATTATAGGAAGCATATAATCAAAGATCCAAATCAAATTGATGATTTATGTAGAAAATGTATGGCTTTTCCGGAAACTATAGAACACATTATATCAGGATGTTCTATATTAGCGCCGTCTGAGTATACATTTAGGCACAATCAGGTTTTAAAAATAATTCACCAAAGTTTGGTAATTAAACATAACTTGATTGACTGTCATAATATAGTACCATATTATGAATACGAACCAAATTCATTTTTAGAAAATAATTTCTTTAAAATTTACTATGATAAAACTATACTAACAGACAGACCAATTGGTCATAATAGACCTGATATAGTTTTACATGACAAAATTAAAAAAATAACTTATATTATTGATGTAGCTATTCCAAATTCCTGTAATATTCAAAAATCTGTTTCTGAAAAAATAAGAAAGTATACAGATTTAGGAAATGAAATTAAAAGAATTTGGCATTCTCAGACTATAAAAATATTACCTTTTGTTATTTCGGCTACTGGCATTATACCTAGCTCTCTTATTAAAAATTTAGGCATATTAGATTTGTCAAAGAATTTGTATATAAAAATGCAAAAATCAGTCATTTTAAATACATGTAGAATTACGAAAGATTTTTTAAATATTTATATTGAGGGATCAGTAGGATTTATCGGTCAAATTAGGAATTCCACAGAGCCGAACCCTCTGATATGAAAATATCTGGAGACGGTGAATTATATTCCCATTTAATAGTTTGGTAGATTTACGTGTTGTTCTTGTATTGTTTTGTATTAATTATACTTATATAATACACTTGCATAACGTGGATTTACTAGATGATCATTTATATGGAAAAGTGTATGAAAGGGTTTAGTTTTTCCTAAAAAAAACTAAAGGGAAAAACTAAACCCGTTCCTGTAAATCTGGTGAAAAAAAAATATGATTTGACGTTTGAATGTGGATGAAGCAAGAAGTGTGAGGCTACATTTTTTAAAAATTAAATATTTAAAGAATAAAAGATGTTTGAAAGTTGATGAAGCAAGGATTGTGAGAACTACTCAAAGGTCTTGCGAGTTAATCGCTCAATTTTGTGCACCTGCTGGCGACCTATAAAATCCATATGAAATCCCCATCCTTGGTTTACCAGAAACGATTAGTCACATGACTAACCTAAGAAAAGTCTTAAAAAACAACATGGCGACCAAATTGTTTACTAATATCAAATCCCCATCCTCGGTTTAGTCAAAAACGATATGTCACATTACTAACCTTAGAAAAGTCTTAAAAAACAAAATGGCGACCAAAATGAGGACTAATATGAAATCCCCACCTTTTTTTGTGAAAAACGATATGTCACATGACTAACCTTAGAAAAGTTTAAAAAAACAAAATGGCGACCAAAATGTTGACTAATATGAAATCCCCACCTTTTTTGTGAAAAACCATATGTCACATGACTAACCGTAGAAAAGTCTTAAAAAACAAAATGGCCACCAAAATGTTGACTAATATGAAAACCCCACCTTTTTTTTGAAAAACGATATGTCGCATGACTAACCTAAGAAAAGTCCTAAAAAAACAAAATGGCGACCAAAATGTTGACTAATATGAAATCCCCATTTGTTTTGAGAAAAACGATATGTCACATGACAAACCGTAGAAAAGTCATAAAAAACAAAATGGCCACCAAAATGATGACTAATATGAAATCGCCTCCCTTTTTTGTGAAAAACGATATGTCACATGGCTAACCTTAGAAAAGTCTAAACAAAATGGCTACCAAAATGTTGACTAATATGAAATCCCCACCTTTTTTTGCGAAAAACGATATGTCACATGACTAACCTTAAATTTTTTTTAAGAAACAATTCTTAATTACAAAAATGATTTTTGAATGTGGATGAAGCAAGAATTGCAAAAACCTCAATTTGGTAGGTGGGTATGGGTACCGCCGCCTCGGGAACCAACACACCTGTAATAGGTCATTTCAAGTGGTTCGCTATGTTTGGTGATTTAGAAGTGGTGCCTGGGTTCATGAGGTTTGTCCTGGTCTTGCCGGTGGATTCGTCTGCCCACCAATTTCGTGGCAGACCAAATCGGAAGAGACTGGTTTAGGGAGACTTGTTGGCTTCTTCAACAGAGCTCTCTCGGAACATCACCTTGCACCGCAGTGGGAGGGATAAAATCATTCGTCCGTCACTCCACACACTGATCCCCAGATTCCTACCCATCCCTCATAACTTTTTCCTTACCAGAACATCATCTCCTTACTTTCCCAAAAAGAACCCTTCACACAGCATCCCCAAAGATGACATAGGCCCTGAGAGAAATTATTTTCTTTAGGGCCTCCTGTGTAGAGCTATTATAAAAATTAAATAAACTTCTCTTTTTAAAAATTAAATAAATTTGTTTTAAATTAGTCGAGTACGATCAATCCAGAGTTATTTAAACAGTTTTATTTATCATGTTAAATTCTCAATATTTGAAAAATAACGTTCCTACCCAAGTAGGTACCTACCCACTGGTAAATTATTTTCTATGATCTCGGCAGCCTGAACCGTTCGAATTTTATTTGTCTTTACAAAAGTACCTACCCAGCAATTAAAATCAACGTTATGTAGCTGGCCGGTAACATTTAACCTGTTTTCATTTTGCATTTCATAAACGTCAGAATTTTTTCAACTTTTGAAGATGTATCCTGAAATAATTTACATGAAATGTGGTAAATGTAATGTATTATTGGAGTTCGGAAATCTATGGTTTTCAAAATTATAGAAAAACATCTTATCCACATAACCTATTTTGGACGTAATATTGATATACATGAGACTCGTCGAAATGTCAAATTTACATGCGAGACGCCATAGAATAATTTTCAAAAATGCCCCAACATTTCAGTACTTTGAAGGTCTGACGATAAATTTTTCCTTAATAAAGCATTTTATTTTACTGGCTGCAAACATTTTAACAGTTTTGATCTCGGAAATTTTTTCGTAAACGTCAGAAATTACCGACGTTTGAAAACAAATCCTGACAAAATTTCCATGAAAAGTCATAAATATAATATATTTTTAATGTTCCGAAACCTGTCGTAGTCGAAATAATACAAAAACATCTAAGCCAGGTATCTTTTTTAAGTCGCAATTTTGATTTACCTCGAGGCTCGTCGAAATGTAAAATTTTGAGGTGAGACGCCATATATTTAAAAAATATACACTTTACGATTTCAGTACTGAGGCTCTTTCACAAATTTTTCGTGAAGGTCTGACGATAAATTTTTCCTTTTTTGACTGGCGAACCTGGCGGCTGGCAATATAACTTTGAATTTCTTCTTCGAATAATGAGCGCTTCTAGTTTTCGCCGCTAGGTTTTCATACATCAGTTTTATTAGCAGTTTTTTTTTTGCATCCGTTTTTTTATGAAAATTTGCAATTGGTAAAACTTCTGGCTGAATTTTTCCCATACAAATCAGGTCTGAAAAAATCGTATGTGATTTCATCCACGGTCCCTGTCTCGCGATAATCAGCTTTCGGGTCGGTTAAACTTAAGGGGGAGAGTGGTCGTTTTTCGCCTGCAGGGCTTGTCTTAAAATATGGTCGTTTAGAGCATTAATATATATATATGGGATTTTTGAGAATTTCAATTGCCACCGTAATAAGGCGTGCTCGATGCCTTTTGAGACTTCCTTTATTAGAGAAATGCATTACAAAAAAATACACGTTAAACTTTTTTCTCGAGCTTAATAATAGTACGCTTTTGCTTAGTTATAATTTTAAGCTGTCCGAAGGCAATGAAACGATGACTTCTCCATTTGAGGAATGTTGTAAGGCTGAAGGAATTGCAGGAGGCTGAGAATTATTCTTTAATCTATGGTGATAATTTAGGCAATAGAAAGTTGGGGACTATCTGGCTATGCAGATCTGGTCACTAAAAAAGCTGTAGCCACTTTAAGCAACGTTTCAATTCTGGGTGGTGATCTCTCGTCACGGTAACACTGAGAGTAACTCGAACTGTGCAAACAAACATTATTTTATTATTAAAGAAGAACATAATATTAACGAATCCAAATAAATTATGAAACAGAACAAGACACACAAATATGAAGGCAACTAACGCAATTAGCGACGGCGACTGAAATGATTTTGGATTTATTGTGAAATATCATAAAGCGTATTCAATCAAAATAAACGCATGAATCTGGGTATACATTATTGATATGACAAAATGCAGTGTTGTAAATTGTGTATACAGGGTGTTAAGCATCGTAATTAACTTACTTTAACCAGTTTAACCCTGACATTATTTGGAGTAAAAAATGTAATTGAAATTTTGGTCTCCGGTGACTTTTGAGATGTCTTTTTTTTTTTCAAAAAGTATTTCTACAAAATCAAAGAAAAAAAAAACTTCCACATGTCGTCACTGGTCTCTAAACCAAGTAACCACCAACCCCTCACCCCGTCCATAACTTCCCAATACCTACTAATTTTTATGTTTTTGTAGAAAAAAAAAAAAGTCACCGGAGACCAAATTTTATTAACATTTTTTACTTAAAATAATGTACGATACTTAATACCATATGTGTACGTAGGAAGCTTGCTTTGAAAGCGATAAAAACTTCTTACTAATTTCCTATTACAGTAGTGTATAAATATTGTAGTCCGTTGATCTGTGCATAATCTTAAGCCTGTTCAAACATTAAATGAACTCAGAAAACTTTCTAACATCAAACTGATGTTAGTTGTTAGGCAATAGTTTAATTGAAGTTTGTTAAACCCCCAAATAATTTAATCAAACTTCCTAACTACCTTTACCTATAAACGCCTACGGAATCAAGGTTGATGAGCGAAATGCTCACGTACGTAGTGAAATGATTTTTCGAAGCTTTTCCGTTGTTAATTTCCGACGGGGAACACAAGACGAAATGTAACATTTTTCTGCAACACATACACAACCAACATGCATGATCTGGGCAACATGTCTGAGGGTACTATTGATGTATTCACTTATTCACTAACTCAGTGTACTCTTGTAGCGTATGTATTGTACACGGAAAATTTTTTTATTCTAAAATACGATCATTTTATTCGTAAAAACGGTTAAAAATGGGAATGAAGTTCTTACGAACAAATTAACAGGGTTTCAATGTTGGCGGGAACATGTAAGAATAAATTCTTTGTATACGTAATTGTACGTATACCAACAAATTATTCTTATATTTTCCCGCCAATAAACATTGAAACACTGTTAATTTGTTCGTAAGAACTTCAGTCCTGTTTTTAACCGTTTTTACGAATAAAATGATCGTATTTTAGAAAAACGTTTTAGTAAATTATCTTTTATTTCTTTGATTCCTGTTGCACATGTGAATAAACATCACTCTCTAACCAGAATCCGCATCAACAAAGTTTTATTTTTAACTTTGTAAGAATTAAATCAACAATCACATTCTAAGCGTAATTCCCCATAATAAAATTTATCAAATTTTCGTTTAGAGTGTGCGAACTCAGCGCATTGAAACGACTGATTTGTCACGATGATTAGTAACAATCCAAACGAATCTTCAACATAGATACACTGATGATTGGAATGGTTTTATTCGATGCCAGAAAGAAAATTAGATTAGATTACTAAAGAAGTATTTACTTCAGTCCTGTGGTCTAAGGCACACTCGTATTTTTTAAAAATTTGAATACTGTACAAGTATCCCATCTGCTCTCTACCTCATGGAGCCAGTAAGACTATGGCATCCCTAATTGGGTCATGTTGTGGGGAAGGGAAGTATGGGAAAGAGAAAGGTATAGAAGTTCCTGGCTATAAAGATCTGGTAACGAAACACGGCTAAAGCCATTTTGTTCAACGTTTTAGTTCTGAATGGTAGTCTTACACCAGAGGCCCTAGCACACTCGCTCGATAACGATCGATAGGGTAACCATCGGTAACTTCTCATCGTTCCCTAGCATGACTGCAGTTCGCAAACGAATAAATGACGGTTCACAATGACTAAGTCTCCTTAACATATTCGACATTAACTGTTATTTGTACATTAGCGATGTGCAGTTGTCCTAGGGAACGATGAGAAGTTGCCGATAGTTATCCTATCGATCGTTATCGAGCGAGCGTGCTAGGGCCTCTGGGCGATACATACTAGTATAATATCTTCGACTCAGGAACATGTCGCGAATATACCTCATATATTTTTAATATCATTAAATTCTGAAATGACACAATTCAATTAAATATAATTTACTAAAAGAAAATCAGAAACATATGTTTTTGGAGGCGATGTCTACTGTTCACAGAGTTGTTAGATTCACTAGGTTAGGTAAGGTGAGGAACAATCTTATTGGGAGGCACCAGTTTTTACAGATCTACGTATTTGGTTATTAATGGTTTCCTTTTTTTACATTAACTCCACACACAGCAGGCCCTGAGGAAAATAATTTCCCTCAGGACCTATGTCATCTATGATGATGTTACGTGTAGCTGTTGAACTCAAGTTTTCAAAATACAAATGTCAACCGTGTGCATATGTTGGGCGCGCGTTTGGCGTGTTTCCCGACTATGTACCGTTGCCGAGGGGATCAATGATGCTAGTTCCTCGGAGCATCTTCCATTGAAACATCGGTAGAACAAGGACAGTATTCCCACCCGACACATGTGCTCTAAAGTTTGTTAAGACGGGAGAATCTATCAAACGAACCGCACGTTTCTGCTCATAATCGAGGGTTTTTTGATTTGCTGCCAAATTCAACCGTGGGGCGCACTTGCGATTTGTACAGGGTTAGCAGTTGTATTAAAGTATCTGCGGGCGGTTTTAGAGAGGCTAGTACCCGAGCTGGTCACTTAGAGTTACATCAAGCAAAACCTAAGCAGGAATTTCCTAGCTCGATAAATATCATTATAATACTTGCATTAGTCAAGGGAGAGGGGTATACACTAACTGTAGCAGGACGCAGAGGGGCGAGTTGACTGTAATGATATGTGATTCGTTAATAATTCAATCTGACAGTATATAGGCATCTCGTATTATAATATTACCATTTAGTTCTTAAAAGTAAAATCTGCTTTTGAATGAATAGACCTTTTTACATGGAAGCGCGAATTGTTCGCCCGGTTTGAACAAACTTGCGTTATCCATATAAAGCGAAGAAAGGTTCGCTTGTTTTGAGAGTCGATTATTTTGTTACCTATACAATATTTAGATAAGACACTTTTACAAATGTTTCATAATTTACTTACCGGAGTAAACAGCAACATGCACACGACGGGACCGGGAATTTCGGTTGGCAACGCTGCATGTTTCTCGGTGTGATAAAACTGATCATATGATATGATGTGAATAAGCTTAAAATAAAGACAAATAATGCCTACCTACCGAATGTAATACGACAATTGGGTTTATACTCTTTTGCACTTCTATTTTTACACGTTTTAATAGCACAAGTTGCAATTTTTGCCGTGTTATTTCGTAAAATGTACCGATGAGAGCTCAACGCTAGTCCGCACAAGAATGATGACGTCACATTTTCAAGAGTCACGCGAACCTATACGCTAGCCCAGCCGGTTCCATGGAACTCGTATTAAGGAGGGGGAAATAATACGCTTTTATCATTTAGGGCAGGTCTATACATAAAAATATGTCTATGGTTGGGAGCAACGTCTCTTGCTCGATATATATATATATATATAAACAAAACATTATTTTTATGCAGATACTCTGAAGACTGACAGCAATATTAGCACGATTTCATACCCCTGCTTGCATACCCCATAACTGCTAAAATATTTGGTCGAAGATATACATTCATGCACAAACAACGTGTATGTATAAGCCTAACACGATAAAATTATTTAGAAAAAACCACTAGCAAACTTTGTACGTGAAAGATATTATAACTGAAATTAATTTGAATTTATTATCATTTATATTGAATAGATTTGCAATCAATTGCCTTTAAAATTAATTGAAACGACTAGCATAAATATATATATTGCTATCAATGACATTTCATGACGATGGTTTCTGGGAATCAGTTAGTAAATTAATTGAGTTTGAAATGATTATGATTGTCATTTTATTAATTGTGAATTTGCGTACACCGCGGTTACTCTTTGATTGGTTATTATTTTCATTTAACCCCTCGGCCCTAGACAAAATAATATCATGCATTCAATTAATTTTTCATTATCATGCATTCAATTAATTTTTCAATTTTAAATTTAAATTTAGGTGCTCACGTTTTGAACTATTTCAAAATTAAGTACTCTAATTTTGCTTTCGTATTTTGTGCAATAACTAACTAACAACTACTAGACATTTTATTTTGAAAAGTGTTAAATGTTCTTGTTTTTTTTTTTTTTTAAACCTTTCTTGTTCTTCACGATGTCCATTTGTTACTTAATATTATGTGGGTATATGCTATTTATATTCTACTTGACTAGCGATCGATATTATTAGGTGAGGGTAGTGGGAGTGGTAATTGGAGAGGGGGGAGAACGGTGGGAGGAGTCAAAATAATAAGGAAACATGATCAACAAAGGTGACTTAAAAGTAGGAAGGAAATAAATAAAATTAAATACCAAATATACATTTTGAATTGAAAGCAGATAAAATACTCTTTCAGATTTTACAAATGGACCTTAGCAATAGAAAAATTCAAACAAATACAAGTTCACACAAATATGCAAACATAGTAAAGTAAAGTTGTATTTACCATATAATTAGAAAAACGCCATGTAAAGGTTATTGTCACTTCAGTTTTTGTTATTTTTATTTAAAAATAAGTAATAGATGACAAATCTTGACCAGGCGAAGTGTTTGGGGGTTTTCTATTTCATAGATTTTTTTTTCAAATTATACGGGACCGTCCATGGTAAACTTTTAAACTCTCTTTCTAAAACGTTTACGTCTGACCTTAAGAGGAAACCTGGCCACCAAAAAAAAGAAAAATAGGTATTGTACCAAACTGTTGGCGTCAGTGTCACTCTTACTCTCCCGATACTGAGTGAAAGGGACAACTGCACCTCAGGCTAATAATGCCTAAATGAAATCATCAAAATCAAGATTTTGTATTCCTTGTTTTTTTCTCCAAAACTGGACCCATTAGCAAGATTTTTTTTTCTAGCTGTACTATAAGTAAATACTCTATGTCTGTACGATTTGCTTTTTTTCAAAAATACATTGTCTAGATTGTATACTGAACGTCTGCTGATGGCATTCAATTCAGGCAATTTTAACGATTTTTGAAAGGTCCTAACTGGATTTATTTTTGCTAATCATTTTCAGTAATTCAGTGACTTCACTCTACGAGCTGAAGAATGGACGACTAATTTATTATTTTTTTACATTAACTCCACACGGGGGGCCCTCAAGAAAATATTTTCCCTCAGTGTTATCTTTGGAAAGGAGAATGCGGGGGGGATAAGTAGGTGTAAGAATGTGTCCTAGAGTGACAGACATATGCATCCATCCAAATGTCTGTCACTCTACACGGAGAAAAATGTTATCCGATAAAACGATCATTTTAATAGTAAAAATGGTTAAAAACGGGACTGAAGTTTTTACGAACAAATTAACAGTGTTTCAATGTTTATTCTTACATGTTTCCGCCAATAAACATTGAAACCCTGTCAATTTGTTTGTAAGAACTTCAATCCCGTTTTTAACCATTTTTACGAATAAAATGATCGTTTTTTCGAATAACATTTTTCTCCGTGTAGGACTATCCACTGCGGGGAAAGTTGATGGGCCGAGGAGTGTCCGGCTGGAGAGGTTTCCCTCTGGATCTCCCTCATCTGACCTCTTTCGATATGGGCCGCCGCAATTAATTCAGCATTTTTACTCTTATGATCAATATACATTGTGCAATCTTAAATATATAATCATTTCAATACTTACCCACGATGAGCATACGGAACTTAAGCTTCCTATATCCCAGCAATCCTTCTCTTACGGCCTCTTCACGTCAGCTAACATCCATAAATCGCCGTCGTCAATCTTATCAGTAAAATATAATGTTTTTTATTGTGCTTTTAGGATTTCATCTAATCACCGAAATCGTATCACACAGACTTCACAGCGTCCCCTTATTCTAGGTCCCGTCTGTGTCAACATAATTATATATTAAAATGTTTACTTTGTCCAGGGATCAAACCTGTAAACAAAACAACTTAATGTTTAAATAAAAAACTTTTGTCTTGCTTTGAAATCCAAAAAGGCCATAGACATTACAAAGGTGTGTAGGCATGTCTATGGATAAGTCCTTGTTCTGTGCCCATTTGTTTCAAAGAAAAGTTTATTTTTTCTTTCAAATTTCTTTGACATTGGATCATTGATTTTCTATTTGTACCTAAACATACCACTGGTAAGCCGTCTGTCTGCCTTTGTCCAAGTTTCAGCGCTATTTTTTTTTCAATTACATAGATTAGATTTCGACGCCTTTCGTATTATTATTACGAATGAGAAAAATATTTATTTTATTTGCTGTAACATCATAAAAATCATTGTTTCACTTTTCCACGTAAATATTTATACAATGTATATGTAGGTAAATATTTCACGTAAGTATATAAATATATAAAGTTATTGAAATTGAACCTTTATTAGTATGAAATCGCGTCAACAAAAGTGTCGCTAACAACACTCTTTTGTAAATTTTAAACCTTTATTTCCACATACACATCAAATGCATATCTTCAGTTGGCAAAATTATTAAATGCACGTAAATTTGTTTATGTGTGGCAAGGGTACCTTTAAACTTCACGCTATCCATCATCGTCTCGCTTTTAAGTAATTTATCTCATTTCATCTTAATTGCCTCTTATCCCAGAACTCGTTTAACCATTCGTCACAGGTTTTCTGTCCAGACACGATACGGTCGCAGAGCGGACGTAAAGCAACCTGCTCTCACCCCCTGCCCCCTGTCCTACCCCCCGCACTCCGCAGGAAGAGAAGCTCTTAAGCCTAAATAATTGATCGCGGGGGTGGCGCTGTGAATTACCCCCACGAGGTTACATCCAGCTCACACGCTGGACTATGATTTATGCCTGGTTTACCTGCAGCATACAAGGATTTTTTACGACTACATGTTTTTTGGTTCATTCACTTGGCTACAGTGCGGCTTCGGTTTATTTTCGGGATTGTGGGCTCAATTCGAAAAAAAAACTTTTCGAAATTTCTACTAGAACATATGTTCTAATTTGGTATGTTCATCGATTACATCATCTTAGTTTATCCCTATGTGGGATTTTTCCACCTTTCCAAACACCTCAGCCATAAATGTTGGAACATTGGTTGGGGATATCTCTCTCTCTCTCCGATGGCGCTACAGCCCATATCGAGCGTTGGCTCATCCTGTCCTCAGCGGCTGACTTTCAGTTTGTTATCTGGAGAAGCTGTGCTGCATCTCCCCTTATCTCGTCTTCCCATCTCAGTCTGGGTCGTCCCACTTTTCTCCTTCCACCTGAGTGTCCAGCCATACTACTTTTTGGGACGCGTGTGTCCGGCATTCTCTGTACATGCCCAGCCCATCTCAAACTGAGGAGTCTCATATAGGCTGAAGTGTTGGGGGACTGATATATATCATCGGTTGGGCATATCTAATATTTGTAATTTTGAATCTGAAATATGAGATCAATAAAAATGACGTAAAATAAATAGATTCGAATTGCCAAGTTTGCTCTGTGTTCTGGTAAGATAAGAGATCCTGTGTTCAATTCCCAGTTGCTGACCGTCGCCATTTTTATACTTCTCTATCGTATGTTTTGTTCAGATATAGTTTTTATTTATTTAGTTTTTATTTATTCTTTAATGATATGTATATAACATTGATGAGTGCCTTTAAAAGTTATTCCAATAAAATTGACCGTGATATGGAACTAAAAACATATTTTTATATCACAAAATCAAAATTCCAAAAGCTTGTTAACTTTAATTTCCAGTTTTTTAAGTATTACGATTTATGGAGATACTATATTTTTACTCTATGTCACCGAAATGGTATAGTAGTGAAGGGATTGGGTAGGGTTTCGTATTTTGCACCTAAAATTGATAGGAAGTAAGTGCAATCATGTGCGATATTTGAAGATGTGATCGAATTTGTGAAGGGCAAAAACATATCGAATATCGTACGTATTTTACAGTCGTTCTAGTGACGCCTAGTTACAAAGTTATCAAAAATTATTACCAAATCGAAATAAACTGTGATCTGATTTCAGCAGCAAGTTCGTATGGATAAAATCGATCAACTCCTTCTGTAATGAACAAATTGACCAAACATAACATAATTGTTAAATGAAACAACATGAAGTTTAACGAAAATGTTTTATTAATGTTTTCAGCTACATTTTTTTTAATATGGTAGATGGTAATTAATACAAATGTGCAATTGGCAGTAAAATGTTTGTGCTGTGGAACACAATCTTTGGCAAAAATTTACCCCATATTTTTTCAAGAAATTAAATGGTTATTTTTTCACATTACCTTTACTCAACTCACTTTAATTCAATGCATTGTTCGACTAAGTCTCGTTTATTCATAATTTCATACCTATTTTCTTATACAATTTTTGGTATCCTTATTCTAAGGAAATCTACATATTGTTATGTATACTTTAGTCTTCGAGTTTTTTTTTAAACGCTGTAGAACCATTTACGAAGGTCAAAGGTCAGTTTAATAAATGTATGTACATAAGTATGTACATTGATTCAATGTGTAAGATTGTGAAGTCACTATACGTTTTATTTAAATCAGTATTTCTGTAAATAGGTACTACTAAGTACTCCGACCAAAAATTTTGCTGATCAAATGATCGCTGACATATATTTAGAAAGTTTTTTCAAGAATTTTTGTTCGAATTTCATATTTACTGTATTCAAGTTAGTGGTTAGTAAATGATTAAAAATCTTTTTTAATGCATTTAAAATAAAATAATATTTTTTTATTAAATACGTAAAGTACTATAATGTGTCATTATTTCGAAATTAAATTTCATGTTGAGCTTTTCCTCCCAATTAAACTAGTGCGTTTATATATATTTTTCTTCTAGGTGTGTTTTTTTACTAATATATATAATTTAATATCTACACAGGTAGAAATTGTGTTATAATATTAATATTAGTTGAATGAAACAAAACAAAACTCTTAAGATTAAAACGGTTTAACTGAGTCAATTTTATAATTTGTCTTTGAAGAATCACTTCACAAATAATCGTTGAATAATTATTTGAAACACGAGTCAATTTTGTTCACGCACGACTCAATAACTTCACTGAATTAAGTTGTAACTGTCTGAGAATTACACTTTAATTCTCACTCACTCACTCGTGGCTTAACAGATCTGTGGATTACTTCTCCGTCACCGCTAATATCGGGTGGTTTCAACAATCTGATGCAGGAATATGATGATCATTCAATTTAACAACATGCTCCATTATTTTTCGTACAGGCTGGTGACGGATTATGTACGGAAATACTGCATTACTTACACAATCAATACATATTTTTGAAAGGTTGAAAACATTGTAAAGAATTATAAGAATCGACAGATATATAAAATGTATTGATTGCATTTGGTGGCAGCTTCTCCGTACCCATTTATACAGTGGTTTCTCTGTCCACGTGTATGTATTCCACAGATCTGTCCTTATGTCAGGAGCTCACCGTGTTAGTATTGCTGCCCGGATCTAACAACAGCTCTTCTGTCAAGCGTCTCCCATCTGCAGTGGCCAGCAGCTTCTTCTTTCCTAATCTCCTGTCCCTAGTTCGCCTGAAGCGAGCTATCAGGGCGAAGATGGTAAATAGAATACAGGCAGCAAGCACTGCAGCTGTACACCCCAGAGCTGTGTATACACCACCAGGGAATTGCTTAAAGAACCGTCTTCCTACCCCGCACTGCATCTCATTCTCGTCGTAACCTGACGGGCAGTTGATCTTACCGTCACACCAAAGTGAAGAACTGATACAAGCATTGAGTTCTGGACACTTATACGTGCAGTCTGCATTGAACGCACTCAACGTGTCATTGCTGTACTCTGGTTTCTCGATCGGTTCGACAAATTCCATGTTTGCTTGCAGCTGCTGGAGTAGACTGGAGCGTGACTTGGAAATCTCCATCCACGTGAAGGCAGCCAGTCCTGGCTCTTTGGCTATGAACTCCAGCAAAAAGGATGGTGGTTTGGGTGGACTGAGATAGATCATGGGCGCGTTGTTTTGAACAGAATTGGAGAACCAATCCTCCGAGAAAATCTGCACTGCAAACTGGCGGGTGTTGGGCTCAGACGGGCAAACCACCTTGATGAGCCTATGGAAAAGAAAATATAGTTGGAATATGTTTTGGTCTGTTCTTGTTTCTACGTGGGACTTCCTGAAGATGAATATGATAATATACCAAAGACAGAAGTAATAAAGAAGGAATTTAGTTTTACCTTGGAGGTCTCCCTGTGTAAATCATTAGTCGATTTCTAGTGGTGCACCTAGCGGGATCATCTTGCGAAGGAGTTAGGGGAAGTACTCCTCCCCAAGTTAAGATGAACAGACTGCGGTTGTCTCTGGCTTCAACCACCCACGGCATTCCTGCGCAGGAACTGTCTGATCGGCTGTATAAAAAAAAATAATTAATAAATTAACACTAGGAAACAACATGTACTTGTACAAACCTAAAAACCATTATTATGTTGAAAAATTAGCTCGCTGATTGATGTGTTCGTATTGATTAGACTCTGATAGAAAAAAATTCTAACTGCATAGTACACTTTTTTATAGTTGTTATATATTTATCATGTTACATCTCTTTAGGCTATATCTCTCATGATATGAATGTAAACAATAGTTTTTATTGTTGAATGCTATCACTGCTGACCTAAACATTGTTGATTTTTTAAAAATGTTTTTCATTTTGGTTTTCATCTAGTTAAAAGAACCCATTGACAAACTACTTAAAAGTATTAATTTTTTTATAAGAAAAACTCTCTTTTTAACTTTTGAAGGTTATTCCTATTAATGTAATATATCATTGAAGAAGAAGATAACAATAATAATCCAAATTAAAATATGAAAATGAACAAGACACAGAAAAATAATGAAGCATAACGGTCGCAACAGGGACCGTTATGTTTTTTTTTTTATTTTGTGTCGAAACTGGGACCGTTATGTTTTATTTTTTTCTGTGTCTTGTTCATTTTCATATTTTAATTTAGATTATTATGTTTGTCTTCTTTTTAAATGATTTACTAAAAAGTAGTTTATAGTTGTTTGTTTTTAAATAATTTTTTTTTAAATACCAATATTTAGAATTTAAATGATGCTATATGACTGATACATTGATTGAAACTTTTTTTTTTTCAAAAACGACGCATGTAATAGAAATAGAGTGGAGCTCTCTGATCGGTTTAAATATATTCAATAATATTTTTATTTCATAAACCAGTTCTGCTATGTAATTATTATCCCGCGCGACAGCTGTTTTGCCTTCTGAAAGCATTATCAAATTGTCCATCTTCTAAGCCTTCAGAAGGCAAAACAGCTGGCACGCAAAATAATAATTACATAGCAGAACTTATTAACAAACAAACTGTTTTTATAAATCAAAAAAACAATATTATTGAATATTTAAAAAAAAAGAATTGGAGGTAAACTAAGCAACAAATTAAACGTGATAAGATAACAGTAAATAAAGTTTCACAATAGTATTATCTTTTACCTTGGAGGATGTGCCACTTCTTCTTCCCCGCCGTTACCCCTAAGACGCTGTTTCCTGCTGCAATCTGAAGCGGAGATGATCTCGAAGCTGGCGTGGAAGTATATATCCGTATAGTCCTCGGAGATACTGAACGACGATATGCTGAACATCAGCTCCAAAGCGCGAGAAGAAGATTGGATTACGAGGGACTTGGGGTCTGTTGAGGTGGTATTATCGCAAATGCAAGCACGGGGCACCTGGATAGAAAAAAATATAATAAATACAAAAACAGACTTTGATTTTCCAATCGTTGATCTCGAAAGTATTATGAAATATTTGTAACTGGTATTTGAAGGAATCGATGTTTAGTTTTTATAATATTGGCAGCGAATATTAACCGTTTTCTAATATTGGCAGCGAATATGACCATTTTACTAATATTGGCAGTGAAAATAATACCGCTTTACTAATTTTAATTCTTCTTCGTCTCCATAAGTCTTCTGACGTTTAGCTTTGAATACAGGCTTCTTTGAATGGCTCGTACTCATCCAAAGTCAGCAGTTCTGTTAAGATCATCATATATTTCATGTGCAGATATTATGATCTTAACAGAACTTTAACTCTTTCTAATCCAGGACTGCCATCAGATGATATTAGGACTTCAATGGTCATCTTTCAAGCATAAATATATTTACATACTGGTTGGCGTATTTGCGCTTGGGTATGGAGATTGTGATGGTCATTTCGGTTACCTTTTTCTTACTCACCTTTAACTTACTCATCAACTTCTAATTGATTTGACTGTTAAATAACTAATAACAATAAAGAAGCTTTTGTTTATCTGCACAATACATACCAAAGGCAAGATTCTTTCCATTAATAAATGTCGGAAACATTTCACAAGATCAGAAGTTTTTCTACAACCTTCTGCAGTAAAGGGGACAATTTATACTAAGCTAAAGCTGATAGCCGTCACAGTAGAGTCGCGTTTGAGATGGTAATCCCAACATCTCAGACATTCTCCATTTTACCCTGTGGATAAAATGCGGAATGGTCACCCCCATACTCAGAGATGCATGCGTCAGAGAACTACTTTTTACTGTCAACTTATTAGGTACAGTAAGCCCTGAATCCGGGAATTAAATTAATAGCTGTTTCGCTTTGTAACATCCAGATATACATAACTAAGTTTTGAGATCACACGGAGAAAAATGTTATTCTAAAATTTGATAATTTTATTCGTAAAAACGGTTAAAAACGAGACTGAAGTTCTTACGAACAAATTAACAGGGTTTCAATGTTTATTGGCAGGAACATGTAAGAATAATTTGTTGGTATACGTAATTTCGTACGTACACCAACAAATTATTCTTACATTTTCCCGCCAATAAACATTGAAACAGTGGTATTTTGTTCGTAAGAACTTCAGTCCCGTTTTTAACCGTTTTTAGGAATAAAATGATCGTATTTTAGAATAACATTTTTTTCTGTGCACTAATAAAATCCAGATATCATTTGTACACCACTACGTCTTGTGTGTGCGATACTCTCTTAAAAATAACAATCCCAAAATTGGCTTTTCTTGATGAAGGTTCAGGTCGAATCAAAACCAGTTGTTTAAAGATATATAGTAATTAGTGGAATTAAAATAAAGTTATTTTATTTTCATTATTTATACTTGAAATAAATATGAATCTACTCGTATTTAGATGCATTAACCTTATTCAATACTCACTCTGACGTCCTTCCACGGCGCGTCCCACACTTTGAGGCTGGCCATGCGAGAGCGGCCCTGCGCGACGCACCGCGGCCGACCCGTGTGCGGGTCCGGCTCGGTGACGCAGGAGCCCGCACCGAGGGACACGTTGCGGATGGTTAGCCGCACGCGGTCGCCCGGCCCCGCCTCGATGCGGTACACGCACGTCAGGTTTGTGGCTCCACCGCGGCCGTACATGAACACGTTCCTAATTAAACCAAATAATACATTGCACTAATACTCATCTGTCTCACTGTATATAAAGACTACAGAAAAACTCAGAAACATGCAAATTTATCACCTCATTTGAAAAGTCATTAATTAAAAGTGATGAAAAAATATATATGAAAAATTGTTTAGTTTAGGTTATGGGCTATTTTTAAATTTTTTTTTGGTCATAACTTTTAATGAAATTTCAAAGGGGTGTTGAAATTGCCTGATTCTGTGTTGTAATTAAGCCGTATTTAAACATCCGTCATTTTAGATCAGTGATTCCCAAAGTGGTCCAGGTGGACTCCCAGAGGTCCACGGGAGACTCGATGGGGGTCTACGTTGGCATGATAACAAAATGGAGGTCCACAAGTTGTATGTGGGGGTCCACGAAATTTTTTCTGGTTTCGATAGTAAAGAACAAAAATTACGTCTTGGCTATATCTATCAATGTAGGCCAGTAGTTCCCAAGGTGATTTTTATTAATATGGATGTTATTATACATATCGATGCACAAATTATTTGCGATTTTTACGTCCTAAGTAAAATATAGAATTCATAACCGAAAAATCTTTTCTCCCCCTCCCAGAAAGTGGTCCATGGGCCAAAATGGTTTGGGAACCACTGGTTTCGATTGACAAAGTTCTAATTTGACTTTACCTTGTTTTTAAATATAAGGTGTCAAAATTTACAAAGATAATTTCTCATAATCTATTTAACGAGATCTGATTTGGAGGTATCTAATCATGTGTTAATTATTTTAGTTTAATATATTTTCAAGGAAAATATTTAAATAGGATGGATACAATGCACACTCGCCATTTTAGAACAAACCTAAATCTTCAGGTAGAAACATATTATGCAACCAGCTAGGGCATTAAAATAATTTATTGCATTAGGTTCTAACTACATTTCCCTAAAGCCATTCCAATACAGGAAGGAATGCGTCCTATTTAGGTATTTGCCTTCAAAATGTGTTTAACTAAAACTCTTTACACAAGATTTCGAAAGATTCAGAACTTCGAAATCAGAATTTTTTAAATAGATTATGATAATTCGTCTTGAATTTTGACACTTTATAACATGGTAAAGCGATGTTAGAGCCCTATCACACCACGCCTCGTAAAACGATTAACAATCAGACACAAACAAAATTTCCTTGTAAAATAAATGGATGCTTTAAAAACTTGACGTTAGAACACACAAGTCTTTTTTTACGGAAATATAACACAGATGGCCCAGAAAATAATTTAAGTTATAGAAATGAGCAAAATAAATGGTTTTGCGTTCAAAGGTCATTTTTAAAATAAAAAGTTAGAACCTTGTCCAAACAAGGTTTTAACTTTATTCTAGCAGTGATTCTTCAGGTTTTTTGCAGTAAAAACCTGGAAGACATTTTGGTCTCGTGTTATTTTTATATTATGTTTTAAAGAAAACAAAAAAAAACTCAGTTGGACAGTTAAGACGATAGACTTCGCTTTTCGGCCCATACAAAAAGGACGCCCGGGAAAAAACACTTTTCTACATCGAAAATTGCACGAAATGAATATATTTTTTTTATACTGCCTTCTAGAAGGTAAAAGCTAAGTCGGTAGCTTTTTGAATTTTCGATGTGTTTCGTATTAACGTAAACATTCACTGTCGAACATGTATAATTTATCGGGAAATATTTATTTTTCAGAAAACTACCCTCTTCAAGTTGGTTGGAAATCTAGCTCATTGAATTTTCATCCGATTCACTTCTCTCAAAGTTTAAATAAAAATAAAAATAAATTATTATACGAGGATCACCCTCGAATTACAAAACTGTAAATGATTATTTTAGGAAAAAATAATTGCAAAATTGCGGCCGATTTTTTTTTTTCAATTTTCATTTTATATCCGCCGTTTCTACAATGGATTTTTTTTGCAAACTGAGGTTCATACGTATGCGACATTCATTTTTTTAAATTTCATGTTTCAGATAATTTCCATGGACTCCAGGATTCCAACCGATTTGGTCAGACCCTCCGCTTGCGACCTCTAAATCCATATATTTAGATATTCAAGTCAAAGTTTCAATAGTGCTCTTTCTTGTTTAAATGTACCTTTTTATGTATCAAAAGTTTCGTGAACGAAAATAAATTGTTTCTTTGAAAAAAAACGTATCGGAAAAAACCGCTGGGTGGAGCAGGTGGACGAGTTTGTGTATTTGGGAAGTATGTTTACGAGATATTGGAAGGCTGATAGGGATATGAAAGAAGGGTGAATGCAATGCTGTAGAGATGAGATCCCTGAGGCGTATGTGTGGTAAAACCATGTATCATCGTGTGAGAAATATGGATATCCGCAAAGAATGCAAGGCTGATGTAAGCGTAATGAGTAATGAGTAAGATCAAGAAAGGGACTCTCAGATAGTTTGGGCATGTAGAGCGAATGAACGAAAAGAGGAGTGCGAGGAGAATACATGACCCAAACGTGAATGGAAGAAGAAGTTTTGGACGCCCGAGGAAGACATGGCACGATCAAGTGAACCAGATACTTGAGTGGGAATGTCAGGAGTCGGAATAATGGAAAAGCATGTATGAGAAGATGTGTGAATGTGAATGAAGCAAGAAGTATATGCCAATACCGAGTTGTTTGGCGGTCCGTCCTCTCTGCCTGCAGGGAAACGGCGTGATGGTAAGTTAGTTATAGCGAACCAGTTTTTACATTCCTAATCAGTCAGAGAAAATGCTTAACTCTAAAAAGTAACAAGAGCGCTGTTATTAGGTTTCAGGTATTATCAGAGCCTTGGTTCCGTGATTAGGTGTTTTTAAAAATTGTTAAATTTTCAAAGTATTTTTTTTTATATCGGATATTCAGCACTTTCAGGTTACAAATAATCTGAGAATATTGAAAATCCACACACTTCCATCCACGATGAAGGAGGACTGATATAATAAAGGATCAAAACGGCAACGCCCGCGTTGAAAAAATTGGTAAAAAAAATATCGTGCTTCTAACCGGTCAAATATTATTCTAAAATACGACCATTTTATTCGTAAAATTAGCGGGACAGAAGTTCTTACGAACAAATTAACAGTATTTCAATGTTTATTAGCGGGAAAATGTAAGAATAATTTGTTGGTATACGTACGAAATTACGTATTCCAACAAATTATTCTTACATGTTCCCGCCTATAAACATTAAAACCCTGTTAATTTGTTCGTAAGAACTTCAGTCCGGTTTTTAACCGTTTTTACGAATAAAATGATGTAACATGTAAATAGAAGCACATATGTAACTTTCACTTTATTGACATTTTTCCGTCTATACAGTCATGCTATTTTAAATTGGAAAGGGGGCAATGAAGAACAATATTCTTTAAAAGTGGGCGGTAATCCAGATAAGCTTTGAAACCTCTGATGTAGGTGAAGCGATTTCTTGAACAGATAATATGTATGACACATTTCAATATCTCCGTCTACGAAGGTTACTTATATTGGTATTCTCAAATATTTTTGTATGTTCGGTATTTTTGTTACCTTGGTGAGGAGAAATCCGCCTCCTTGACCTTCTTGAAGACCCTGGCGCAGCCCCCGCTCCCGCCCTCCACGCCCGCCTCCTGCAGCAGCCCGCCCGACCCCGCCCAAGGCTCGCCGCCCAGCCGCGTGTCCACGAACTCGTAGCGCAGCCTAAACGTGGCCGGGTGCAGGGCGGTACCTTCTGCGGTGTGGTGATGTAGGACCATCTTGGAGCCTGAGGAAAATATCCATTTAGAGACATTATTGCAACAAAAATTTCCAGAATTTGCTACCCGAAATCGCTGCTTCTCTTTGAGACCTAATTAATAATTCAAATGAACATTTTTGAACAATTGGTACCATAATAAAATGTTCCTTTGCTATCAAAACTATATTTTGTGTTTTATTTTGTCAGGTTTTTGAAATGTAGATCTCGATAGGTTTTTATTTTATTCGAGAATGCTACATTGTAAAATTATGTAATTAAGTGACCGATAACCAGGTGGGATGGACGATCGGCCGGCAGTTTAAACTAACAGCCGTACTAATAAAAAACACTTAACGATCGTTAAACTGTGTTTCTGTAGCACGTTGTGTCAAGTCTAAACATTTCGCATTTAAAATTCTTAAAAAAATAGACTTTTATTTGGCAACGTCGTATTTTACGTGTTTTAATTGTTGTATTCATTAATATCCGCAAAGTGGTGTTATGGTGCGCCGGCGTATTTGCATTCCCGCTAGAAAGAAAATAGCCGCGAATTCTGTCGCGAATATGTGTTGTGATTGATATGATGTTTTAGTTTATGATTTTTATCGCAACGACTAATTCACTCTTATATTAATGTAATTGTTATACTTTAAATTAAAATAATGACAAAGTTGTACAACCTAATGTTCGAAGATTAACCCCAGTTTTATTAGATTCGTTGAAAAGCGTTATAATAATTATGTTGGTTTTATTCAAGTGAATAGAGCTGTGAGTGCAATACTGCACACATAAACCAAGAGGAATTATAAAACAGAAAATATAGGTTAATTATAATAAAATTGTTTGCATATTTAGTACTTGTGCTATTGTTAGTACACGCTCTTCCACATGCACCCTTCCCTCTGCAAACATTTGCAAGGCGCTGCAACACCAAGGGAGGCCGAACAGCGCCCTGTATTGTGGTTATACTGTACTCGGAATGTGCTCATAATGCCTTATATTTACCTTATCTATAGTTCGCTAGTGTAAAAGCTCATGCATTATGTATGTCTTCTATAGCAACTTTTAAATCTCATAGCGAGTATGTTAGCTCGCCAGTTCAGTATGTTCTACGTCATTTTTATCATTTAGGTCATCAGATTTTGATATTTGAGGACCAGGATTTGCTACGATATGACTATCAGCGTGTACTTAGCGTATGGCCAGAAGTGTTTTTATCACTCTTACCATTGTAAAACGTTACATTTTCTTACTTGTTCTTACGTTACATTTTGAAGTATAGTTAGCAGGTAGCCACTTTACGTATTCGCTGCTGGTCTAACAATTAATTTAGTACGTCTCTGCTGCTTTTATGCTACCAAAGTAGCCGAGATTACGAATGAAATTAAATTTTAATTCCAGGGTTTTCTCTGTTGTGCTCAGTACTGCAGGTTTAACAACTAAATACCTCACTGGTTAGTGTTTAGTTTAGTAACTACATTATGAATGGAATTAAAATTCTTGTGGCAACGAACCTGAACTGATGTAGCTTTCGTCATTAGTGCAAGGTCGGGTGATTCTTGTCAGATTGCTGAGAGAGGTGTGATCACAGAGTTTAGGGCCATCATCATCGCAGTGGTCAGCTAGAATTCTCACCTGGGAAAAAAGCAAAAATAAATACCTTGCAAAATCATAAAATGATTTGGTAATGATAATGTAGGAAGACTTTGGAATTTTGCCTTTTTTTCACAGTAAACATAATTTATTGATCTTCGTGGTAGGATTAGATCATCGATCTTAGAATTTTTGAAATCTAGTAGGTATGTCTATGTCAATGAAAATTTACAGTCGGTAATATCATTTCCATCATGGGCTACGGAGCTTTAAAACGTAAACACTTCTCTCGAATAAGACGCTTGTTTTGCGTTTTCATATATTTTTGGTGAGCACAAATGTACTGAAAAAATAAATTGATTGTGTTCTTCGAACTGAGGTAGTGAGGTTTAACTTGTAGTTAAAATATTTTGAAGGAATTCGTAGATGGGTATATTTGTATTTTTTTTTTTTAAATCACAAAAAACTTACGTTTGGTTCATCAGGCCCGCCACCGTCCCAAATCCTTAGCCTTGTGGAACACCCCGTGTTGTTCTGTCTAGCCAGCTTGTTGTCCCTCAGCTGCTCCTTCCCTTCCCTCCCATACTCCCCTCCGCCCCGGGAGGAGCCCTTCCCCCTGACCCTCTCCGCCCCAACCTCCAGCATGAGGGGGCGCAGTGGAGGGGGTGGAGGGCTATCGTTCTCCCGGTCGGGGGGCGGTAGCAGCGGGTGGTGCGAGTAGCTGACGAAATATATCCACACCAGATCACCTGTGAAATTGATTGAGATGTAATCGAAGTTGGAGGATGCTGGTGGTGCAGAATTTTTGATTAAAGTGCTGCAGATTAAAGAGTACATAAACACGATACACAGAATGATGTACTGCGCGTTTCTCAATTCCAACCTAATGTGCATAACCTAACCTGGAAATATTTGGAATTCTTTTACTACCACCATAATAAGCAGAAAATGTTGCTTATGCAATTATGGGGACTTATTTGCAATGCCTTGAAGGGAATCCGATGCTATAAATCGTTCTGCCAACTAATTGATCTATTTTAATTAATGAAGATACCTAATATTAACGAAACTCAATCGAAAATCTGAAACAGAAAAATTAGAAAAAGATACTGATACATCTGGGACTTGAACCCAGGACCTTCGGCTTTCCGGGAAGATGCTCTGATCATCTGGCCGGAAAGACGAAGGTCCTGGGTTCGAGTCCCAGATGTGACCCGATCTTTTTCTGATTTTACTGTTTCAGATTTAGATTGAGTTTCGCTAACATAATTGTCTTCATTAATTAAAAATATATATATGTTATTATTACAAAAACAAACACAAAGAATTTGTTGTAAAGCATGTTTATTATTAACCTTCATTACGCCCGAGTTTGTATTTTGCAGAACATAGCTATTTTTTACATAAACTCCATGCAGGAGGCCCAGAGGAAAATAATTTCACTCAGGGCCTGTGTCATCTATGAGTATGCTGTGTGGAGGTTCTTTTTGAGGTGAGAAAGGAGTGAACATGTGTCTTAAAAAGATCCATGTCGTAGGAGGGAGGAAACACAGAGTAAATTTAGTAAATTATAAAATTTAACACAAAAGTAAATTATTTTAACGATAAAAGGTTCTCATAAGAAAAATGTATAGATCTTTTACAAACATTCTAATGGACTGAATTTTAGTTTGGAGACTTGAAAATGGATCATTCTACAAAGATATTGATTTTTTTATCTTATGGTATCATACTCAATCCGCCTATTTTAAAAGAGGTTAATTTTTATGTCACTAACGAGTATACTCGTGGGAGATCCCATGCACTTTTTTATGCTCCGAAAGTGAGGATTTCTGCCCATCAGACCGCGCCAATAAACAGAGCGACTCAAATGCTTAACCATTCTGCATTGACCATCCACATTTTCAATGTCACTTACAGACAGTTCAGCAACTATCTTTTAGCACATGTCACAAAGTAGTAAAACTGCCCTTGTGTACTTTGTAATTTATAATCTTCTTTATGATATATTAGTGTATAACTTTTTTATGGAGAACATGAGAAAATAAATAAATAAATGAAATCAGAACTGTTTTATAATATAATAATTTATGAGACGTTTCATTTTTATTTTAGAACCACATAAGTTACAATTTATGTGAACCTCATTTTACGAAAAACGTTTTTTTAAGTGAATTCCCTGTAGTTGTTTAGTACACTTTTAGGTTAGGTTAGTAAACTCGTAGGTAGCAAGTAGTCCTTGTTAAGTTCCACCAGACTTTATATTCCCGGGAGGAAAACATGCAATAACGAACGAAAAATAATAACATACCACAGTAGTAGTTGTGCTTGGTGTTTTTCAACGCCGTACGCCAACATGCTCAGTAAAATTAAAAAGGAAAACAAAGGAAAAAGGATCACCGGATTAGGTAAAGTTTGTTAAAATATTAGGTGGATTAAAATTATATAATGAATAAAATTTAAGGATGATTTAAGGTTAATGTAGATATCACAAGGTTCATGAGAGGATTTTTCACAAAAACTGCGTTACACAAATTATTTAATTTAAATTATTTATTATCAGAAAGAACTCATAACTTGAGTTTGGAATGGACAGTTAACTAGGTGGCCAAGTTGTCCAACTGAAAATGTATTGATTGCTAGAGCTACCTCTCAGATTTATTTATTTATAGAATACATGATAATACATTAAGACATTTTAATACATATGATATATTAAATCACCACACTACAAGGAGAAAAATGTTATTCTAAAATACGATCATTTTATTCGTAAAAATGGTTAAAAACGGGACTGAAGTTCTTACGAACAAATTAACAGTGTCTCAATATTTATTGGCGGGAAATGTAAGTATAATTTGTTGCTATACGTACGAAATTAATATGATAAATGAAAATATAAAAACAGAAAACCGAAAACCGAAAAAATAAAACAAAAAAGAATAAAAAAGAATAAAGTAGAATAAAAAATAATAAAGAAGAATAAAGAAGAATAAAAAGAGTTAAGAAGAATAAAAAAGAATAAGAAGAATAAAAAAGAATAAAGAAGAATAAAGAAGAATAAAAAATAATTAAGAAGAATAAAAGAGAATAATATTGTGAAAACTCCAACACGGAATCACAATTGTGTACTCCAATTCGCCGAATTCAGATTTTGGGAAATGAATAGAAGGACGTTGCGGATATGTTTGACCATCTTTTATTAAGTATAAACACCTCGTAGTAAGATGTATATCGGAAAATAGATCAATAATATTTAATTGAATATACCACATAGTTCTCGGCTTAATCTACGAATAATATACCACACTATTGTTTCTCTATCTTGCATGGTAGGGTATCCTGCTTTCATTTAACTCGTATTTGATTTTGTTTTAGATTATGTTGTGGATTTAGTTTTTGATTTTGACTTTGATTTTGTTTATGATTTTATTTTGGATTTTGTTTTAGATTCTGCTTTATAATTTTATTTTTTGCTTTTATTTGAATTGTTTGTAATTTATTTAGATGTACTTTTCGTCTTGTTTTGAAGAGTTTTAATTTTCAATGTACTTTTCGTTTTTAATTTTCTTTTTTGCTTTTGTGTGAATTGTTTGTAATGCTGATTTAGATGTACTTTGTTAATAAAAAAAATAATATTTAAAAGCCCCGCAGGGCGTGAAATACAAAATAAAATAAAAAAATATCCCTTGAACACTTTAAATTTCTAAATTCTTAAAAAAAATTATGTAATTTTTTATTCTTTATTATTACTGTTGGGCGGGTACTACCAACCCTTTTATAACACAATAGCGCTCGCCATATGAGCCTCGTACAATACCATATAGACCCGCCACACGCAAAAAGCGCTCAATATCGCTAGCGCTTTTAACGCCGTGTGTGTCCCAGGCTTAAAGCAAGTAAATTAAAAAATTCGCCGGAAATCAAAGTGTTGTTATATAAAAAAAATACGTTAGAGTACCGGAGCGCGTGGGTTTTCTAAGGGATTGGTTTTCAGTTCAGTTTCAGTGCCGGCAACCCGGTCGTTGATTTTATTTTTATTTATTTTTACTTTTATTTATGTTTGAGCCACATGATGCCCGCAAAACGCACTGAGCCGCGAGATCTAGCGACTTGAACATTAACGGGAAGGCTGGTACACTTTATTTTTCCCCTTTGATAGTTGGGAGAGGCTCTGCGCGTCGTGAGCTACACGTGTACGAACTATTTATAAATACAATGTTTACCTGGTCTGCCATGGAAGGTCCACTCGCATGTGGTGTTGGGCGGCAGAGTATGTCTCGGAGATAGCAGTCTTCCCCTTCTGCCCCTGACAGCATCCTCAGAGATGGTCACAGCACCATCGGGAGCAGTGCTGGCCGAGGTGGACATCCCTGAAGATGCGTGAACGTGGAACTCGCAACGTCTTGCTTCCCTGGTAACGAAAATTAAATATATGTTACTGATTGGTTCGCAAATACATTTTATTATTAAATTATTCTTAAATCACGTTTTTTTAGCAGAATACTTCTTGAAACCTGACGTCCCGACTCATTTGAATTATAGATTGCCTAGGAAGGGTTGTTTAACAGTATTTGAAGAATAATTCATCACATTTTAAAGATAAAATTCAAGTTTTGTGAAAGTTTTATTTAAGTTATGTTATTATTTCATCGTGAGCTTGTTGTTTCACATTACTTGGATAGTACTTTCACAGAAATATTAACTTCGAACTTTGATGAAATATTGTTCAAATTCTGTGAAACAATCCTAAGTTGACCATTTTACTAAAGTAGTGCCAGGTGTTCTTAAGAGGGTATTACCAGAAAATACCGGAAATTAGTCATTTTAAAATCAAATTCTAGACGTATTGACTCTTTTATACAAAAAAAACATAAATTGATTTTGAAAGATTGTTATTTTGACTGGTACAAGCAGTTTTAAAATTTTGAAAAACTAAGTGTATTTTTAACATACTAAGATTATACCGTTGGTCGTTGGCAGATTTGTTCAATTTTCAAAAGATAGATTTTATTAAACAACACAAATTTCAAATCATATAATCATACAAAAAAAATCAATACGTAATCTAGTCAACACAGTTTTAAAAATTTAAATATTAGTTAAATTAAAATCATAAAAAAATATATCCGAGAAGGTGTTTTGTAACAAAAATACCTCAGTTTTTCTATTTATTTAAGGTCTTGCATATTAAAATATTTCAATTTTTTTTACACAATTTATTTGTTTAGACATTATTGAAAAATCATAAATACTTATTATCAAAAAATACTAACAAGAAGTACACGATATTTAATAATTTATCATCGTGCGTTTTGAGCATATTTATTGCTTACTTGAATGTAGGTATATATTACAGCAAGTTTTGAATTAAATGAATCGATATTAAATTTTTAATTTTAAAAAATTGATACGGGGAATAATCGATCTTTCTCATTGGAACCTCCCTGTATAGTTGCAAGCATTTTTAAACCTTTATTTTCAGTCGCTGGTCAATCGCTCTTAAAACTAATTATATATTTTATTAAATATGTTCAAATTTAAAATAGAAGGTTACTATTAATAAAAAGGGATTAGAGTTTCTTGTTATCTTATTGTAACATCATATTTATTAGAACGGATAGCATTTCTTTATTTATTCTATTGCTTGTTTTGTTTGTATTTACATTGTAGTACATACATTAAAAAAATATCGACAATTATTGCTTATGTATATTTTTTTAAGTAATGTAGCAAATTAGGGGAATTTAATTGGTTTAGGTATCGCATCTTATTTTACAATGTAATTATCATACAAATTTGATACTGGTTGATTCCTAATATAATAAAAAAACAAAAGTTAATTATTGAAGTGAGAACGATACAGGTAAATAAATCATTTATTAAATTACTTGAAGGGCACTGTACAAATTTATGTCATAAATTTAATACGACAAAATATAACTTAAGAGAGTACGAGAGGTGACAAAATTTTCTGTTTTATCGAAGTATGAATTAAGTGGGTATTGAAATTAATTCTTAGGTACGTATTTCATATTATGAAAATCACTGAATTCTGAATTGTAATATAAGTATGTTATAAAATTTATATACCCATATATTAAATTTTCAAGTATTCCGAACGTGGACGATACTGTGACACCATTGCGCTAAGGCATAAAATTTTAATTTTACACTGCCTCGGCCTCGCTGCTTTCGGATATATTTTAAATTAATACTTATAAACGAAATAATTATTTTTTAATTGCACATAAAAAGAAAGCAATGGCTTTATTTCATTTGGGTGAGTTCTTTTTTATGTCTCAGTAAAACATCGCGTACCAGAGAAAGGTTCGTGCAAATTTAGGACAATTCAAAAGTTTGTCATTTATGGAAGTGTGAATTTGTTGTAGCTATTTGACAGTGTAACGTATTTAACAATACAGTAATACAATTGATTTTGTAGTGTTGATATTATTTCCAAGGGATTTTCGTTAATAGTTCAAAAATTTTCTACTTGTGTTTTTAAGGCGCAACCATTAGAATTAATATCTTCCTGGTTTTCCCTTAACTCCAGAATGATTCAGTGAGTAAAAGATATTATGTATTATGGAGACTTTTATTCTTATATACTAGCCTCTATTTTATTCATCTTCATATAAGACATGTGGTTATACGTGACCTCATGATTATAGTATCTATTTTATTCGTCTTCATATAAGACATGTGGTTATACATGATTATAGTATCTATTTTATTCGTCTTCATATAAGACATGTGGTTATACATGACCTCATGATTATAGAATCTTCTATTTTATTCGTCTTCATATACGACATGTGGTTATACGTGTCCTCATGATTATATTATCTATTTTATTCGTCTTCATATAAGACATGTGGTTATACGTGACCTCATTATCAAAGTATCTTCTATTTTATTCGTCTTCATATAAGACATGTGAGAAGGATATTTGTTTGTGTAAGCATATCGACCTGTCACCGGTAAATGCAGTCAATAAGATATCGTTAGTATTTTTCAGTCAATTTTTTTATATGGCCATTAAATATGCAACGAGGCTATGCGACAAACTTAGGGTAAGTTGTTGCAGAATTAGAACAATTCACTTAAATCGAACATTCACAGAATTTAAAAATTAACTGGCCCTTAGACGTTTTATAAATTTTCAAAAAATACTATCTAAATACATTTCAACATAATAAGCTCAGCGATTAGGTTATTGCCCTTAACAAATAGTTAAAATATTTTATGACTGCATCACCAAATGTTTATCAATCGTTTTTTTCTTTTGATTTTAAAGTAAATTGTAGATGTTAAAATAATTATGGGAGTCTCAGTGCATTGTTCATAATTTAACCCAATAATTATTATGTATCCCTACCTTGAGTAGTCCAGGCTGTCTGAATCTGCGAAGATGATATCGACATCCAGTTCGAATCCCCGCAAAGGTGATGTGGCCGTGGCGGAGTGCAGGGGGATGCTGAAGGGGGACGAGTGGAAGGCCACCAACATCTCTGGTCCCCTGTGAAAACAAAAATAGGTTAAAACATTTATTTAAGTTTCACCTAATCTAATATAAGTTCGGCTTAAATTTAGACAAGGACAAGATAATCATTTTAAAGAGGACACGTTTGAATGTGTTTGTATGTATAATAGATGGTATCGAAAGTTTCAAAAAAGTTTTCCTGACTGGTTTGAAACATTCGCTTGCAATTCTGCCTTACCCCGTATTTTTTTTAGGGCCATTGAAGTAAAAATCATGTATTGATTTCATACTTTCACACAAACGAATTTCCTTCAAATCGTCATTCATTGAAAAATTGGGTTGTTTCAACCTCCATAAGAAGAAATTTTGAAGGAAATGTGATGTGAAATTTATAGCGTTAATGTGATGGAGGCACTTGCGCAGACGTCAAAATTGTGATTCGGCGGGTAACTCTGACTGAAATCTTGAAATTTAACGAATGTTATTTTGGTGTTGAAACAACCGTGGATGACGAACCGAAGATGTGACATGTCAAATTTGAAATGAAAAATACAATTTTTTAATTTTTTGAAATAACTGGTCCGTAAGTTACTGGGTGCCTAGCGACCTTTATCAGTTGTCATGACATTTCAACAAAGTTTTTTCTTTTCATTCTTCAGCTTCCTAAAAAGAAAGAATTATTATTAAATTAAATTTTGTTTTATCCACCCAGTATACTGCACACCACTACACAAGCAAGGGTATGTTAAAAATGGTTAGCCTATATATGCCATAGACATATGAATATTACTAGATGATAACATATAGGAAAGGGGTAAAAATCAACTTTGGCGGGTCGAAGAGGGGTGCGTTCACTGTGATTGTATGTGATTTGTCATTAAATCAATCTGACAGTGTATAGGCATCTCGCATTATAATATCACTATTTAGTTCTTAAAAGTAAAATCTGCTTTTGAATGAATAGACCTTTTTAGATGGGAGCGTGAATTGCTTGCCACGTTTTTAACAAATTTGCGAAGTCGAAATACGGCAAAGTAAAGTTTGTAGCTATTTTCGGAGTCAAATATTTTGTTGCCGTATTTAGTTAAGACACTTTTACAAATGTTTCATCATTTACAATAAACAGCGACGAGCACAGTCGAGAAATGCCTCGCCATGTATCCCGATCGTCTCTATGTCATAGTATATGTTACTAAAACTGATCATATTAAGTAATCTGAATAAGCTTAAGATGTTGTGAAATAATGCTTACCTATGAAATGTAATATAACAATTGGGTTTATAGAGCGTAGTAAGTAAGATTAAGAAAGGGACGCTTAGATGGTTTGGGCATGTTGAGCGAATGAATGAAGAAAGGAGTGTAAAGAGAATTTATGACGCGAATGTGAACGGTATAAGAAGCCGAGGACGCCCAAGGAAGACGTGGCACGATCAAGTAAATCAGATACTTGAGTCGGGCCATGTCAAGAGTCAGAATAATAGAAGAGTATGTATGAGAAGATGTATGAATGTGAATGAGGCAAGGAGCGTGTGCCAAGACCGAGTTGTTTGGCGGTCCGTCCTCTCTGCCTACCCCTGCGGGGAAACGGCGTGATGGTTAGTTAGCTAGTTAGTTAGGGTTTATTCTCATTTTCACTTCTATTTTAATAGCATAAGCCACCATTTTTTGCGGTGTTATTTCGTAAAATGTACCGATGAGAGCTCATATTTTCTAGATTCACGCGAAGCCCTACGCGAGCTCATCTGGCTCCAAATGGAACCGGTATGGGGAGGGGGAAATAACACGCTTTTATCACTATGGGCAGGTCTAGTAATATTCATATGTCTACGGTAGATACCTAATTTGATTTTGCTAACAATACGTAAAACTCATATATTTTGTCCTTGATAAATTGGACCATATCGGAAACTGCTTTGACTTTCAGATTTTTTTTATTTCACCATGTTAAATATTTATACAAACATACTATAAACCATTTTTTACCAAAGACCACCATTCAGAATCGAAACTTTGGTAACCAAATTCGAATATCTGGATGATTTCCAACCTTCACATAACCCAACTCATTGAGCCTGATAAAACACCTCAAAAAACTATTTTAACATTATCAGTTGAATGCGATTGTTCAATACACCCGCCTTACAAACAGGTCTCACAACCTAAGTGGAAATCTTGAAACCTACGTCGTACACCGAAGTTAAATTATGACGACAATCATTATAATAATGAAAAAATATGTATTTAAGAATAATGAAAACTTAGGTATTTAAGCTAACTTCCCTTGAAGCATGGTGCAGGATGCTATAATACTCTCTCCCTATTCATAAATGTATTAAAAAGTGTCAACTCAACCACTTTCTCAAGGGCTGAAAGAATCTCAGAAATCACGACCCACCACTCCATAAATAAATCTTTCATAATATGTATCACGCTGCTTTACAGTGCAATCACCAGTATCACCACGCCTTTAGAATAAGCTGGCTCTGAATACGGGGTGCCTCTCAAACGTCCCCTACACGATGAAATTAAAGAGGCATTCTCTTCCTACCTTCCCACCAACTTAATCCCCTATTTCCACTCCACCTTAATTCCTTTCCTCTCCTTACGCACTTGAAAACATCTTACACATAGTCAAATTAATTTAATTACAATTTAAATTCAATCCACCGTACGCTGCAAAAGCGCTATTTAATTTTATTCCCACTCGAAATCTGGGTCATTGAGTTGGAGTTGACAACAGGCAATGGGTTTAATATGAGGCATATAAAACACAAAATAATATAATGCAATTAGTCATATTTTGTTTTAAGTAATTTATATATATTATTTTTTTTTCTTCAAACTTCACAAAATCACTTTGTGGTGTCATTTTGATTTAAATTAAACAAATAACTTTGTATCAACTACATATAATCACAATTACCTACATGTTTCGAAACCGATGGTTTCTTCTTCAGGGTAGTAATGACATTAAATAACAAAAGAAACAAACAAGTATAGACTCAAAAGAACAGACTTAAAACAACTATGGACAAAAATATTATAGAGAGAGATGATTAATTAATATATTAATATATATTTTTCTTTTATTAACCCGCGACCTCCCTATTAAAAAAGTAACGTAAATGCTACTACGCAACAAAGACATGCGCCTAAAACTCGGGTTTTTTGTTTTGCTTTTCTGTGTCAGAAGGACTATGACTACTAATAGCAACTATTTAAAATTTTAGGTTTTATAATTCGTAACACAAAAACTTTTCATAACGTTGAATTAATATAACTATGTACTACTGCTCTCTTGGAGATCGCCGCCATAATATGCATCTCCTGTATGGTCCCCTATTTATATTTGTAACTTTCCCCGCTTATTATTTTTTTAAATTGATATACTAATGTTTAAGACAAGATTTTTAGGCATAGCACAAAAGGTGACAATTTTTATAAGCAATAATAAATTATTAACCTGAAACACTCATGCACATTGAAAAAATCTCCAGAGAAAAGGTACGTGACGCCGACAGGACTCGAACCCGTGTCCTTCTGATTTCCGGTCAAATGCTCTACCACTGAGCTACGTCTGCTTATCTCTTACCCGCCAAATAATTCAATATATACAATATACTAGTGTTTCATTCAAAAATTACTGCGAATCACATTTTTTTCACCTGCAAACAACCAACTTTATTTTATATGAGAAAGGCATTGTAAGTGCTAAATCTCCCACTAGGTTGAGACACATTATGTCTACAGTTTTTTTTTGTAAAATAATTTAACTCGACAAATATTTTTTTTTTTTTCAATCGATAAACTAATGTTTAAGACAAATTAAAAAAAATAATCATTAATATTTGACGAGTTTAAGTATTTCACCAAAAAATAATGTACACATAATGTGACTCGACGCCATCTAGTGGAAGATTTAGCACTTACAGTGACTTTCTCATAAAAAAGTTGATTGTTTGCAGGTGAAAGAATGTAATAAGCCGTAATTTTTGAATGAAACAATAGTATATATTGAATTATTTGGCGGATAAGAGATAAGCCGACGTAGCTGGTAGCGCATTTGACTGGAAATCAGAGGATTCAAGTCCCGTCGGCGTCATGTAACTTTTCTCGGGAGATTTTTTTCAATGTGGATGAGTGTTTCAGGTAAATAATTGTTGCTTATAAAATTCTTACACCGCTTGTAGAAAGCACAAAGAAAGTTTCTTAGAATTGTTGAATACAAATTGAGACAACCTGTAATTGATATCTGCTACAATGTATATTTTTTTGAAATAGGCATTTCGCCCTAAAAAGAGTGATTTAAACTGCCCTCAAATGTTAAGTGTTATGAATTTGTATCTTTAACCCTGTCAATCTACTCGATATTCATCACTGTGACAATCATCATTCACCGCTAAGTATTTCACCAAACTGCTAATTTTATATAATTAGACCTTCTCAATATTTTCAAAACCTCTCCGCCCTGCATCAAAACAAAAATAATTACTTGTGAATATAATTCATATGTATGTTGTCCTTATTGACTTATTGTACTGACAGTTTTTCAAGTGAAAACCGCACAGATGTTCCAACTGCTCCCAACCGCCTGGAGCCTATGGAATTCCCAATTGGATATGTTGTGAGGTTGAAGGTAGTAGGGAGGAGAAGGAGATGGGGTAGTGTTAGTTGCGTAAGTACCTGGCTAATCAGATCTAGTCACCAAAATCGGCTAAAGCCATTTTAAGCAATGTTTCAATTCTGAATGGTGGTCTTACACCAGGGCGATACTGAGAGTATTTTCGACTCTGGAACGCGCCACAAATTTATTTACCCTATATTATGTTTATCAGATCAAATTTTGAAACACGCCAACAAATCAAGTAAAATTTACTTGAGCAGCCGAAATTTGAACCCGCGACCTCTGGATCGCTAGTCGAGAGCCTAACCCTTCGACCACGTAGGCCGTCAAGCGACATGTATTATACAGGGTGTTAAGGGACGTACTTGGCTTACTTTATCCAGTGATTCCTGACATTATTTGGAGTTAAAAATGGAAATAAAATGTTCGTCTCCTGTGACATATTTTTTTTTTCAATAAAAAAATATAAAAAATCGGTAGGTATCAAACAGTTAGGGGCAGGGTGAGAGTTTAGGCGGTTACTCAGCTGAATAATTCGTGACGACACACAGTGCATTGTCGCTTGGACAAAAATACAAAAATCAACATTCAAATTTATGAATTTTGATTTTGCTATGGTAAAGAAGATGAGTCAAAACTCCCAGGATACTAGTAATTATTTCTTGGACGACTGTCATTGGCTAATTATATGTCCTCGACTTAGAGATTAACAACAGCGATGCGCTAATTACGCAAGACATATCGTTTACACCAAAACAACGCGTTTTTACCATCAAACCACATTGGAATCTACTGGCCCAGTATGTATGTATTGTATTTTGTTGTAAATTGAAATCATTTTTAAATTTTTTCATGACTTTCTTTGGTTGGTATATAGTCTATATGATGTCTTAAAAGTTGTCACCTTAAATGTCACGACTGATCAATGCATTACACAACTTTAAAGGCGTTTTTAAAAAAATCTCCAAATATAAAACTATCAAATGAAACCAATCGGCCTGGATCAAGTCATATCCGTGAAAAAACCCTTAAGCCACCCTAGGAAGCTTCGTTCAACGGTCTGAGCTCAGAGATCATGGAGGAGAAAAATGAGCTAATAGTTAAGTTTTTTTTATCATATTACAGGGTTTGCAAGCGACTGCCACATCATTGTTTAAAAATTAAAAATGCAATTAAATCAGACGACGCATGCCTGGTAGTGTGCACGCAAGGTGCGTTCACACTCTCACTCTCTCGTTGGTGAACAGACGCATCCGCCGCAAAGACCGACGACAACCTCAACCCCTTGAATCTGGGCACTCGGGAAACAATAACGAACCACTTGGGTGACCTTTGGCAGAAGTGTTGATTATCTAATAAATGGTTCCCTGGGCTGCGCTACCTACAACCGCCTTCCAATTTTATTTTATATAACAATAGTAAATATCGTGGGTGTTTCCACTGACCTTGACACCACCCTCGGCAGCCAGTCCCCGCCGCAGTATTTGACCAGGACTGGGTCATTAGTGGAGCCTCCATCGTAGAAGATCAGGTGGTCCCTTTCTCCGGTGCACTCCTTCCACGCCCTCAGGGCTCGCCCAGTTTTGTTGAGGCTGTGAAAATAGTGTCATCATTAGGATGGACTCATATCAAACCAATCCAAAATTATCTCCTCTAAACAATAAACATTTTCCTAAACTAAAGGTATATTACACTCAAGATATAAAGCTGTTTGGGGAGGTGCAACACACTCAGGTATCGGCCATATGGAGATCCCACAGAAAATCATCTTATTTGGAAATCCCACAGAAAATCATCTTAGATAATACAAAATTCTGACAAAGACCATATTCAATGGGTTAAACGTACTAGATGTACGCCAAATATATAAAAAAAAAACACTACGAAAAATCATTTTTGGCCATATGACAAATCTCAACAAACAGAAGCTCTTAATAATAGACCAGTTAGACAAGCGTAAAAAAAAAATTCGAGCGTGCAAACACAGGCTTTTTAGCAGGCCATAAAAGCATTCAAGTAAAGCTTTTTGTTTTGTTTTTTAATTTCAGTTTATTATTTCATATTATCTTTTTATTGAATGTTATTACATTCTAAAATGGGGGCCCCGGAACGGGTAAAGTAGCCAGTGATGCACCACATAATCATAATGTTTAAAAACACATATTATTATTGTATGACCAAAAATTAAAAATGTTAAAATTAATTAATGTAACATGATTTAAAAGCGATTTACTTTAATTAATGCTTACGCAGTAATGGGACATTTTTAATTGAAGTGATTGATTCATTTGATCTCTTGTCATGATCTTAGACTAAATTATTGATTGCCTTAAATAAGACTATAACATTTTTCTAAAATATAGATATATTGAAAAAATCTGGTCATCTTTTCCTGAAATTGAAAAAAAAGAAAACATTTTTTTTGCATGAAGGCTTTATTTATTAATTAATTTACGCCATTACTTTTACATTAAAAAAGCCTTGATAAATTGCATTAGTACTTTAAAATTAATAAAATAATTGTATTTATATTCCCAGTTACGTGAATGGGAAATGCAAATCGTTTTATCCATTTTGGCACTACAGCAAACAACGGAATATAAAAAAACAAGAGAGAAACTCAATTAATCAACGTAATACTCGTAAGTTTACACAAAAAAAGGACAGAGAGAAGAGAAGGTATCGACACCTGCCTAGAGTAAATTGCAAAATTCGTAATTGAAAAAAAAAGAGTAAGGCATACGTTAATATTAAAGTTAAAAGAAAGTAAACTAAAATTATTAATATTAGCCAAACTATATATATATTAGAAAATTCTGATTAAATTTTTGTGATGCTAAGCTAAAACATAATCATGTTCAAATATTATATTATACAAGTTCCAAATTTCTAAACTGCATTTTCAATTTACAATGTCAAAATCATGTTTGATTTTCTGTTCATGTCAAAAAAATTATATTTAAATCGGTGATATTTTGCTGGCTTCTAAAGTAGACAAGTTGCAAATTTAAATAGAAACCTTTGTTTATGTTTGCATTAAAAAATTGTATGTTGATTTCAAATAATAAAATTGCCTGTATCATTTACCTTTCAAAAACAGTTTTTAGCTTTTAACATTCTGAAATGATCCATAATTTTATTTTTGCAAAGCGGAAATACTCCCGATGAAATGACCTGACAGAATATGCCAGAGGGATGATAGTCGTTTTGGAAAGGCCAAAAAACCAATTAATTATTTTATTTCGTTTGCCATAATTCGATATTTTCAATGTTTTCATAGTATCTATATCTTAAATTGATTGAAACAGTAACATCTTTAATTAGCAGATAATTGCACGGGACACCATATGAGAATATGTTACCTTGCCATGGAGATTGATCTTTTCATTTGCATCTTGTGTTCAGCCTCCTGCCTTACGGCTATCATGGCGTGCTTGCAGGTTGGTACAGTTTTCTGTCGCAAACTCCAGTAGCATGTCACGTTCCTAGATATAAACAAACAATTTTCATTTTAGTAACAGTATGCATATGGCAATTAATGTAATAAAGAAACAAACAGTTTTGTTTTTATGTCAATGTGCGAAGTAATAGTAGATATTTTTATGAAATACAGCATACTACAAAAGTTTACACAAATAACTGATAAATACAATATTGTTTCATTTGAAAAACGTGGTATTAAATTATAGGTTTTACGGGGTTTCTCACCATCCTCCCAATAGCTTCTTTACACTAATAACGAATATTATTAATAAAAATAAAATACACGCAGTGGTTAGAAAACTCTGTATTGTATATAGGTAGCCACTATTCATAGGTTTAAGTACCGAATTATAAACTCCAACGTAATAAATAAATAAACCGTAAATCGTGCATTGAAAATATTCGTTATTAGTGTAGATAAGCTATTGGGAGGATGGTGAGAAACCCCTAATATGAATCTTATACGGATACTTCGCCGGTACACGCAACCGAGTGACAAGAGTTTTTTTTGTAATAAAGTGTATGAATATTTGTTTCCCGATAAACTTATATAAAATAAAAGTATAAAACTAGTAATTACGAAAACTTATGTATTACAAATTGTTGATCTGTTAATTCTTGCTGAATGCGTAGGTATTAATTGAGGTGTGTAAAAGCAAAGGCAGCAATCTCCATTATGGCCAGATTGGTATGTTTGCTTTTGAAATGACCTGGAGATTGCTGTCTTTGCTTTTACGTACAATATTACATACAAATATTGTAAGTTATATACGTGTATACAATATTTATATGTAATATTGTGCGTAAAAGCAAAGACAGCAATCTCCGTGTCATTTCAAAAGCAAACATAGCAATCTAGTCGAAATGGAGATTGCTACCTTTGCTTTTACACACCTCAATTAGTCTTCGATAACGATTTTAACGTATGGAGCCAATCCAAGAGCTCAGATATGATTTTGATTTTCACGGCCAAAATTATTTTTGTTATTTAGTTTTGGGATGTTATGCACACATCTGCCCTGATGATGGACACTGTAACGTTGTCCGAAACCTAGGCTAAATAACAACAATCTAAATCTGTTGGCTAAATAACAAAATCTAAGAGGTGTTTAAAAGGTTGTTGCCTTTGCTGTACATTGAGGTCCAGTGCTGATTGCCATTTTGTTATATATTTTGGTCGGTGACTAGATTCATGAATAAATCATTTTTAAGGGTATATAAACCATTCAAAGTTTGGGGTTATTTACACGGCCCCAGACTCACACTTTATGATACAAGTAAATTAAACGAACATCTCACATTTATAAATGTGGAAGGTTAGTTAGAAAAAAATGTAGGTACAGTACTACTACTACCTCTCAGGAATCACTAAGAAGTTTTTGTGGATTATGTTTCATATTGTGGGTAATAATATATTATATGGTAAATATATTTCAGATGTTATCCTGTAACTCTTGGAAAAGTCGTGGTTGGTTTTGTAACCACCCTCTAATTAGCAAAGTAAGGGTTGGCTCATTAGAAAATGATATTGTGATTAGCGGCATGATCAGCACTATAACCACCTCCTTCTCTCGGATGTTCCTTACTTTACAAAAAATAAACTTATTTAAGCTGAACAGAACAAAAGTTAGAGACAACCTTGCAACGATTTTCATTCCTTGATGAACAAGGGCAACTTTTTTTTAACATTTCAGCTTTGACCGATTTGGGTAGGAATTCCCTTTTGTATCCAGTCTTGATATATTCAAAGGCAATTTTGAAACGAATCCGTAATACTCTTAAACACAGAACGTTAATTTTTTATTTCACTGTTTAATATTTTTCTCCCGCTCTACTACGATTGTTATATGGCGGATGATATTAACAACAATCTAAACAAAAGATAAATATGGATTGTAAGATCCCTGAGGCGTATGTGTGGTAAAACCATGTATGATCGTGTGAGAAATGTGGAGATTCGAAAATAATGCAAGCCTGATGTAAGCGTAATGAGTAATGAGTAAAATTAAGAAAGGAACCCTCAGATGGTTTGGGCATGTAAGGAGCGTAAGGAGAATATATGATGCAAGTGTGAATGGTGTAAGAAGTAGGGGACGTCCGAGGAAGACATGGAACGATCAAGTTAATCAGATACTTTAGTCGGGCCATGTCAAGAGCCAGAAAAATAGAAGAGTATGTATGAGACGATGTATGAATGTGAATGAAGCAAAGAGTGTGTGCCAAGACCGAGGTGTTTGGCGGTCCGTCCTCTCTGCCTACCCCTGCGGGGAAACGGCGTGATGGTTAGTTAGTTAGTTAGAATTAAAAATATTATTATTTTTGTAACTAAACATGTTGATGAAGAATGATAATCAGCCTGACCTGCTATTTTGTGCAGTAGAATATGGTTAGTAGAGTCTGTTAAAATATGCATTAGGTAGACTATCATAATACGACAAGAAGGCCTCCTGCATGCCATAATGGAGGATATGACCGAAGGGACAAACTCTAGGGGACGCCCACGCCGAGAGTAATATGAAAACATTGTAGAATCAGTCCAAAGAAAAATGCTAAGAATGTTATCCTTTAAATGTGGACTACATGACCATCTTAGATCATACGACGTACGTCGTGATTACTTCAAGATTTATACACTTAAAACTAGAAGGCAATTGACAGCTCTAATATGTTTACATAAAATCATTCACGGCCATTTTGATACTAAACTATGTCTTAGCAATATTGAAATAAATGTCCCCAATTCCCATTGTTTAAGACGCCATAACAGTTTTCACCTGAATACATTTTAAAATAATATCGCCTACTTTAGCCCTCTGATCTAGATGTGTCGACTATATAACAAGATAGAGTGTGCCGAAGTAGATATTTTCGTCGATAATTTGTACGGATTACGGAGGACCTACTGGTGGACATGCGCTGCTCATCACATGCTGACTTCAAAAGAGCTGCACAAGACAGGGAAGAATGGAAGAGAAAAATAGAGGAAATTTCTGCAAACCAATCCCAGGATTGAAACCAAAGAGAGAGAGATTATCATAATATAATTTATCACAGTAGTGCTATGTGAATACAAAAAGTGTCCCATATAACGAAATTTCCAAAATGAAAAATACGTCAGTTTCTTAATAAGTGTTATACCTATTCATGTTCTCTTCGCATAATAAAGAAATTTCGTTTCAAAATGAATATTTTTACACATCATTAATATCTCAGCACTGTCACCGAAATCATTCACAAACCTTCCAAATTAATGAAGTTGTCAAACAGACGAGTGAATCACAATAAGACATTCCCAATATGCTGGGAATAATAACACAACGTGTGAATCCAATAGCCGCAATAATAACAAGGCGCTCGCCTGTTCGTCAGACAAAGTACAATGAACATTCTGGATTAATTATTCACACGTCACGACATATCAATCCAAATACTGTATAGTCACAATACAGCCACGTACAAGTACAAGGACGGTATGTTCCCTTTCAAAGCGGTTTTCCTGTGAATGGATGAAAGGCAGATAAGGTTTAAGGAATTATGGAGGATGATAATAAATGCTTTATTAATTTTCATCTTCGCTGTGTTACTATATTGTTATGTGATATATTCTTGCAAACGAGAATAATGTTATGTTTGTATTTAGCTCACTAAACTATTTAACGAATGTAAAGAGAATACATGGCAAAAAATTTGAATAGTAGAAGTTGGGGTCGCCCGAGAAAAACATGACATCACCAAGTGAATCAAATGCTTAGGTTAGATCATGTCAAGAGTAATATAATCCGATTGCGATGAAACTTTGGGAATATGATGTGCGCTTACCCGGGTTTGTTATAGAATAGTGAGCTCTGGCATTATGAAATTATATCCTATACTATTCATACGATTGTGATTATTTTTTTTTGAATCGTTGTGGACATTTCCGTGAATACTTCTACTGGTGAGCTCTGACTTTATAAAATTGAATAAAAAATTTAAATAGGTCACGCGAATTGTTGGAAAAATGGGTGTATTTTATGGAGTTAAGCGGCAGGGGAAAAAGCTGTGGGGAGGGGTATGCGGGGTTGTTTAATTAAGGAAGGGGGTTCGCGGGAGGGGGGACGTAAGGGAAAGGGTAAGGCGAAGAAGATGGAACCAGAATGCGTGAGGGGTGGTGGGGGGTCGCGAGAAAGGTGTGAGCGGGAGAGGGGAGGGGACGTGGGAGGGGAAGACGAGTCGGAAAGAAATTGGGGACGAATGGGAAATGACACGAAGGGAGAAAGAATTTATTTATTTTATTAGCATTGCAACGCTTGCCGGGTATCAGCTAGTAATATTATATAAGAGGGGTTATAAATAATATGTTTAATTTTTTTCAGTAACGATATCAACAGATTTTTGCTATATTTTGAATAAGTCATTTTTTATTAAATATTTTAACAAGACGGTCGCTTTCACCTGTTAATTATAACAGTTGTTAATATTAGCACGCTTCCTCTATCATTCGTATTGCATATCTCCCTAGAGTGCCTCATGACGGTGATGATCGACGGTATCTATAATAATGTTGTAAATATTGTAAAAATTGTGTGTGAATATGAATGAAGGTACGATTTGAAAAATATAGTTTGGTCTCACCTGGGGTACATGCCAGGATAGTTGGGGCTTTGGAGTTTGCAAGGCTTTCTGTAGCACTCCTCGTAATTCCTGGTGCAGTAGGTCCCGGGAGACACCTGGCCACGCTCCAGTGGAACTGTTGGAGTGCCAAACCTGTTGAAAATAAAAACATTTACCACTCTGATATCGGACAGACTCTGAAATTACGTCGCAACAAATTATGCGATAGTTCTATGGCGACACAATAACATTCAGATTGATATTTTCAGGGAATAATCAAATTATTATAGTGAAATTAAAATCCGGTAATTTATTCGGTTCTGTGACAAAATAGACTACTGACACAGCAGAACATTGATTAAAAGTGAAGAAAGAGAACAAACAACAAAACCTAACCTCACCTAACCCGTTGTTTTATCATGTCCTCTTCTGGAACTATTCTATTTTATCCAGTTACTAATTTATTACGTGTCTGCATCGCTAAATACGATAGATAAAATTTATATCTATTATGAACCGATTAGAAAAAAAAACAATTAGTGTTATCCTCTTTTGTTTTATGATTATCAGTTATTTTTCACGGTGAGTTTTAAAATAATAGGCAATATTCTCAAACAATAACATATTTCTATTGTAGGTAATTTGCCACCTAATTAATTCTCAAATCCAAGAAGCGGCAAACACAAACTAAAAAGCAAATCCTTTCCAATTTTGAACGGCCTGTGCCCAATGAGCTGGCGTAGAGTGTTGGCATATGTACTAAAAAATAATGTCTGCCAGTTTTATTTCTCGCAGCTTGGAAGCATCGTAAAACTCACCAAATATGTAATTATCGTGATAGAAATACGTAAAAGTAGTTATTACAGAGAATAAAATACACAGTTGTACATTTACAGCAGCACATAAAAAAAATTAAGTTGGTAACTCATTTTCTCCTGTTGAACATTTCACATTAGCAACTGCGGTTACTTCAATTAATGAAACGGGTAAAATTGCTCTGGCATTCATAATACAGTTATAAATTGTCAACAAGTGAATTGGGCGTCGAACTTTCGTTATTACATTAAGATGCTAGACTTTGAACCACACGCGGAACACCCGCATCTGTCATTCTGTCCCGCTCACAATAAGCTCACGCACACTTACAATACATGCGAATGCGAAATGTGCGAATGAGACAACGCTCAAATTTACCTACAGAAATCGCTCGAAAAGGGGTTTATGGAGAATACACTTTTCTACACCAAAACTTTCAAGAAATTGAAATTTAAAAAAATATGTATTTTTTAGAAAGAAGAAGCTACGTCGGTAGCTTTTTATAATTTTATAATTCTTTATGAGAGTTGAGTTAGCAGCACTTTTCCTTAAATAATATTTTTTGATAAATCGTAAATCTTTGACTGTCAATGTTTACGTTAATACGAAACGCATCGAAAATTCGAAAACATACCGACATAGTTTTCACCCTCGAGAAGGCAGTATAAAAAAATATATTCATTTTGTGCAATTTTCGATGTACAAAAGTGTGATTTTTCCCGGGCGTCCTTTTTGTATGGGCCGAAAAACGAAATCTATCATCTTGAGGGTTTAATTTTTTGGGGTGCTTTACCCTGTTGAGTTGGGCGAAAAATTAAATTTAACTCAAATTATAACACATTATTTAACACCCCAAAATTTCATCAATAAAGAGCACATAAAACTAACTCACTAACTAATCATCACGCCTTTTCCCGAGGTGGGCAGAAAGGATAGACCGATACAACTTTGTCTTGACACACACTCCCTGCTTCATTCACAGGCATACATCGTCTGATACTCTCACATCTCATGTCTTTCTTGGATATTCGCGACTTCATCCATCATCTTCCTCGTCATATATGTTTCTTACACTTCTTTCTTCAATCATCCGCTCTAGATACCCAAACTATCTAATCGTACTTCTAATCTTAACCATTACGCTTACATCGGCCTTGTATTCAATCGCAATAAATACAAGTTAGTAAATACAATAAAAAAGCTAATTAGCTACTGTAACAAAATATTCAAATTTGCCTTTTGCCTTTCAACTATGGAATTTAAGTTTCCACCAATAATCTCCTGGTGTTTAACCCGTCGTCCCTTTACTTTGTCAGATTTCCCTTAAGAAATTAAAGCTAGCTTAACATTCGCAAGTGTTTTGAGATCCTTTACGGTCAAAATGCATACTTAACGCCACCTTGAATTTAATATGCAGGAAAATGTGAATTCAGTAAAGGAAAATATTAATAGTAGGGTTTTCTAAGTTTTATCGAAGACTGCATACTTAGATTAATATTAGTAATTAATAAAACATTGGTGAACTTTCATTCTCAATTTTAATATCACTGTAATGGTAAAAACTGGGAACCGCAAAAATCTTTTTGGCAAGTTTTAAATTTAAGACAAGCGATTTTCTAGTGCAACATTAGCTGATATATAATATTGTGATGAATAAAATATTGGTGAACTTTCGTTATCAATTTTAATATCACTGTAATGGTGAAAACTGGGAACCGCAAAAAATCTTTTTGGCAAGTTTTAAATTTAAGACAAGCGATTTTCTAGTGCAACATTGGCGCCCAAAATAAAATAAAAACTTTCTCTAAATTCAAAGGTTCTTTTAGAAATCAGAAGATATCCCAATTTTGATTTGAAATCGAAAAAAAACCATAATGTATCGAAAAACTGACATTGGCCCTTTTAGAAGCAAGCGACAGAAGTATTGGTTTGCTCAGACAGAACAGAACAGAGATTTATAAAAGTTTCAAGAAGGTTACGGAATTAATTGCGCCCAAAAATAACTGTCGAAATTATTATACGAATTTCTCATAGAGAAAATTCAGCAATTTAATTATTCCTCGGTGTCAAATTTTGCCCATTAATTGAAAACGATAATGAAAACCCGGAAATACAAGTCCGTGAATTTCTTTGAAAGTGAAACGGGAAAAATAAAATAAATCGCGAGGCGTGGGGCCGCTCCACTAGTTTACTCTGCGAATTTCACAAACAATTCCAAGCATCTCTCAGTCAGCGAATTCTTTTTGGGGCGGACTCTAATCGCCGCACCCCGGCTGAATTTTCACAAAAGTGAGAATTCTGACTGCAAGGCGTTGAAACGAAAACCGTTGAAAATATTTCTGGTTTCAATCTTATGATCGGTTTTGTGTTTACTTCAAATTCGCTGAAATTACAGGGAGAGTTTTGATAAACTGGAATTTTAGTTATGTTATGACTATTGTGATTTTCTAAAGCGTTCAATTATTCTAATCATTGTTTTCCTCACAACAAAAGTACCCGTCCAAATATACAAAGGCAATCTTCCCTTAATGTTTGTTAGGGCATTTTTAATTTGTCTATGTTTGCGGAGTATTCAATGAATGTCACGTGTAGCTAGCAGCTGTCAGCAAACAAAACTAGTGCTTAAAATTAAATTTTTAAGCCGCATATAGATTTTAGCACCACAATGTGCAATGGAATAATGGTTGCAACAAATTACTATAGTGTTCATATCCGTTGGGTACGCAGTTCCTAAGCTAAGCCAAAAAAAATATATAATTTGTAGAGCGAGGTTTTTGTGAGAAATCACCCGAAGGGCGCTGTACAATTTATTTAATTGTAACGTAGTTCTTCTTAACGTAGTTTTTGATTTGAGGCCAATATAGCCAACAAAACTGAAAAAATATATATAAAAAGGTATGTCAAATATCTATCTCGGACAGGAGATACTTTTTTTTTGCTTTTAAATGATGACTTACAGATAAGTTTTAGTTCATTTTGAAAGCAACTTTGGAATTTTTTGTGGGTTCTTTATAATTATAACAAAAAAATCTGCCTAATCCTTGGTTTAAATATGATTAAAAAATGATCGTTGATTAAAAAATGTTAAAAATGAGTTTCTTTGGGTTATAATTTTAATATATAAACAACAAGTTTTGTTCCGATGTAAATAGGTAATTTGTAATTTAAATTTACTCTCATCAAAACTGTTTCTAAAAAAAAAATTTTTATGATTCATATTTCACCATATATAAAAAAAAAAAAAACATAGTAAAATTATTTTTTTAATGTTTACATTTACTCGCAAATAATTGTCTTTAATAGAATATATTTTATAATATTAAGCAAAAGTAAATAAAATAGCTCCTGTCCGAGATAGACATTTGACATACCTTTTGATTACAAAAAATATTTTTCAGTTTGGTTGCGTATTTTGACCTCAAATCCAAAACTACGTTTTGTATGAAACCGAAGGCAGAAATTCTGTTCTCAGAATTGGGGCAGTCTATAAAATTATTTGCTACCTATGACGGTTAGGATATATCTATTTAACATTTACCTTTTATATTAATTTATTGAGAACAGGAAGTAAGTCTGCAAGAGATTGCTGTATTTAATATGACACAAAAAGTTTAATGGTAGATGATAATAATATGGTATGTAATGTAATAGGTACAATGAAATAAATAATAACGTAAGCACCCTTTTTTGAAGGAGGCAGTCCGGATATCACAAACTGCGAATAGTTAGTATCTAAATAAATATAAATAATTAAAAAATACAAAATCACATCAGTGAGAATCCTGTGTCTAACAGTCATCAAACTTATGTTATGGACATAATCGAAGTATTAATATTAATACGGTAATGTCCGTACGGTTCAAATTAAGGAACCCGACACCGAGTAAATCTCCGACGCCACACTTTATGGAAACCGTTCTGACCTGTCGGTGAACGTGCATTTTTCCACGGAGCTGCTGTTGTAATATGCACACTTATCACTCGCTCACATGCGATTTGCAAACGGAAGTGGCGCCATCAGGTTAAATACTTTTGAAGTTTTCATATTATTATTTTTCCCTTGGAATTGAATTTAATATCATCATCATCAATCAAAGTATATTAATACGGTAATGCACGTACGGTTCAAATTAAGGAACCCGACTCCGAGTAAATCTCCGACGCCACACTGTATGGAAACCGGTCTGACCCATCCGTGTACATGCATTTTTCCACGGAGCTGCTGCCGTAATATTCACACTTATCACTCGCTCGCATGCCATTTGCAAACGGAAGTGGTGCCATCTAGGTAAAATACTTTTGAAGTTTTCATGTTATTATTTTTCCGTTCACACTTATCACTCGCTCAACGTGCGATATGCAGACGAAAGTGGCGTCATCTATAATACTATATTTTTAAAAAAAGTATGAAGGGTGGAAAGCGATCTGGGGGTCAATATGTTCAGGAGTGAGTGACATATGAATTCATCCCTCCCATTGCGCTACAAGGCGATGGGTCGAAAGAGTCCGGTTGGAGAGATAAAATGTGTAGCATCAATCAGTTCCTCCCTATCTGGCTCGCCACGCAATAGGTGGGGAAACTCATGTGCCGCCAAGACCTAGACAAACCTCACCCAATGAACCTGCCACCCCTGCTAAGTTACCAAACGTAGCGAACCACTTGGGGTAATCTATGGCAAGGGCGTTGGTTATCCAATAAATGGCATGAAAGAAGAAACATTTTTCGCTTTCATTCAACAAAAAGAAGATTTATATAAATGAAAAGAGAATATTTTCGTTGTTTGTTTTTGGGGTGTTATGCCGTGTTGTGCTACCTCCTTCTTTAGCCGACGTTTCGGACAGCGTTGCAGTGTCCATCATCAGGGCAGATCCGGCAGATCCGTCGATGTGTCGACGGATCTGCCGGATAACACCCCAAAAACAAACAACGAAAATGCTTTTGGCCGTGAAAATCTAAAAACGTAACCGAAAAGAGAATACTTTGTTTTACGTCACTCTATTTTTATTTTTCGTCTACCGGTTTCGGTACCTCCGTACCATCATCAGGACTGTTACAAAAAAAAAGAAGATTTATGTTGGGGGTGAAGAGTGTTCCTCTCATTGTTCATAGTCCTAATGTAAGAATGTCTACTTTTATATATCTACATATTAAATATAAGTATTCTGTAGTTTAATGTAAATAGTAGTTAGTTTTGCAAAAGGGTGATGCCTTATAAATAGTCACTAACACTTAAACTAGACGAAGCAGAACGAAAAACCGCCCGCAGGGCCAAGCAGCAAAAACCCGCGGAGCTAGTTTAATGTCCATACCATTGCATTTTATTTTCCATTTTTATGTATGTTTCGGGACAAAATGGATGCCTGCGCCAAACCTAGAATGTTCACTATCCCTCTGAAATAAATTGTGAATATATTTATATAAGATAAAAGATTTTCAATTCGGTTCAGTTCTCAGCCCGCACAAACTTTGTACAATTAAGTCCCCCTTCTTTCATTATTTGATCTCCAAAATAGGGCGATGATAAGAAAGGGCGTATTAAATTTCAAATCAATGTCTGTACATTACTTCTTTTCAATTCAAACAAGTTTTAGCTGATTTTGTAGTAATACAGGTATCTTTATTTAAACAAATTTTTTGGGAAAAATTTTATAATAGGGGTAGTTAAATCTACATTTTTGATAATTGAAGGTGTCTCTCGAGGAGTATAAGTAATACATTGCTAAATAATCGTTTTATTGTTTTAAACGGGTCCATTTAGCACCGTTGCGAATTTTCGGGTAAATATTTTTTTTACAGTGGCAACATTCAGATCGAAATTTTATTAAAAATGGTGGTCGGCGAAACCAAACTAAATCTGGCTTAGGCGCTTAGCCCACTCAGGCAACTGAAAACTCTCAACTGCCAACTGTCTTTGTATGACAATGTGATAACACGCACACTACACAATCACACAAAACCCCGTTGTCAATGGTAACGCAAGCGGTGACTTGCGACCATCTTGCGACTGTCACGGCTGATTGCTCTGGGCGGCCGTTTTTAGTTGCGAGCTGTCAGTTGATTGTTCTTCATCTATGGTTAAACAAGCTTTTTGACCAATCAAGAAAGAGAAAACAGCCGGTTTTAGTTGGTTTTCAGTTGCCTCAGTGGGCGGAGCGCGTTATTGCTATGGTTTCCAACCAAACTTTCTACTCAATTTTACGATTTCAATAATTATCTCATCTTGTTTCCATAGACGAAGAACAATCAGCTGTCATGTCACGCAACTATTGTGTCGTGTCACGAGTCACTGCCTGCCTTGTCATGAATAACGGCTTTTTGAGAAGTTGTGTAGTGTGCGGACCATCGTATTTACATACAGAGGAGAGCGATTTTAGTTGTAAACTGTTTTTTTCAGTTGCCTTGTGAGCGGAGGCAATTAAAACAAGTGATCGAAAGATGAATGCTTTTGATTGGCAAATTAATAAATGCACGGAAACGTAAAAAATAATTTTCTAGTAGATAATAATAAGGGTCTATAAAATCTATATTATGCTGGTCATTTTCATTAATTACTTGAAGAATAATTGTTTACCACTCCTGTAAAATTACCATTTTACATACAGACTACAAATCCTAATTCGAGAGACGCCTTCATTCAGTTAATGATTTGTAAAACTTAATTTACGATATGTTTTATAATTGATACCTCCAAGTCAGTGGCAACATGATAAGTAGGTACTCATAAATAATTTTAGAATACTATGTGGCTGAAGAGGCGGAAAAGAGGAAAGAGAAAAGTACTGAAAGGTTAAGAACGACTTTGCTATTCAAAATGTAGTGTCACTTTAAGCAATGTATCAATTATTTTTACAGTTAGTTTATCACCCATACCGCTTTGGGCAATTCTGGGGATATTTTCCACCTTGAAATGTAATGTTTATTGTGCTGTATTTTAATTTATTGAAATTCTATGAGCGAATTAACACTGGATTTGTACTTATTGTTTTAGCGGAGTTTTGAACTTGATGCTAGAGCACACTAGCTGACAGACTTGCTACGAAGATCGACATTTCATAATGTCAGGAATCATTTAATTTAATTAATTTATTTATTATATTTGTTTACAGCCTATTATTCAATAATAACCCAGTAAAAAGCATACAAATGAACGGAAAAAAACAGTAGAAATGAACGAAAAGAATGGTAGGTAGCACCTAGCTACAAATTAAGTTACGACTGAGAAGCAATAACAAATTTCCCAAAACCTACCCCAGTTATATCATGATTTCTGTATTATATACTATTTTGATAAAATAATATATAATACATGATTCATGAAATACAATGTTTATTTTTATATTGAAATATTTGATGCGCTAACCACTTTTTCCACTGACATGTACCAATATATATTAAATGTATCGTCGTAATTGACTGTATTCTTGACAAGCAATCAACAAAAATAATTTTCATCACTGATACAGCAGCGTTAACCTTTGTTAGTCGTTCATTTATTAACCAAAACATAAAAAAAGGATCGATACATAATTTTTTTAGTTTTTCTTAAAACCATTTTTTTATTAGCATTTGACATAATTGAATGATAGTTTTGTAGTTGGTCGTAAAAAAACATCAATAACTTTTCCACATCGCGACAAAAAGACTATTAATTTTTTACAAAATTATCACTTCATCGGGCCTATTATTTTAATAACACAGCTTCATCGGGCATCTTATAACTTAACATGGCTTCTGAAGATGAACCGACAGAAACGATCTCAATTATCGGATAATTGACAACCCTTGAAATTAATTTTAGATACCATAACAATATCGTAATAATTAATTAAATTCCATAATGAATCGTCTGTATATACTTGGTAATAAATATGTTGTTGAAGATACAATAAATATAGAAAAAATATCAGGATGCAAACATTATTTAATTAATTTTATCCTTACCTTAATAATTACTTTAAGACGATATACTTCGCTTTTCGGCCCATACAAAAAGGACGCCCGGGAAAATACACTTTTCTACATCGAAAATTGAACAAAATGAATATATTTTTTTTATACTGCCTTCTAGAGAGTGAAAACTATGTCGGTATGTTTTCGAATTTTCGATGCGTTTCGTATTAACGTAAACATTCACTGTCAAACATGTACGATTTATCAAAAAATATTATTTAAGGAAAAAGTGCTGCTAACTCAACTCTCACAAAGAATTATAAAATTATAAAAAGCTACCGATGTAGCTTCTTCTTTCTAAAAAATATATTTTTTTTAAATTTTCAATTTAGTGAAAGTTTCGGTGTAGAAAAGTGTATTCTCCATAAACCCTTTTTCGAGCGATTTCTGTAAGTAAATTTGAGCGTTGTCTCATTCGCACATTTCGCATTCGCATGTATTGTAAGTGTGCGTGAGCTTATTGTGAGCGGGACAGAATGACAGTCGCGGGTGTTCCGCGTGTCGTTCAAAGTCTAGCCTCTTAACAACTTGTATTTGCCCCTTTTTTCTATACTCTCGTTATTATAAAATTTTATCATAAACATATCGAACTCATTTGTACTTTTTATGATAGTGTAACCACTATACATTATTTCTATAAATCTGTTATTTTGCATGATATTAGTATAAAGCAGTTGGTTTTACACAAAACTAAATAAAGTTCTTACGATAATGCAATTGTTTTATAATGAATATTAATTTTAGAACTGTGTAAAGCGGTTATGTCTGTTGATGTTTTTATCTTTATTTTGTTATGCATTTTACATTTGTAAATTATGTATTAAGAACTCACATCATATTATTATTATATGTCATATTTTATGCTATCTGCAGTTCAAAATCCATTAATTTTTTTATTTTTTCTTTCTCTTTTATGTATATTATTAAAACGTATATTTAATTATATCTCCACACCTACCTCTTGTGATGCACATTTTTGTATTATTTTCTGTTAAATCTTTATGGATCTGTTTACACTAAATCATAAAAACTGTATTAATATATAAAAGCCTATAAGGGGCATTGATGATTAATAAAAATAAAATTAAAGCTGTTTGTCAGCGCTCCTCATTAAAACAATAATCGAACACACTTCGAATGTTTATATTTTTCAAAAATCAGTTTACTTCCGGAATTAATTTTATTTTTATACGAAGTAATTTTTGTACTTTCAAAATACTTCTGTAAATGTACCCGTGGTGTATTTTTCTATTATTTTTTCTCTTTTTCTTGATTTATAATAGCTTACTCTTTGTACTTTTATGTTATTACGACAATACTTTAAAATTTTTTTCATTTGAACTTTTCATCTCACTCTCATGCAATTTCCTACTTGCATTTATCTCATTTATATTTTTTATACTTATAGTTTTACTCAACTATGTATATTTTGTATATATATGTCAAATTATTATAATTATCATGTAAAAGCCGTCAATCGGCGTTAATTGATAGTAAATAAACAAACAAAAAAACACTGACCACGCTTAATGTAATTTTTTGTAATGCGAAGCTACACAACAATTGAAAACTCTTACTACTATCATTAAAATCGGAAATTGTTGCTAACGCAATATTATTATGCAATGAACTAATATTTTTTGTTCAATTTTCGACCCATAATTTGGCCTTTAATAACGGGCCTTGATTAATTTGCCACACTGACACCTGAACTACATACAACATTAGAAATTAACACTATTATATAAGGTTATTTGTAGTGTATTAGTTTCGGGTCTTGCCGAGTGTCGGCGGAGATACCCGAAGGCTCAGATATAACCGAGCGGTCCCGATTGCGGAGCGACACTTCTCCAGCAGTTCGCAGTCAGCCTTAAATAGTTATATCTGTATTATTATTATCTACCAATAAATGTGTAAAGTGTACGAAGTACCTACAAGTCTGCCATTAAAGTACCTAAAGGATTCTAAGAGATAAGGGAGATATTGGCCCCCTTATCTAGGACTAAAACAAAAGGATTATCGTGATAGATCTACCCGATAAATAATAGTACATTACATTATTGAATTTACAATATGCAAACAGGTCGGATTGTTTCACAAATTTCAAAGTTAAAATTCATGTTCTGTTATTATCTTCATGGGTCGGTTGTTTCAAAATGCTTGGGTAACAGGACTTTCAAAGAACTTGAATTTCAAAATGTTTTATTCTGTGAATCAACCCGTCCTAAAAAATTTTATTCCTAGAGGCTTTGAATATTTTATTCGCGGATAGTTCTAAGAAAGAATACTGCATTTATAAAAGCTCACAGGGAAATACACCAGTTGCTAGGAATAACAAATAAGATTTGTAAGAATTTCATTTCCAACAGCACTTTATTCATCCATGAATTAATATGCACAATGCAAAAACATACCTCACAATGGCTTCCATCTGGGAGACAAACTTGTATCGCAGCTTAAAATCGAACGGCGCACTGGGGCGAGAATGAAACAGCTTCACGGAGACTGTAATAGTAGAGGTCTCGCTGTAGTAAACTGCATAACCCGAAGAGGAACCACACCAAGATCCACCTGGGTACAAAATAATATATTAACATCACAACAAATCAAAACTAATATAATGTTTTATTGCAGAAAAAATAAAATCACCTTTTTAGTTCTACAATGGTGACCTAAATAAATTCATTGCTTTAATATCTAGAATATCGTATGTCTATATATTATACAGTATATAATACATCGCCTTGCGGTAAACCATTCCAAACAGACCTATTGAGTATCTGTATATATATCTGGTAGCTAAATGAAAAAATTTCCATCTAGAAATAGATTAATAATAGAATTGGACATTGTTCTGTTCCTTCTCACCTTTTTAAAATGCACGTCCTTGACTCCCCAGATTGTACATTCTGGTGGTCTCGAAGTGCGAACTTTGGATCACATATTTTTTGACTTGAAAGCGAGAAATAATTCAACAAAAAAAGTAGATTTTTTCAAGAAACCTGAAAGTTAATTATATAATTTGCACCCCCCCCCCCCCCGCCCCCTCTGGTTGCTAATGAATTGCTTTCTAAAAAAAAAATCTAGATATGTTATCATGTTGTCGTGTGCAGTAAGTTTCTGATTACTTGTGACGTTTGATGAATTCTGTGTTTGTACGTGTGAGTTATTATTTTGTTGGTATACTGGTGCAGTTCAAGTCAGTAATATCAATGTGTGTGTTTCAATCTAGGAAAATGATAATTTTTTAGTTGAATAGTAGGAAAAGGTTGAAATCTTATTGTGTACCCTTATTGTGTGTTAATCGAATTCAATATATTTATTTAAAATTATCTGAAATCCTGACTTGGAATCAAATTTTAAATAATAACCTACTTCGCAATATTAAATACCGTTTCACAATTCAAACAATCAGGTGCCTACAAGAATCTTGAAATGAATTTGAAACAATTCTTGGTAAATGTAATTTCACGATAGCGAAACAAACATAGACTTGCGTACAATTTTAATCTCCCAAACAAATAGATTTTTTTCTAAAAGCTTATTATAAAAGATTTTATTTTCACTGTTTGTCCGTTTTGAAGGATCGTATCAATAAAAGAAGAAAAAAACTTCTACGAAACAATATTTTCTCATGTACAAACCTAAGTTTTATTATTCTATAGAATATAGTGAAAAAAAAATTGCGGTTGGTTTGTTTCTTATTTATTACTAGCTTCTGTCCACGACTTCGTCTGCGCAGGATTAGTACTTCGATTAGCCTATTTTCTTTTCGTAGGTCCCCATCTATATGTATACCAAAATTCTTAACCTATTTATTTAAAATATCTATAATTCTTGATTCGATTCAAGGGTGAGTACTTCAAATAAATTCACTATTTTAAATATTTTCTAAAATAGAATTTTAGATTTACAATCATTGTTTTTCAAAATGTCATTCTCAAATTTTGACATTTTCTATTAAACAATAATTATTATTTGTAATACATGGAAAATAGCAAGCTTTGGATATAAATTATAGCCTTTATATTATTCTGATGTATGAGCTATATTATTGTAAAGTTTCATTAAAGTCCATTCAGTGGTTTTTGCGTGAAAGAGTAACAAACATACATACATCCATACAAACTTTCGCGTTTATAATATTAGTAAGATATGAATACCGCACCCCAAACTATTCCCACACGACTGGAGCCAGTAAGAATATGACATCCCCGATTAGGGTGAAAGAGGGAGGTGGAAATGTTGTGAAACTGAAGGAGATAGAGGAAGGTGGAGAAAGAGAGTTGAAACATTTCAAACAATGTTTCAACTCTGAATGTTTTTTTCTCATCAGGGTTGGTTTATCCCCTCAAAAAGACAGAGGCAGACACGTCACACAATAAAAAAAGAGCAAAAGAAATAGGCAAGCTAAATATACCTACTTTAATTGAATACCACCTTTTAACGAGTTCTGAATTTTTGGCAGTAAAGTTCTATAACAAACTCCCACATAGAATTAATCAAATGACAAATCTTGGCTTAAAAAACTATCGGACAAACTAGTATTTTAAAAATACCTTCATATAAGTTACTGAAAAAACCTTACCCAAACCTTTCCAAAACATGGACCATCTATCTCAACTAGGAGGACTAAAAAAATAATCTACATCTCTTTCAGATGCCACACTTTTCTTCTAAAAATCTGAAAATTGTATATAATATAGTAATTAAATGAAAATAAGGAAAAAGTCCAGAGCCTTTATATTCCACCACGGAGGCCCTAAAAATATATAATTCACATGAAGTTCTGCAATGTTGCTTCTTACTGTGGTTAATGTTTAAAGTTTTTGTAATCCGAATAAAAGAATTAACAATAAATATCGCTAAAAAGAGGTACGCTTTTAGATTTTCACGGCCAAAAGCATTTTCGTTGTTTGTTTTTGGGGTGTTATGCCGTGTTGCGCTACCTCCTTCTTTAGCCGACGTTTCGGACAGCGTTGCAGTGTCATTCATCAGGGCAGATCCGGCAGATCCGACGATCAACGCTGCAACGCTAAAAAATACTAAAAAGAGGTTTAATCTTTCTCAAATACATACCAAATAAATACCTACTTATCTAAAAAAAGTATATTTTTTTAAAATTGTACCTACGTAATACTTTTTTATAAAGGCGAGTCCTTGTTTTTGCGTCACAAATTTGGGTCTTGATAATTATGCTATTGATGTTAAAAAATATAAATTTATTAATCAAACAAAATGCAATAAATATATTTTAATACAGAACAGGATTTCAACCGAAGATGTTCAAAATAATAATTGTTCCCTTTAACACGAAGTTTGTTACTTAACAGTAGAGAGCAACATTATATCTCTGCACGTTTTCTGAAATGAGAAAATACCTGTAAATGGTCTTCCAAGTTCTGATAGCTGCATATAGCCGTCAGGGCAGCCGTCCAGAGCAGAGGGTTCGTATCTGCCCACGTTGAAGGCGTCGAATATTAACTGTGAACAAAGAAAGACGATACGTAAGTGCACTGGGTTTGGCCATTCGGTTAATTAAAACACGTCGTTATTCCGTTGGTTAACATTCGAAGTTCGCCAATTTGGAAAGTTCTACGGCGACTAGTTAACATCTGCATGTTACGTTATAAAATTGTATTGTAGTCGATCTGACGGTAAAGTCGGGTTTTGGAATGTGGAATACGACAAAGGCTTTGTTCGTTCGTGAGCAATGTTAAATTTATAATGAGCCATTATTTTGCCGACATCAATGATGACATGTTTATTGTTTTATCGAAGAAATCATTGTATGTTTTCGTTAACCTCTTATTTTTTACTAAATTTCTGTGATAGTAATTAGAATAATCATGTGAAGGCCTGTTCACTTTCACCAGTAGGAGATATTAACAACTGAGAGGATAATATGCTGTATTGTCAGTATTTAAACGCGGTTTAAATACGGATTTCGCTTGTGCTAAGAGTTGAGAAACTTTGATTTTCGCCTGTTTAGTCAGTCACGTTCACACTGTAATTGCGCAGTGAAAATCTTATTTTTGAAATCGATATCGATAGCGCCTCTTCGCAAACCTAAAGAAAAGACATCGCCTACCCAGGCGTTCTAGTTATGTGCTAGCCGCGAAAGTTCTTACGCGCTCCGCTGACGAGGCAACTGAAACTAAACTAAAACCGGCTGGTTTTATGTCTTGATTGGTCAAAAAGCTTGTTTAACCATAGACGAAGAACAATCAGCTGGCAGCTGGCAACTAGCAACTGCCGGCCACGGTAATTTTTTATTTATTTTTATTTTATTTATTTATTAATCTTCTCACATGTTATTAATATATATTTTTTTTTACATAGAAATTAACCTCACTAGGACTATAATAGCCTGTATTGAGGTTAACTTTAGTACATTTAAGTGAAGAAGCATACGTTAATGTTTTACACACATAAGTTAAATTCAACACATAAGTTAAATTTAAAAAAAACACAAAAACTGCAAAAAAAAAACACATAATACTAAAATATTACATGGAGAAAGAAAGAAATATTACATTGTGGCCAGATGGGTAGAACTTGAGAATTAGCAGTGCGAGTCGCGAGTCACTGCTTGCGTTACCATTGACAACGGGTTTTTGAGTGACTGTGAGGTGTGCGGGCCATCACTTTGTCATACAAGACAGTTGCCAGTTGACAGTTGCCTCAGTGAGTGGATCGCCTTACAAATACTCGCGGAATCTATTAGGTACTTACCTGTTAATATTTACCTAACTTTTGTAACCCAACCATAATTCATGTTTGATATTAAGTTTATACATATATTTTTTTCCATCATTGTACAGCTGCACATCTCGATACAGGAATGCTCTAGTGAGATGTGCAGCTTATATTGCGACCGGTCAGTAATTGAGTGGGCATAGCGTTTGGGTCCCACCCAGGCGTTCCGTGTTCGATTCCTCGGCTGGTTAAGTTCTCCATCACAACACAATCAACATCTTCCGCTTAGTGTGGTGGTAGTAGGAGATTTTCAAAGGTTGTTGGGTTATTCGTAACCCGGGAATGTTTGTCTTTCTTTAAAAAAAAAAAAATATTTTTTTCATGTAATGCATAATTTTTTAATAAATAAATAAATGTTTTTCGATAGCCTAAGCGGCAGGGAACATCGCTTACATCTGAATAGGCCTTTAAATTTTTTATGATTTTTACATCAAAATTACCAGATGAATATTTAAAATGTAAAGTTTTGGCATGAATAAATAAATTGATTACCTCAATCAACTTTGTTTGTATAGTGGTTATTCAATTATAAATTTGTATTTCGGTATACAAAAATTTGCATTGTTGTTTGACCATTCGTTTTTTAAATCATTTAAATTAGTTACGGTATTTTAACTGAACATAATATTATTATTTATTTTGCTACTGTTTGGAATAGTGGCTTTTGGTTTTTGAAGGATATTAGTTATATAATATTACTAAAAGCATGATTGTTAATTTATTATGTTGGTTAGCACCAAATGTTACAGGAGAGGAATGTTGAGAGTAAATATTTGATTGCGGAAATGTGGTGCCAGAATTAAAAAAAGTCAATTTTTTCATTACATCCATACAGGAGACCCTGAAAATAAAGCCCTAAGGGCTTATGTCGTATTTTGTGTTGACGTGTGGGTGGTCTTTTTTAGAAAAGGAATTAGAGAAATAATCCAACTCCTTCAACCAACAATAGGTCTCCTTCAACCAGTCTCTTCCTATACGGCTTGCCACGCAGTTGGTGGGCAGAAGCATCCGCCGCCATCCGCACCCCTGCTAAGTCACCAAACCTAGCAAACCGCTTGGGGTGACCTGTGGAAGAGGTGTTGGTTATCCAAAAAATGATTTCCGGGGAGGCGGTACCCATACCTGCCTCCCAAATGTACACATGTTCGATATCTTCAATTTGTTCACACTGAAGAATCGGAGAGGCCTGAATTAAAACCTTGCTTTGCTATAAAAGTTCCCAATACATAATACTTAGCTTAGCTCGATGTTTCTAATTAAAAGTACCTACCTATATATTATAGAGCATTTAATGTACATAATTATGAAAATGTTATTTCATATTCATCAGAATAAATATTATTTATTTCTTCAGTCTTCGCAAATTCACTTTGGGAATTATTATTAATTAAATATAATTTAATTTCATGTTCATCTTATCCCGATGAAGAAACCTTTGGTTTTGAAACATGCAGAAAAATTTGATTGTATAAGTGGTGTAAACGAAGTGATTTGTTTTCATTTAATTAATTTATTTATTTTTATTTGTTTAAGGAACATAGACAGTTTTAATAATATAGTGCCAATACAGAAGAGATAAGATAAGATGACTGGGAAATAGGTATTGGGGTTGGGACGGGACAGGGCAGGACAAGAATGAGGGGATGTTTTATTGTTTATTTTGAAACAGGCAATACACCCTAAAAAGAGTGCTTTGTGACAAAGGGATGTTGCCACGCAAGTAAAATGAAGATAATAGTTACAAAAAATGTAATTATCATTTTGTGTTATTCGCACCTAGAATGTGATACAAAGAACTTCGGTAAAGATACAAACTATAGATGAATATGTCAGCATGTAGGTACCTATGTCTATATTTGCAATTTTATTGATGAAGCAGTTACACGTCCTTTTCATGAATTCATTTCGATTAGAATTTATGTTGCATCCACGAATGTCGAAAGTGGCTGTTGGCTGCTATATTGAAGAGAAATAAACTAACAAACTAACTAACGATCACGCCGTTTCCCCGAAGGGGTAGGCAGAGAGAACGGACCGCCAAACTTGCTTCATTCTCATTCATACATGCTCTTCTATTATTCCGACTTCTGACATGGCCCGACTCAAATATCTGGTTCACTTGATCGGGCCATATTTTCCTCGGGCGTCCACAACTTATTTTTTCATTCACTTTTGCGTCATATATCCTCCTTACACTCCTTTCTTCGTTCATTCGCTCTACATGCCCTAACTATCCGAGGGTTCCTTTCTTAATCTTACTCATTACGCTTACAGCCTTGCATTTTTTGCAGATATCCACATTTCTCACACGATCATAGATACATGGTTTTACCACACATACGCCTAGACTTCGATAATATTTTTAAGTTTCTAAACAATGAGTTTACTGACTCTAGCATAATTTCAAAAAGATAATCAAAATTACAATAAATCCCTCCACGTAAAGTTTCTTTAGAAAGTAAAGCTTACGTGGAGGAATTTTTTTGATTTTTGGATTGATGTGAAATGAAACATAAAACTATACTGGGGCTTGAGACAGTGCAGTTTTTTTTAAATTTGTATTTAATTATTAATAAAAATAATTAAACACAAATTATACATACCGAGGATTACTTTAGGTCTTTTGTATTTGGTAATTTCATTCTCGTTATTGAGTGAGAGAGTTAGTGGTTGGATTTTCATATCTGGCTAGGCCAGCGTAGAATTTTTTCGATTGTGAAACAATTAACAACAATGACCGGTCAGTGGTTCAGTGGGCATCGCGTTTGGGTCTCACCCAGGCGTTCCGTGTTCGATTCCTCGGCTGGCTAAGTCCTCCACCACAACACAAGCAACATCTTCCGCTTAGTGTGGTGGTAGTAGGAGATTTTCAAATGTTGTTGGGTTATTCGTAACCCGGGAATGTTTGTCTTTCTTTTTAAAAAAAAAAAAAAATTAAATCCTTTTAGCAGAGGAGTGTTTGTGGCTTTATGGAGAGTTGTAACCCAGATCCACTTCGGCCCATTCAACGCAAATCGAATGGCTTTTTTTGCAGAGTTTCTAGTTTATCTAAGTGAATGTGAGCTGCATGACCCTAAATGGGTGCAGCGTATGTAAAAGTCAACCTTATGGTAACCTTGTAGATGAATAATTTATAATGTATTGAAAATATATATTCTAGTTGGCTGGTAATTTACTTGTTCTTGTGCTTTGATCTGAGATTTGTACCTACAATATGTCAATAAATGCCCGGATCTCAAAAGTTATATTCGTAATCTAACTTTCGAAATATAGAATCGAAATTTATTTATTTATTTACGCCCTGTTAATGGGTTTTAATTTGTAAAATATTAACAATATTAAATAAAAACAACAATATTAATGTATGTGGTCAGTGGTTCAGTGGGCATCGCGTTTGGGTACCACCCAGGCGTCCCTTGTTCGATTCCTCGGCTGTTTAAGTCCTCCATCACAACAAAAGCAATATAGCTTAGTGTGGTGGTAGTAGGAGATTTTCAAATGCCGTCAGATTATTCGTAACCCGGGAATGTTTGTCTTTCTTTAAAAAAAAAAAAAAAAAATAATAAATGAGAATGTAATAATAACAACATTTTAGGATTGTTGCACAATAACTGCATACATATACGTTTTTTAAAGGAAGCAATGTTTTTATTTAAAAAAATATGTCAACAGAGCAAGTTTCATTTCCCACACGATGCAATCTCTGAAGACAAGAGTTGAACATAAAATTAGTGCGAGAAGCAACTATATTAAATGAGCATAAAGTCTATTGTTGTATTTATTGTTAATTTATAATATTGTATTATTTATCATATTCACTAGTTCAGGGCTATCCAAATATCCGTTTATGATTTTAAATAATAATAAAACATCACAGATTTTTCTTCGCTGTCATAATTTGGGAAGTTTAAGTAATTGCATTAAATAATTATAATTTAATTTTTCTATAGGAATGCGTAATTTATAATTTATAAATTTTAAGATAAAATGCATCTTGAATGGGCTTAACCTATGTTTAGTTATCAGATCTTCCAAGCATTCCTTTTCCTTTTCTTGTTCCCTTCCCAGTGTTTTACATCTGAGAAAACTCGCCAAATGGAATGCCATTGTCACTACTAAAAGTGGTACTATTCGTGGTGTTGAATTTACATTAAAAGTAAATAAAAGTCTCACAGAAGATGGAATGAAAGCAAAAATTTAAATATAAATGGCACTTTGAAGAAACACCAAATAAACTCTGTTGCCCTTTTCGAAACTTAAATACACTTTTAAACTTAGTTTGTCGAAACTACTAATACTTTAAACGCTTTCTGTAACAATCTTTCATAATAATGATAATAATATATTATCATTGTTTTTTTACATGTTAAAAAATTGCGATGATAATGGTACTTTAATATTATTTACATACTGACGAAAAATGATTATATGACAGTTTGTAACACGTCATTTTAGAGGGCGTTGGTGACGTAATGCCAGTCGACGTTTGTAGGGACAGTCTCGGATTCCGGTGACAATCCCAAATGCCCCGTTCTGACATGCCGAGTATTTTTGTCGAGTAGCGAGTATATTAGTTACTAAACGTGTCCAAACACCACAATTTTAGAAGAGTAGGCTAGTCAGCTCTTTAGTAGATTGAATCCATTTGGTTCTATTTTTTCGACGATCAGAGTACTCCTTCACATATCTCTGCACACTGACATGCGCAGTTCATTCGTAAACGCAGACACGTGCGATATGCCGTCATTAATGAACACTTGACAGCAGTGCGAACACTTTTTGGTGAGTCAAGTGGCGAGTAACTTACTACTTGTCAGGTGCGAACAAGGCATTACAGCCAGTAGCGTTTCGCTGAAAAATTGCGATTTTAGATAGCTTTTTAATAGTACAGTCATTTGGGACGAAAAAAAGGGGTTACCTAGAAAGTTTTCCGGGAGTTTTGAAAATTGGTAATATTATAGATTTTGATGTGCTCTTTCCGAATTTTAACTTTGCCACCTCGTATCTTTGCTGCTCGGGCCACAATTTTGGAAAAATTGGCACCCAATAACAGTTTTTTGACAATATCTCCTTTCCGACTCATTTTACGATAAAAATACTTGGGACAAAATTAGAGTAGTTAAAATTTCCTATAATTTATTTGTTCACATTTTTTTGGAAAGTCAATAGTTTTGGCGTACGAGCGCCACATAATATACCAAATGATTTGGGCTATAAAACAATGATTATTAAAGAAAATATTTAAATTTCGTTTTTTTAACGCCACAATCAAATCAAAAAAATTGTTTGGTTTTTGAAGGAGAATATTCATAGTTCCTACCGGGATGTCATTTATCCAAATTTACTATACACTCCCTTTTCCTAACCTCATCACCTTGCTGACAGAGCATTTTGAATTTGGAACAATGACAAAAATAGCCAATTCAAGTGCAAAAGTTTTAAAAGAAAACAGAAGTACAATTTAAAAAAACAGTTGTTGGTTTTTTCGTGTTCATAATCTCGTTTTTAAACTAAAATTATTGTTTTTGACCAACTCAAAAGTAAACAATATCGTTTTGTAGATACTTATTCATGTTGTTGTGAAGATAATTACCTCGAGGTATCACGATGAAAATAAATACTATACTGTGGTTGTGTTGTGTGCTCCTTCGCAGAAATAAAGTGGCAAGTGATTGGTTATCCTTCTTCCGTGTATCCACTGTTTTTCCTACACACATTATCACACAATTCTAGCAAACCAGTACATTTCCATGCGCATCTGAAGCTGTAATATGCAAGCAGTTTCGGATGCAGCAAAATTATTTCAGAAATATTTGACTTGTAAAAATACCACATTGTAAAAAATATTAACGATTGTGAATAAAGCAAAGTATGTGCGTCTATGTGTGTGGCTTCCATGCTATCTGTCTACTCTCAAAATTTTACTATACCCTTATCGAACATGCAGGAAGTAATGTGAAACAATTTGCATTCATTACCAAGAATAATGGCCGAGCACAATAATGTCACTGAATACGACACGAACTAATATGTTTCGCTCGCATTTAATTTGATTGGCAATGTCACCACAGTGGTGAATTTAAAACACCGCACCTAACGCATACCCTCTCCCTAATCATCCCGACAAATTTCAAATCATCCGAAGGAATATTATTGCATAGTTATTCCATAGTGCTTCCACACAAACGAAGTATTGAATTCCGTAAGTCTTAACTTAATCAAGTGGGTTCCCTACAGAACATCTGACCATCCCTGTTAAATATTTCTACTCCATTGTAAACAATGGGTCCCTTTAAAAATCAATCGATTAATCAAAAATTTGATAACATCATAATATTATAATAACGATTTTAATTAAGAATAGACAAGATAAAAATAAAATATTACAATAAGTGGCGCGCGAGTTTGAAACATGTAAGTATATCATATAGTTTAGCTATAGGAAGGAAAGGAAGAAGGGGAGGAGAAATTCGGAAGGGGGAAGGGAAACGAAAGATGGGGGGGGTTCGATGGAGGGGGAAAGAGGGAGGGGGAAGGTGGAAGGGAAACGCAGGAGGGGGAAAGAAACCATGTGAGTTCACAAGAATGAGGGGGGGATGGTGGATGAGGAACTCGAGAGGGAAAAGGGACACGGGAGGGAAACTAAGGTACTGGGGAAGGGTGACGGAGGGGTGGGGGATGAGGAAGAAGTAGATGGAAGGATGAAAAGGATACATAACGGTAGGGGATAGCAGGGGGGTTAATTTGGAAAATACATGTACCTCACACGGACAGCTGTGAGGAGTGTGTGTATTAAGTATGGGAAAGCAAGGATGGGGAGAGGAATCTGGGAGGTGGGAGTAACGAGGGAGGAAGGGTGAGAACGTGGAAAAATTATAGGTTTAGCAGGGCGTGAGGAGGCGAGAGAGTGATAATGCGGGAAAAGTAAAAAGGTCCGCGGCAGGGGAAAGGGACAAGGTAGGGAAATGGGGGGACGGGAAGAGGGACGCATGGAAAAGGACACATAGCAGAGGGATAACGAAGAGGTGGGGGACGAGAGAAGGGCAGCGTAAAGGGGTAAAGGAGATGTATTAACGGTAGGTGATAGCAGGGTAAACATTTGGAAAGTATATGCTTGTCATACTGACACCTGTATGTGACCTTTTCACGGATCGGAAATTCTTCTGTTTTCTTCGAGTATGTACCAGACGGAAAAAAACAAAAAAACAGAAACATCAACAAACAGAAATAAAACACAAAAACTTTATTTGAATGGCATTCAACGCATGCCGGGTACCCTCAAGTACTGTTATAAATAAATTACGCGCCAACAGAAACTGTTATGCAAATGATGCTGATATTTTTTAAATGTCTCTACTGAAGTATAAATCTGTACTAATTAAACACTTTAGCAATTCATATTTTAACGAGGTATTTGTTTTACAGCATAACAGGTTTTTGTTTTTGATTTTGTTTCTTCTTCACTGCTTTCATTAACTTTGTACTGTTGCATATTCATTTTCTTTTCGATTACTAATCTAATATTATGTTGGTTTTGAATACTTAAGTAATCTTAAGCAAGTTTTGATTACTTAGGTAATATTATATATGTTTTGATTAATTTATTAATTAATTAATTTGTTAATTAATTTGTGCTTACTGTTTACTTTATATATTGTACCATATAATATATAAATACATATAACATATACATAGGTAAATGGCACTTGTGCCGTCAATCCGAAATAAATTCAAAAGTAATAAAAATGATATAATCTATTTGGTCCGGGCGTTGCTTCCGTTAATATTAAGTTATTATATTATGTGAGAAATAATTTATTTGGTAACTCTTTAATGTTCTTGCATATATTAAAATGATATCAATTTTTACATAACTAACTAACTAACCATCACGCCGTTTCCCCGCAGGGGTAGGCAGAGAGGACGGACCGCCAAACACCTCGGTCTTGGCACACACTCTTTGCCTCATTCACGTTCATACATCGTCTCATACATTCTCTTCTATTTTTCTGACTCTTGACATGGCCCGACTCAAGTATCTGATTCACTTGATCGTGCCATGTCTTTCTCGGACGTCCCCTACTTTTTATACCATTCACACTTGCATCGTATATTCTCCTTACGCTCCTTTCTTTGTTCATATTAATTAATTACATATTTAAGTTAATGTGATATTGGTATCTAATAGTTATGTGAGCGCAATGTGGCCCATTTGAATGGATACCGCCGCCCCGGGAACCATTCATTGGATAACCAACGCCTATGCCTTAGATTACCCCAAATTATTCGAAACGTTCGGTGACTTAGCAGGGGTGCCCGGGTTCAAGGATAGTAAGTGAGTAAGATTTGTGACGGTGGATGCATTTGCCCATCAACTGCATGGGAAACCGAAGCGGGAGAGACTGGTTGAGGGAGATCTTTTGAACTCTTCAGCAAGACTCTACCTTTTCGTAATGTCCTTGTCATCGTCACTCCTGGACACACCGACCCCCAGATTGACTTAAAATTAAGAGGTCTTCATAACCGAGTTGGAGGCGCTTGTCCCGGTAAGATGATAGATTCCGGGTTCAAGTCCCAGGAGCAACCGTCACCTTTTTATTTTAAAAATGTATATTCAATCCGGAATGGTAAACTTGTTCGTTTCAAAAAAGTATTTATAAAGAATTCGTTTCATCACTAATAAGGAATCTCTAAATATATCGACAATATTCCCAAATCTATTGACAAAATGGTGTAATTGATTTATATCTATGTGTAAAATTGTCGCAGAAAAGGTAGAATTGTGTATTGTATTTTTAATTTGTTTTGTGTTATTTATTTTTTTGGCACGAATTTCAGTTATGTTAATGAAATCATAAATAATTTAATTAATAGAACGAGTTGAGAAATAATCCGAGACAATCAGACAGGGTTATCAAATTTAGCTGTTTCAACAGAATGAAGACTACGGGAAATTAGTCATTTTTAAATCCAATTCTAGATGAATTGACTCTTTTTTACAAAAAAAAACATAAATTGATTTTGAAAGATTATTTATTATTTATCTGGTACATACAGTTTTAAAATTTTGAAAAACTAAGTGTATTTATAATATATTAAGGTTATACCGTTGGTCGTTGGCAGATTTGTTCAATTTTCAAACGATAGATTCTATTAAACAAAACAAATTTCAAATCAAATAGTTATACAATAAAATAATTTAATACACAATCTAATCTTAAAAATTTTAATTTTAGTTAAATTAAAATCATTAAAAAATAAATCCGTATTTTGTGACAAAAATACCTCAGTTTTTCTATTTACAAACTAAAATGTTTCAAAAAATTTTTATACTTATGATCAAAAAATACTTACAAGAAGTACACGATATTTAATAATTTATCATCGTGCATTTTGAGCATTTTTATTGCTTACTTATATGTAGGTATATATTAAAGCAAGTTTTGAATGAAATAAATCGATATTAAATTTTTATTTTAACAATTTTGATACGGGGAATAATCGATCGTTCTCATTGGAACCTCCCTGTACAGTTCCAAGTATTTTCAAACTTTTATTCTCAGCTGCTGGTCAATCGCTCTTAAGTGTATTCAGCTAAAAATGAATAAATGTAAGAAATTTGTGCTATATCCTTTCGATAGTTTCATTCACTTGCATCGTCTTACTCCTCGATGATCTCATTTCTACGGCATTCAGTCAACTTCCATGCTTTATCTGACGGGCCTCACAACCATGCATCAGGGATGGAATCAGCACTCCACTATGGACTACCACTCTGGTTTTTTTGGCAACTTTTATTTGTATATAAAGTATTTTCTTTCTTATATATTTCTTATTATATTTTCAAGCACCAAAATTATCAATGAATCTATTTTGCGACAGGTAAAATGGGATTCAATGTCACAAAAAACCCTTTTTCAACTCTTTCGTCATTTGAAAACAGATAAAAACACACATACATCTTTGTAAATGTATGTATGTCTGTTTATAGCCTCTGAGAGGGTTAAGTAAAACCTTCGGTGGAAGAAAGTGCGCCAACTTTATGTTGGCAGTAAATGTTCCGTGAACATAAAATACGCCACCCCTCCTCTGCCAAGAAAGAGTTTACAACAACTTGAACATACGGCACTTCACTATCGATGGGATTGAAAAAAGTCTTAACTTTCGATGAGTTCTGTATATTACTTACTGTATCCAAATTCATTTTTATGGAAATTTTAATATTATGAAAGTTTAGTTATATCTCACCGCTTTCCAAAATAAGCATCCTACCAATAATACATTAAAACTACGGTATCATTATTTTTTGTATTGATTCCAAATTTTATATTAATGGTCTGTTTACACGAGGAAATATGCCGCATGTAACCTGTGCTATTTCTTTTAGGAAGAGTCATTTAGTTACCGCTGTCCTGAACTCTATCCCCATGTAAAACAAAATAGCGTAGGCAATAATTCGTATTATCAAAATAAATGCATAATAGTTTTAAGGCTCAGTTTTGCCCAAATTTCAACAAAAGTAGAAGTAGTTTGCTATTGAACATTTGTAAAATACGGTTTTGTGTCTTATTTGTAGACAGTCAAATGACATTTTCGTTGTTTGTTTTTGGGGTGTTATGCCGTGTTGTGCTACCTCCTTCTTTAGCCGACGCTGTCCGAAACGTCGGCTAAAGAAGGAGGTAGCACAACACGACATAACACCCCAAAAACAAACAACGATAATGCTTTTGGCCGTGAAAATCTAAAAACGTATCAGTCAAATGACAGTTTATGATGAAAAAGACGTTGTATTTTTTTTTTAAATTTCAGACAAAACCTCAAATTTTAAGACTACAGCGTCAATAGATATAGAGTTCTTAAGATTGCCGGATTTATAAGGAAATTAAGTAATTTTTCGTTATATTAGGTTATAAGCATTTAAAATAGGTACCTACCTACTTTTGGAAAAAAAAATTAAAAAAATCTCTTACACAACAATGCTTCACACAATGTAAATTCTTAAGCCGTCTCGAGTGATAAATACGAATATGTAGTACAAAAGACAAAATAATTTATATATTTCATAATAGAGGAGCTGCCGCGGAATCCTTGAGAGTTTCCTTAAATCGTGCGCAGTTTTTCGGTTATTTCTGTATTCTTTCAGAATTTATATTTCCCCGCCGTATAAACCCGCACTTACTAAAGGTGGGCAGATTCCTCTAGTCCGTTCGGGGTACAATGGCGTCACGGGACATAACGCGAAAACTACAATTTTATACACACTTGAGTGCAGGATAAAGTCTGTTCGGTGGCGCCGGTAATGCGTTCATAAACATAAAACGCAGAGCGGTCCTTAAATATTTCATCATTCCTGTAGTGGTCGAACCCTCATTCACTCACCCGCCGCCACACAAAGAAATATCTCTATTGGAATATGAATTGTTTGTGGTATAGCCTATTTAATATTGGATCCCCGAGCCTATACACCGGAAATTTTGTGATTTGCACAGCATACGAGCATACGACGAACACCTGGATATACTGCGAAACGCCTAAAATGGGCTGAAACCAAAATTGAGATTTGGACTTGACAATAATTTTATTGAAAGTTTAGATATTTTAAGGCGATATTTAAGTAGCAATCTCAACCTTATTATCACCAGCATAAGGAGTGAGATATTTCACGTGAAAAAGTCGAAGTGTTTACCTTTACAACTGAAAATTTTAAAAATACACCTGATGGTTTGGGTATTTGTTATTGCTCAAATTTTAGAGAATCTTATAAGAATGACTCAACAGCTATCAAATGTAAAATTAATGGTCAAAGAATAGTTGCTTTTTGAAACAGACTTGGCAAGTAATTTGAACATGCACCGAAATGCGAAAAATATTTTTTTGGTGAGTTTGTAAGCCTTTCATAATATTTATTGTGATATTATTTATATGAATTAAGATGTGTGATTCTTTGTGGATTTTTTTTTAATAAGGCGGAGACGGTTTACAAGCAGTTCCCGTGAGCACTTAGGCCATAGGCCTATTGTGCTATCTCCCATTTTACCTCAATCCTTTAATAACAAACCAGTCCCTTTAATAAAGTTCACCAGGGTTGTCATTGGATATGTAGCTATGTCTTCTGGTTCTACTGTATGTCTCCTCAGGTATCTGAGCCTAGTTCCCACCAGGGCAGGACATTGGCACCATAGGTGAATTGGAGTCTCTTCATCCTCTTCACATTTTCTACATATATTTGTGATTTCCACTCCCAATATTTGCATATGTCTCCTGGGATGGCAGTGTCCCGTTAATAGTCCTACCAGTTCCCTCAGCGAGTTTCTGTCCATATCGAGTAGTTTCCTGGTTCGTCTAGGGTCTGGTCCTTTTATGAAAACTTTGTATTGTCTCATTCCGGGTGCCCTCTCCCATTCTTTGTGGATTAAAACACCTTTATAACTTTTTTTATTTATATTAAAAAGTCACATTTAAGTGGAATTCAATGGCGGAAATAAAGGTTTTCAAACTAGAAAGAAATTAGGAAGTGATTAAAAGTGATACGTGGGTATTATTTTCAGAAAATTAGGTGGAAACGCAAATGTGAAAAAATAGTATTCTAGGAGAGTGGACGGGATGTATGGGTAAGAGATAAATCAGGTTTCCTAAAACTACGAAATTGTAATGCATCGTGTCATAGCTTTCTAGAAAATATCATGTACATGATTTAGTACATACTTTACAATAGTAATCTATGGAATCTTCGGGTCACATGGTCTTGTTGCTGAGTTGTGCCGAAGGTAGATTTACGAAGTCTAGGTTTTCAGGAGCTCTTCAGATAAAAACTAGCATTTTGCCTGAAAGTACGTTTGCCACGGCGTTAATCAAGAAACTAAGTCTTTCAATCAAGCATCCTATAGTTTATAAGTATAATTAGTACTGGAGAACACAGGTCCTAGTACTTACCATGTGAAGATATTCTCTGGAGAGAATGTAAAGGACATAACAGAAATCATTATCATTTACTCTACACTCTATGAAGTTATCCCTGAAGGCAGCCATATGAGTAACTATCGATATCAACCGTGTTTTAAAGGATCGATTTCATTGTTTCCCACTGTCCCAACTTCAGAGATGATTTCACCGTCTAGTCATAAATCAAGTTCAAAAGGCGAAAATACTGTCAACCAAAAAAAAAACAGTCGTATATTTTAAAATATTCTCTTGTTTACGTTTTCTTCTTTGTTGTCGAAGGCGATACGATTGTCAAATGGACAAATAGATGAATATAAATATTTACTAAATGTATTTATTTACCTGAACAATGTCCCCGTGAATATGTCCATTCGCCGTGAAGGTGAGGTGACAGAGGAAGGGTAGACGGCCCTCTATCGGCTTGCCCAGCTTCAGCTCGTACGTCTTCCCAACGTCCCCGTAGTAGGTACGGTTGCATACTGAAAAGACACATAATTTTAAATATTGTACATATATTGTACATATCGATGTAGAAATATTGTACATATCGATGTAGAAACATAACATGTAGTTAATCTAATATCCCATATATTTATTTTGTTATCAAGTTTAATTTATAGAACTCCTGTAAAAAATTATGCCTTTTATAAGTTCAATAATATTATCATTCAATTTATAAAAACAGTTATTTAGACAGTTTAATAATGCCTCAGAAGGCGAAATAGCTGTCACACGTAATAAGCATAACTAGATTATGAATAAAATTTGATGTGTTTTATTATAAATTATGATAATACCATTGAATATGTAAAATAAAAAAATTAATAAATCGATAAAATCTTTAAGCAAAAAACGTCTGTCAGTTTCTGCATTTAATGTCTGGAGACATTATCATCATAATTCCTAGTTCACACGAGGACAATACAATATTGCATTGCTTCAGCTCTGGACCTAATGTCCTAGAACAGAAGTTTGGAGAACGGGGCAATGAATAAAGATATTGTCCTAGAAATAGACGGGCAGGTTATCTCCGCAGGACAATGTCTTACCTTCACCTCCACGCCCGACTGCATTGCCCGCGTGTAAACACTTACCGACAAGACAGTAGGACAATACAATAACACCTAGCAAGGCCCATCGATATGGATTCTATCGATAACTTTTGGTAACTTCTCATCGTTTCCTAGGACGACTGCAGATCGCTATCGTGCAAACAGTTTACGTCGAATGTATTAAGTAAAGTTAATATATTAATTAAGCCAATAAATAATGCGTTAATAAAATAAAGAAAATGCTAGTAGTTCTCAGTTGAAGTATGATGTAGTTAAATATGACCGAATCGTTTAGCCACTGGAGCAAAACAGAGAATTATAAAAAATCGCCATGAGCGCTCGCCACGTTTGAAAATTAATTTTCCACCCACATTAAAAAAATCATTACTCCACATTTGTGTACGTAAACATATAAACAAATTATAGAGCTATACAGCCAATAAATTCACCTATATTTAAATAATCATTTTAAATTTGTAGAATTTATAAAAAAAATTATTAAAACATCATAAACATTCGAAAAGGATATATTTTCTGGGTTTTCTAGTTAAAATCTGTGTTGCAAACTTTAATTAAATATTAAATACTTTCTATGGAGTTTTTTGTAAAAAGTCTAATTAATAATCCAATATAGAAGCATCCCTAATAAAAATGAATTTTGATAAGTTATCAAGAGTTTAAATGATTCCTAAGAAAAAAAAATGTACGAAATTTTGTACGTGAAAGCACAAATTTGATTGCAATAAAATATGTTTTTTAATGCACTCACCAAAAAAACTGCATTACACCACATAGATACATTCGTTATCTTTATTCTACAATAAGAATTAACTCGATTAATGCTTGTTTTTTTGTAAAATATCCATTTGCAAACATCACCATCCCGAGCAATAAATTGCGACGTAAAAACAAAAATCCGCTGTTTTAAAGATAACTCTCTTCATTTTTAATTATTTCGATATGTAAACATGTTTAAAACATTGATTATTCCATCATTATTATACTGGAATACAAATATATTATAAAAAGCGTCAAAAAACACGTAAAATCGACATTTTAAAAGAACAAGATTTTGACAGTTGGCAGTTTGAAAAAAACTTTGCTATCAACTGAAATGAAGTGAGTAGTACATGAAAAGTAAAGGAAAAAAACAGTGACATCTTTTTATTCATTAATAGAAGTAGACTTTCAGTTCTCAAATAACATTTGAAAAAAAATTTAAAAAAATGTTTTACGAATGGTAGGAAAATGTGGTCTATTTTTGGACCGATATCAATCAATAGAAAAAAAAAGTGGTCCAAATTTGGACCGATTTTACACCAATGGATAAGGACACATTAGTCTCGAGATTAGAAGATACGGCCAAATCTGGACTCGAGCCTAGGAGGGGTCACATCTAGGAGTCCTAGATGTGACCGTATTTTTTTCGGATTTTACGATATTGTATTTTCCTCGTATGAACTAGGCATGACAGCAGTTAATATATAAAATTATCCAAATTATACCAACGCAGTGTCTGAAGTTAGACACCAAATTTATTCAGCTAGAACTAAATTACTGGAAAATGTATATATATATATATTTTATTTATAGTGACCACGATTCTTTGAAGAAAATTAAAGATGGCGAATATTTATAAACAATCTTAATATTTTGTTGAGTTTGTTAACTACATTCTCGTTCTATCTAGTTCTAGACTATACATTTACAAGCATTCGATATAATTTCCTTTCAAAAAAATCCTAATCTGTGAAAATCATCCCCAATTATAACGTTATTGTCGTAAATATTAAAATAAAATTGTACAATTTAGAAAACCATATGGAATAAAAGACGATGATGGTTAATTTGGGTTAGGTTAGGTTCGGTTAAGTTAGGTTAGGTTAGGATGCTCTATAAGAAAACAGCCTCCGTTGTCAAGGGGCATGGATCTTGACTAGCAATCCGAAGGTCGCAGGTTTAAATTCTGGCGTGCGCAAATAAACTTTATTTGATTAATTTGCATGCATAGAGAGAAGGGTTCTTTCTTATGAAAAACTTAAGATATCTATATTATATTTTCCGCAAATAGCATTAATTATACTTTTTTTTTACACCTTTTCTTACTTTTCACAACTCTGTAACATTAACAATTGCAAGAAATAAAGGCCTTTTTATTTTTATTTATTATTTTATTTATTTATATATATTTCACAATTTATTAATTAAAAATTATATATATACATATTCTCTGTGTCGCTCTGGTATAATACCACTATTCACAATAGAAACGTTGCTTGAAATAGCTTTAGACATGTCCGGTGACCAGATCTGAAAAGCCAGGAACTTCCCTACCTTACTCTTCCTTAACTCCCTCCCCCCCCCACTCTCACTGCCTTCAGCCTAACCGAATACGCCAATCAGACATGCCATAGTCTCACTGTCTCCAGACGGGAGCAGTTGGGGCTCACATAAAAAATACATGAATTGCCGATATCAAACAGACCCTGGATCGTACAACATCATCTATAGATAGTTCCACTTTCTTCCATAATCCCTAACTGCTCTTAAAGATACGCATTGAACATTTAACAAAGAAAAAAATCCAGCTCACTGGTTTTTAAAGCGAATATAAAAATATGACGTTCTATCCCAATATACTATGCGGTACATAGAGCCGTTCCGGCAAACTAATTGAAATATTTTCTTCTGACGGGCATGTGGGTTTTGTTTGCAGAGGACGGGAACGTGTTAGCCGTTGAATATTTATATGAAAAGGGTTTCGCCACAATCAATGGTCATCCTTTGATGGTCCATTCCCGGGGAAGTGAAGCATAAAACGGGGCGAAACGTAATTTTGAATATGTTCCCGTAAGAATTAAAGCGCATATTGTTTGTTATCAGCTCATTTTATCCCGTAATTAGGGTATGGCTATCTTCCTGTGTGAAATGACGGCTTAGCAAATGATAATAGATAGATAATAAATGAAAGCATTGTATTTTTCGCGGTTGGAGATCAGATCATCTTACTAATATTAAAAACGCGAAAGTTTGTATGGATGTATTTGTGTTTGTTACTCTTTCACGCAAAAACTACTGAATGGATTTTAATGAAACTTTACAATAATATTTCTCATACATCAGAATAATATATAGGCTATGATTTATAAAGCTAGCTATTTTCCATATATTACAAATAATAATTATTGCATATTAGAAAATGTCGAAATTTGAGAATGACATTTTGCAAAACAATGATTGTTAAATCAAATTCTATTTTAGAAAATATTTAAATTATTGAATTTATTTGAAGCACTCGCCTAATACTTTGAATCGAATCAATAATTATAAATATTCTAAATAGGGTATAAACACAGAGAGGACCTTGGAAAAGAAAATAGTCTACTCGATGTACTAATCCTGCGCGGACGAAATCGCGGGCATAAGCTAGTAATTTTATAAAAGTGGAAGCGTAAAAAATATTTTTCGTCGTTCAGACCATGACCGTAAACAGTTCAAAACGGGAACAATGTTCTGGGTGTGTAGCAGAGTGAAAACTTTACGATATCGGATTGATAGGCGTAACTGCGGATCATTTTATATCGTTCTCCCTGCTAGCACGGCCGCAAGGAATAAATAATATTTAAAAATATACGATGGCAACACTGACGGATCTGTAGATTCGGTAGTTTCCGGTCGTTGGTAGTATTGGAGATCAGAATGAACTAATTAAAGGTTAAACAGTGGAACCATTTTTTTCGCTTCGCGTCTCATATGTACATACATCTAATACATCAATGACGATAGTCTGAATTCTCTGCAAGTCAGTTCCATTTCTAAAAATGGCAATTAAAGCATTTTTCTGTTAAAATATTATATTGTAGATAGGTGCTTTGTGGTTTGCCTTATTTCTCCTAAAACTTTCATTTTGAAAATGAAACTTTTTTTACATTAAATCCACATAGGAGGCCTTGGGGAAAATAGTTTCCTTTAAGGCCTATGTCATCTTTAAATATGCTGTGTCGATGTTCTTTCTGAGGAGAGGATGGAGAACAAGGACCTACCTGATACATGTGCTCTAAAGATTGCAATCCACTTGTTAAGATAAGGGAATCTATTAAACGAACCGTTTATTAAAGCATTTAACACCGGAATTTAAAGCAAAAGTTCTAGAGTTCAGTGAACCGGAGTTACAGATAGAATCACAACTAATGTAGTATTTTTAATAATATATTAAATAAATATTGATTTATATACATGCAAAGGCGTGGAATCACATTATAATATATTATCATTCCATAATATAACATTATATCGAATATTGAATGGGATAATATCTGAGCTTATCTCATGAGAATATCTATATTAATTGTACCCAACTGGAGTTAGTCAGCGATTACATTTATCTTGGACAATCGATATACATAAATAAATGGATTATCTGACGTAATTGGTAAAAAAACAAGACTTTATTGTATTTTGGGTCCCATTTCTTTATTTCTTTCGGAATTCTACTAGTAAGTGTCAACTCAAAAGTATTAATTAAAATGATAGTAAAATGCTTTGAAACTAATATTGTAAAAATATGTGTTTGTAAATAAAGCATGAACATTATTCGAATATTCCCGGGAAAAAGTTTTCTTACTAAAAAACAAAATTCTTATCCAGTGTCTATTTCCTTCATTATTATTTTTGACGATTTTAAAAAGTTCACATTATAAGTATTTATTCATTTGAGGGTTCTCGAATTATATTTTAAAACATTTTATGGCTATCGTCTCAATATTATTGACTCAACGTAGATGAGTTTTAACTCGACTATTTGCAATTTAATCTGTCTGTAAATTTGTTTCTTACTTTTCAGTTACGGTTTCAAGATGGTGACCGTGTTAACGTGTCTTAATATAAGTAGATATCCTGGGAATATACTTAAGGTCGATTATAGGTAGATACTGTTTTTATTTTAAAAAATGTATAATAAACACATTGTCAATCACAAAATCAATTTGCAAATGCAAAACCAAGTACAAGTTATTACGAAAATAGAATCATACGGGGCATACGACCAACGGTTCAGTAAAGATTATTTTTTCAAATGTGAATTATTTAAGTTATTTTGGTACTTAATTACAAATGTTATGATTACTGAGAAATTTTTTATTTTGATTTAATATAAGAGAAAATTAAAAATGTACTATTTTGGACGTGAGGTCTATTGTACATAGCTAGCAATTTTACTTGTAGATTTACTTACATAATGAACCCTTTTCCGAAATGAGGTTATCCTAAAATAATGTGATGGGTAGTTACCTACTGAGTGTTAAGGGACATACTTGACATACTTTAACCAGGCATTATTTGGAGTAAAATTTGTTAATGAAATTTTGGTCTCCCGTGACTTTTTTTATGTTTTATGTTTTATTTTTTTTATTTTTTTCAACACAGAAAGCTTTTACACAACTCTGGTATGTATTTAGGTTTTTTTGTCCCGTATTTCTACAGGTCTAGTAGTTTTTTTTTTTAAATGAAGTACGTATTTGTTATAATTTTGCTAGGTGAGTTTTAGCATTTAGTCAGCCGCTGAGGACGGGAGAAGTTGGAAGAAATGTTGCGGGAGGCCAAAGCTCGATATGGACTATAGCACCGTCTAAGAAGAAGAAGATTTTCAGCATTTACCTCGAGTATTTATCAAAAACTGATTTAAAACAATGAAATCTGTCTAGGTACTTGGTATTTGCCACTTACGGTAATTAATATCGTATACAAATTAATATTGTACTTTGTAAACAATAAAACTATATCGCATAAAATCCGGATTCAGAGGTCTTATGTTATTTTTAGTTTAATTAACTTTGTTTACCGATTCTGATTTATATTGAGCGAAAGGGACAAGTGCACCTCACGCTGATAATACCTAAATAAAATAATCAAAAACGAGGTTTCGTATTCCCCATTTTTCTACTCCAAAATTGGACCTGTTACTGAGATTTTTTTTTTACTTACTATGAAGAAAAAATATTCTATGTCTGTACGTTTTGCCTTTTTAAAAAATACATTTTCTGGTTTGTATACTGTAACGTCTGTTGATGGCATTCAAACCAGGCAATTTTAACGATTTTTTGAGGATCCTGTGGGTCGATATTTATATTATACTAGCTGAGCCGCCCACGCGTAGCTGTGGCTAACGAAACACAACGCCATCTATTGGATGGTTACCTAATCTAGATAAGCAAGTGTTGTATCATTAAATTAATTCACAACGATATCTGTCAGAAACTGATAGAACTTACAAATAATTGTCCCATAGAAAACATTTAATTCGAAATAATAAATATTGAGGTCGATAATCGAGATAAAAACTATCCTATCTTTAAGTTGGACCAAATTACATACATTAAGCCAAATTTCATCAAAATCGGTTAAGTTCTTTCGGAGTTTACCTCGGACGAATATTGTGACAAGAGAATTTTAGATATAAAAATTTAAAATATTTGCAGTAGGTAGTGTAAAAACTCAGGGACGAAATTAGGGAATTTTTTTGTTTGAAAAAGCCCTCTGGGCGTTAAATAAATAAATAAAAACAAGAGAAAAACTTACATCTGATATTTAAAAAAAACTCAATATAAAGCTCGGGCAACACTGGGATTTCAGCTAATATTTTTATATAAATATATGTTTATTGTTATATCTCCAATGTTCTCTCTAAATACGTTCGTTAAGTACTGGGACCAGTATTCTCCAGTACTACAGGATGCTCATTGAAAGACTTACGTTCTTTGAATCATAGTTACTGTTTATTGACGAATCGTAATTTATAATTTTAATTTGGAGGACTAACATCCTTCCTGACTAAAAGCTAAGTTTTGTCTGCGGAGTTCTAGAATTATAATGACTGAACATCTTAGGCACATCTCGAAAACGAGACCATGTGACCCGAAAAGCCTCTAGACAACTAAAGTCACTCATCACAGACTTATGGTAGATTCAGACTGGGTCGACGTACGTGCCCATCGCTACGCCTAACAATATCTGGACTGCCTAGCAACCATAGAATTTCAATGAAAATTTATGTTTTAGAATCACATTGTCCACACGCATCGCGACGTGCGATGTCTGTGGCCATTTTCATAGAAAATGTATGGGTTGCTAAGCATTGTTTGAGTAGCGATGCGTACGTACGTCGTCCAGTCTGAACCTACCATAATTATGATATTTTACCGTAATTAATAAAAACAGTCAAACAGGTGTTGTGTCACTAGTATTCTTCCAAAACTAAAATGAGATAATTTTCCACCTTTGACCTCTGCAGTACATTTTTTGCCGCTGTTTTTTCTTTATTTTTAACATAATCCAGAGGATTTTCTTTATAAACTGACCCAAATAAGGTATTACAACTTTTAGCACGGAAATAAAAGAGCCAGCATTGGGTTAGATTTAGGACACTGACAAATCCGGTCCTAAAGTAATCCCATCGATTCCTGCCTACATTTGTATATCTAGGATCAAACCTGGCGTGGGGTTTTAAAGGGATTATTGCTTGTTTCAGAATGGTTAAACTATCGAATTCCAGGACTTATATTTATTTTGAAATTATTTAACTAAGGAATTTAGAAGTCTTACTGAAGTAGAAATTATATTTTCAAAGTAGATTAATTGAAAAATTGTTTCAATGATTATAAAGAGGAGGATATTTTCACGTTTCTTATCATTGTATGAAAAAGTGAGAAATCAATTGTTTTTTTTTTAATTTTACTTTGAACCTTATCTTTTGAAAACATTTCAAATGTATTTTTTTAAGATTTATTTAAAAAAAGAGTGTTTTTCTCATGAACAAAAACGTTTTGTGTTCAGCTTGTGACGAATTTCAATGTATGTATTATTTTCACGGCCCTATAATAACATTTTGCCAAATTTAATTTGCCAGACAATTATTTGCAAATTAATATTTCTAAGGCGTTTTCTGAAATAGAAAATAACGAAGATTTACCATATAATTACTGAGTAAATACAGGCACTAGTTTTATCGGGGAGGTTATAAGAAAAATAAAAATTCTTATAAATAACCAGCAAAAAAGTTGAAACTAGTTTGATAAACTACCAAAAGTCGTAGATGATAAACTACCAAAAGTACAAAAAAACTTTTTTTTTACCTTAACATTTAAGTTACATGGGCCATTTATATAACGATATTAATTTTATTGTAATTTACGGTTAACTGTCAACGCGTAATGTTGATTTCTCCGATTTGACAGCTCGTCACAGTCGCAACTCCCATGCGCTCTGGTGGAATAAAAAGGTTCTGTCAAAAACGGCTACCATCTTGACAGGATTGACCAGACACGGTATTCCGCAAACAAAATATACAGATAAACGTAATTCAAAGTGGTTAAATCAAAACAGAACTTCTCTACGCTCAGTCAGTTATGAATGAAAGCTTAAAAACGAACGGTAAACTGTTTTTAAAATAGCATGGCGATGATTTATCTATAATATAAAAATTAATGTTTGTTTGTTTGTTCGTACCCTATGCGCGGCATACCGTTCATCCGATTGCGATGAAACTTTGGGAATATGATGTGCAGGATAGTTATAGGATAGTGAGCTCTGGCGTTATGAAATTATTTCCTATACTAAAATTTCATCCGATTGCTATAATTTTTTTTTAAATTGTTGTGAACATGCCCGTGAATACTTCTATATCTCTAATGGTGAGCTCTGGCATTATGAAATTTGCATAAAAATTTAAATAGGTCACGCGAGTTGTTGGAAAAATGGGTGTATTTTATATAGGCGGAAGGGAAAAAAGGGGGGGAAGAGGTATGCGGGAGGGTCGGTTGGGGAATTAAGGAGGGGGCTTCGAGGGAGGGGGACGATGGAGAAGGGAAGGCGAAGAAGGTGGAAGGGGTATGCGTGAGGGAAGGGGTTCGCGAAAAAGGGGTGAGCGGAAGAGGGGAGGCGGAACGCGGGAGGGGAAGAAGACGTGGGAGGGGAAGAGGAAGAGGAGTCGGAAGGGGAACGGGGACGAATGGGAAATGATACGAAGGGAGAAACAATTTATTTATATAATTTGCAATCCAACGCATGCCGGTTATCGGCTAGTCAGCTATAATAATTTGAAAAAAGTGACACCTATAAAAGCTACACAAGAGCACAATTGAAAAATTGTTAGTAAAACTATTTTTTTATTGAACATGTAAAACACCTTGCTATCAATTGGCTAAACGCAATTTTAATTCTGGGATGTTCAAAGTTGGGTTCAAATATGAGCATCACGTCCTACGGTGAAACTCGAACTCCGCAGCGGTTCATACGTAGTGTGGGGTGAATCGTAAACTAGGTGGGGTGCGGGTGGACAGGGAGAGGGAAAAACTAGGGGTAAAACGGAAAACAGATCTGTGAAAGGGGATTTCGGGGATTCTGCAGATCCCTGCGATTAAAAAGGAATACAAAATGTTATACCTAATTATTCTTTTTTAAACGCAAATGAAGTGATTTAACTAGCTGGCAAAGAAGAGATCAATGTTTATGTGAAAAGTTAAATAAAAACTTTAAGGTCTAACATCAGGTTAACCACTCGAGCGCTTTTTGCCACATCATGGCATTATTTCCAAAACCACGGTTTACTTTGTTGCCAAAATGTGGCAAATTTTGAAATTTTTTTTTTATTTAAAACGACTATATAATAAATTGTACATACAAAATATCTATTCTCCAGGTTCTTTAAAATTTTTTAAGGTTAAAGATTTTTTTTTTTATAAACCCTACAAATATATGATAATAAACAAAAGATAGAGGAATTCATTAGCTACATAGAACTATAATCAGTTTGTATGTCTTAATATTCAAATTCAGAGGGATGATTTTTTTAATGTGGGCGGAAAAATTTCCTTTAGCAATCCTAGAAAATATATTTAAATTGCTCTGTCGCTCCTGTGGTTATACCCACATACAATCTAAAAATGTTTAATTTCATGAATTACGTTTAAAAAGGAAAAAAAAAAACAAATATATATCAGAGTAAATTGGTAAGTGAAGAGTATAAGGAAGTTGAGTCCTTTTTATTTTTTTTATCATGTTCACATGCAAACTTAAAAACTAATATATATATATATTATTTTTTTGAGTTTGTTTTCATAACTAAATTAATTCTACAAGTTTGAATTTTATTACAGTACAGGAGAGTGTGTGACGTCATCTGGTCCCTTGTTTGTGTAAAATAAAAGGGAAAATATTTACAAAACCGGAACACGCTTCATATGGAATATGGACCGCTATGATCGCTATGTTAGGAACTGTTGCAAGTTTCGGTGAAAAATAACATTTCGCGGTTTTAAATTGAAAAAATAACCATTAAAATGCACTTTTTTCGAAATTCCGGCAACTGAGTTGATTAGTACTAGTTAATATCTAACTACTACAACTTTCTAAATTTATTTTTTTCGTCCATATTAAGCGTGTCACGGTTTTGTAAATATTTTCCCTTTTATTTCACACAAACAAGGGACCAGATGACGTGAGACTACGTCACACACTCTCCAATCTCTTACAGGGCGTTTTAATAAAATTCAAACTTGTAAAATTAATTTAATTATGAAAACTAACTTAAAAATATTAAAAATACTGGTATTTAAGTGTGCATGTCGTTAAAATATTTTTCACTCAACTTCCCTATTGAAAGAAATATTAGAAAGGCTCAACAATAAGCAAAATGTTATGTTCTGCCTAATAAGATTACGAAAGTCGGCACTCGAATAAAAAAACATAAAATTTTATTTCAGCTTAAAAAAACTTGTTATCATTCATTTCCTTCTGGCACGCATTCTTCGTTGAGGTATGAAATGTTTAAATTCTCCCTTTAAATTCTATCTCCGCAAAAATAATTAAAAAAGGGAAACCTATTGGCCTGCTGGGCTTGAGAGAAAAACAGCCCTAATACTCCGCGGAGTTTTTAATTACGTTTTCTTAAGTTTACGCATACATAATCGTAAATCTCATTTATTCGCCGAGATTTCGATATAAAGTAACGCCAAGGGCAGCTCTAAAGAAAGAAAATAAAAAAATGTCCACAAACTTGTTTGAGAATGCAAATTATATTCTAACAACAATCATATCTCATTTAACTCTGAGGCCCCGGCTTGGGGTCTCCGGGCGCTCGAGGGGAGCTCAGGGGCTCACGGGGGCTCCGGCTGTTCAAGTTTATTTAAATTCTTTTCCCTGAAATGGAAATCCCGCGCTACTTCGGACTTGAATATTTAATAGACTTTAAGATGGGAAATTCTGTTTGTAGGCTTCAGTGGTATGAAATATTCATATCGATATTTCGAAATATAGAATGTCAATTTTTAAGACATCAGTGGAAAACTTCAAAACTTTGACTTATTCAGACAAACGACACACATATATAAGTGAGTAGCTTCTGCCCGCGACTTCGTCTGCGTAGGATTAGTACTTCGAGTAATCTATTTTCTTTTCCTAAGTCCCATAAACGTTTATACCAAAATTCTTAATCTATTTATTTGAAATATGTATAAACTTAGATGGGACCCAGGAAAAGAAAATAAAAAAAAAATGATAATATAATAAATGAAATATGTATAATTCTTGATTCGATTCAAAGTATTAGGCGAGTACTTCAAATAAATTCACTAATTTAAATATTTTCCAAAATAGAATTTTGTAACAAACATTGTTTTGCAAAATGTCATTCTCAAATTTTGACATTTTGTAATAAACAATAATTATTATTTTCAATATATTGAAAATAAATAGCTAGCTTTATAAATTATAGCTTATATGTTATTCTGATGTATGAGCTATATTATTGTAAATTTTCATTAAAATCCATTCAGTAAATTTTGCGTGAAAGAGTAGCAAACATACATACATCCATAAAAACTTTCATGTTTATAATATTAGTAAGATGTATGTATGTGTAAGCATATATTTCAAACCTTCGTTTTTAGATTAACTGAAAAATAATGTCGCCATTTATAAGTAGTTAAGTGTAGCTTTATTATGCGGATGGCTTTAATCAGAGACAATAAAAATAAAAATAAAACATCTAAAGGCTCTAAAACATGCAACTTCGTAAAATGTATTAAATACAACGAAAAGATTGTTAGTTTCCTCGTTGAAAAAACTAACAAGATGTCTGAAAATCCAGATCGCTCCTTTGAATGGCGCCCACACCGGAATAGCTGAAAGTTTTCCTAATTAATGTTAAAGTTATCCCCTCATGATGCAGCCCTGCCCCCCCCCCCCCCTCTCCACCACCACTCACCCGCCCGCAACCGCCCTAGCCCGTCAGAACCGTGGGGACAAAGCGGTGTTTGTGAATCTAAGGAAAGAGATTCAAATAAACGCTTCAAGGAGCACGACCAAAGTTTCCTTTCATCCCCGACCCGGGGGAATCCCATTAAAAATGTTGAATAATTTGGCGAGAATCACGCAAAGGATGTGAGACGTCTTTAGCAGATTTGGAGCCCGCGAACGCCCGATTAGCAATCGATTCAATACTCGGAGATTTCGTTTGAGCAACTTTGTTCGCAGTGCAAAGAGGCATCGAGTAGGTGATTGAAACAACTCTCAATGAATATTATTAAAATTATTTGAAAACCTTCTCCAATCGTTCCTTTTCTTACTTTTAAACTTCGATAATTGATTGTTCACGTTATATTATTTTGCCTCATGCATCGTACGTAATTGATAAACGTCGAACTTATCTGACCAATTGTTTTGAAGAATTGCAATTATTTTTTTCTTATAAGTCAATATTTAAATACAGTATTATATTCTCTAGGCTATTTAAAAACAATTTCGGGTATTCTTCATCAGAACACTTCATTGTGACAACTTTCTTATTATCAGTTTAGAAAATAGCTAGGTCAGAGGATGGGTTGTTTAAAAAAATTTGAACAATTCCAATTCATCAAATTCTTAAAGATTTTCACGTTCCGTGAAAGTTCTATTTAAGTTCTGTGATTATTTCAGTTTTATGTTTTACAAGCTTCTGCCCGCGTCTTCGTCTGCGTAGGATTAGTACTTCGAATAATCTATTTTCTTTTCCTAGGTCCCATCTACGTTTATACCAAAATTCTTAACCTATTTATTTAAAATATGTATAATTCTTGATTCAATTCAAAGTATTAGGCGAGTACTTTAAATAAATTCAGTAATTTAAATATTTTCCTAAATAGAATTTTTATTTAACAATCATTGTTTTGCAAAATGTCATTCTCAAATTTTGACGTTTTCTATTAAACAATAATCATTATTTTCAATATATTGATAATAAATAGCAAGCTTTATAAATTATAGCCTATGTGTTATTCTGATGTATGAGCTATATTATTGTAAAGTTTCATTAAAATCCATTAATTAAATTTCGATTTAAAGAGTAACAAACATACATACATCCATACAAACTTTCGCGTTTATAATATTAGTAAGATCTTCTCCAATTGTTCCTTTTCTTACTTTTAAACTTCGATAATTGATTGTTCACGTTATATTATTTTGCCTCATGCATCGTACGTAATTGATAAACGTCGAACTTATCAGACCAATTGTTTTGAAGAATTGCAATTATTTTTTCTTATAAGTCAATATTTAAATACAGTATTACATTCTCAAGGCTATTTAAAAACAATTTCGGGTATTCTTCATCAGAACACTTCATTGTGACAACTTTCTTATTATCAGTTTAGAAAATAGGTAAGTCAAAGGATGGGTTCTTTCAAAAAAAAAAAATTCCAATTCATCAAATACTTGAAGATTTTCACGTTCCGTGAAAGTTCTATTCAAGTTCTGTGATTATTTCAGATTTATGAAGCAACTGGCCTGTAATGATATAATTACAGAACTTGAATCGAATTTACACAAAACTTGAAAATTAACTTAAAATATTTGATGAATTGTTAAAAAAATTTTAAACAACTATTTTGATATGAGATAGTTAGGAATGTCATTTTTCTAGTTCCTATCTCTCCTTAACTTGCCGGAAAAGTAATTTAAATTTGGAACAATTGTATAGAAAAACAGTTCTAATTCGAGTGCAATGGTTTTAAAAACAGAAGAAGGATTGGGACTATCTTCGAAGCAAGTTGTTGGTGATTTCGTGTACAAAATCCCGTTTTTAAGTAAAAAGAAGCAATATTACCATTTTGGAAGTACCTACACAATATCGTTTTGTACTCATTCGTTACGTAGTGGCGATAAATTACCTCGAGGTATCGCGGTGTAACCATAATCTTGTGATTGTGTTATTATTTGAATTCCTTTTTCCTTCCATACCTTGTTCCATCCTACACATACTATCCCCCCAATCCCAGTAAACACAATTTCGTCTCGTTTCGTTTAAAGTATTTACAGTCCACTGTACAGGTGCATCTGAACCCGTAATTCGTATACAGTTGCGGATGCAAAACCAACCATCTTCAAATAATAATCATTCCTAAACAATTCACTTATACCGAAAGCGTTAACGAACTGATAAAAAGAGTGAAAAAAATAATTAATTTATTAACTCAACTGAATTGAGAGTTTTATTATATTTATTACGTAGTAAATAAGTTTCTAGATGAAATCCGAATATAGTGTAGAAAGTAATCTCATATTGGGAAAACTTAAGTGTCTGAAAAGTTTCAGATTATTTCACAGAAAAGTAAAATGATCATTTTAAAGACTTCGTCGTCATGGAGGTCGTGTCCTTTAAGTGTCTTAATTGTGTAATGCTGAAAACAATATTCAGGTTTCACTATTTTTTTAAGTTTCTTCTAATACTAAAGTGTAGTAAAAGGAATGTTTTTTTTTAACTTGATTTAAAATATGTGACGCGCCAGACGCGGGGGAGAGCGGATGTCGATGCGCGTTGCTCCGATTAGTAAGTAATCACATTAATGGAGTCCGTGGCACTCCACGTATTTTTTTTTGTTCGAACCATGTCCTTTTTTTTGCTTTTTATAAGAATTGATTATGTTTTTGTTATATTTCTGTAAAAAATACTTTGAAAAATTGTTTTGTTTTTTGAAATGTTGAGACTAGAAGTTAGGTCTCGTAATTGTTACAAAAAGTGTCATATTCTAGAAGTTCCTTAATAAAAGGCTATGATTCTATAATTTTAAGTAAAAACCTCTGCCATTGTAAAACCAAATATATAATAAATAAATATAACTAACATCTCTTTTAAAAAGGTGTTAATTTCATGTTAAGAGGGTATTACTAGAAAATACCGGAAATTCGTCATTTTTAAATCAAATTTTAGATGTATTTACACTTTTTTACAAAAAAAATGGTTTTGAAAGATTGTTATTTTATATCTGGTACACGCAGTTTTAAAATTTTGAAAAACTAAGTTTATTTTTAATAGACTAAGGTTATGCCGTTGGTCGTTGGCAGATTTGTTCAATTTTCAAACGATAGATTCTATTAAATAACACAAATTTCAAATCATATAATCATACAACAAAATAAATGAATACATAATCTAGTTAACACAGTTTTCAATTTTAGTTCAATTAAAATCATTAAAAAATAAATCCGCGAACGTATTTTGTGACAAAAATACCTCAGTTTTTCTATTTATGTAAGGTCTTAAAAACTCATATATATATTTTTTTTTTTACACACTTATTTAGTTTAGAAATTATTGAAAAATCATAAATACTTATGATCAAAAAATACTTACTTAAATAATTCGATATAAAATTTTTTATTTGAAAAATTTGATTCGGGAATAATCGATCTTTCTCATTGGAACCACCCTGTACAGTTGCAAGCATTTTTAAACTTTTATTCTCAGCCGCTAGTCAATCGCTCTTAAATTTACAATTTTATTTCCGGGAGTCCTGGGGACTCCACCAGGTAAATTGTGTATGTATGAAGTCACCGGGTAAATCAAGGGTTAAAACTCTGTGATAATCTACTTTAAATGTCAATGTCCTTTTGACCACAAAATTTTATCATAAGTATTGGATCAGATCACTGTTTTTGAGGTATATTTCCGTAATTACCAAAACAATTAAAAAATTGTATGATGATATGTCGAGGAGCCGTGACTACTATCATTATAAACTAGCAACTGCACTGATTACTGTCATGGTTTCCCAGTTGATATGAATAGCTTTTCTGTAAATGGTTCATCTCTGCTATTTGATTGTTAATTACGTTATTGCTTGTTTAAATTCTATACAGAAACACTTCCAATCTCGAAAATGATGAATCATTCAAAGCAAATCGGAGAATCAATAAACAGGAGATATAATATGGGATCACAACAGAAATTGCAACATCAACACATTAATTAGAAGACCATTCAAATTATGAATTTTTTTAAAAATTGTTTTATAAGGTTAGGTTATGGACTTTTTCTCATAACTATTACGTGTATTGTATTTCATTACTATGACTTTTCAAAGGAGGTGTTGGACCGTTTTTACCATTTCTCATTTGTGTACTGTTTCTTTATATGGTATGATTTTAGATTTTCAGGGCCAAAAGTATCTTTGTTATTTAGTTTTGGGATGTTATGCCGCGTTATGCTACCTAATTATTTAGCTAACGTTCGGAAAACATTACAAGGAGAAAAATGTTATTCTAAAATACGATCATTTTATTCGTAAAAACGGTAAAAAACGGGACTGAAGTTCTTACGAACAAATTAACCGTGTTTCAATGTTTATTGGCGGGAAAATGTAATAGTAATTAGTTGGTATACGTACGAAATTACGTATATAAACAAATTATTCTTACATGTTCCCGCCAATAAATATTGAAATCCTGTTAATTTATTCGTAAGAACTTCAGTTCTGTTTTTAACCATTTTTACGAATAAAATGATCGTATTTTAGAATAACATTTTTCTACGTGTACAGGATCCATCATCAGGGCAGATGATGTTAGTGGTAAAAGTGTGTGCTTAAGCAAAAGTTCGAAAGGCTCAACCGAGACAAAAAAGGTGATCGAAAACAACTTGATCATAATAAACTTGTAATTAACATTTCGACTCTTGCGTTGAGCCCAGACGCGACTTCTGAGCTTACTAGGGTAATGAACTACAAAGTGGCCCCCGAAAAGATACCCATGGAATCCATCGTATGTGGTGTAGAGACAGCACTACATAACTGTGGCGCCACATTTGAAATGCGACACATTTATCGCCCCCCTATAATTGCGCACAAGCACACACACCAGGACACGTTTGTAGCGGGTTCAGTTTGTGGCGAAACGTTAGCCACGCTACATGTATTCAAGATCGAACGCGTTCGTTTTTTGTGGCGCAGTGGTTTGCAAAAATGGAGGACAATATTAAATTTTATGTGGAATTCATTGCAGAGGTTGAAAAAAACCGTATTTTATATAACCATGGACTCACTGATTTATAGCAATAGACGGATTACAGAAATCATCTGGATCAAAAATCGTAACTCTTGGTATAACTCTTGCAAAATTTTGCGGATGTAACTCTTGTAAAATTTTTAAATTACCATAATTTGCAGAATCTTGATTAAACGGGTAAACCCAATAACGATTTTTTTTTCTCATTAATTGCCACATCAAGAAATCCGTGTTGTCAGATGATATTGACATTTTCGAGTATAAACCACAACTGTGCGTCCGGTGTGCGTGTACGCGACACATATAGTCCAAGCAAAAATGTAGCATGCATATTGTGACGACGTAAATGTTGCGTGCATGTAGCGTGTGGCTCCGGTGTGCGGCTGGCTTAACACATCTGCCTGATGATGGACACTGTAACGAAACGTTGGCTAAATACGGAGGAAGAGTAACACGCATAACATCCCAAAACTAAATTACAAAAATGTTTCTTTATATGTTCAAATCTTCTCTGTGATACTCGTAGTGTAAAGATAAATCACTAAATTACCTGTACAGTATCTCGGCTCATCGCTCCCGTCTCCGCAGTCGTCGTTCCCGTCGCAGTAGCGATCCAGGCGCACGCACCGCCCGCTGCGGCAGGGGTACTCGCTGATGCGGCAGGCGGTGGCCGCGGCGGCCAGGTGTGCGCCCAGCAGCGCGGCCAGCGAGGCGGCCAGCAGCGCTGTCAGCAAGGTGGCCCGCGCCCGTGCTGCCGTTCGCACCCGCAGCGCTTTCATACTGCACACTGCACACTGCCGACCCGGGTTAGTCCGCACCGTGCTTCTGGAACAACAGACAGAGAAACATATTATTTTTTTTTAATTTGGACTAATTAATTAAACAAATAATTTATTAATCATATTCAAATCAATTCCAGCAAGAAGTAAGAGTTTGATTTTAATTATAACAGTTGTTTTATAAAATTTGAACATATTCTCAAATTTCGAAGTCAATATTCAAGTTCTGTTTTTTTTTTTTTTTTTTTAAATATGTTTATTCAGTTTTAATTTTACAATATTTTATTTTACAAATCTTACGAAACTGATCCATCAGTTTGATTGTAAGAAATCTCTCATTTTTTTCTAATTATTTAATACAGTATACTTTTTAGTTTTACATAGTAAATACATCCTAAATATAATACTTAATATTAAAATACTAATTATTACGACAAACTAATTATTATAATGTTTATGAATTGCGTTGTAGTAAAAATATTTTACACAGTACAAACATAAGGTGAGAAAAAAAAGGAAAGGAACTATATTATTTGATTTCATGTTCTTCGGAGGTAGAAAGATTTAACTTTTGTTTTGATTTTTGAATAAGATGTCTCATTTTTGATATTTTCAGGTAATGCGTTAAATATTTCCGGAATTTTATGCCTTTTTGTTCTATCTCCGTATACATTTTGAGATTTATTGATAATAAACATTTGTGCTTCTCTATGCCTAGTAGGGTAGTTGTGGTTTACAGGTTTTTTGAATTCTGTGCTCTAGAATTCATCTAGCGTTAATTGGTAATTTACTTTACTGTGTATAGAGAGGACACATTTTTTTATAATCACCTTCACATAACTGGACTTTTTTTTGCCTGATATCAATTTTAGGATACGGATTTGTAATTGTTCTATTTTATTTAAGTATGTTTTGTACGTTAATCCGTAACTATTTATTCCGTATCCTATAATTGATTCTGCTAATGCGTTATATATACAGTATAATATATTTTTATTAACAAAATTTTTTAGGTGGTAAAATTTTCCTAAAATGGATCTTAATCTATTACATACATTTTCAATATGATTTGACCAGTTAAAGTTGACATCTATTGTAAGACCAAGGTATGTATTGATATTGATTTTGTTGCTACATGGAATTGAAATAATAATAACTTGCATAAAACTTTCACACTCCTTGAAAATTAACTTCGAAATTTGATGAATTGTTCAAATTAAATATCCTAAAAAACGGTTTTTTTCCATAATTGTAACGTATTAGCATTAGCTATTGTGAGTAATAACACATGTGCGATTAGAATAGTATGAATACCTAAACGTTTACCTTAAATTTAACAGAGGACAAACAGCTTATGATTATGCTCTCAAATTACATGAGTGTCAAGGAAAAAACTTAACGCAATCATGTCACTGCCCCGTAACACACTCTAGATACATAAAATATCTTAGCATTGAAATCGATAAAAATCTTCGATGGGACTCTCCATATACATATGAATATGTCTAGACCTTCCCTAAGTGATAAAAGCGTATTATTTCCCCCTCCTTAATACGGGTTCCATGGAACCGGCTGGGCTGGCGTATAGTTTCGCGTGAATCTAGAAAATGTGACGTCATCATTCTTGTGCGCACTAGCGTCGAGCTCTCATCGGTACATTTTACGAAATAACACGAAAAAATGGTAACTTATGCTATTAAAAGGTGTAAAAAGAGTATAAACCCAATTGTCGTATTACATTCCATAGGTAGGCATTATTTGTCTTTATTTAAAGCTTATTTGCATCATATAATAATATGATCGTTTTATCACACCGAGAAACATGCAGCGTTGCTAACTTGGAATTCCCGGTCCCGTCGTGTGCTCTTTGCTGATTACCGGGGTAAGTAAATTATGAAACATTTGTAAAAGTGTCTTAACCAATACGGCAACAAAATATTCGACTCTCAAAACAAGCGAATTTTTCTTCGCTGTATATGGATTACGCAAGTTTGTTTAAACCGTGGCGAATTTAAAATTCGCGCTCCCATGTAAAAAGCTCTATTCGTTAAAAATCAGATTTTACTTTTAAGAACTAAATGGTGCAATTATAATGCGAGCTGCCTATATACTGTCAGATTGAATTATTTTGCCTAAATACTCATCATCTTCTCCTCTATGCATCGTCAGTTTCACAGACCTAAGGACCAGTTGTTTTTGAAAATTTCACGTTTGAATTTCCTTCAAATCGTTATTCACCGAAAAATGGGGTTGTTTCAACCTCTGTCAGAAGAAATTTCAACGAAAATTTCTTGGTTATGTTTCAAAAAATGAAAATATTTTTTTTTTTTTTCAAATTTGACACGCAATCACGTCTTCCTTCATTGCAAATACGAAATGTGTTGTTTCAACTCCAAATAACGTTCGATAAATTTGAAAATTTCACTCAGTGCTCCCCGCCGAATCACAATGTTGACGTCTGCGCATGCGCCTCTCATTATTTCGCTAACCATAACCGTCCGAACTCGGCTGATCAAATTCACATCACATTTCTATGGTATTTTCATTTAAATTTCTTCTGAAGGAAGTTGAAACAAAAAAAATATCACCGTTTAGACGATTTGAAGGAAATTCAAATTTGAAGGGAATTCCAAAACAACAGGTCCTATAAATTTTTGTTGAAATTTCTTCTGGCGGAGGTTTGGAGGCGGAGGAGAACAACCCAATTTTTCAGTGAATCATGGTTTGAAGGAAATTCATACGTGAAATTTTCCGAAACAACTGGCCCTTGAATTTTCCAAGAATATAAAATTTGAATCACAGCAGACATAAGAGTATCAGATAATAACTATGTGCAGACATAGTTCCGTTATGATTATAAAGACCGTAGCCACGGCAGAAATACATTTGTTTATTCAAATTAGCCAAAACCAGCCCTTGAATATTTTCCCATATTAGTTTGGAGTTTGCATTGTCACTTAATAATAATGGTAATTCCGATATGTGGCTCGACCGCCGGACATCGCAGGCTCCCGCCCGCCCGTCCGATCACACATCGTAAAGTATTTTCGTTTACCGCCATACCGCCAATCAGGAGATCAATCAGAGTCATGCATTTATGGAATTTGATTAATTCATTAATCAAATACCATTTTAGTAGTTATAGTGTCGAGCCATCGCTGTGCAGGTCAGAGGGAGAAGATACATGCTTAGTTAGGAGATCAAAAAGAGCTATACAATATATGCTATACAAATAATGAAAGAATATACTCAAACTAAAGAAATTCATTATTTCCAATATGACAGTATGCTTTTTTCGATAAGTTAAAGGCCTGGTATGAAATGTTGTTTTGGTAGACAAGACTGACTTTAAAATATTTACTATTATTGCAAAATCTAAAATCAGTCCGTTATAATATATCGTATTTCTTAACAAAATTTCGCTCATTATATTCAAATGGCAATTGTTTTTGTAGGATTATAGATGAAACACTTTTGTAAAATGATTTAAAACATGTAATAGGCACTATCATACGTTTTTTTTTTCAAATCTGTCTAACTTCATTCCGAGTGTAAAGTTTTGCTAAGTTCTCTGTTTTGATTATTATTTAAAGGTTTGGTACAAAAAACAACTTAAAGCGGGATTAATTGTCAAATAAAGGTGCATTCAATGGCTCTCTTACATTACAAGCAGTTTATATTTCTCCATATTAAAATTCAGAAAATTTCCGAACCGAAAGCTTTCCTAGCGCAAAAATGTATCATATTGTGGAAAATACTCAGTGAATAAGTCTACAAATTAAATCTATAAACAATATATTTTTTAATCTCGAAGGAACCCATAAATTGAACAAGGTTTGTAATGTTTCGAACACAAAAACATGTTTTAAACTTTTGATAAACTTGTTTCCAATAGGTATTCCAGTTCATTTTGCAGAACTTTGCTTAAAATAACCGCCATAATATTTATCGCGTGTTTTCAGGTTCCTCGGGAATCGGCGTTGTCGATTATTTCTGTTTTCTCTGTTGATTCCCCGGAAATTGACCACGAGAAATGTTTCAAGCCACGTTTTAGCCTGTTAACATATTACATTATTTTCTTTTATTTAACTGGTACTAAATTTAACGTAGAAAAGGCTGCTAACGGCTAACAGACCTTCGGTGAACAATACTATTGTTAACCCCAACACAAGCTTGTCCTAGAGAATTTTAAAAACTGGATTGACAGTAATACCTACCATGTAAAGAAACAATGAATAAATATATTTTTTAAATACTACACCAGACTACATAAATATATTCATATCAAAGAACAAACGTCGTTTCTGAATTCAGCATTTTAATTTTATTAAAAAAATTATTAAAAAACCAACAGATCAAAACGTATCTGACGTCATTCTATCATTCGACCAAATTCGCAGCGCAATTGGGAAGCATTATGGAGAGATTGATTGTGACGATATAGAACAACATTCGTCGATTCTGAATTCTGTTTATACATTTTGTTATAAAATTTATTATAAATTCTAAAAACCAATAGATCAAAACGTCTCTGACGTCATTCTACCCCATTCTCAGCGCGAGAGGTTAAATACTATTGTGACGTCACCCGATTCAAAATATATTGAGCTCCTCTCGTTTAAAATCGGAATATCACTTATTTGAGGAACACCACTTGTCCACAATATGTCAAATTATGAGTTGTGATTACAACATATACTCTTACATATTTACATATTTAATCGTTCCGCTCCCGAATTATTCTGTAAACCTTCGAATATTTTTATTTTATTTATAATCATCCCAATGTTAAAATTTTTATCATAAACATAAGAGAATTTTTTTTTCAAAGTGATAGAATTTATTTGGAAGGCATTGTGATATCAGAAATTGCCATATGTTTAGTGTAAAAGTATTTTTTCTGTCAGAATTTATTTGTACAACGCCGCTTGTCCAAGTTTATTATACCTTTTTCAAACAATTTTTCATGCTAATCAATCGATCGATCGAAATATTTTGCTGTATTTAATTTAAGTTGTTTTATTGATTATCTCAAAATTAGGTTAGGTGAACAATAAGGGATTTTCAAATAAATTATTATTTATCTATTCTATTATGAAAACGTGCTTTAAAAAACATAAATACAAGTTGCATGGTAAACGTGTATTAAAAATAATTACATGAATTTTTTGTTAATGTTATTATAAATAATCTTTCGGTTATTTTCACAAATGAAAGGTGTTTTAATTTTTAGACGGATGAAATTTATTTATTTTTACCATGGATTTTTTTATGGTACGGGCACTAGGTTTTCCATTTGATGCACAAGAGAGATTAAAAAATGCTCTAACAAATTCCTATGTCTGTTCTATCTGGCGGATTGTAAAGGTCCACATGGTTTTCAATGAAAATATACAGTTATCTGTTAAGTTGAATCACAATTCAATGTGTGTATATAAAAAGTATAATCATACTCAGTTTCTTATTATACCTCGTTTTCGCATCTCTACATCAGCGTTCGTGTCAATACTGTTTTATTTTGAAACATTTTCCTCGTCCTCATTCCACCGTCTTCAGTTTTAGAGGTTCGTTCATCAGCCTCTCGAATACCAACAACACAATATCGTGTATAGCATAAGAAAAATTTTCCTCCTATCAATATACCAAAGCAATATTTTACGGCGGAAATTGTTGCTTGCGGCTATTACATAATATATTGTTGTATTCAGGGAGCTGGTAAAACTGAAGAAGGTGGCAATGAGAAGAAACCTAATTTTGTCAGATTGTTAGTAAACCGAGAATGTTTACATCTCTTTGAAAATTTTGTAAGCAGTCCGTATCAAATATTGTGTCATTTTTTCAAATGATTGTGTGTACTAATTCTGTCTTTTCCTTCAATATATTATTCGAAAACATGTTTGTTCAGTTACAATATTCGGGTAGTACTAGGTGATATAACAATTTTGGTCATGTATTTTTGTCGAGGCTCCGACTCACAAAATGCACTTTTATTGTCTGATACTCAATATTTTTCAATATTTATTTAAAGTGAAATAGGTTTATAACATTTAACGGCATGGCGGTAATTGACACGGTAATGTGAGATTGATCATTTCATTGTTAACGAAATAAATAAAGAGGGTTTTTTAGCATATTTTTTTCTAACCAAAAGTATAACAACTTAACAAATGATAATAAAAAAAATTATCCTAATTATTTTTAGGTAGATACTTTCTTATCATAATGTACTCTCTGTATATTATGATAAGAAAGTATTATTGCTAACTTATTTCTAATTGCAAAAAGAAAATTTATTTCACTTTATTTTAATGTAGCTTATATGATTGATGTTTAGTTTTGAAATGAGAATATGCATAGTTTCTACCAGGATGTTATTTATGTGTTATGTTAGAGAAAAATAGTAAATTCGAGTGCATTTGTTTTTGAAAAACAAAAGAAGAATTAGGACTACCTTGAAAGCAAGTTGTTTGTTTTTTTTAGAAGAATAATCTCGTTTTTGAACTAAAAAGAAGGTTTTTGACCATCTCGAATGGAATATTGATTTGTGCTTATTATCGAGATATTGCGGTAAAACTATATACACTATATTGTGATTGTGTTATGTGCTCCTTCGCAGAGGTACAGTGGTAAATGGTTGGTTATCCTTCTTCCTTGTATCCTTAGTTTTTCCTACACAAAAGATGACCTAATACCAGCAAATACCGTTTTGTTTCATTGTTAGTATTAAAGTCCATTTCCAAGCAGTTTCTGATGAAACATATATTTTCATTAAACCGCATTTTCACAAACCTAAATATACTTTTAAAGATATTATATTAATAACGAGCATCATAAAATAGCTGCCAAATTTGAAAATATCTTAACAAAGATTCGAATACGGAGGGTTCAAAATTTTCGTAACGTACGATAAACGTGCAATGTACGTTAAAACGTGAAAGAAATTGAAGCCGACTGTGCAACAAATAAATTATGTAAAACTATTTAAATTCTGTTTCGTATATATTACTTACTACTTGTTCATAATATGTAAGTTTATATGCAGGTTTACAACTCCGAAAGCTTTAACAAAATTAAATTTTAAAATCTAGACATTTCAAGAAATATTTAATATCATTTTTGTCGTCATAAAATTTCAAGAGAAAACTTTTATTGTTACGTCCGTGAGGCAATTACATAAGTAGTGAAACAAGTTATATTATTTGATTAGGTACCCAATCTAAAATTGCAACACATTATTTCTTAATTCATTTTTCATTTACTTTGTATTCAATGAAAATATATTTTTTTTATTTAATGAAAACAGTATTAGGGACCCTCAATTAAAATTTTGCAACAGAAAAATTTGAAAAGATAAGATACGGTCACATCTAAGAATCGAACCAGGACCTTAGCCATGCCTGATTTTTTGGTTGAGAGTAAATGAGAGTCGCTAATATTGTATTTATTAATTAAATATTACAATTTGAGGCTTTACTTAATTGAAAATAAAATTATTTATGTTTGTTTAAACTATTTTTAATTTTTTTTTGTCGAAGAAAACATATTCGGAAAGGTTTTCACTTTGTGATTACAATATTTATTTTAATGAAAAGACAACTAACTTTCTTTATATTTGATCCTGATTATGTGAACATCGTTCATGAAACACGTTGATTGTGTATTAATAAAAGTGCATTAATATATATATATATATTTTTTTTTAATCCACATGATTTAGAACTAAATTATCAGGACATAAAATTATACAGGAAGATAAGTCATATAATAATAGACAAATAAGCGAAATACAATAAACTAATTATTATACACTGTAATTATTATTTTTTTTTTTTAAAGAAAGACAAACATTTCCAGGTTACGAATAACTCAACAACATTTGAAAATCTCCTACTACCACCACACTAAGCGGAAGACGTTGCTTGTGTTGTGGTGGAGGACTCAGCCAGCCGAGGAATCGAACGCCTGGGTGGGACCCAAACGCGATGCCCACTGAACCACTGACCGGTCAATTATTTATGTATTATTGTAAAAATATTTAAATAAAAATATTGACTCTATTTTACAACATTTTTTCAATTTTCCAATTCAAACGACAACAAAATATCTTCCTCGTGTTATATGGTATGCTATGGTCACTCAGACACAACCCCAATATCCCACCCCGACATGCCGTCTAATTTTATTTTTCTCCAAATTAGCTCTTGAATCACTCAATTCATCATATCACATAAAAGTATGTCAGGTACGTGCAGTTACACCCACTATATATTTTTTTTACACCTGGTGCTGCGTGGCTTTCACTGCAAGAGTAAGCAGAGTGAATGGATAGCCAAATAACACTGACATGGCTAACTCTCCTAGCTCCATTCACATTCATAACATTTTCTGGCATCATTCTCATGCTTACTTACTTTTGTTATATTTGTATTTTCTGTTCTGAGTATTGATACGACCGGACTAAAGCCCTATATTAACTTGTTCTTGCCATGACATTATCGGGAGTCCCAGACTTCTGGCATGAGCACGTCTTCTGCTATTTTGCAGTCATTAATATTTCCCAGTAGGTACCTCCAAGGTATTTTGATAATACACTTGCATATCCACAAAATAATTAGAAGTACTTTTAACAAATGTTTAATATATTTTTTAAATACAGTAACCTTACCGTCCTAACCAACCCCATTAAAACATGAATAATTACCTTCACCTTGTGCCTATCTACAAAAATATTTTTAAAATCCCCTTGTGATTTGAACAACCCACTCCGCTTCGCGCAAAAGTTGGAAAATCCCAACTCTTTATTACATCCTTATTTTTATACATGTATATTTTTTTACATCCCGTGAATTTATTTCGTATAAACAAAGGCAATGAACCGTGAAACATGTCATATGGAAAAGTTATGTTTTATTCACGTGGACGGGAAATAATGTCCCTCGCTTTATCTACCGTGCTGGCGTATTTTATTTGCGAATTTCAAACGGAATCAATTTGAATCAATGTTTTGTATTTGGCACACCTTTTTCTCGAAACAATTTCTGCGCCGTATTCACGAAACAAAGAAAGTAACTGCCATTCATTTTATTTTGCGAGGAGGCGGAATACAATGTTTTTTCTGTATTACTTGATGCGAGATTTGTGTTATCTGTGTTCTGATATTATAACTATTACTTTCACGTTAATTTTCTTTCTTTCGTTTTGAAAAAAAGTGCAAGCATTTCAAGTTTATTTGTAATCTCATAATATTTGATATTTCATATTACCATCATAGTAAGTGCAAAGTGTTGCTCGAACAATGATGTTGAACTAGTTGGGATGCGACGCCAATTACATATACGCGTGCGATTGTACAATGCGACGTATTCCGTGCTCCGCGAACAAAAAGTAAATAAATAATAAAAACAATACGAAAAACTAAAGAAAATGTCTCAAATAGGAGGCTGCCCGTGCGGGATTGTAGTTAACGAGATTCTAGCGTTTATCCAACAAAAGGTGGACGTGATGGACGAGCAAACCATGCACATAATATGTGATAAATCGTTCACTGAAGATGACATTGAATCCGCTAAAACAGTTTTGTGCAAATGCGTACCAGATAAAACCTTTGCCAGGAGAGTCGGCGAAGGTAAGAAAAAGCGAATTATAAGCGATATAATAAAAATTCTTAAGGAAACTGATTCGACCAACATGCCAAAATTTGCAGTTTTAAACATAAATAAACTACCGCCGGTGACTTTCGATTATATTGACGCAACTGCGTTTCTCAGAGACTTAATCATAATTAAAAGTGATGTTCAGAAACTGAAAGACGAATCTGATCATTATAAGAACTTGGCGATTAAGGAACAAATTGATTTATTAACATCTGAAATAAAAAGTCTCAAACTAAATGTCAATGAATTAACAAAACCAAGCAATAACATGATTATCAACAACGCAGTACCATCTATTGGCGAGCCGTCGAAGCCTCATATCAAGGCCAAACCCACGAATGATGCAAACATTTCAAAGCAGACGATGCCATCTGCCGATAAGATGGCAAACATTTTTAACGCGACCGAATCCACTGAAAATAACAATGTGTGGAATAAATCTCACAGAGGGACAAGTGAATCTGATAAAACCGTTCCAGCGACAACAATTAATGTGCTTTCAACAGAAAAAGATTATCTGAGAGCAGGACCTATTAATCAACCATCAAAAACTATGCCTGATTGGAAAGAAGTTACCTATAAAAAGAGAAAAAATTCGCGCATTTTAATAAAAGGTAAAAACGAGAGCACTGGATTAAAAGTCATTCCAAAACAGAGGTATATAATTGCCTCCCGATTCAACCCGGAAACAACTGCCGATGAAATAAATGGTTTACTGATGTCTCACAACATACACTGTAAAATAGATAAATTTATGGCAAAATCAGGCGAGTTTGCGACTTTTAAAATTGGAATAAACAGCGAAAAATTCTCAGAAATTATTAAAGAAGAAATATGGCCACCAGGTATAATAGTACGAAACTTTATATTTAAAAAACCGATCTCCACGCTGAACAGAGAAGACAAAACTTTTAGAAATGGATCCACATAAAAATAAAAATTATCTACAAATCTTGTCTCAGAACTGTAGATCGATTCGACGGACGAAGCATTTTATAAAAGATTTGTGCGAAACTAATGACATAATACTGCTACAGGAAACATGGGTTCTACCAACAGAAACAAATATATTCTCGAAAATTCATCCTCATTTTTCAGGATATGGAACTTCAGCCGTAAATCTAGCTGATGGCCCTCTAATTGGACGACCTTATGGTGGAGTCGCTATCCTGTGGCGGGATTCACTTTCTGTCGATATAATTGAATGCTCCGAACCAAGAATAGCAGGGATACAAGTAACTGTAAACACTGGCAAAATATTAATTTTTTCAATTTATATGCCGACAAACAAACCGGAAAATCTTGAGGAATTCACAAACTGCATGAGTAAGGTAAATGCAATTATCAATGAAAGAAATTCGTCGAGTGCAATTATTTTTGGAGACTTCAATGCAGATCCCAAAAGTCTCTTCGGTCGAGAACTGGAAATTTTCTGCAAAGAGTTTAAGTACGTTTGCGCCGATACAAAGCTGATGAACTGTGATACTTTTACGTATGTGAGTGATGCCCATAACACCACAAGCTGGTTAGATCACTGTGTAGTCACAAAAGCACTGGAAAATGCTATAAATAACGTAAATGTTCTATATGACGCAGTGTGGTCTGATCATTTGCCAATGATTATAAATCTCAACCTTCAATTTTTACCAGCTTTTGTGGAATCGTGTAAAGATAACATGATTGATCCTTCTAGATGGAATCCGAAATCTAACGCTGAAATAATTAAATATACCGAAAGTATCAACACAAAACTACTAAACATTATTCAAGATTTCTCCCAGTTAGAACTTGATAACGAACCAACCGCCAAGTTACAGGAAAGCAAAATAGACTCCCTGTATAAAAATGTTGTGGATGCACTACGAAGTGCTGCCTCCGCCACATTTAATAAGGTGAATCGACAAAATAGAAACATTCCGGGATGGAATCACATGGTTGCAGCCAAATACGCAGAATCGAGACGCGCTTTTCTTTCGTGGCTCGAGGCCGGAAAACCAACCTCAGGGCCGGTTGCCGAAGACAGGAAGAAATACCGAACGATTTTCAAAGTAGCTCTGAAAAAATGTCAACAGACAGAAACTCAAAAGCGAATGGATGGTATTGCCACCTCGCTATTAAATAAAGATTTCCATAAATTTTGGCAAAAAACCTCTTCAGAACTTAAAACAAATATGAAAACACCTCTCTGTGTTAATGGAGTAAGAGGAAAGGAAAATATCGCCAATGAATTTCGTAACTTCCTCTCCATGGCGGGCGAAGAAGTAGCAGAAAAATCTCTGAATATAAACTTTAGTTTGAAAACCGAGGGCAATACTACCGCTATCAGTATTACCCCGCATATGGTGGAAAGAGCTGTAAGAGAAATGGCAACAGGAAAAGCCACGGGACATGACTCAATAGCTATTGAACACATTAAATATGCCGGAAAAGCAATTAATATTATCCTAGCAAAACTATTGTCAAATATTATACGTTTCAGGCACATCCCGAATGAAATGACGAAAACGGTAATTATTCCCATAATTAAATCAACAAATCTTGATCCATCCGTGATCAATAACTACCGACCAATTTCGCTATCGACGACTGTGGCAAGATTATTTGAAAAAGTTTTATCGACGATCGTAATTGACCATTTAAAAACAGAGGATAATCAGTTCGGATTTAAACCTGCACTGTCAACAGCTATGGCAATATATTCCCTAAAAGAAACCATCAGTTATTATAAACTAAGGAAAACGACAATCTATACCTGCTTTCTAGACCTAAGTAAAGCATTTGATCGTGTATGTCACCATAAACTATGGGAAAAACTAAGGAAAAGAGCAGTCTCGGAAGATGTAATAGCGATCCTTTCAATTTGGCACACCCAGCAAGAAAATATCGTAAAATGGTCTGGGGAGTTTTCCAACCCATTTTATTTGAAAAGTGGAGTAAGGCAAGGAGGAAGCATGTCACCGGTTCTCTTCAATTTATACACTGATGAACTAATTCAAGAGCTTAATGACACAAAAATTGGTTGCCATATACACGGAGTATGCGTAAATAATATTAATTACGCTGATGATATGGTTCTTCTAGCACCGTCACTTAGCGCACTAAAGAAATTACTCCAAATATGTGAAGACTTTGCAAAAAATCATAACCTTCTTTATAATACGTCCAAATCAATCGTTATGGTTTTCAAATGTAAAAACGAACTTATGCAGACACCCTCAGTATGGCTAGATGGAAGGAAAATGGAAGTTAGTCATAGTGTTAAGTACCTGGGACATATCATCACAGACGACCTGAAAGATATCGAGGATATGGAAAGACAAAGAAGAGCGATATCCATTAGAGCAGGAATGCTGTCAAGGCGTTTTCACTTTTGCAGCCCAAACGTGAAAAGAATACTGTTTAATGCATTCTGCACATCGCTTTACACGTCGGAACTGTGGGTTGACTATACTGCATCGCAATGGCAAAAACTAAAAGTCGCCTACAATAACTCATATCGCCAACTTTTTCGCCTACCGAGATTCTGCAGTGCTACGGAAATGTTCCTGGAGGGACGAGTGAACACTTTCAGAGCACTTCTCCGCCACCGCATGGGAAGCTTATGGCGCAGACTGCGCCAATCTAATAATAAGATCATTAGTACCATGATTGTCTGGATGGGGTCCCCCCTGATGACCCTCTGGAGACGAGAGACGGGGAAATTTCCCCCATAAACGGCTGCTTACATTAATTTTTAGTGTTAAATATATATATATATGTATATATTTTTTCAGTTTCATATTTCGTATTTTTCATACTTGTTTTTTAAATTTTTATTTATGTATTGTTATTTACTTTTTTACCTAATGTTATTATTTGTGTAATTTCTTTTGTAATTTTTTTAATATGGAATGTATTGCATTGCACTACCCCTGCATACATTCTGGAATAAACAATTATTATTATTATTATTATTATTAATACGCTCAGAACGGCATCCATTGCCCTGGTTTTCTCAACAGCTGAATACTGTGCTCCAGTATGGGCCAGAAGCGCCCACACTTCCATGGTCGACGTTCAGCTTAATGCCACAATGCGAACCATCAGCGGGACCTTAAAATCTACTCCTCTCCCTTGGCTCCCCGTACTTGCAAATATAACCCCGCCAAGCATCAGGCGAGAGATTGCAACACTGAGGGAATACAAGAAGGCGCTGCAAAAAAGCGCAATCCCTTTGCACGACGATGTCGTCTCCCACCCGGCATGCCGCTTGAAGTCCCGAAAACCCTTCTGGACGGAAGGAGAAAGACTCCTCCAATCACCCCTCAACCCTGAAGACAGGTGGAAACATGAGTGGCAATCGGCCAACGTGGTAAATGCCCATCTCGTACAAGACCCCACTGAGAGACAGCCTGGGCTCTCATTGCCCCGCAAACTCTGGTCCGCCATCAATAGGATAAGGTGCTCCCATAGCCGTTGTGCCCATATGATGCATAGATGGGACCTTAAAAAGTCGGCGATGTGCGAACGCGGTGCGGTGCAGACCACCGTACATGTGGTCGACGAATGCCCGCTTCATTCATTCCCCGGCGGGATTGATGAGGTCCACAGGGCGACGCCTGAGGCCCTGGACTGGCTCGCAGACCTAGATGTCCCCCGCTGACCCCCCCACCATACGAAAGAAGAAGAAGTGATGTTGACTAAACTAAGCAGAGGATTGAAACCACGACGGCGATGACTGGATTGGTATAATAATAAACTAGTTTAGTTTGAAAACCATTTTATTGTATATAGTATGAATTTTTAATAAATAAATTAACTGGTGTCGATTCAACCTGACACTTTATCAGGCTTATAAAACACATAAAATTAATTACAATCATTTTGGCATCTACAACCTTAGTTAATTGCCCAGCATTTTACATAGGTAAAACAGCTAGAAATTTCTTCAACGACCCCAAGGGGTTGAACGCTTGAGGTGCCTAAACAGTTTAGATTTTTCAGAATTTGGAACACTTAATCAAGGGCGGATTTAGGGGGGGGGGGGGGGGGGGGGATTTATGTATAAGGTATTTTGTGTACTGTAGAAATTCCATCACATAAAATAAAACTGTATTTATTAAACATTTAATTTTTCTATTGTTTTGACACTTTCATAAACCTTCCTATACATACTTGAACTTGTAGAAATAAACTTGAAGTATGATACTTCAGTTTCCTTTCTAACAGTAATTGTTGATTGTTTTGCCCGTCCGCCCCTTGTGCCCCCCCAGAAAAAAATCCTGGATCCGCCCTTGCTCTTAATAGATAAAAATCACTCTTTAAAGAAATATTTAGGTATATATATAGAAAAGGTCTACGATTGCATAATCTAGAACAGCAGTTCTTAACCCGGGTTCTATCGAGCCCCAGGGGTTCAGTGAGTCAGTCTCGCGGGTTCGACGGAGGTCAAGACAACACCCCCGACTCATATGATTCGTGATGACTCGCCCCACTTGTCCATCAACAAGGGTACGGTAAATGCGCATATGAAAATGCTGGGGGTCAGTGCCTCCAACAAGGTTAAGAACCACTGATATAGAAGGTCTTGAGATAAACAAAAAAATCCTTAAATCAATTTATTAAATAAACAATTAGATTTATATTGTTATGATTACTAATCAGTAATCATAACAAAATATTGGAAATAATGGAACTTAACTGATTTGTTTTATGTTCAAAGATTTATTATAAAACTGTATGTTCACTAAATAAACTTAAATAAAATAAAAAAAACCAAAAATCCCCATTTTAAACATCATAGTATTCCTCTTCCCTACACCTACTTTTACCTCCATACTCTTACCTACCACTCCTTCACCGCCCCCCCCCCCCCCTCCAACAAAGTTGATGTTCTCTCTCCTTCTTCTATGTTACCTATACACAATCTTTCAATGTTATAAATTTAATTTGTTGAAGGTTCAGGTTGAATCGAAATCGGTAGGTGTATAATATTATAGACATATTTTATTATTTTATTTTATTTATTTGCGTTATAAACAGTCCATACATTTATATGTGACAGTGAATAATATGTTTATGTCATTGACCAATAAAATAACGACATTTAAATATACGACCATAATAAAAAAAAAAAATGCAACAATATACCTAATACAAACAATTCTGATTAAGTGCATCTTCAATTTACAAAGTGATACATAAAATATATACACATTTCTAAGGTTTACACTTAAATTTTAAAGGATATCAATAATATCTTTGAGGAAAAGATTTCATTAAAATACAAACTACTAAAAGTAAAAGAGAAAATGTGAGGAATTAATAAAAAATAAAAAAATAAATCAACGAAATTAAGTTTTTGGTTAAACATACGGCATTCGATGGAATATCATTTTTTTATGAATGTTGTGAATTTAGCAAGGTTCGTGTTAAACACATCGATGTTTGGGCATAATCTATTAAATGTGCTACAGCTTCTTCTTATAAATACATTTTCAAGGTAATTTGTTTTGCTCTTAGGAATATAAAAGGTATCCATAGATCGAGTAACTCTTTTTGGACATCTAAAATGAATATTTTGTAGTAAGTATGGGCTGTCAATATAGTTATGAATTATCTTATAGAGCATTAATAGGTCTCTGGTGTCTCGGCGTTGATCAAGAGATTTAAGGTTTACGGGGACATAGTTTACATAATTTCGTACGCGAAAAGAGACATAATTGACAAACTTTTTCTGCACTCTTTCTAGATTTGCTTTATACGTAGAACAATGGGGGTTCCACACAGTTGAAGCGTACTCTAGGTGGCTTCTGACATAGGATATGTAGAGAATTTTAAATGTTTGTGGATTTTTGAAAGCTGAACTTACTCTAAGTATAAATCCCAACATTTTCAAAGCCTTCGACGTGATATGCTCGACGTGAGATTTAAAAAGAAGCTTACTGTCTAATAGAACTCCAAGATCCCTTACTACATTTACCCTGTTTAAAATATTGTTCTTAATTGTGTATGGATACAATACTGTGTGTTTCTTTCGAGAATAAGATATGACGCTACATTTATCTGCATTCAAAAGGAGGCGATTTTCTAGACAATACACATTAACCAGAGAGTCCAGGTCATTCTGGAGCTCTATACAATCCATCTCAGACTTAATGATTTTGACAATCTTTTTGTCGTCCGCATATAGGTACAACTGAGAGTTGCGGATAATTTTGTTAACATCATTCATAAAAATATTAAATAAGAGGGGACCAAGGTGAGATCCTTGGGGAACTCCCGAGGTTACGGGGACGAAACTAGAGCAGAACCCTTGTACAGTTACAGCTTGCGTACGATTGTTGAGATAAGAGGCTAACCAACGAAGGAGGTCACCGTGTATACCCATTGCTTCGACTTTCTCTATCAAGATGCTGTGTGGGATTTTATCAAAGGCTTTGGAGTAGTCTGTGTAGACTACATCGACTTGATATCCATTATCCATAGCAACAAGGACTGTATCAACAAACTCACATAGATTGGTTTCTGTTGATTTTTTGGTGACAAAGCTGTGTTGATTTGAAATGATGATTTGGTGTGGTCGTATACATGGAAAAATGATGTCAAAAACAATTTTTTCAAAAAGTTTACCCATTACATTTAACTTAGAGATCGGTCTGTAATTTTCAATATTGTGCTTGTCTCCTTTTTTGAATATTGGCACAATATATGAACTTTTCCATTCCTGTGGAAAACTGCCAGAAGACAATGAAGTTTTGAATATTTGACTTAGCGGATAACATAAAACATTAGCGCAATTCTTTAAAAATACAGGATGTATACCATCAGGCCCACTGCCTTTGGTAGGGTCTAATGATTTAAGATATTTACAAACTAGTTGAGTGTCTATATTAACATTATTAAGATTGAGAGTTGAGGTGTTTGGATTATATATTTGAGTTGTAGCAGAGGTAGACGGGGTGGGGGATTCGAAGGAGGATTGAAAGTGCGTGTTAAATAAGTTACTTATATCTTCCCCACCCGATACATGCTGAGAGTTAAGAAACATATTGTTAGGAATTTCAGAGTTTTTTTGCTTGGATTTAACAAAGGTCCAAAAGTGTTTGGGATCAGTATTAATATTAATTTCAGCCATATTAATGTAATTATCATAGCACACTTTCTCCATACACTTTTGTCGTTCTCGGAGAAGAGAGAAAATTTGATAGTCGGAGTTACGGTTATAAATTTTGTATTTTTTGTGAAATTTAAGTTTATCTTTAATAACTTTTTTTAATGCGGTGCTGTACCATGGAGGGTACCTTGAGTCTATGTTAATTGATCTAGATGGTACATGCGTGACAATTATCTTATTTAATTCGGAATAGAAACGCGCAGTCATTGAGTCTACATTGCTGCTGTTTAGAGTCGTTGTCCAGTTGACGGCTGCTAAGGCGCTATTAATCTGCCCGTAGTCAGCGCTATGATAGGAGCGGACGGTAGGAGAGCGCGGCGTTTGGAGGGTTGGTTCGTAGGACAAGTGCAGCGACACCTCCAGAGAGCGGTGGTGTGCATCCTCCGGCACTAGCGGTGTGTCACACCCAATAACAGTGCACGCGCGACTCGATATCACTAGGTCCAGAACACGCTCGTTTACATTAAGCTGGTTGTTGAATTGACGAAAGCCGGTATAGTCTAAAAAATCAGAAAGAGTTGAAGATAGTGCATCGATTGAGGACCGATTAAGCACCAGGGAACCGTCCGTGGTTGGAGGCAGAAGCCATGGGGCATGTCGTATGTTGAAATCTCCCAATAGAAGGAATTCATCATTGGGGAAATTGGTATGCATCGTAGATATAAATTCAAAAAAGTCACTTAATGATTTAATCTGCTCCGCACCTTGCAGGAAATACGAGCAGTATATACGTAGATTAGAAGCACGCGCTCCAGAACCTAGTGAAAGAGCAGCGGTGGCTATCTCTGCACGCTTAATGGGCGGGAGAGGGGGTGAGGGGCATTATTATGTGAACCCTCAAAGTGCTTGCTACATGTGAAACGTAAACTAATTCCATAAATACTATACACAATTTCAATACATACTATACACAATTTCAATACATACACAATTTAACATTTTTAACTCTGCTCCACACTCCCTAAAGTCACACAGGCGATCTCTCGATACTTTACTATAACTACTTACATACCATACATACACCTTACTAATTAATCATCAGCATCCCATCCTCATAGGCTAATGTAACTCTTTTTCTTTGTTTACACTATATAATTAAATACTTCAGTGGAAACCTATTATTGGTTAAATGATTTACACGGGTTTTATTATACTTTATAAAATGTTATAACTTTTTGTTTTCCAAATAAAATAAAATAAAATAATTTTTTTATCTATGTATATAAAACCGTATCCCTGTTTCCCCTGGTCACGCCATAACTTCAGAACGACTTGAACAATTGCGATGAATCTTTGGGGATTTGAACTGCGCATGCCCGCGATGGTTAGTGATGGGATAGTGAGCTCTTTTTTATTTTGTTTTATAGTGAATACCTCTCAAGAGTCCCAACTGCTCCAATCTGGAGCCAGTGAGACTATGGCATCCCCAATTGGGGTATGTTATGAGGCTGAAGGTAAGTGGGAAAGGGAAGATGACGAGGAAGAGGAAGGTGGGGAAGTACCTAGCTATTCAGATCTAGTCACTAAACACGACTAAAGCCATTTCAAGCAACGTTTCAATTCTGAATGGTGGTATTACACCAGGGCGATACTAAGAGTATCCTTCCACTCTGGAACGTGCCGCAAATATAGTTTGTATATTATTTTTAATAATTAATTATGAATATAGCGCAAATCAATTAAATAAAATGTATTTGCGCACGCCGGGTTCGAACCCGCGACCTTCGGAATTGCAGTCCAATGCACTACCGCTGGCCGTCAATGAAATGTCAGCGTTATGAAATTATTTCCTATACTATTCAACCGATTGCGATGAAAATTTTGTCAGTTATTGTGAACATGCCCGTGAGTGTTTCTTTATTGCGATATTTCTTTATTAACTTATGCAAAAAAAATAATAGGTCACAAGCGAGTTGTTTGAAAAACAATGTAATTTATGGAGTTTAGCAGCTGGAAAAAAGGTGGGAGGGGGATAGGAATCCGGGAGGGGTGGAGGGGAATTAAGGTAGATGGTTCATTGGAGGGGGGCCGAGGGAGGGGGAAGGCGGAAAAGGTGGAATGGAAATGCGCGAGGGGGGAGGTTCGCGAGAAGGAGAAGAACAAAGCGGGAGAGGGGAGGGGGAACGCGGGAAGGTAAAAGGCAGGGAAAAAGGAGGTGGAAGGGCAACAGGAACGAATGGGAAGGACACGCGGGAGAAACAATTTCCTTATTTGTGTTGCATTTCAACGCAAGCCGGGTATCAGCTAGTTAACAATAAATTAACTCTTTATGTTTTTTACATTAATGTGTATTCATTTTTTTAATTAATTATTTTTCGATTACTTTCCCTTAATTAGTATTTCGCAAATTGTTATTCTTCTTTTAAGGTTAGCTATTATTACTTACACAAATATGTTATCCACCCCAATGTGCCAATTATTTTTTTTTGTATTACTGAGTTTAGTGGTATTTTCTTGCTTTTTCCGAGGCTTAAATTAATTTTCTCTTTCTGAGTGCCACTTTGGAAAAATACTTTCATTTTATTTCCTAGTTTAAAATTGTAAAGACATTTAGAAAGCCGGAAGAAACATAGAAATGTTTTGCAGTATGTTTTGTTACGTCTTGAGAAGCATAATTTAATCTGGAATGAAATGTCTTCACAAAGCCAGAGCAGTAAGTGGGCACTCAAAGAGCACATAAATGCTTCAAACATTCTTCATATAAGACCTTCATAAATATTCTATACGGCGAGTAGCCAATGTAAACTATAAAAAGTGATAACCCCATTATTTACTTTTCCCAACAAATAATACGAATTCCCGGAGTCTTATGGGACTGGCAGTATTTCCCAGATTTCCTTTTGAGATATATTCAACCTCACTCTGGCAACCGTGAGATATAGAGCAAAGGCTTTTAGTTCCACAAAACACTGTACAAGTGGACACCTTCTAGGCTCAGGAGGTGATTTTCATTCGTTGAAGTAATCTAATAAGTGGCCCAGAAATGAAAGAAGCACGGTCACTGAATACAAGTTGCCAGCTTTCTAAATTAACCTGAAACGTTTTAGTAAAATAAACACCTCAGCTTTTTATTCCGTGGGAGTTATTATTTTCGATTTTTTATTAGATAGACCTACTCTTCTCAAACCATGCTATTGTTAAGAAAAGCTTTTCTTTGTTCAAATGAGTTTCAATTTACTAATTAATTTGAAAACTGCACACAAAGAAAAATGTTATTCTAAAATACGATCATTTTAATCGTAAAAACGGTTAAAAATGGGACTGAAGTTCTTACGAACAAATTAACAGGGTTTCAATGTTTATTGGCGGGAACATGTAAGAATAATTTTTTAGTATAAGTTCTACATAATTACCAACAAATTATTCTTACATTTTCCCGCCAATAAACATTAAAACACTGTTAGTTTGTTCCTAAGAACTTCAGTCTCGTTTTTAACCGTTTTTACGAATAAAATTATCGTATTTTAGAATAACATTTTTCTCCGTGCAACTTTAAATTTTAACAGCACATTACATGCACGAATTTCGCTAACTGGTTTCGACATACCCACGTATAAAGTAGGTGAATGCATTAATCATCCAGATGTGATAAGTCTGAGTTGATAAGCAAAAATCCAAATTTGAGTTGAGTATTTAGTTATATGGAAAAGTATACCCTCTATCTGGTACAAAATTCACATTACACATTAAGAGCCATTGACCACAGGCTGAGAATAAACGTTTAAAAATGCTTGCAACTGTACAGGGAGGTTCCGATGAGAAAGATCGATTATTCCCGGTATCAAATTTTTAAAATTAAAAATTTCATATCAATTTATTTCATTTAAAACTAAGCATTTTTTGATCATGAGTATTTATGAGTTTTCAATAATGTCTAAACAAAATAAATGTGTAAAAAAAATCTGAAATATTCTAGTTTATAAGAACTTAAATAAATGGAAAAACTGAGGTATTTCCGACATAACATGTTCTCAGGTTTTTAATGATTTTAATTTAATTTTAAAAAATTTCTGAAAAATATGTTTACTAGATTGTGTATTGATTTATTTTGTTGTATGATAATATGATTTGAAATTTGTGTTGTATAATACATATTTCTTTTGAAAATTGAACAAATCTGCCAACGACCAACGGTATAAATTTAGTATATTACAAATGAACTTAGTTTTTCAAAATTTAAAAAGTACGTTTAACAGATAAAATAATAATCTTTCAAAAACAATTTATGTTTTTTGTAAAAAAAGAGTCAATACGTCCAGAATTTCATTTGAAAATTACTAATTTCCAGTATTCTCTAGTAATATCCTCTTAATGCAACTAAATCAATTATAATGCAGAAAAACTTGTAGTGAATAGTGAATTAAAACTAATGTTGATGTTGGGTCACTAGTATGATATTTCAAAATGTCATACTAATTTACCGGACTGTAATGCCTCCCGGTATTATTTTATCGTATATTTAATGTGTAAAACGCAGAGACGTGTGAATAATACTTGATTTATGGTGAGAATTCGAATATAGCTTTCCTCATTATCTCAAAACATTGTATTTGGAGATGTATGACTAATCAACCGGACGGTCAACATTTAAAATTAAATACCTACATATATCAGTACTGATTCTCTTTCACAAAACTGTGGTATGTTTATATAAAAAAAAACTTGCTTTAATATATACCTTCATTCAATTGTTAGCAATTATTAAGTAACTTGTTAAATTTCATTTTGTTCCATTTTGACAAAAAACAATTTTTTTACGTTGGTATAGTCGTCTAAAAGACAATTTTAAAAAACAATTAGTGTTTTATACGTATTAAGCTGGTATACTCTAAGATATAATTTCTAACAAGATATAATTTTTTTAAGGACTGTACACATTTTTATCCAAATGCTTCGCGCACAATTCACAACTCAATATTTCTTTATAACTCCACAAACCTTTTGACAAACTGTCTTAGTTATCTTCAAATAAGCTTAAAAAAGTACCCTAGTCTCTTTATATATCCTGGTGACATTATTTCATTGACGAGATAAAATACGATTCTTTCGTTATCCTGACAATATTTTTACAGCTAAGTGTTTAAGTGTGTTTTTCTTCGGGGAAATCTTTTATTGGAGGCAGATGACAAATTGCCTTTTTCTCTTTTGATTCTTAACGGCCCAAGTGTTTAGTGGTGTATTGACAAAGGTACAAAATCGATAGGTACATTCTTGCCCTTTCCGTTTATCGTAATGTATTAAGAATTTGAAACCAACATTAGAGAAAAAACTGTAAGTGTGTAAAAAAAAAAATTATCCATCTGGACATAATATTGTTTACTTGTATATTGTCCGTTTTAATGCTAAAATTTTGTCGTCTAGATCTAACCGAATATAGTAAATACATGGTCGTTTTTTACACATCTTAAATGTAACTCTTATCACAAAAATTCTTATCACAAAAAACTTAGAAAGCAAATTCATTTCTCTAAAAATATTAGATAATTTTTTAAATTAATATATATGAAAATTGTATATTAAGCTCTCTGCCAATAATTGATACTCGAATATGAAATAATCGCACAAGGTAGTGCAACACTTTTGGCCAGAGATTCACTTTTAAAGGTTCCAACAATAATCATTAAAGTTATCCTTAAAATCCCTTTAAAAACAGGCACTACAAACAAAAAATGTATTATACTCCGAAACAATCTTCACACACCTCCTTAAAAAAAATTAACAAAATATTCATATTAACAAAATACTCAAAACAGACGAAACACGAAACACAAATCAAAAAATACCTAAGTCCAAAACAATAACAGCGTTTGGACAAAGAAACATCCGATATTTTGCGGTTGAACTAGGTCAACCATACTAAGGCGAATGAAGACAAATAACAAGTTTAAATCAATTTAAAATAGGCACTACACAATGGATATTCAATAATGGTAGATTCAGACTGGGTCGACGTACGTATGCATCGCTACGCCTAACAATATCTGGGCTACTTAGCAACCATAGATTTTCAATGAAAATTTATGTTTTAGAATCACATGTGGCCATTTTCATAGAAAATGTATGGGTTGCTAAGCATTGTTTGGCGTTGCGATGCGTACGTACGTCGTCCAGTCTGAATCTACCTTAAAGATCGTTGTTTGGTTGTGAAGTGAGAATATCCATAGTTCCTACCGGGATGTCATTTGTCCAGTACCTACCTTTCCCTAACCACATCCCCTTGCTGAAAAAACATTTTGAATTCGGAACAATGACAAGAAAAATAGTAAATTCAATTTCAAAAATAGCGGTGAATTTGGTTTTGAAAAACAGAACACGAATTGGGGCTACCTTTGAAGCACGTTATTGTTTTTCGGCTTCATAATCTCGTTTTTGAACTAAAAAGAAGGTATTTGACCACCTCGAAATTAACAATATCGTTTTGTACTTATTCGTCTTGTTGTTCCTTGAGGTTTCGCGGTGAAAGTATACTATGATTTTGTTGAATGCTCCTTCGCAGAGGTACAGAGGTAAGTGATTGGCTATCCTTCTTCCTTACATCCATAGTTTTTCCCATACATATTATCACCCAATTCCACAAAAATTAAACCAAACTTTAATTTTTAGTACTTTCAGTCCATTTCCAAGTTCATCTGGAAGCTGTAATTCGTATGCAATTTCGGATGCCACAGTCGTGCAAAATATCCAGTGAACTCACCCAAGTCTTTAGATTCTTGTATAAAATTATTGTATTATTAAAATAATTAAAAATATATATACATATTTTACATATTTAAAATGAGTCCTTTTGATAGTTATAGAATAGCGATAAGTTTAAATCGAATTAAGATATTTTCCGACCCCTCTCTTCCCCATCTCCTTCCCTTACCAACTTCATCCTAAAAACAAACCTCACTTGGGGATGCCATAGTCGCACTGGCTCATTTTGAACTCATTTCAATTTTACCATAAAATACAATTACACATAGCTTAAAATTATTTTTTTGACATATAACTGTGGCGATTGATATGCCACCTACTTACGTAGCGGTACCTATATTGCACTGATTATTACTGCACGGCCGTCTCTATCTACCACCTCGCTAGGCAATATAATTTTGACCACCTTCTGGAAAGAGCTCGGATCTGCGACACATAATACAGAGCGCTGCGCCGCAATATCGAAAAACATCTCGCATGTGCATGTTTGACCTACCTTCCGTGTACCTTCGGGTCGGCCTCGAGCAAGCCAAGTCAGACTGTCGTTCTTAATCAGTCTTAAAGTCAACACACATTCGGTCGGCAACGGGCCGTCGCGAAGCACAACTGCAGTTCTCGGAATAATCTAACACAATTTGTAAATACGGTGCATATGTAAAATACTGTACATTTTGTAAATATTATAAATACGCATCATCATCATACAGTATTATTATTCCGACCAGCACGCGCAGAGATATCACGACTCACCGATATCTCCTCTTTCAACCGGAGGCCCATTCATCTCCTCATCATAGGAGACCCGCAATTGCCTCTAAACTGACTAATTGATTAACTAATGACCTCTAATTGACAACCTGTAAGGTGTACCGAATGTCAATAAAACCATATTTAATTATATTTTATATCGAGTATTAAAAAATCTTTAAGTGAGTACGTTTGTATATCTTTCAGTAACGATACCCTTAGTATCTTCTGGTTGAGAAACCCATAAGTAGAATCTAAACATTGTTTGATATAGTTTCACCTATCTTTCGTGACTTCTTATGAATAACTCAATATTCAGCCTCCTCTTTTCCTTTCTTTTGACCAGTGTTTTAATCTACACAATATTTTCCAAAGCGGGGTCCTATAGTTTTACTGTTTCCGGGTATACAGGGTGTAACAGGACGTACCCGAGAGATTTTAACCAGCGTTTCCTGACCTCATTTGGAGTATAAAATGTACATGAAATTTTGGTCTCCGGTGACTCTTTAGATGACTTTTCTTTTTCAAAATGTTTTTCTCAAAATAAAATAAAATACAACAAATAAAAAAATCTTCCGCGTCTCGTCACTGGTCACTCAGACGAGTGACCGCCCAGCCTCTTAACCAGCTCCCAACTGTCCAGCATCTACTACTTTTTTATGTTTTTGTAGAAAAAAAAAACATCAAAAATTTCGCCGGAGACCAAAATTTTATTTACATTTTTTACTCCAAATAAGCTCAGAAATCGCTGGTTAAAATCTCTCGGGTACGTCCTTTTACACCCTGTATAATTGCATGTTTGTACGAAAACAGGTAAACATACAAAAAAGGAAATCATTTTTAGGTTAAATTATTTTTGTGATATCGTCTTTCAACGTTTTTTCAAACGGATTCTTCAAAATTCATATTCAAATACAAACAAAATGAAACGAACATAAAGTATTTCCACTTTAAATTTCGAACGCGAATTAATTCTAAATTTAAATATTCATATCCCTTATAAGTTGGAGACGTTCTCCACCTAAGTTTTCCCCATTGATTATCCCAAATACCCCATTTCCTTCTCCCCGCCCCCTAAATACCTTCCACTTGATCCGCCCAAGTTGCCGCCAATTTCCAAATTTTACGCCATTAGCCATTTCTCTTCCCCCTCTCTCTACCTTCCTTGGATTAAAGAACTGTGGAGTTGAGCGAATGGAAATTGATTTCACGGTTTATAAGCTTGATTGATAAAATCTTCTTTAGCCCTCAGCTATTTTTATGTTTGATAGAATCTCTCTCCATTTGTGTAGACACAATATATTTACAAGTAGTTCTATGAACAATAGACCTTGCGTCAAAAAAAAAATTAGGTTTATAATTTTCTCTTATTTAATAAATCAAAATCAAAAATTATAACTACAAAACAAATACTACGCTAAGTCAATAAATTTCGACAGTATGCTATTTTAGAAATATATTAAAGAACTAGAAGTAATCGGAAACGCCCGAGGAAGACACGGCACGACCCAGTGAATAAAATATTTGTGACAGCTCATGTATAGAATCAGAATAACAAAAGAGTATGGATGAGATGATCCATGAAAAGCTATTTCTATCATGTGATATGGAGCTTTGAACAAAACTAAATAAAGACGGCACATCGTGTTCCAATTCTAAAATGAGGAAAATCATGAAGCTCGAGCAATTCTGGTAAGTAACGAATACTCAGCATGTTCAGAAAGTAAGTGTACTGTGATCATAAGGGGGTGTGGTTGTTTGTTTTTTTCGGGTTTTCAACACTGACTGGTAGAGTGGGATCTCCTAACCAGAACAAGCATCATAGGAATACTGTAGTACGTAAACCACGTTATAGCGCGATCCATGTTCAGCACAGGAAAAATCAAGTCAATTTCTCCCGCGAGTTTCTTGAGCGACTTGAATTGGGAGATGAGGAATTTATGAGCTCTATTTTGACTGGAGGCGACATGTGGATGGTTCGTACACGCCTGAGACAAAAATACAGTCCTTACACCATTTCTCCACCTACCAAAAATTTAAAAACCGCAACAAAATCATCGCCTCAGTGTTTTGGGACTGAAAAGGTATCATTTTGGTCCAATTTCTACCCGATCTTCTGACCATCAATGCACAGCAGTATTGTGAGACCTTTACAAAACTCAAAAACAGCATTCAAAACAAAAGAAGGGGATTGCTGATGAGTAGGAGGCGGCTAAGCGGTGGCAAAACGAAGAATTCCAAGTCACGAATCCGCAAAAACATCATTCGGAGATATTGAAATTTGAATTTTTGAAATTATATGTTTTTGTAATAACGAATCAATTCTAAACTTCAAACCTCAATATCTCCGAATGATGTTTTTGCGAATTTTCAACTTGGAATTCTTCGTTTTGCCACCGCCTAGCCGCCTACTACTGATGAGATAAGTGTCCTCACACAGCCTTAGCTTTCAATGCGCTCTTGGACTCATTTGGTTGGGATGTTTTGAACCACTTCCTCTCATTCCCCTGACTTAGCGCCTTCAGATTATCATCTTTTAACCTCCCCGAAGGCACACATAGGTGAAATTAAATTTTTAATCTACGAGCAGACGCAGAAAGAGCTTTTGAAGTGGGCGACGGAGCTGGCGGGAGAGCACTTCGAGGAGGGCTAAAAAAAATTGTGCCACGACTCGTCACACGCATAAAACTGGATGGCAATTATGTGGAAAAATAGTCAATAAGTGTATCAACAATATCCTGCAAATTTTTTTCAAATACACCTTTTCAGTACACTTACTTTCTGAACACCCCTCGTAGATAGAAAAACGATGATCACTTTCGACAATATTGTTTAATTTGATCCATTTTCCTTTAATTCAGCTGTCTTTATAATCTAAGAAAATATCTTCTACAAATCTTCCATCGATTGTATCCCCCCCCCCTCCCTCTCCCTACCTTATTCTCCTTACCTTGGCCATGATCACCCAACATTGGCGTGACTAGCAAAGCAAATTAAAGTGCTTGAATCTCTCGACATCTTGCCTCGGTTGACCTACAGTATGCAACTAAATTGTTGAAACCTCTCTTTATAATTGACCATCTAAAATTAAATAATTTTCAAAAGAGTGCCATGCACTTGCTTACTCCACATTTTGCTACAAAGCCTCTCTACTGACTGATTTTTGGCATCCTTTGGGTCTTGAATATTTTCAATCCTGCTCCAATCCTCTTGCACGCACTATATCCACTTTTTCTTGTCTCTATGTCGCTTCCACTAGGACACTCATTAATTCACTTCATAATTACGTTATTTATGCATATCATTCCAACAATTAGCAAACGCCAAACATGTTCAATCATTTTTTCGTATTTCTTGGGCGTCAACTGTGTAACAATTTCTAAACATTTTGTTTTGAAGAGTTTCATTTCACGATGTACGTTTTTTACTTAATTTTATTTTATGACACATCCTTGTCATTCACTTAAAATCTTCAATCGTCTCTAAACTAATTCAAAACTGCTATTACAACTGTTGAAATCGTTATTTTTTCATCAGGAGTGTCAGGACTAAATTTAGTTAGAGTGTGCCACTATGAAACTATATTTTTTATAAATAATAAATACCTGTACTTACACTGAGCGAGGAGAGTAAATGAAGCGAATGGTTTAAGAACTTGGTGTTAGTGTTGGTTGGTTAATCAATTACTTTAAGACTATTATGTCAAGAGTCAGAATAACAAAATAAATGTATGACAATATGGGTGAAGCAATTCCGCTCCCATTTTTTTTAGATCCATAGCCGTTCCGAAATACCCGGTAGAAAAATTGCTGAATGCTGAGAATTTTCATAACACCTCAAATTTACATATTTATTCAGGCCTACCGCGTGATAAAAACGCAAAATGTAGATATGATCAATTGATATTAAAGATTCTAGAAACAGTCCACTTTTTAAAAAAAAGCGTTAGAGCTAAATAAACTTTTTTTATGGTTGGTTCATGGGTAAGTAATATGTATGAAATATCCCTGCGAAGGGCTTAACATTATTCAAGTTCGATGAACTTTTAATTTTCTAAATTGGAACCACTTGTCGTATGAGACAATTTTATATGAGATTTTTTTATAAATTAATAATTCCTTTTACCGACATGCGTTATTTATTTTGTTCGAATGCTTCACAGGTGTTTAGGTGAATTAAAATAGTGAATATACGTTTCACGTGTTACTAAGGTTCAGTGGACATGCTTTAGAGGCTCGTCTATGTAAACATCCTTTGATCGGCTATCCTACTATAAAAGTGGTGCTACATCTTTTGTTAGATTAGTGTGATTATTACGTGTATTATATTTTCATAATGTCATTCGATAGATGTCGCAAATTTTCAAGTTTACTGTAATTCGAAAGCTATAATTCGATTCGGAAATATATTTTTTTATTTATTATTTTTTAAACACGTTTTCCTTACACTCACGTCAACCTTACATTCCATTTGTTGTACTATTATGTCAAGCAGCATATACTAGATTCAGTTTAATTACGCTCCCATTTTAAGATTTTTACTGAACCTTACCTCACCATATCTGTATCTATGTTCCAGCACTTTTCGGATCAGTCGTCTATCTCATCAGGCCTCGGGCATACTCTGTCAGAAGGTCAAAAAAATTTCGCATTGCAAAAAATCAAAATAATTGAAATATATTTTTATGTATCCGAAAACTAAACAAATGATTTTTAAAGATTTTTAAAGGATCAATGAATTATATTATTCTTTTTATTAAAAATAAACATAAATATTAAAAAATTTAATGCAAACATAAAAAAGATTTAAAAATGGCTCACCTTACTTTTTCTCTAACTAAAATAAAAAGAAGAATAATTCACGCATATTTTATTAGACAAATGTATTATAAACGTTATTATTAGCTCACTGTTTTGTCGTTCCATAAAAAAAATATAATATATTAAAAAATTTACAAAGTTTCATAATTTACGTAAGTAAGGGAGATTACCTACATCAATTTTTTTGAGACGTGTGTTGAGATACAGAAAAGATATTTATGAAATACAGATAAGTACAGGTGTGTGTAAATGGACAAACACTGTGCAAGTAATACACGGAGCTCTAGCACGCACCCCGGTAATGGAGTTTCATCAGGACGTGATCAAAAATTAATGGAGCCGAACACCAACACGTGGCAACACTCGGATCAAAACAAAATATTTGAAGAAAATGGAAAACGTCAAAGAAAATTTTCGACGCACGCATTGTTTGCGTTAGAAGCTTATTAATTTAATTCTATATCCTTCGAGTTGGGTTTGATACTCGAAAAAGGTTTTTTTTTTTTAGCTTTATCAAAGTGAGTTCTGTAATGTGTATGCTTTTTTATGATGGCCTTTTATATAAAGATTAGCTGGTTTGCTCGTTGCGCGGGATTTACAAAATCAGTTCTTTCAATTAGACAATGACGTTGCACTTATTTTGAAGGTAAAGTGTGCAAAATTTCATCAATCCCGCCTGCCGCAGTTTTCTTTATACGAATAGCTGACGTGAACCCGGCGTTGCTCGGGGTTATTAATTATTTGATTAAAGTTTTTATAAATTTAATAAAGGTTGTGAATTCAGGTGGAAATAAGAATATTGTCAATAATTGAAAATGAATTTATTTACATATTTTTTTCACATCCTCCACTCTGGAACGTAATCGTCCCATAATGGAGGATTCTTATGAGTAAGTAAACATTTTTATTTAATTAGTAAATAAATAATAAAACTATTTTTTCACACCGCATCCAAGTGAAGTTGGCTTCACGACAAAAGGGTTGTCTCCTAATTTTTAAGTTTGATTGTAAATATTTTATATTAACTGAGGTCCGGGACATACGTCATTCCTATGTCTACCTACGTTAAATTGTCGTGAAAACAAGCTTATGTGCCCAAGTGGTTAACGAGTTAAAGGACAATAAAAAACGGTTTTTCGATATGTCAAAAAATGGAAGTTATGAGCTTTCAAAGTGAACATTGATAAAATGAAGTCCCGTGAAGTCACGTGCAATACAATTCATAATTCTAATAGCTGTGTTGCAGCACCGAGATGCATGTCCTGTAATGTCGCACGTTTTTCGGCCAGCGGATGCAATATTTTCAGTACCATTCGGTATTTTCCAAAAAAAATCAAGCTCTGTTATCAGCATGCTCTAATTAATATTACACATTTTTTTAAACATGAAATTTATCTGTAAAAGACAACCTCATTGAGTCCTGAGAAAGATATCTTACTGTTCCACTACGGAAGTCGTTAAAAAAGGTTTTAATTGAAGGCATTAAGCTGATTTTTTTAAATATCAATTCAATATAGTTTGGAGATGTTGATTATATTATTAATACGTTATCTAACCTACTTACGTGTGTTTGAAGGTATCACAGAGACGTTTATCACTGGAGCGATTTATATTTAGAGCTTTTATTTTTCTGCGATTGATATCGGTCCAAAATTGGACCACATTTTCCTACCATTCGTAAAACATTTATTGTAATTATTTGAAACATTTTCATGGCCAGCAATTTATTCTATTAAATAGTTGATAAAATAGAATTTATGTCTATGGCCTTATGTATTGTCTATGAATTCTTCTAGAATGAATTTTGGCAGTTGGAAAGCTTCAGTTGAACAAATGAACTTAAACATATTTTTCAAACCAATTGATGTACACATACAAAAAATGGTTTTCTAGTATATATGTATTTGCATCTTCAAATCACTAAAGTTAAAGATTTTTTAATAATGTTTCTGTAAATTTAAAAAATTTAGGATGATTAGTAAAATGTAGGTACATTTATTGGCTTTATAATGCTTTAATTTGTTTATATGTTTACGTTCACAAATGTGGAGTAAAGATTTTTTTAATGTGGGCGGGAAATTTTCTAAATTAATTTTCAAAAGTGGCGAGCAATCAAGGCGATTTTCTACAGTTCTCTGTGTTGATCCATGTATGAATGAGATAATAATTATGATTATCCAGAAAATAGAAGGTGTTCAGGGACGTTCTTGACTTTCTTTATTAAGTGATTTCTGACATTATTTAGAGTATAAAATATAAATTAAATTTTGGTTTATTTACCATTGGTGCCCTTAGACTTTTTGCCAACATGTCTTTTATTCAAACATTTGTTCTTCAAAACCAAATAAAAAAATTCCACATTTCGACACTGGTCACTCATCTGAGTAACCAATCAACCCCTCTCCCCGCCTCCAGCTATCCAATACGTACTAATGTGTTTAGTTGAAAAAAGTTACTTCAAAGATATCACTGGACCAACATCATTTACATTTTTTTACTCCAAATAAATTCAGATCATTTATTAAAATAAGTCATCTACGTTCATTTTCACCCTCCACGCTGGCCTTATATTCCATAACGTTTCCTATAATGCCCCAATTCAACAGCATTAGCCGAAATCTCTGAAGCAATCACCCATATCCCACATTGATTTTAACCAATCCACATCGGCAAACACGGAGTACAAGTTTAAACATAATTAAACGCTTGAGTTTACCTTAGAGACGGTTTTGTTAGACCGCTCCAATCTAAAGTCGGGAGCGGAGAACAGAAGAACAGTGTGGTGAGTGCTAGGAGATAGTAACTGACTTATTCCTTAACTTGCTTCAATCGATACGGGTCCACACTCCTCACTACGTGTTGGGGAAACTCTGCACTACGCTTCTTGTGTGGTTTAGCTACTCAGTTCACCACTTAAAAACTGTTTTTTTTTACTTCAAACAGGATAGATTCTGATTCAAGTAGTTTAAAACTTTGACTACATGATTTTGTTTGGTATCGAATTTGCTACATTATTTACCAGGACTTTATCTTTATTCTATTAATTAATACATGGGATCATTGTTTTACAAGTTTAATACACTAAATATATTTAACGCTATCAATTACACAAATGTTGCTTTTAAATTTGCCAATGGTTTTTTTACAACTAACATGATGTATGTTCATATTATTCAGGTCGCAAGTTTTCTAAATTTGCGAGCAATCTATGCTCACAGTTATCTTTTTGTCACACGTTTTATTAAAAATTACTTTTTAGGGCACTTTTTAGTTCAAATATTTATCTTTCATGCTCAAAAATGTTTTCTTAGATCAAGTTTTTGTTTCAAAAATCTATATACGATAAAATATTATTTATACACGCAAGATGTTCACAATCTGAACTTCAATAGAACAAAGAGCAATTTGATATCAGAAATAAGTAGAAAAAAGTCACCCTTTTGCAAACGTGCTTATTTTTAAATTTTCATTTAGAAACCAAATCAGTATAATATTTATCTTTATATATATATAAATCTCGCGTCACAATGTTCGTCCGTGGTAAACACCTTAACCGATTTTGATGAAATTTGGCTTACTGTGTATAATTTGGTTCAAATTAAAAGGTAGGATAGTTTTTATCTAGATTATCGACCTCAATATTTATTATTGCGAATTAAATGTTTTTTATGGGACAATGATTTCAAATAATTTGTAAGTTCCATAAGTTTCTGACAGATGGCGGTGTGAGTTAATTTATTGACACAACACTTGGTTATATAGGTTAGGTAACCATCCAATAGATGGCGTTGTGTTTTATTAGCCACAGCAACGCATGGGCGGGTCAGCTAGTAGTTACATAAAAAAACTAAATCAAAAATAAAGGTACATTTACAAAAAAAAAAAATTAAAAGAACAGTTACTATTCTTTCCCACCCAATTTAAAGCACTCAGAGAAAAGCATTTAAGTTTTGTTTGTCCAAAATCAATCTGCTGAAGCTTCTCTGGCAACACATCTCAAATACACCCCCCGAATAAGAATTAAAAAACAAACCAACGCCATTAATAAACTAAGACTAACTCCATTGTCTCTGTTTCAGTGATTCTTTTCCCCTAATGCAACATCTCTGGATAAAAGCCTTAAAGTAGGTTCTTTGTGCGGTGTCCGAGGCTTTGAGTGAAGTTTCCTTCCGCTGCCAGAATCAAGGTCCGTACTTTATAAGCCATCCGTGTACTTCTACAAAGCAGTAAAAGAATTTGATCAAAACAAATTTGATTTTAAGCAAGGCAGCGATTTCAAGGAATGATAAATACGAATTTTATTTTAAAGCATTTTGCATCATCTCCCCCCCCCCTCCCCCCAAACACACAAGCCCTGCTTTTTATGGGGGTACATCAAACATATATATTATTTAATTAATTAGTGTATAAAATGTATTTGTAATTTATGTATCTTTTTTGAATTATTAATTAAAAAAAAAAATTAAAAATCTATTTTTTTTTTAATCATTGAAAAGGCCTACATGCAATTTAAACGATTTTTAGCTGGTCTTAAATGATGTTTTAATAGATATTTTCAAGGTATACAAGTATACCTTGAAAATCACAAAAAATTAAGCTCTTGAATTCATCACAGATTAATTTTTGATGCAAATAACTTCTTTTTTTTTAAATTTACAATACACAACAAAGTTTTACATTTTAAAGATAATCTGATAGATCCGTTGTAATGCATCATTCTCTAATAAACAATGCAAGTATTTACAGGGCCCGACTTACCCGTATGCCTTATTCGCACCTCACAAGTAGTAAGTCGAGTGGCGAGTAACTCGCTACTTGACTCACCAAAAAGTGTTCGCACTGCTATCAAGTAGACTTCATTAGTAAGCGGCGCGTCGCAAGATGACGAAATGCAACGCAATAAAGTTAATGCGATAATTAAGCGGTGTGTAACGCTTATTTTAGAATAGGTGGAGGAATAAATTAGTGAGATGATAATAAATAAATAAACGGTGAAAATAGGTCAATAGCCGCAAAAATAAAGAATTTTAGAGTAGCAATTTCGCTCTAACGGGACGTCATATCGCGCGTGTATATGTCTACGAATGAACAGCGCATGTCAGTGCGCAGAGACGCGTGGAGGGGGACTCTACTCGCCGAAAAAATATAAACAAATGGATTCAATCTACTAAAGAATTAACTAGCCTACTCTACTAAAATTGTGTGGTTCGGACATGTTTAGTTACTAATATACTCGCTACTCGACTATGCAAACTACTCTCCCAGTCCCAGTGCGAACGACTCTTTAGGCTCACTAGACTGAGGCCTAGGGCGCAAAATTTTAGGGCGATGATCAGCGAATTGTGCCCCATAATGTAATTTGCCAGTCTTAACATATTATTCCAATTTTATATTCGAATACGATAGTAAATAAACAAATAAACTCTAGGAAAAATAAATTTTTCTTATTCGTTTAAACGGCTACTATCTTGAACCGAAAACGAAATGTTTAAAACAAATTTACAAGCAAATGAAATGCAAAACCAGTCGAGTTAAAACAGCACTAAGCTACTACCAGTCAATTAAATATCTTTCAGGAAGAAGCGATTTGTCACTTAAGCTCTTTTAACGTAAGAAAATCGACCTAATGATGGTACATCTCAGAATTTGTCGATTATTCCAAGAATGGCTTTGAGCACCAGGGGTCGCTGTCGCAATAACCAGCGCCCGGGATGATTTGGGGTCCGGGGGCGAAGGTGAGTCTAACCGTAATTAATAAGCACACCCACTAATGAAGTCTCAAACAGTTTCTATAAAGATCTTGGCAAAAGCTACCTGGCTATTATAGGAATCCGTTAATCCGCGCAATCGTTTGACCTGTTTATTAATAACACCGTTCTTGGGATAAAGTTAACGCGGCCAACCCTTAAACAGCTTCAGGTTAAGAAGATGAGCGGGTACTTGCACCCATTCACGAATGGCTGCTTGATTTTGAATAAATGAGTTCGGTCATATTTTATTTTATTTTGTGTTCACACTGCGTCCGTGCATAGTAATGCACTGTGAATAGTATGTGCGTAGTAATGGACCAGCATAGTAATTCACGTGCATAGTAATGCACGTGAATAGTAGATAATAAAAGATAATAAAAGTTAACGAAAAGTATGATATTGTTTGCATGTCTCTTGAAACCATCAAGGGTTATTTTAAAGATATGCCGAAATAAATGCTTTTTTACAATGCATACAATGTGGTATGCATACAACTTATGGCACTCCAGAGGCCCTAGCACGCTTGCTCTATAATGATCGGTAGGATAACTATCGGTAACTTCTCATCGTTCCCTACGACAACTGCAGATTGCAAACGAATTTGTGACAGTTCACAATGACTAAGTGTCCTTAATATATTCGATATTACGTTTGTACGTTTGAGATCTGCGGTTGTCCTAGGGAATGATGAGAAGTTACTGCCAGTCGGTCGGTAACTTCCTATCGAGCGACTGTGCTAGCACACCAGGAGCTATTTTTTAATGTAAATTTCCTCCACACAGGAGGTTCGAAGGAAAAATTAATAATTCCCTACGCCTTTAAAATAATAATACTATGAAAAACTTAGGAATCTGGGGCTCAGTGTGTCCTGGACTGACGGACTTATAAATCCATCCCTCCCACTACGGTGTAAAGTGATGTTCCGAGAGAGTTCCGCTGAAGAGGTGAGATCAAATGATCTCCCTCAACCAGTCTCTACCGATCCGGCCACGTAGCTGGTAGGCAGACACATCTGCCACCAAGTCCCGGACAAACCTCACCCCATGAACCCGGGCACTCCCAATAAGTCGCCAAACGTAGCAAACCACTTAGGATGACCTATGGCAGAGGTGTTGGTTATTTAATAAATGGTTTTCGGAGCGGCCCGGCGGTACCCATATCCGAATCCTGAATTGAGGTGTGTAAAAGCAAAGGCAGCAATCTCCATTTCGGCCAGTTTGCTATGTTTGATTTTGAAATGACATGGAGATTGCTATTTTGGCTTTTACGTACAATATTACATACAAATATTGTATGTAATATACGTGTATACAATGTTTGTATGTTATATGGTACGTAAAAGCAAAGACATCAACCTCCATGTCATTTTAAAAGCAAGCATAGCAATCGGGCCGAAATAGAGATTGCTGCCTCTGCGTTTACACACCTCAATTGAAAGTTATCAATTTTGTTAAGCAAAATAACGACTGCAAATTGGTTGTGATTCTAATTGATTAAGTGATTAGGGTAATAGAAATTAGTCGTAATTGAGTCAAGTCATTTAGTGAAATTTCATGAAAAGAACTTGTATGGGCATTAAAATGAAATTTCAAGAAAAAAACTTGTATGGGCATTAAAATGAAATTTCATGAAAAGAACTTGTATGGGCAATACATTTTTTTGGTAAGTAGTGAACGTAATACCATAAAACATATCCGTACACGTACTCCTACATCAAAATCGTTATCGTACTATAAAGTATAAAAATAGTATGCAACATTAAAAAAATCACCGATGGTGAGCTCTGGCATCTAGAATTCTGCACAAATTGTTCCGTCTGAAATGTTTACCTTTTGAGGCTTTTCAAAATAAAAATAAATAATTTAACAATCACAAAATATAAGCAACAAAAAAATTACTTGATTTAAAACAAAACATAGAATTTTTTTTTGGTAAAAATACATGTATTATAATTAAATGAAACAATATAACTTAGTTACAACCACTGATTTATTTAGTTAAACGCATTAGTTTTGGGGTAGTTGCCGTCGATACACAATTCATTGTATTTGGTGTAAAATCGTTCACGATATCATCCAAATTGAATAAAAATTTACAATAACCTCTATAGGTAACGACCCTAATTCCTTAACGGAACAAGATATATTTGAGTTCAGATATTTGCTAATAAGGGGAGATCCGATCAATAAAACCCGTCCACGAGTCCCGACAGACTCGGAGCCCAAGTATAACAACCGAATCGATCGTTGTCTCTGATTACTCAGTTCGGGGTAAGGGAGAATACATTTGTTCCCATCAGAAACATGACTAATTGATTGTTCCGTAGGCAAACATGTGTGCTTACTACTAGCGAGACGTCTTCTTCCCGTAAACCTTACATATACCTCATGCTAAGGTAGGTACTTATTATATTATATATCAAAATCTCCGCAATTCAGATAGGTAATATCACAATATCAAGTAAATTCTTGCTGTGTGACTTAGGACGGGTTGTTTCATAGAATTTTAAAATTGACGTTGAAATTGAAACAACCCGTTTTAAGTTGTCGTTATTGAAACAACATTCTGCTTGGGAATGATTTAAAATTTTCATCGCCAAAAGCAGTACTTATGGTGATTATTTTACTCTATTCTGCCATGTTGCACGGAGTAAAATGTTATTCTAAAATACGATCATTTTATTCGTAAAAACGGTTAAAAACGGGCCTGAAATTCTTACGAACAAATTAACAGGGCTTCAATGTTTATTGGCGGGAACATGTAAGATTAATTTGTTGGTATACGTACGAAATTACGTATACCAACAAATTATTCTTACATTTTCCCGCCAATAAACATTAAAACACTGTTAATTTGTTCGTAAGAAGTTCAGTCCCGTTTTGCGAATAAAATGATCGTATTTTAAAATAACATTTGTCTCCGTGTGCGCTTCGTCCTGTATTAGTCGAAGTTTGAGATAGCCTCAGAGTTTCCAATCTGCCCTGATGATGGATACTGTAACGCTATCCGAAATGTTGGATAAAGAAGGATGAAGTGAAACACTTCATAATAACTAACAAATTAATCTCGCGTGCAGCGTATTTAAATACGGATTATAATGTCCATAAAAACATTTTTTTCTGACACGAAAACAAACATTCGGCTTTTCTTTCTATTTGACAATGTTGTCGTTATTCAAAATAAAATAACAGCTGCATTGAAATACTCATTCTTAGATTAGTGAATAAATAACCTAGTAGAATCAATGTGCAACTTGCATGGTATCTGAACTTTTTGCAAATTATTTGGGCACAATATAAATAGTACATCTATTCGGTAATTTTGTCGTTATTTTTACATCGATTACTGTCAAGTGAAATAACAGGTGTATTAAAAAACAAATTCTTAGGTTCGATAATAGTTTTTATTCTTAGATTCGAATCCACATTGATAAAGAAATTCTTTTTGACACGATAACTTCCTGTATAAAATTGGTGTGCTGAATACAGATTCGCTGGTTCAAAAACAAAGTTTTGTTTAATCTTGTTAACTGTTAAACTATATTGTTATTCAGATACCATCGTCATTTACAAGCTGTATTGAAAGGACGGTAGATATACTTAAATGTTTTTTCAGGTCAGTGTGTATTCACAAAGTTTGATATCATTAAATGAAACTATTTGGCTTACCTACTCGATTCGGATATTGTGTCAACCTAGAAATAGAAAATTTCTGGGAATTTCTCACTCAAAACGGGAAAGTTAATCTGCATGATTCATTTATTCATAAGTTGGCACTGACTTTGTTGGACAGTGTTTTGCCGTTCGCAAACAACTCTTTTTTAAGCACGAGAAACACTTTTTGACATTTAATAACTTTGTGGCGGAACCTTTTTAAAAATTAAAAATGTATATTCGTATTTACAGTTGAATTAAAAATTAATAGCTAACGTGTTTTAGACACAACCGTACCTTACTAGGGGCAGTTATAAGAACAGTTAAGCATCCTTGTAGCTCCGTTCTGGACTACCACGATAGTTTGGATCGTCCTAAACCGTAGTGAACTAACTCACTTTTTGGAATTTCTGAGTTAGAGCTTGAAGTGAGGGCTCCAAATCATAATCTAGCTCTGCCAGAGAGAACCAATCAGAGAAATTACTGTCTTGAACAATCATAGACAGTATTTCTCTGATTGGTTCTCTCTGGCAAAGATAGATTATGATTTTGAACAATCATAGACAGTATTTCTCTGATTGGTTCTCTCTGGCAAAGATAGATTATCATTTTGAACAATCATAGACAGTATTTCTCTGATTGGTTCTCTCTGGCAAAGATAGATTATGATTTTGAACAATCATAGACAGTATTTCTCTGATTGGTTCTCTCTGGCAAAAAATAGATTATGATTTTGAACAATCATAGACAGTATTTCTCTGATTGGTTCTCTCTGGCAAAAATAGATTATGATTTTGAACAATCATAGACAGTATTTCTCTGATTGGTTCTCTCTGACAAAGATAGATTATGATTTTGAACAATCATAGACAGTATTTCTCTGATTGCATCTCTCTGGCAGAGATAGATTATGATTTGTAGCACTCATTTCAAGCTCTAACTCAAAAATTCCATAAAGTGAGTTAGTTCACTATGGTTTCAGAAGATCCGTTTGATCTGCCTAATGTCCATATAAACATACGATGGTTGATGTCCTCGTCTACATGTTTACCTATGTAGGCTTCTAAACACAGAAATAGTTCGTTAAAAATGAACATTGTGGTGTGTAAGGCATTGAATGTGTATATTATTACTGTATAAGGACTTGCACTAGCTTACTTGACTAATATACGTGTAATGAACAGTTATTCAAAAACAGACTGCCATCCACGTCGCGCGTCGGTTGACATGCAGGTAGAGCTTTCTCGTACGAATTTAGTGAAATTTGGGGAAGGAGCATTTTCATTTTTACGTGATTGGAGGACTCTATTATTTTATCTCAGGTGTGTGAGAGAGTATGAAAATATGTAACAACGCATATATTAAAATAAACTACTGTAGAAATTACTTACAACCATGAAAAGCGTTCTTATAGTACATAATATTATTAAAAAAATACGCTATGTCAAATTTATCAATACTTAAGAAGAAAATGTACAAAAAAGTAACCTAATTGTGAATTCATAATCGTGATATTCGTGAATTTTAAAATAATCGTTATTCGTAAACTATTTGATTCAATATGTGAATATCTTATATCCACAATCCCCAACCTCGAATGTAGAACACAGTCAAAACCCTTTATGTCTGAAGCATGTCCATATAATGATTACCCAGTGTGTACTTCCAGTATAATATGGACGTAACCGTATACCGCTTGATACCACAATTTCCAACTTTAGTGCCCGGTTTAATACGAGAGGAGAATTCCGATAAGTGTTGACTCTGGTGATGGATAGACGGATCATATTGGGACTAGACTAAGACTAGCCTCTTCGTCTCTTCGTCTCTTCGTCTCTACGTCTCCCGGGCTCCGCTCTGTGCGGGGAGGCCATTTATCTCTGCGGGTCCCATTTGCAGGGATCCAATGCCTTTGTTTTTGAGATTAAGAACGTATTTAAACAGATCGGTTACGCCCAGGTATTTTGTCGGTGGTGTACAATGATCATTAGTCAGTCATGGGGAAATGGATCAGCTTAGATGTGTACTAATTGAATAAGGAAGTTAAACAATTATTATTGTTAGCTGTGTTGATTTAGCCACCAGGGTACGGCGTTAGTTTGAAAAATTCGTATTATTTTCTAAATATATATTTAATGAAATCTGGCTGACTTCCCGACATTAGAATAGAAAAATAATATGGATTTACCTACTAACGTGGCGTCATTTCGTATTCTGGACAGTTAAATTAAAATATCAAAGCTTAATCATTAGAGTGATGGTATGAAGAAAATTGTTCTTATGTAATAAATAAATCGTTGTGCAAACTGTTTGTGAATTTTTAGTCGGACATACAAAAATAGATAATATCCCTTACAAAATGTTTCCTTACCTGAAAATAACAAAGAAAAATTATTCAAATCTCACTCCGTCTTCAATGTAAAATGACCAAATCTTAACAGTAACGCCGTTCTTCCACGTTGCTATTCACAAGCGACGCTACCGCTACCTGTCAAACAAATTTGCTAGTGTAGCACCTAGCGGCGTTTTCAAACACTAATAATAGTATGGAAAACACAGACGAGCTGCGATCGCGTCGCTTGAAGGTAGCTCCATGGAAGAACGGCGTCAGTTATAGAGAAACCTTTAAAAGAAATTGTTCTACATGCACTGCCGTTCAAAATTACATTACATTATGGTTTACATATACCTGCTAAGTAATTATAATAAGCATCAACTTAATGTCAACTGATTATTAGAAATTTTCAAAATACTCGTCAGCGTTAGTATAAACAAAATTTCAAAAATCTTTATCGAATAAACTACTATTGTTAGCTAATCTTTAAAATAAAGACAAATCTAGTCATCTTTTCTCGTATCGTGCCATTGCAATTTATATGCTGAACTTTAGAACAAAAAATATATTTTTAATATAATATTTATTGTCCTATTTCACCATAACATATTTCTTCCTTTCGTAGCAGCCGAAGAAATGAAACTCAATTTCACAGATTTTCTTAAAGAAAACTAAACTACCTACTCATATCATTTTTTAGCGTAGCGCAGGATTGTGAATAATAGTGATTGAAACACGACTTAAATATATTAACTTCAATATTTAACGCACCAGACTTTCAGGTCCGGGTTTAGTTTTCCCCATAGGAAAAACTAAACCCTTTCACATACTTTTCCACAAAAAAAATCATCATGTAAATCCACGCTATGCAAGTGTATATAAGTATAATTAATACAAATAACAATACAAGAACAACATGTTAACCTACTAGACTATTAAATCGGAAAATAATTCACCGACTGCAGATATTTTCATATCAGAAGGTTCGGCTCGGTGGAATTCCTAATTTGACCGATAAATCCTACTGATCCCTAAATATAAATATTAAAAAAATATTTCGTAATCCTACATGTATTTAAAATGACTGATTTTAAAATTTTTATATACAAATTCTCTGATAAATCTAATATGCCTAAATTTTTTATGAGAGAGCTAGTTATAATGCCAATAGCCGAAATAATTAATGGTAATATGTGTATAGTCTGAGAATGCCAAATTCATTATTATTTTAACTTACATTATTATTTTAACGGTCGGAATTATTTTTAAAACAACTTTAGTATTATTTCGTTTAAGTGTAAACTCGATTAATCGTGTTTGCGATGGGGATTTTAAATGGAAAGGTTCATGTAGCAAATAAACATGGCGACGACACCGAGAACGAACACGGCAAATAAGAAAGTGCATTCAATTTAAAGTGCAATTGAATTGATTACATCACTTTATCCCGAATGGGGCGAGTCACAGAAACAGAGTGAGCAGAGTGTTTCTACGTTTGTGCTCAAGCAAAGATCTACCCGGGCTGCTGGCAGGGGCTGCGTTGTACCCAATTAGAGCTTGAATAAAACGTGAAAGAGCAGATGAATTACTTTATTCAGAAGATAAATACATTTGTCTGTGATTTGTAAGGAAGCTGTGCGTTGAATCGTCTGGAAAGAAGACTCACTTTATATATGTTTAAAAATACTAATTACCTAATTTATAATAAGAAAGTTGAGTCCTGTTTTTTATCAATGTTCACATGCAAACTTAAATACTAGTATTTTTTTTAAGTTCGTTTTCATAATTAAATTAATTCTACAAGTTTGAATTTTATTAAGGCCGCGAAAACGCCGGCTAAGAGTATGATACCGTGCGGGAGAGTTTGTGACGTCATCCGGTTCATGATTGTGTGAAATATAAGTTAAAATATTTACAAAACCGGGTCACGCTTAATATGGAATAGTGGAAGGTACTCTCAGTATTGCCCTGGTGTAAGACCACCGTTCAGAATTGAAATATTGCTTAATAATGGCTTTATCCGTATTTAGTGACTAGATCTGAATAGCCAGGTACTTCCCCACCTTCCTATTCCCCATCTCCTTCCCTTCCCCACTTACCTTCAGCCTCACAACATACCCCAATTGGGGATGCCATAGTCTCACTGGCTCCAGACGGGAGCAGTTAAGACTCTTGTGAGGTATTCTCTGTAAAAAAAAAAATGGACGACAAAAATAAATTTAAAAAGTTGTAGTAGTTAGATGTTAACTAGTACTAATCAATTCATTTACCGGAATTTCGAAAAAAAATGCATTTTAATTCCTAACATAGCGGTCGATGAAAAATGACATTTCGTGCTTTTAAACTAAAAAAATAACCATTAAAATGCACTTTTTCGAAATTCCGGTAACTGAATTGATTAGTACTAGTTAATATCTAACTAGGTACTACAACTTTTTAAATTTATTTTTTCGACCATATTAAGCGTGTCCCGGTTTTGTAAATATTTTCCCTTATTTTTCACACAAACAAGGGACCGGATGACGTGAGACGACGTCACACACTCTCCCGTTTCTCACGGGCAGTTTTCGCGGGCTTTAATCAAATTCAAACTTTTAGAATTAATTTAATTATGAAAACGAACTTTAAAAAAAAACTGGTATTTTAGTTCATTTAACATATTTTTTATAAGTCAAAATATTTTTCACTCAACCTCCCTATTTCAATTTTTGATCGAAATCTTATTATGTAAATCACCATAGATACTGGGCATCGAGATAACAGTTTTTGATTAAAATTAATGAGTGCTGTATGTGTTGATTGACCATTCGTTTGATTATGTGAGCTTCACCAAAGATTAAAACAAAATTTGTTTTTTTACACAAGACTTATTTATATAGCAATTAAATGGAATTTTTTTTTTTGTGAAAGATAAAATTTTAAGTACATAATATATACAGTATTTATATGACAGTCAACAATCATCAAGTTTAAACAAATATTCTTTTTTTGTTTAGTATTAAATTAGTTTGTGCTAGGATGTAATACAAAGCAGACATCAGTATTTCCAGATTCTTGTGTTAATTGGAACAATAAAGCGTTTAGGACAACAAATCACGTCTTTCCAAAACGCTAAATTAAACCACCGGAAAATCATGCCGGGTGAGATTAAACGCAAAATCATTAATCAAAACGTTCCCCGTGCTTTGACAATTTACAACAGGGGATGTGGTTAGGTATAGTAACCACCCTTACGCCGTGATAAGTCCGACTTTATATCATATTATCCTCGGAACAACCCTTGCGGAGAAAGGAGAAGTTTGAAGGAACATCGTGCATCAACACGTGCTCATCAATTAATCTCGCAGTGGCAAACTTGAGTCCTGTTCATTAACCATCGACAAGCTGCCGACCTTTAATTTGGGGAATCTTAGACACCTCCGCATTGGTGATAGCCGAACTTTCCTGATACAAGTGGCGTCTCTCGGGCGGGGTTAAAGTTGTTCGCAGGAAGAGGGGTGTGAAGTAACCAAGTAACTTTGTCGCAAAGAAACTTCAGCTTCAAAACGGAAGCGGATGATTGCTAGGAGGCACAGTGGCCACATTATTAGCACCGGTGCCAGAGTTTCCTCGTTATGTTGACGACGGCATAGGCGATATACGATATCGCTTATAAATCTATACCGCATGCGACTTGTTACTATTACAAAACTTCCACAAGATATATTATGATGTGAAAAAAACTGTAGAACTTTAACCCCTGTTTCTGGATCAATATTGCGTATGAAGAAAAAACATTATTTTCACATTAAGAACTTCAAAATAGATTAACCAATTATTTATTATTGAAGCCACTATGTGTATGTATGTTCCACGGACATTTGTTTTGTCGTTTGTTTTTCTTATTTACAAGCATTTATACGTACACGGAGAAAAATTTTATTCGAAAAAACGATCATTTTAATAGAAAAAACGGGACTGAAGTTCTTACGAACAAATTAACAGTGTTTCAATGTTTATTGGTAAGAAAATGTAAGATTAATTTGTTGGTATACGTACGAAATTACGTATCAACAAATTATTCTTACATGTTCCCGCCAATAAACATTGAAACCCTGTTAATTTGTTCGTAAGAACTTCAGTCCGTTTTTACGAAAAAAATGATCGTATTTTAGAATAACATTTTTCTCCGTACGAAATTACGTATACCAACAAATTATTATTACATGTTCCCGCCAATAAACATTGAAACCCTGTTAATTTGTTCGTAAGAACTTCAGTCCCATTTATAACCGTTTTTAATATTAAAATGATCGTTTTTTCGAATAACATTTTTCTCTGTGTAGGTTACCCAAAGTGGTTCGCTACGTTTAGTGACTTAGAAGGTGAGCCTGGGTTCGGGATGGATTTATACATCCGTCACTCCTGGACACACTGACCCCCAGATTCCTACCCATCCCTTATACGTTTTTCCTTCCCAAAACTTCCTCTCCTTCCTTCCCTTAAAAACACCCTCCGAATAGCATCCGAGCTAATGTAAAAAAAATAATGGCGATTTTAGACACTGCAATGACATTAAAAACTTTTTACCTTTACGATTATAATATATTTCTATTATTAACCAAACACATTCTACCATAAATAAATAAACCTTTTTCGATTTGTTAAATATTGTTACCCTCGATTCCATACGTTGTATATTATATCATTGTTTCTTTTAATTTACGATTGCCTAAGGGCAAATTTTTTCCATCCCAATATAGGCATTGTAATATTTGAATAACACAAAATCAACTTTTTGTATGATTTTCAATACATCAGTGAATTTGCGAATCCTTCCCTCTTCCCCTCCCCACCACCCAGCGTAGAATAAATTGCTGATTACATTACCTTATTTTCGCTTTGTTTGGAAGTTAACAATAATACCTAATTGAACATCAAATATTCATTCGACCGATTGTGCCCATGTATTTATTCGGCTCTTTCAAATGGCGATCAATGGATAATTTGACGTGTTTTATAACACCGGATGTTATCGTAAACTGTTAAATGGAGCTTTAGTAATCTGGTGAATAAAATTAATCTGGCCTGGTCATTTAAGTTCCCTAATGAGACTCGTCGGGGCATTGATTTTCCCTATATTAATTTCTTCAAACTTCGCAAATTCACTTTGTGGCATCATTTTTAATTTGATGAAAAAAATAACTTTGTATCAACCACTATTATACAATCACAATTAGCTACATTTTTTCAAAACCGATGGTTTTTTCGTCAAGGTAGTAATAACATTAAATAACCAAAGAAACAAACAAGTATAGACTAAAAAGAACTATATACAAAAATATTATAGAGAGGGGTAATTAATTAATTAAAAATATCTTTTAAAATAATTATTTAAAATTAAATATAAAAATTATTTTAGAATATGAAAAAATTACATTATATAAATTATATTATTATTCCCAGTATTTCTTCACGGTGTGGAAACATGGTCATTTAGAGTCAGTGAAACATGGACACTTAGTGCCAGTAAAACATGGACACTAAGAGCCAGTGAAACAAGGACACTTAGAGCCATTGAAACATGTACGCTAAGAGCCAGTGAAACATGGACACTTAGTGCCAGTGAAACATGGACACTAAGAGCCAGTGAAACATGGACACTTAGTACCAGTGAAACATGAACACTTAGTGCCAGTGAAGCATGAACACTTAGTGCCAGTGAAACATGGACACTTAGTGCCAGTGAAACATGGACACTTAGAATCAGTGAAACATGGACACTTAGAATCAGTGAAACATGAACACTTAGTGCCGGTGAAACATGGACACTTAGAATCAGTGAAACATGGACACTTAGTGCCAGTGAAACATAAAAACTTAGTGCCAGTGAAACATGGACAATTAGTGCCAGTGAAACATGGACACTAAGAGCCAGTGAAACATGAACACTTAGTTCCAGTGAAACATGAACACTTAGTGCCAGTGAAGCATGAACACTTAGTGCCAGTGAAACATGGACACTTAGTGCCAGTGAAACATGGACACTTAGAATCAGTGAAACATGAACACTTAGTGCCGGTGAAACATGGACACTTAGAATCAGTGAAACATGGACACTTAGTGCCAGTGAAACATAAAAACTTAGTGCCAGTGAAACATGAACACTTAGTGCCAGTGAAACATGGACACTTAGAATCAGTGAAACATGAACACTTAGTGCCAGTAAAACATGAACACTTAGTGCCAGTGAAACATGGACACTTAGAATCAGTGAAACATGAACACTTAGTGCCAGTGAAACATGAACACTTAGTGCCAGTGAAACATGGACACTTAGAATCAGTGAAACATGAACACTTAGTGCCAGTGAAACATGGACACTTAGTACCAGTGAAACATGAACACTTAGTGCCAGTGAAGCATGAACACTTAGTGCCAGTGAAACATGGACACTTAGTGCCAGTGAAACATGGACACTTAGAATCAGTGAAACATGAACACTTAGTGCCGGTGAAACATGGACACTTAGAATCAGTGAAACATGGACACTTAGTGCCAGTGAAACATAAAAACTTAGTGCCAGTGAAACATGAACACTTAGTGCCAGTGAAACATGGACACTTAGAATCAGTGAAACATGAACACTTAGTGCCAGTAAAACATGAACACTTAGTGCCAGTGAAACATGGACACTTAGAATCAGTGAAACATGAACACTTAGTGCCAGTGAAACATGAACACTTAGTGCCAGTGAAACATGGACACTAAGAGCCAGTGAAACATGAACACTTAGTTCCAGTGAAACATGAACACTTAGTGCCAGTGAAACATGGACACTTAGAATCAGTGAAACATGAACACTTAGTGCCAGTGAAACATGGACACTTAGAATCAGTGAAACATGAACACTTAGTGCCAGTGAAACATGAACACTTAGTGCCAGTGAAACATGGACACTTAGAATCAGTGAAACATGAACACTTAGTGCCAGTGAAACATGAACACTTAGTGCCAGTGAAACATGGACACTTAGAATCAGTGAAACATGAACACTTAGTGCCAGTGAAACATGGACACTAAGAGCCAGTGAAACATATATTTTTTTTTACGAAAGACAATCATTCCCGGGTTACGAATAACCCAACAACATTTGAAAATCTCCTACTACCACCACACTAAGCGGAAGATGTTGGTTGTGTTGTGATGGAGGACTTAGCCAGCCGAGGAATCGAACACGGAACGCCTGAATGGGACCCAAACGCGATGCCCACTCAACTTTATTTTATTCTACAACAATAACTTCGCTGTGAATTCTGAGTTAAAAAGAATACAAAGGTTAGGCAATGAACTAACTGATATCGCTGACATATTTAATTTAAACTTCGACACATTTAAAGCCAAATTAGTGCACCACTTTTTAAATGTAAATAATGAATGAGAAATCATTTTACTTTGATTTTCTTTTGTTTGTTATTTTTTATTGTTCGTATTATAGATGCAAACAACGACTAGTTAAGTAAAAATTAATGTGTTTATATATTTTTTTTCTTTTTTGTTGCTCGTAGGTATATGAATTGTACATAAGAGCTCTCTAAAGTCATCCATGTGGATTTAGCATTAGATATTTTCTTAATTATTATATTGTGTTTATGCTTTATTTATATATTTTGTAATCTTTCTTATTTATGTTATACTGTTGTTATAAATGAAATTTGTATTCGATATATAAAATCCCAATAGGGCTTCAATAAATAAATAAATTATTTAGTTCTTAAATTTTTTTTCCCCTGAATCCATTCCCATAAAAACTACTTCAACTCAAATGCCCGTACATGAAATGTTAAAAGCAGCCACATCCGCGAATAAACCCAAAGTTTGTGCTTCATTAAAAGGCCTCCCAGAGGCTTTATTCCTTGCTCGGCGCTATCGTGTTTTCACAAATAGCCCACACTTCAGGATGGGCGATTTCACGTTTCCACCGTCGACGAGGGAAAACTTTTGAGAATTATAATATATCTATATATATTTTAAAGAATTGAACTTTACGATAGCATCTTTTAGATATCTGCAGAGTTCCAATAAGTTTTCCATTATATAATCTATATTTTTCTCTACTTGGGATACTTGACGACTATGCATCTTCTTGCAAATGCGTTTACTTTTATATATATACATACATAGATCAATTTTCTAGTAAAATACATTTAGCTGGTTAAATCTTCATCATTTTTTTCCAGTGCAGTAGCCGACAAACATTCCAATCTAATTTATTTTAATCGAAGAATATTGATATCAGTTTCATGCATTTAATTGATTATTGGAGTCGGTAATAAGCGTAATAAATTGGTTGGCCTTTATGAAGGTAAAATCACGTATCGTCCGAAGAGGGGATCACTTGGTCTCTAACGTATATGGGCTATTTAGGGGAGCGATCGGATCTGTTAATACACTTTTTCCCCTTTCCAGTAACATTCAGATATTAGTTACAACTGTTTTCTATTATATACCATAGGTACGTTTTAATCGGAAAATGTACATCTTCGCCCAACGGTTGATCATTAGATAATGTAAATTTGTGACAGAAAGAGTACAAAATCAAGTGCAACTCAAATGCATTTCTTACTGTAGACTTTTCCAGTAAAAATCACTTTTTACTTACACTGTTGCAGGAAAATTAAAAAAAATGTAGATCCGAGGGGTGGGGAAGGGGAGAGTAATTTCCACCCCCCACGTGGAGCAGCTTAAAAAGGCGTGAAGGGATCGTGGAATTCCACCACAACTAAGTTTATTTTGGTTTCATCGTATGTAAAGGCGTGGAATCTTGTACCCTGCAACCCTGAATGTTGAAAAAATTGTAGACATTGAAAGGGAGCGTCATCTTCGACACTTGAAGTCTCTTCCCCACTATTACGTCTGGCTAGTGTGCTGTAGGGGATAGGATGGTGCGAAGGGTTCGAAGAATCACCCTCCCACCCCACTACTCACTGTCTGTTGTCAAGACCAATATGTCGAAATAATAACACAAGAAGTGCCTTATGGGCGTGCTTCGTGATCCAAATATTTGCCTAATCGAGGTTTAAATTTCCAATACAAAACTGTGTTTACGAAATTCAGATGGGATCGAGATCTACGATTGCGGGCAAGTGTAAGAGAGACAGAACGCTGAGGTACTGGGCTAAATGGAGCATTTGCTTCTATTCAAATTTGTATGGAAGGCATTTTCTTTATTCTATGCCAGAAACTACAGATACTGTTCTTATACAGTACTGGTCTATGGGAATGTGATAATACGTTGATTCTTTTTTTCTTCACATATCCCCTCTTTTGTGTCTTGTCTTTCCACCAACTTCAAGAATAATAAAAACAGAGCTCTGGGTACTACTATTCTCCGTGCCTTTCGTTTTTGCAGTAAACAAATTAAAGTTTTTTTGATATTTTAATTAATGAAGATAATATTAGCGAAAGTCAATCAAAAATCCGAAACAGAAAAATCAGAAAAAGATACGGATACATCTGGGACTCAAACCCAGGACCTCTGGCAATCCGGGCCAACGCGCTATCCACTGCGCCAACGTATCCATATCCGATTCGGTCATTTTTAACTGTATCATACTTCGACTGAGAACCACCAACATTATTTTCATTTTTCTTTTAAAGTTTTTTTTTTTAATAAGTTTAAAAAAAAATACATTTTCTCTTATTTGACTAGAAATCTGAATTACTTACATTTTAGATTATATTACAAAAAATATATTATTCAATTACACTATTTTTTGATTCTGAATTAAAAATAATTATTTTTTAAATCTACCCACATTTTTTTTCATTTTTAATGTCATCTGGAAGGCAATTATAATTTGCATGCCATAATGGAGGGTATGACCGAGGGGACAAACTCTAGGGGACGCCCACGCCGAGAGTACCTGGAGGGCCTGCAGGTGGACATGCGCTGTTCATCATATGCAGACTTCAAAAGAGCCGCACAAGACAGGGAAGAATGGAAGAAAAGAATAGAGGAAATTGCTGCAATCCAATCCCAGGATTGAAACCACACGGAGAAAAATGAACTGTTAAAAACGGGACTGAAGTTCTTACGAACAAATTAACAGTGATTTAATGTTTATTGGCGGTAAAATACGTACGAAATTACGTATACCAACAAATTATTCTTAATGTTCCCGCCAATAAACATTGAAACCCTGTTAATTTGTTCGTAAGAACTTCAGTCCCGTTTTTAACCGTTTTTACTATTAAAATGATCGTTTTTTTTCTATTAAAATGTTCGTTTTTTCTATTTGTATCGGACAGCATATGGATGTACCGTCGCCCATTTCTACGATGAATCTTATTGATAAGATTTTTATGACTGTACACGTGTCATATTGCTTTTGCAAGGTTGAATTACTCTCACGACAAACCGTGGGAGCTTATCAGTTAAATTTGCGGATTATAAGGCTTGTATTGTTTCGACTACGGCCCCATGCATTCCTTTCTGGAAAAGAAATAATTAACCTATTAACACTTGTAGCACTGTATACTTTTTAGGCTAATAAAAAGAGATGTAACTGAATAAATCAGTTAGTTGTCCTGTGACATTCGTGAAGTCTGTGTTTCATTTTGTAAAGCCTTACCCAAGGTACCCTGAAGAGGAAGCCGGCATTTTTATAGTCAATGCTACTGGCGTGAGCGTCCAAGTACACTATTAATATGATCGTTTTTTTCAAATAACATTTTTCTCCGTGCAGAGAGAGAGAGAGATTGGATCCACCCATCCAAGCGTCGTGGGTGTGGTACCTAATAGCAGTTTTTCAAGTATTTTCAGGTCATTCGCAACGAGTGATTGATTGTTTTTCTTCTCATCAAAGAAAATCTCTACGTAAATATGCGATCTTCGATCACAGTAAAAAATATTAATTTTTTCATCGAGTTCTCTTGTTCTGGTTGTGGTCATTTTTGAGTTCTCGTCATCTATTAACTTGCACATCGCGCTTGTGAAAACAGTGGGAACAAAAACAATGCACGGACCAAACGAAAGTATCTAGTGTTGATTTTTGTTTGTCGGAACGGAGCAGCTGCGGGCGATATTTAAATTCCAATTGTATCTTGCAGTTTTCCAATAAAAGATTTTGTCATCTCTATTCGATTGCATTTCGGAAACAGTATTTTTATTTCTGAAAACGTTTTTAAATTGCTTTCGAAATACATAAATATCTCGTTATAGTCGTGATGATCTGAAGATAAAAAAAATAAAAACAAATTGACCGCTTCCTACATTATTGAGGGAAGTTAAAAAATTTCGTAAAACTGAACACAAACACAATGGTTAGGGTTAATTTTTTTTATCTGTTTTAAGATTTTTAACCGCTTGGGCATATAAGCTTGTTTTCACGACAATTTAACGTAGGTAGACATAGGAATGACGTATGCCCCGTAACCGAGTTATTTTAATATGGATCCAATTGATAACTGGGTGTCATTCTATCGAATTTTAGTGCTTTTTCACAAACTCGTGAAAATCGTCGTTTACGTCGCCAAAGAATTTTTCACTTATAAAATTTCTCTCCCTGTACCCAAAAAAAATTTTAATATATTTTTTATACCAATCTTTTAAATGTAAATGCTGAGTCCCAACTGCTCCCGACTGGGGTCAGTGAGACTATGGCATTCCCAATTTGAGTATGTATGTTGTAAGGCTGAAGGTTGTGGGGAGGGGAAGGAGATGGGGAGGAGAAAGGTGGGGAAATACCTAGGTATTCAGATCTGGTCACCAATTACGGCTAAAGCCATTTCAAGCAACATTTCAATTGTGAATGATGAGCTTACACCAGGGCTATACTGAGAGTATCTTCCACTCTGTAACGTGCCGCAAATATACTAAATACGTTTTTAAATAATCTAATTATGAAATTTTTATTTTATTTTTTATAGTGAACACCTCACAAGAGTCCCAACTGCTCCCGTCTGGAGCCAGTGAGACTATGGCATCCCCAATTGTGGTATGGTGTGAGGCTGAAGGTAAGCGGGGAAGGGAAGGAGATGGGAAAGAGGAAAGTGGGGAAGTACCTGGCTATTCAGATCTAGTCACTAAATACGTCTAAATCCATTTCAAGCAACGTTTTAATTCTGAATGGTGGTCTTACACTAGGGCGATACTGAGAGTGTCTTCCTCTCCGGAACGTGCCGCAAATATAGTGTATATTATTTTTAATTATTTAATTGTGCAATAACACAAATTTATTAGCGCACGCCGGGTGCGAACCCGTGACCTTCGGAATGAGAGTCCAAAGCCTTGCCCCAAGTCAAATCAAATTCATTTGGGCAAGTCGGATTCGAACCCGCGACCTTCGGATTGCGAGTCGACCCCTCAATCGCGGAGGCCGTCTTCGAGTTTTTTTCGAATCGAGAATTGAGAGTAAAAAAAAATAGTTGGTAAAATTAGGACAAGAGAAATCTATTGAAAGTCAATATGGATTTTGGAAGCTGTTTGTATGGACTAATGAGTAGGAACATTATCATGATGGAACTGATGTTTATTAGATTATCTTGATAGCCTGTACCTATAACTTTAGTGATGAGTTCTACCAAAGGGGTGATATTTCCTGGAGGATTATCAATAAATCAATGCGTCATATTTTTCAAAATTTAAATTTGAATGCCAAACCATTTCTTTTGTTCATTTCTATTACCATAGATTTCTCTACTAGGTAACTCCAAGAAGACATAGGCCCTGACGGGTATATTTTCTCAGGGCCTCCTATGTGGAACTACAGTAAAAAATGTTTACTTTATTATTTAATAGCCCAAAAAATTATTTTTAATATCTTAACAAAGAAAAATGATTGTAATTATGTTAATTAAGGTAATATTTATTTTATCCTTAATAAATACTTATTGCTTAATGAGGTTTTTTATTATTATTTATTTACGCCCTGGTGGGCTTTTACACGAAACTATTACAAATTGAATTACAGTATTTTACAATATATGATTAAATACAAGCCTTATATAGTAAGTAAAAGAAAGTACATATAAATAGTCGTGTGTATACTCGCAATATTAATTGTGTGTTTTATAAATCATTAAAATAGAATTAATTGAAGTGTAATTTGCTCGTAAGGTGTAGAACGTTATGGCAGAGATGTAAAAATATATAAATGTAAAAAAGATATAAATGTAATAGTTGCAACATAAAAAAAAATTTAAAAACTAATACAATTTAGCAAATATGTATAGTCAATAATAAGATCTGAAATTAAACAAAGTGTAATGTATTACATCTAGTTAGTAAATAACTGTGTGCAAATTATATTAGAGCAAACAAAAAAAAAAAAAATATGGATATAATTTACTCGTAAAGTTTAGATTGAGAGAAGATTAAATAATAAATTTTAAGTAATAAAAGTTAATTATTAGCAGATAGAATAGAAATTAGTTGCCTTTTGAAAACTTGCAAAATTGTAATACGATACTAGAAGCGTCAACTACTACTGCTAGTTAAATTTCCTTTAATGAAAAGACTAAATAACTTTGTTTACATCACTTTTATTAATACGCAATCTACGTTATTTAGTCTTTTAATTAAAATAAATAATGACAACACAAAGTGAAAACCTTTCCGAAGAAGTTTTCTTCGAAAAATTAAATTTACTGTTGTATTATGTGCCACACCTATTTAGTTTTAAATTCCAAATCGTCGTTAAATTTAACGTGGTCTGCTGATTATAATTCCTAAAGGTAAAAATCAATGGAGGTATTTAGCATTAGCTAGTATTATGTTAAAATTGAATCCCTAATTTTAAGGTGTTATGCAGATAGCCAGCGTCCGCGCCCGCTGCATTAAACGGGATAGTGAACCTATTCAAAGCATACACAATGGCTAGTAGATAGTAGCTCCAAATAACAGTTTCACCAATAAATGTAGGTATTTTCGAATATCGGAGAAATTTTCAATACCAATAGACAAGACATTTTAAATACTTAGCTTGCAAACTATACAATACACTACCAGCCATGATTAGACAAACAGAAACAATGACCAAATTTAAAACCGAAATTGGCTTGCAAGTATAGGATGTCTCACTATGGCGAGTAAAATAAATTGCACTTAGATAAAAATACCAATTTACATACGACCTAACCCAAAAAAAAACCATAGAATCTAATCAAATATACTAACATAATTATCATTTGAATATATATTTCTACCCATTTATTCCATTTCCAATTCATTTTAATATATACTACTTTTCCTTTGTTTGGAAGATCACACTAGCTCCGGTTGGCAGAGAGCAGTTGGGACTCTTAATTGATGATTGTTGATGTTCACTTTTTTTTTTTAAATTAATGCACTGCTTACTTTTACTTTTTAATGCACTGCTAAATAATTTATCATTTTTCTTGCAGAAAAATGTAACTAACATTAAATTAATGTTTTATGAAAAGTTATGTGAAGTACGCTAATTGTATCGTCAAATTCGTGGGATAAAAGTGTATTGATTTAAATTTTGATGAATTATTCTAATGAATAATTCCTACTTGACTATTTTATATCTTTGGAGAAAACTTATACGTACATGAAACCGTTCTCTTTTAAATGCTATATTTGTATAAATAATAACTATCCACTTTCGTGAATTTCATGTGTCAGATTGGAATCCTTAAAAACTCACCCCTTCGAAAGCGAATTCTGCATGAAATAACACTACTTCAAGAATATTATCGAATAGTTATGGAAAATTCAATTCAATATTGGGCCGCAGGTTTCACGAAGCCTGAATCTGGACAAAAAATTTATGTAGATAGTTTCAGTCATTGATTTTTTTGAAAAATATAACCGTCAAAATTTATGGCTTCCCTTGAAAGGATAACTAGACACAAATAAACCCGCCGACAGTTCATCCGCCGACAGTTCATCCACCGGACAGTTGATCCGGCAGAGAGTTCACCCGTCGGACAGTTGATCCCCTCAAATATTATTTTAGGGAATTATTTGTTCAAGTGAGTATGCAAAGAGGATAGTATGTCGAAATACTTACATCTTTGGGCGTGTTGGGTGAATATCGGGAAGCGGATATAATAACATATTATAAGTCCATGTGGGTTTTTTCCTCAACAGACTGCCCATATAAGTATGTCGTATTTTATTACTCGACCATAAAGCGTCACCGCATGCTCCTTCAGGACTCGGAATTATTCTTAGTAAAAAAGTTTGTATAGCCGATATCCACTCAAAACGCCTAAAGATAGCCTATCGACTAGCCGGCTTCTGGAGCAAGACACGGAAATTAACCAACATCATTGTCGTGGCTGCATCCGAGTGCCTCGGTTCCCCACTAAATGAGCGCGAGATGCAGATGATGAGGCGACCTACCTGATAGACGATCCAATAATATTTTAAATTTTGTTTATTTTTATTTTTTTCAATTTTTTTTTCATTTTATGTTTTGATTGAGTACCTATCTTACATGATATCTCATATTATTTCTCATTTTGTTTTTGAATTATAATATACTTACTATGTACGTAATATGGAAGACTAGGATTACACTATTCTCCCAGTCCTGCTGGAATAAAAAATTAAACAAATAAACCAATATGATCCTCAAATAACTTCATACAATTCAATCCTTATTTTTACGGGCTCAATTTTTAATTCTGCTCTAATAAATATATAAATATGCAAACTTGTTATTCAAAAAAGTAGAACTACAATTTTAATGGAAAAAATACATTTTTAAAGGCTTTGAAGCGCCACTCTTCTTAGATTGCAAAATAGTTCAAGTTTCTCAGTCAGTAAAAGTCTGTTGACTATAAATAATATATTTATGACAATCTTTTGAAGTTGTCTTATGAAACAACAATGTCATCATTAGGATATAAAAGAAAGACGCAGTGGGAAGTTAGAAGAAAAATCCGAATTTTGTCGCAGAATACTGCACATCTTAAATAAGATAGTAATACTTGTACCCGTGAAGTCACATCTAATGGTAGTGTTGCAATACAGCATTTCCTGTGACTTACACGCTTTTCGACCAACCTTAAAAAATTAACATTTCGTCGGCTTATAATACCGTTATTTCCAAATATACATAAAGTTCTACCCTCAGCGTGCTCCAATTAATATGATCAATTTTCGAGACAACCTCATTAAGAGCGATTGACCAGCACGTTCAAAAATGCTTGCAACTGTACAGGGAGGTTCCGATGAGGAAGATCGATTATACCCCATATCAATTTATTTAAATAAAAAATTTAATATCAATTTATTTCATTCAAAACTTGCATTAATATATACCTACATTCAACTAAGCAATAAAAATTCTCAAAACGCACGATGATAAATTATTAAATGTCGTGTACTTCTTCTAAGTATTTTTTGATCATAAGTATTCATGATTTTTCAATAATGTCTAAACAAAATAAGTGTGTAAAAAATATCTGAAATATTTTAGTTTGTAAGACCTTTAATAAATAGAAAAACTGAGGTATTTTTGTCACAAAACACGTTCTCGGATTTATTTTTTAATGATTTTAATTTAACTAAAATTAAAAAAATTTTAAACTGTGTTGACTAGATTATGTAATGATTTATTTTGTTGTATGATTTTATGATTTGAAATTTGTTTAATACTGTTGTTTAATAGAATCTATCGTTTGAAAATTGAACAAATCTGCCAATGACCAACGGCATAACCTTATCATATTGAAAATACAATTAGTTTTTCAAAATTTTAAAACTGCGTGTACCAGATAAAATAACAATCTTTCAAAATCAATTTATGTTTTTTTGTGAAAAAGAGTCAATACGTCTAGAATTTGATTTAAAAGGGACTTATTTCCGGTATTCTCTTGTAATACCCTCTTAAGCCAAAAACGAATTACCAGCAGCTTTCGGTGATGAAATCTAACGACGATGCGACGTTACATTTGCATATAGTACCTATAGTCAAATACAACATGCATCCTGCCAATTTTTTTTAAAGATGTAACAATGTTCATTATAGATAAAAATTACAGAAGTTTCTAATTATCAATCAGGTCTCAGAGTTAAAGTTTTAAAGTCTTTTATTCAAACTAAGGTAGGACACGATTTCAGGGTGAGTTTGTATGGGGTACACAAATACCCGCAGTAGGTAATATCGAATTGGATAAACAAATGTACGTATTACTGTTGTATGAGTCCCTAACTGGCTCCAGATGGTTGAGAGCAGTTGGGACTCTTCTCTTGTGCGACATAAAAAAAACTTGCCTACGCCCACCCCCTCTCAACCCCCCCTCCTACAAAGAAAAAGAGTTGGACCTCAAATACGTCCCATACGATGTAGTAATACTACACAACTACCTCACCACCTCATATATTTGTAGTATTACAAAGAAAAAGAGTTGGACCTCAAATACGTCCCATGCGATGTATTGATACTACACCAACTACCTCACCACCTCATATATTTGTAGTATTACAAAGAAAAAGATTTAGACCTTAAATACGTCCCATACGATGTAGTAATACTACACAACTACCTCATCACCTCATATATTTGTAGTAATACAAAAAAAAAGAGTTGGACCTCAAATACGTCCCATACGATGAAGTAATACTACACCAACCACCTCACCACCTCATATATTTGTAAAAAAAAAAAAAAAAGAGTTGGACCTCAAATACGTCCCATACGATGAAGTAATGCTACACCAACTACCTCACCACCTCATATATTTGTAGTAATACAAAAAAAAAGAGTTGGACCTCAAATACGTCCCATACGATGAAGTAATACTACACCAACTACCTCACCACCTCATATATTTGTAAAAAAAAAAAAAAAAGAGTTGGACCTCAAATACGTCCCATACGATGAAGTAATTCTACACCAACTACCTCACCACCTCATATAAGAAAAAGAGTTGGACCTCAAATACGTCCCATGCGATGTATTAATACTACACCAACTACCTCACCACCTCATATACATTTGAAGTCGTACAAAGAAAAAGTGTAAATGTCTTTATCTATTAAAAATTCACTGTCCGTTTTTTTATTCGGAGTTTTGCCCTTTATTATTTTCCCAACCGTAAATTTCAGCTCCGCCAAATCACTGTCACGCGGAAATCGAATAGTCCTTCCATGCGAATAAAATAATTAAAATCGGTCCCCAGTGATAGAGTAATTAACAATCAACATTCAGAGTGAATATTTGACTGTACGGAATAAATTTACATATCCATCGTAACTGACATGGCAAAAATCAACCCGCAAAAAGTAAATAGTTTGTCCGTCAGTCGCGTACACGAATCAAACCGTAAATAATCTGAATGAATTTTTCTCCACTTCAAAGTAGGTTTGGTGTTTTTGAAAATTTCCGCAGCATTTTATAGTTAATGGCGAATGATTAATTGGTATCCGTCATTTTTCGATACAAATTTGATATACCCGTTAATAATTACACCGATTTTAATTTAAATTTTAACAGGAACCTAAATAATAAATAACTCGTAGTCTATGACCATCGTTAATTATGCATGTTTAATCTAGCGTTTGGTTTTCATTTTGTAAAAAATGATTAAAAGCTGAAAGAATATAAATAAATGAACATTTTATACATAACAAGAGCCTGTCATATATTAACAAAACTATTTTTAGATTAATAATAATATTTATTAACTAATTTCTCATGTTTGTGTTGAATATCAATCACCTCACAAATCGGAATTCTTAGATTGTAGTCAAATAAATTCACTGCGTGGAGTCACTTTAATTTAACGAAAAAGAATAATTTTGTATACACCACTACTTAATCAAAATAAACTACGTTTCATTAATTTCTTACACAATTTTGCTTTTGTTACCGAATTCTTGGCCGTATATTTTAATATAATGAAACTAAATATCTTCGTACCCACTACCATCTTATGGACATATTTCAAAACTCATTTGTTTAAATTTATTAGTTTTTTGTCTGTAGGCACTTATTTGTCTATGCTTGTTTGTCTATTTTTATATTTATTAATTTTAATTCTACGTTTATTCTGACAAAGAAACAATTGATATTGAAACATGTCGATTATTTTGATTAAACAGTGGTGTTTGCGAAGTTATTTACTTTCATTGAATTTGTATTTACTTTTTCAATGTATTGTATTGAACTAGCAGAAGTTTTTTTTCGGGTTTAAGTACACGGTTTGCTAAATCATTTCCATCCTTAGCTAGGTCCTAACTGGGATCTAACAGAGGGGATATTGGACGTAGAACTGATAACACTACTCGTAAAACTACTTCCTCTTAGGTAATCTACAGAAAACCAAATTTTGATTTTTATTATTGTTGAAATGTAGGCGGTGTACATAAAACCAGTTAGCCCTCGTCTAACTATAATATCAATATCTAATAATCTCATCAATACACTCATATCCTGTGTTTCCTTCCTTCCAGCCGAGTCCGTTTATAAATTTCCTCGTGGTTATCGTTGTGTACTAGAAAATCGCGATACCTTAAGTTCAGCAAGAGTGAAAGCTAAATAGCAACGATTATCAGTATCTTCCAGGATCTTAAGTATAGAATAATGCATGCCCTAGAAACATCCATTTACCTAGACAAGATGTAACCTGAGATACAGGAACAGCATGAATAACAAACATCAACCAAGATAGGTAACTAATACCGAGCCGAGAAGGTCAAAGTCGTTAAAGTGGTGAACAAAACAAAGCTATCTGATACCAAGCCAAGGCAGACGTAGACAATATACAATGCTTAAGGTATGGTGAACTTTCTGCGTGACCTGGAGAGCCTGCGAAAGATGAATTGCTGGGAGCAAAAGGCAATGGGTTGTCGGAAGAGGAATGGCATCATTAAGGTCACCGAAACACTGCAGTTGCTGTGTGTACATAGTAAGTTCGAATATAAGTACAAGAACAAATGTGAGAATGTTGATTAAATTACAATAATTAGTGTGGCTAGTAATAATTTAAAACGATTTTCTTTGAAATTGTCATTTTTTGAGGTATCGAAATAAAACTTGTTTGAATATAATATAACATTAGAATATTTTCAATTTATTTTTGTTTTTATGATTACCGTACTTGAGTCTCCACTGCTCCCAACCGCCTGGATCCAGTGAGACTATGACATCCCCAATTGGGGTATGTTGTTGGGTTGAAGGTAGTGGGTGGAAGGGGATGGGGAAGCGAAAGGCGGGGAAGTTCCTGAATATTCTGATCTGCTCACCAAACGTGGCTAAAGCCATTTCAAGCAACGTGATCTTACACCAGGGCAATACTGAGAGTATCTTCCACGTGTAATAATATACTTCCAATAATACTCGTATTATTTTGAATGATTAAATTGTGAAACGGATTTAAGCCCGTTAATTTGGGATTGTTTGTCGAAAGCTTCAGTCAAGTTTTCCTCGATTTTGATTTTTTTTTTAAATTCACAATTTCTATAATACACTATGACTTCCTATAAAAACTGCCTCCGGAAATAGCACAGAGCGTAAAAAATAGAGTAAAAAAATTGAAATATTACAGAAGATTGACGTCTGTATTCAAGCGCTCGAGATTTAGTTATCACTATCACGTTTCGGATGCGCATCTTAGGCGATCCGTGGGAGGAAACTTCCGGAGCGCTCGCTAGGCGTCGCGGTGTCCCGCAGTCGCCGGAAGTTGCATAAACTAGCGTCGCGGTGTGTTGTGTAAGCAACTACATCCAAGAAGAACATATTAATCTTCTTTCGGTCGGTACCGAACTACCAACGATCGCTGCTTGTATTTATTTGTATGTGAAATATCGCCCACAACGGGAGCTTTACCCGCGTTGTGGGGTCCCATATGTAGCAAGTCAAATATGCAAGAGAATCAATATAGAAACAACGGAATGGAGTAAACTTCCACATTTATTAGAGCCGTTGTTCCCTGACCCGACTATCGCCAAGTCCTAAATAAACCTTTCGGCTTCGCAAATTAAATTCAATTTCAAATTTACATTGTACTAGTTAGATGAATAACTAAATTGAGAACGTACTCAGTTCGGATTATTATTTTAAAATATGTTATCCATCGTTTTATTCAATTCTTAGGACTGGTTGATTTAAAAAAAAACATATTTTTTTAAAGTTAATTTTCACGTACGTACTGCGTAAGTTTTATTCATGTTCTGTTAATATATCATTATAGCCCAGTTGCTTCATAAAACTAAAATAATCACAGAACGTGAAAATTAACTTTAAACTTTTGATAAATTGTTCTAATTTTTTTAAACAACACATGCTTAAGCTAGTAGTTCTGTGAACACGTGCTCAAAAAAGTACTTTTCAAATTTTCTCTTATTTAATAAATCAAAACCAAAATTACGTCTTCAACCGTAAATTTTTGTAAGACGGTATTTAACTCTTTAAAATAAACATTATATTTTATGCATTTTTTTTTGTTTTCAAAGAAAAAAATAAACTTTTTATGATTTAAAAAAAGAAAGCATTACGTAATTTACCGAAAATATTTTACAATGTACAAAGTAATTATTTCCCATATTGTTATATATAAGATATACCTAACCACCATAATAAAACTAAGCTTATGTGTATGGGGGATGTGTCATTATGTTCGTTGTTTCTTCAGTTATATGTTAAAGTATCCATATTTTCTAGATTAAATTAAAATCTTTTTTGTTATTTGTATTTCTGATACTTTCCGGTTGTGTTTATGTATATGTATGTCCTAATAAGGGGCACTATAATGCTGTCTGAAACAGTTGCTAAAGAAGGAGGTGGCGCAACACATCATAGTAGGTACTCCAGAATAAATTACGATAAATATGTATATATTTTAATATACATGTTTGTGGTATGTACACTCATTGTACAGTGGTTGTGTATTTTTTTATAAATTCCATCTCAAAATATAATGGAATATTCTATTGTTGATTGGCAGAAGAACAATAATGTCTAAAGAAACCCCACTCTCAATGACAATAATTCTTTATTCAAACTTCAGGCAGGTAGGTACGATAATATTGATTATCCCGATTTGACAGTTAGTAGTAGAAACCACGATCATGCGAACCCTGTCGGGAAAAAAACAGTATCCAACACGGCTACCATCTTGAACCGGAAAAGTAACAGACAAATTTACAGATAGATGAAATGTCAAACGGTCGAGTTACAAGAGGAATTTACTATGCCTACTCAACGAATCATTTTTAAATTTGTTTAGAAGATTTATAATAATTAGACAATTTGTACAAAGCTCTTTTAATGAAAAATCATCTCAAGGGCGCTGTTATTATTGGTGTGTGATAATCAGAAAATTTGTAAGGACCTTCGGCAGAGTTGCTTTATCAATTTATTTGAACGTCAACTGTGAGTGGGTAAATGAATATACACCAATTATTCAAAACCTTTATTGGTGCTCCAAGTTTAGAGTGGGCTACCTGTCAGGTAGATTCATATCAAATAATTCGTTTATGATAACCGATGAAAACACTCGTTTAAAAATAATTCCATTTCCAATAATCCAGAAAAGTGATGAAGAACCTTTAAACTAGGCTTTCCCGTAGTTTAATTAATTTATCAAAATGATGTATTAATTATACTATTGCTGCTTGACTTGATATTAAACGTACCGTACCACCACTGGTGTAAAAAATTGGGTTACGCTACTTGAGTGGCTGAACGAACAATTGTATTTTCACAAACTATAAATACCGTTTAAAATATGTGGAAGATTTTAAAGTTAATTTTTCTGATTCTGAATATTATACTAAAAAATGTTTTGTTTTAATATTCTCATTCATAATTAACGATATGAAAAACCACACGTTCCGAAACGGTTCCAACTGGTTAAAGTATCATTATGACATAGAAAACGCCACTGGCTGGTAAGGGCTGTCACCAACGTTGCCCGGCGTGACGTCAACTACGCCGAATTCATGAATAAAAACGAACATGTCGTTTTTCGACGTTTCGACAATAAAACATTTTTAATTGTAATAGAAAATTTATTCGTCAACTTAAATGTAAAATTAAAAAACCTTCATTATGATAATTGATTCGTTGTCGTAATAATTTTTTTGAGAATTAAAAGTGAATTTCCGCTATACCAACAATAGTGTTTATTTATAAAATACAATTATTATTTTTCAATTTAGGGGATTATAATTAGAATTGATCAACTTAAAGGATCAAATATAATTTTTGGAAGGTTGGTACGTGCACGGTATTTCCAAACATGCATAAAATTCATTTTAAAAAGGTTTATACAGTATACACGTGTATTTGGGTCGGCCGAAATACTCGCTCGCTGGCAACTGTCTTTTTTATTTTGTTAAACATTAAATAATATGATGTTTACAGACATAATAATACCACAAATAAGTTTATATTAAGTAACATTGACCAGCGGCTGAGAACACTAGTTTAAAAATGCTTGCAACTGTACAGGGAGGTTCAGTTGAGAAACACAAAAGTATTTTTTTTTCATTTGAATAATTATTAAGCCTATATTGTAGTTGAATTTCTTGAAATAATTCACGATTAGTTCTACCGAATTATTTAAATAATTTAGTTTTTTTTTTTAACTGTATTAAAACATGGTTTCATGATCATAAACATAAATGCTGTTATCGGTTGCGCGAACGATTCAGAGAAGCGATAAAGTAGGTAGAAAAATATTTTTATTTTAATGAATTAATTAATAATTCTGTTATTTTTTTTTTTCATTTAAATTTTGAACTATTTTTGTATTAATTTTTTAAGTTTACTAACTGTGTTCATTAGAAAAGAAAATTTCTGGTCACATTTTGAAAGGCGATAATCCTGAGGCAAATATATTTTTATATATAAATACTTTTGGCTTCACAAATCCTACAATTAAATTATCGCGTTATTTTTTATGAATCAACGATATTAAGAAATGGTTTTAAATTAATCGTAATACGAAATGAGATATTGTATTTATAACAATGTAATATTGAATAATGAAGTACGTAACATGTTATTTTAAATAATAAATCACATCTAGGCTGCCTGTTATTTTTGGTATACAATTTTATTTTGGTATATTATGTCTTGTGTATCCTTTGTGACTAGCGAGCAAGTGGTTTGTATACCCTTAGATTATTCTTTATTTTTCACATTAGGTCCAGGCAAGAAGCCCTGAGGAAAATAATTTCCCTCGGGGCCTTAAAATAAATAAATATAATAAAGAATTAAACGTAAATTTGTTAAGCAAGCAACACTGATTTTTATTTTTCTTTCAAAATGGTATCCCCGGGGAAAACTTGAGAATAAATCATACACTCTCTTCTGCAGAGAGTATGAAACGATAATGTATAAATGCGAATAAGGCAAGATGCGTGTGCCGAGACTGAGGCGTTTTTAGCGGTCCATCCTGTCTACATACTCTTGATGGAAAATAGCGTGATGGTTAATTAAAATTGCAGTATCTGTTAATCTCAATGAATAATACAACTTTAAATATGTTAGGAAACTCCAAAAGATGTTTGAGGTTCGGTGATCACAAGTCAATTAAGTAATGAATCTTAAAATGGACTAGACCTTCTTACTTAAAGGCTCTAAGTAGTTCTGAGGCCACCGGTTGCCGGACTGATGGCGTTCGCCCTACTATCCGATGCCTTCGGCAATCATCGTAACCGTTCGTAAATAAAACACGAATGGCTAAAGATGGTAATCTTCTGATTTTCTAATCAGCAGTCATCTGTTGGGTTATAGCAAAACTTTGTATAACTAACCATACTAACGACATCTATTGAAGGATGCTGAAACTACACGATTAACCTATACATTACAGTTGGTAAGGGTATTGCAAATATCTATAAAAACTTCAACATGACAAACTCAAAAGTCGTGATATTCGGGTTCAAAAGACAAAATAGGAATAATGCACTTTCAGGAGTGCTAGCACAATGAAATCGATAACTTTACAATATCGAATAGACAGAGGCAACTACCGATAATATTATAACGACTGACATTGGGTAGACAAAGGTTTGGTAAAACACGCTGGCAACACTGGAAAGATTTTCTATGTTGTCTATGTACATAAAACGTCAAACATATTGTGTCAAATGTCAAATTATTTTATTCAAACCTTAGCGGTTAGTATACATTAACAACAAAATGAAAATCATCAAATTTCCGTTTTGATATATTTTAAAGATCGATTTAGGTGCATGAAACACAGAATATTTGAAGTAAGCATAATAAATAACATTATTATTCCATTTCTGACAATCGGCTAGCACGAACGGGCAATAGGCAACGAACGATTCTCCAACTGTTTTCACATTTATTGGAGTTTTTTTTTATTTACAAAAGATTTGAAATTATTATTTTTTTTCTCATGGAATTTCGTTGAGATGGACAAATACGCAACGGCAGGTTATATTCACCACAAATATATTATATCATTTTTCTTGTTTTTTGTTTGAGCAAACATTACAGCTTTTTGTTTTTTATCCGTTGCTGGTATAGGTCACGGCATATGTTTAGCCAGCATTTTGGCAGATAACCGTAATGGAACATCTTGTGACGCACGTGGACCAACTTCAGGGTGCGACGTAATATGATATTTTTCTAATAATTGTCTTATAACATATACTTAATTGATAATCAGGAAAACTAATATCTTTTGAACTAACGGTTTTGGGCATTATGTATGAATTCGGTAAATATTAATATGTAGGATGAAAGAAAACTTTTTTGTAACACTTAATTGATTTCCGTAGGGCATTTACACTAGTTATATCCGCTTCATCTCTTAAGCCCATATTTTTGTTATAATCTTCGATACAATTTGGATTTGAAATTATTTCTCCTCTTCTAAAATTTATTTTTGTTAAGCGTTGTTAAAATACGCATTTATCCTTTGTCGTGCCATTTTAATACTATCAGTTAACCAAAATAATGTGAGGCAATTTACCCCTTCTTCGATTTATTGAATTTTGATATGTGTTAACGGTTGTTTCGAACTGTTCCACATACGTAGGTTTGGTGGTCATGCAGAAATTTAAATGATATTGTATTAGTGTACCAATTATCTACATACAATTTGTGGCCTTTACCTACGTAGTCTTTTAACAGAGTGGTGACAATAGCTCCGGAAGCCCCAAGACATTGTTCGTCAGTAACATCCGTCACTTCACCACAATAAATAATTAAATCTAAATTATATCCGTCTGCACGTTGCACAAAACAAATATTTTTATTCCAAATCGTTGGCGTTTGGATGGAATATACTCCTTAAACTTAAGACATCCTTTGAACTCTATAATGCTCTCGTCAAGCATAGATTTTCATACGGCACCACTGAGTCCTTAAAAATTTATTCAGTGTAATTGACAAGAACACGAATTTCATTTAATTTTTCTCCAGCAATTTGAGTAGCAGGATCTGACACATGCGTACAAAACTAAATGTAAAAATAGAAGAGCAAACTTTCAATTCAGGTATAAAAACACAAATCCACATTTCAAAAACATTAAAATAAACTTTTAGAACCACTCCACTTACAATGAGCTAACGCGTCATTTCTGCAGACTCGACCAAAGTGGACTCGACAATAAAAGCGCGGGATTTTGAAACAAAATGGGCGAAGAAAAATGCATTCCTTTTTTGGATGCTGCTTTGAGTAGTGTTAACAATATAAGTAATCAACTTTTTTGGGTGATCTCGCTAATAAATAGTTCATTATATTTTACGAAGTAATATTTAGCCCCATATACAGTTAGATCTTTGAAATATCATTCTTCGAACATTTACACCCGTGATTTGCATCTTCCGTTGTATTATACCGTTCCGACGTTTATATCGAATGTCCTAGCACGCTTTCACCGTTGCTAAAGAAACCGATATCGGAAGGAAAAAAATACTAAGTCGGTATAAGATGGCAACACTGGCACCTTTTTGATGAATTTACGTTACTAAATTTCAAATGAGCTATTTAAAAATTAAAAAATACTAATAAATTGACAATTTCGAATTGAAATACTAACTTTAATATACATCGGCGCTTCGCATTTACTTTTTGCGATTAGACGGGAGTTAAATAGTTGATACGATCCAAAGACATATTTTATCAAAGTTCGTATCTCGAAGCAAAATGAATAAATTGATCTCGTCTTAAATGAATGCATGTAAGTTTATGGATCGCATATATGATTTCTTTAAATACTAGGAGGTTTTTAGGTTAACCTCCATTAATTAATAAGTCAGTTAACTTGCATAACGAACGACATTATTTAAATAAAACTGCACATTGATATCTTATCTGACACTACGGAAGCCGCGCTAAAATCAGTGACCTTTATCTACCGACTAACGGAATAATCTTTTCACTGTGCTCGCAATTATTGCTAACTGACCATAGACAACGAATTTAATGAATTTCATATCTATACTTGGGTTTTATCGATGGACCATGCTAGGGTCACAGCCAAGATCGCATACGATTTGGCGAGCTTTTGTCAATCGTCGGTTGGATTATGTCTTATCAATAGGTGACTGTGCTAGCACATATTGATAAGTGACCAAAGATGACGGATTTTGTCAATGTAGTATAGATATAGGGTTATATCGATGGACCATGCTAGCACCCCAGAGACATTGTCATCTCATTTACATAATGCCTTAAAATTTCGAATAGAACAATAATATTGACGAATTCTCCATTATGACCTTTAGTTTTTCTCATAATTAATAAATCAATAAATTCACACGTACCTATGTACGAACAATCGCTTGGCTCACATGACGACCGTCCGTGGTAAGACTCTGACTCCCAATCGGAAGGTCGCGGGTTCGAACCCGGCGTGCGCAAATAAATTTTATTTGAATCATTTGTGTTATTTCACAATTAATTACTAAAAATAATATATATTGTATTTGCGGCACGTTCCAGAGTGGAAGATGCAATCAGTATCGCCCTGGTGTAAGACCACCATTCAGAATTGAAACATTGTTTAATAATGGCTTTTATTTAGTGACTAGATCTGAATAGCCAGATATTTCCCCACCTTCCTTCCCCTCCCCATCTCCTTCCCTTCACAACTTACCTTCAGCCTCACAACATACCCCAATTGGGGATGCCATAGTCTCACTGGCTCCAGACGGGAGCAGTTGGGCTCTTGTGAGGTATTCTCTATAAAAAAAAATAAAAAATACTGTATCAGCCTTGGGCTTGGGGTTAACATTATTTAATTTGTGGTAGATTCCCTGCAGCCAAGTGATAGAAGCAATGAAAGGGGGCTTTCGCTAAGGCTCCCTACTATTAATCCTTTACCTTTTCAACAATCTACTAACTTAAGTTTGTTGTGGTTTAGTTTTAACAACATATGTTTGTTTTGCTTTCTTGGAAACAGCAAAACCTTCCACTAGTGAGATACACGAGTGGTTACTAACATAATATACCATGGAATCTTTAAGGAATTTTTATTGTGTACTTATTGGTGTAGTGAAAATATTTCTCAAATTTCAAATAATTGTATGATTGCCTGAAGCAGTTTCACTGTCTTCACTTCAGGCGGTTCTACGATGCGTGGAGAGAGGTGGACATCGGCGACGTACGGATGCCTGTGATACTTGGTCACTCCTGCGCATTTATGACCTTGCTTTGTTTCTCACACTTTCCACTTTGCCATTGACCAAGAGTTTCTCCAATTGGACTCCAAAGTTTGGTATCAAAAGCATCTTAAAATGTGTCCAAAGTATAATACTAATAACTGTGCTATACAAATATGTATTACCTTATTAATACTAATAATAATAAGGTAACACATATTTGTATAGCATAGTTTTTTGTTATTTCACTTTAATTCTAGACGTATTGAGTCTTTTTTACAAAAAAAAATAATAATTTTGAAAAATTGTTGTTTTATCTGGTACACACAGTTTTAAAATTTTGAAAAACTAAGTTTATTTATAATATACTATGGTTATACCGTTGGTCGTTGGCAGATTTGTTCAATTTTTTAACGATGGATTCTATTAAACAACGCAAATTTCAAATTATATAATCATAAAACAAAATAAATCAATATATAATCAAGTCAACACAATTTTCAAAATTTAAATTTTAGACAAATTAAAATCAGTAATAAATAAATCCAAGAACGTGTTTTGTGACAAAATGCTTCAGTTTTTCTATTTATTTAAGGTCTTACAAACTAAAATATTTCAAATTTATTTTACACACTTATTTTGTTTAGAAATTATTGAAAAATTATAAATTATTTTGATCAAAAATTAATTTTAAGAAGTACATAATTTTTCATTCATTTACCATCTCCCGTTTGATAATTTTTATGGCAGTTCGAGACATAAATTCTCGCGGTTCATTAGCCGCTGAGACGCGGCCGTGCGAGGTTGTGTGTTCGCGCCGCTTTTAATGACAACATTTTGCAATAAATTTAAAACTAATACCGTTTGGCTTCATGGCTGTAAAAACATCCGCGCGCAGCGCTGTTAACAAAAACGGAATAATGGATTGCTGTATATTTAAAATAAAATTAATTTCAGTAATAATAAACTTTAGTTTCTCTGGAACCACTCTGAAACGTTCCAACAAATAAAAACGTTAAATTAAATTCCACAAGTACACTACATATTACTTTTCTATTTTAAATTAATAAATATTAAATTACAAAAATTTTACTTGCGCACACCGGAATTTGAACCGGGTGACTTCCGAATTCATAGTCGAGGATCGTAACCACTCGATCATGGAGGCCTTCAAAAATATGATAGATAAATTGGGCATATAAACTCAATGGATAATTAGAGTGATTAATTTTTAGTTATTTTAATTAATGGAGATAATATTAGCGAAAGTCAATCGAAAATCCGAAACAGAAAAATCAGAAAAAGGTACGGATACATCTGGGACTCGAACCCAGGTCCTCCGGCAATCCGGGCCGACGCGCTATCCAACTGCGCCAACGTATCCCTATGCACATCGCATCGGCCCGGATTGCCGGAGGACCTGGGTTCGAGTCCCAGATGTATCCGTATCTTTTTCTGATTTTTCTGTTTCGGATTTTCGATTGACTTTCGCTAATATTATCTTCATTAATTAAAATATTATAATTTGAGGTTTAACTCTTTAAGTTAAAAAGTTAAAAATAAAAATAAAAATAATTTTTAGTTAATTTACTGTGTTGAGTTTTCTCCTTATTTAGCCAACTTTTTGATGAACATAACAGCATCCACCATCAGGGCAGAAGATATTACCTACATCATTAGGTTTCTGAAAAAACCTTACTCAAACCATGAAATTGTACCACAATTTCTGTGGTACAATTTTACGCTGAAAACTTATCGAAAACATAGTCTCCCTTAGCATAGGATCTCCTAGTGAGAACGACTACGAAAATAATCTACATCTTTTAAAAAAATTTATTTAACATGAATCTTCTATAAAAATGAAAATATGGTAACTAAATAAAAAAATATGGTTTTAAAAAAGTGTCAATGATTACGACCCAAAAATAAATAATAACCTGTTATGTACATATAATACTTTCGGTCGTGGAAATCTCAAATCAAATCCAATAATGTATTTATGCATTATCAGTATTTTTTCATACACGGGCAATTTTCCCAAACACGATGTGAAAAAAAAGTATAACATTCAAATTCTGTCGAGTCATGCTATACACCTACCCATAGGTGAATGGATGAACCGATCCCTGAGATTATGAATATCATCCATCACGGGAAGTTCAGTCTGTTATTCGTGACATTATTACGTCGCGTGTAATATAGCCCAGGGGAATCTTTATTCTTCAACGCTGGTATAATAGATTTCATGTAGAATAGACAACTATAGATTAACAGATCGGCTATGAGTCGATTGATTGAGTAGTTTTTGTGAAGTTTTGTGATTCTTCATTTCCATATTTTCATTGCAATGTTTTCCAGTGGCATTAGTCATAGGTTAAGAGCGATTGACCAGCGGCTGAGAATAAAAGTTTAAAAATGCTTGCAACTGTACAGGGAGGTTTCAATGATAAAGATCAAATATTTCCCGTATCAATTTTTTACATAAAAAATTTAATATCGATTTATTTCATTCAAAACTTGATTTCATATATACCTACATTCAAGTAAGCAACAAAAATTCTCAAAACGCACGATGATAAATTATTAAATATCATGTACTTCTTGTAAGTATTTTTTGATCATAAATATTTATGATGTTTCAATAATGTGTAAACAAAAAAGTGTAAATAAATTTTTAAATATTTTAGTTTGTGAGACCTTAAATAATTCGAAAAACTGTGGTATTTTAGTCACAAAACACGTTCTCGGATTTATTTTTTAATGATTTTATTTTAACTAAAATTTAAATTCTGTAAACTGGGTTGACTAGGTTACGTATTGTGTATTACGTATCGTTTGCCAACGACCAACGGTATAACTTTAGTATATCAAAAATAAAATTAATTTTGAAAAATTTTAAAATTACATGTACCAGATAAAATAACAATCTTTCAAAATCAATTTATGTTTTTTTGTAAAAAAGAGTCAATACGTCTAGAATTTGATTTAAAACGGACTCATTTCCGGTATTCTCTGGTAATACCCCCTTAAGGATTGTTATATTATATACGCGTGACAAAACTATAATCAAAATACTCACTATATTTATAGTAAATCTATAGATACAGACAAATAATCTGATCTCGATTTTTAGTGATGTGGTTTAAACTCAAATTTGAGTTGAATTAAAGGACGTGTTATTTCATAGAATATTTCATAATATTTCAAGTTTTATAAAATCTTTGTTATTACCTCAGTTATGTAAAACAACCCGGTCAATAATGATATTATAAAGGACTTGAATAGAAATTTTACAGAACTTGAAAACGAACTTCACTTAATTCTGTAAACAACCTGTACTGTTATTTTCAAAATTACATCTGCTTCTGAAACTTAAGTTCAAAACAAGTTTTAGTTCATTGTACGTGAATAATTTTACGCATGAATAACGTACCTCACAGATAACAGAAATTAGTTTATTTGTTTGCAATAAATAACTTCGTGATGATGCATTTTAAATGTAACATTCTAAATTCCTTTTTATGAAATTTATTACAATATTTATGCTGTTAGTACGTACCTATCTTTTAGGCTTTTTAATGCTTATAATTAATATATACGGACATGCTCAAAAGAAAACAAGGCGTATAATTTTTTTGTATATTTTATGCGATAGGTAAATGCGATTCTTTCTACTGAGGAAAGTTGTTTCAATTAAAAATTTATTTTATTTCAGTTTTATTTTCAGATGAGTGGCGTTCGTCATATTTCCCACAAATTTAATATAAAAAATCCAGCCCAAGCAAGGCTACACTAACGAAGGTATTTTTAACAATACTCTCCAATGTAGGAACATTGTAAAATTCCAAGTCACTGTAGAATTAATTTAACAAATTTTAAACTCAGTCGAAAGAACCTCTGTGTTTCTCGTGGTATGAATTCTTACCGGTATAATTTTATATCTGATCAGGTTGAGTTCCAAAACCTCCCTCAGCGTCCCGAGAACCGCTTTATCCATGGCTGTACTTCAACTTGCACCTGGAAAAGAAGAGAATAATAATTTAATTAATGTTTTCTGGAGACAAGACTTAATAACTCAAAGTGAAACTTTAAACTTTATAGTGGTTTGTCTTGCAAATATTGTGCCACGTTGACAGAAATTTTATTTTATTAATTACCGCACGATATGCCAGCGCCTGAATTTCAAACAAAAGGTTTTCAAAATATGTAATTTAATCGATTACAGGTCGAAATTACACCTGCCAAGACAACACTAGTAGAATTACACACGAACGGAATTATTACACATGGATGAAATTACCCGTAGAGAGATTAGATATCTGCTGAAATAATTGTTTTTTTTCCTCGAATATTCATTTTATTTAGAACAACCTTACAAATAAACGTGTTTCAAATGTTACACAACTGATTATTTTTTCATTAAATTAAAACAAATAACTTTGTTTAAACCACTAATATAATCACAATTACCTTTATGTTTCAAAACCGATGGTTTCTTCGTCAGGGTAGTAATGACATTATTATCATGTCATTACTACCCTGACGAAGAAACCATCGGTTTTGAAACATGTAGGTAATTGTGATTATATTAGTGGTTTAAACAAAGTTATTTGTTTTAATTTAATTAAAAATGACGCCACAAAGGGATTTTGCGAAGTTTGAAGAAATGATTATTTCTTCTTTTATAGAAAACATATATTCCCGGTTTACGAATAACATGACAATTTTAAAAAATCTCCTAATACCACCGCAGTAAACGGAAATGTTGCTTGTGCCGTAATGAAGTACTTAGCCAGCTGAGGAACACACGATGCCTGGGAGGGACCCAAACGAGATGCCAACTCGGTCACTGACCGGTTTCAACAACAATTTTCAGTGGTGATTTAAAGTACATGTGTTAGTAAGAATTTGAAATACTTAAAAAAACCATATCAATGATTATTTGAAGTTAGCTCATAGAGTAATTTCGTCATGTGTGTAATTTACGCTGTTAATGTCTTATTTTTCGTCTTATTCACCATTTTTGCTAAATTAACGTTTATTTTTCAGTGGTGTAAAATTAAAGCACATGTGTTTTTAAGACCCTCTAAAATTTTAACATACTTAAAAAAACTATTTTAATGTTTATTTGAGGTTAGCTCAAAGAGTAATTTCGTCTTATGTGTAATTCCGTCCGTATGTAATACTGATACCTACGTCAAATTAACGCATGTGTTATATCTCCCTGACACACTGTTGTGCTGTACATTGTAAAATCAAATTGAGCAAGAATATTTATAGTTCTGCAATCACTCATAGATAGGTACACATATTCCATGATACATTCGCAACGTATAAATAGCAGCTAATATCGGTAACAGCAATCAATGAGAGAGATTGTATCTGTCTAGCAACAAATAACAGATTCATCATTATTCCGATATGATTGCCGATTCTGTGATCACGATTGCATCTGGATGATTTAAACTTCTGTGTTTATGATTACACAGGGAAGTTCATGTGAATTCACTAATACACAGTCGACGATATCTCTCGATCTAATTTACTGTCGCGTTTGCTCTGCGATCTGCGAATTCACATTATAATGTAATATAGCGATGTAATTAAAACTATCTAGGGTGGAAGAGTCGCAAGCGAAGTGAGTTGAGTGATTGGGTATTGAAGCGCGATCAAATGGATAGTGAACTTATAATAGCAGTCTTACTAATATTTCTTATCTTACTAATATTATAGTGAAAGTTTGTATGGATGTATGTATGTTTGTTACTCTTTCACGCAAAAACTACCGAATGGATTTAATAAAACTTTACAATAATATAGCTCGTACACCAGAATAACTTATATGCTATAATTTATAAAGTTGGCTATTTTCTATGTATTACAAATATTATTTTTGGTTAGATTGATTTGACATTTCATACTAATTTTCCTTATCAACCATAATAGCAATATGTTGCTAGGGTTAAAATGTACTGAAGATTATTGTTGCCTAATTATTCGTTTGTGGTGTTAATATGTAAATAATTGTTTTCTATTAGGGTTTCAATAAATAATTTTAATATTTTGAGGAAGTAAAATTTATTTTTTATTGGATTTTTCATATTCAAATTTTGACTTGACATTTCATATGAGAATTCTTTAGCTATCATTTTGATTTGAAATTTGTTCTATTCACTTTGATCGCTAATTATTTTAAAAAATTTAAATTCAATAAGTACTAGTGGAGTACCTGAATTATTAGTTATAAATAGTTAGTGCAGTAACTAACTATTTATTTATAATTTTTTTAATATTGTGAATCATCAACAAAAATTCTCATTTTCAATTTACATACATTACACATAGAACAAGGTTTTCTCAAATTAACTCTGTCAATCTTTTAATCCTTCACGCCTAAACCGCAATTTTTATGATTTTTTTGTATAAAAATAGATCAGACCTATTAAGAAAATAGACTACTCGAAATACTAATCCTGCGCAGACGAAGTCGCGGGTTGAAACTAGTAATTTATAAGAAAAGCTTTGTATAACAACCGAATCCTTTTAAGTAAATATAATGTAAAGTAGTGAAAACTCTCTAGGCATGAAGAGTCACAAGCGGAGTTAATTTCGTGATTGGGTATTGAAATACCAATAAATGGATGGAGTGAACTTAAAGAACAATAATATATATCATTTAATTTATACGAAAATCTGAATATCTAACAACTCTTTCCCTTTAAGTAAATGTAATGAAAGATGGTGGTACAATTTATTAAAACAATATTGGCTGGAAGAGTCGGAAGAGAAGTGAATTGGTGATTGGGTATTGAAATACGATCAGGCAGATAGTTTACTTAAGATACAAAGATGACACAGGTCCTGGCGGTAAAAATTTTCCTCAGGGCCTCTTGTGAGGAGCTATGTAAAAAAGGTTAAAAATTATGTTTTATTAAAACTCAAATATTATGTTGTCTTCTTTACGACTTTGGATGGCCTAAGGCAGTTGGTTACCCGCATACAAAATTGAAAATGTGAACACACAAAAGAAAATGACACCTAAAACCCTTTTTTTTGACATAAGCAACATAAACCTTTCTTTTTGTGCGTTGCACTGTCAGTGACACTGTCACATTATTATTTGTGAAGCAATAATGCTTTCTGTTGGTACGAAAATAAATAATGTATGCCGCGTGTCTCGAGTAGCATCAACAGCGTTTACGTAGCACACGTTTACGTGTCGTCGTTATATTGAAAATATTATAAGCTATGTTTAACAAAACTGCTAACCGTAAGAAAGTCTCAAAAATTGGAAAATTAATTAACCAATATTTTGTAACCGCAAATATGTTTGCCCGTGTCAAGCTAAATTGGAATCGTACATTGAAATCAAGAATTTCAAATTTACACAAGTTCTGTCTAAATTTTCTAGTTGAACGTATTATTTATCCAAAGTTTTATTTTTATTTACATGAATACTAAGGTGGGTCACGAATGTATGGGCAATTTTTTTTATTGTTTTGATATGTCTAATAGTGAAAAAAGGGTGCTTAATTGCAATGGAAAATTACCAATTTTTTTTAAAAATAATTGAATATCGTCTTCTTCCTCCGGATTGGCTTTGAAATTTCACATATTAGAGAAAACCCCACCTTGTTAAATCTTTAAAAAATGTTAGATAAACATGTAAAAAGGAACTATTTTTTAATAAAACGCAAAATAGAGGGAATGTTTCGAATTATTCACTAAAAATATATATGAATATAATTCAAATTATCTCGAGGTAAGGTATTCAAATACCAGCAAAATCCTTCTTACTCTCAAATTTCGGCATTATTTTGCGAGACTCAATCTTCACCATAATAAGACCTTCTCTTGCAGACTTCGTATATAAAGTAGTCAAGGCTTCAATAAAAGTCGTTACACCTCTTTCAACTGCTTGAGTATGTCATGGCAGACGCAGAAGAGGCAATCTACCTTCTCCCCCATGAGCTACAAATAATTTAAGATCTTCATCCGAAATATTCTTCAGTATTAACGGTTCGGTTACATTTTGCTTCCAAATAATATGATGCATCGAGGTTAATATTTGGAAGCTGGAACAGCCCTGTTTTACTTAGTTTCTTACTGCGTGCTTTTAGAACACGACGCGCGGCTAATTCTTGGATATGCTTGTGAGGGTCAGTCAAAATTGCAAGCAATAAATTTTCGGGGTGTGCCAAGTAACTGTTTCTTTCTATAACTGGATCAATTATAGTTTTTAGTTCAGCTGATAAGTATCTAGGCGCTGAGATTAACTACCACAGGTGACGTGCTCCATCTGTATAGGTGGTATGAGTTTTAATGCTGAACAAGCCGGAGCATACACTTTAACAACGTACGTTTCTAAAATAATAAGATTCTCTGAAGGAGCTTCCGTTGAAACATAAAGGCGAAGAATTCGGTTAGCACGCGTAAGCTATTTGGCATGGGACATTTTTCCAGGAGATTTGTGGCACAAATCTTCAGGTAATTTCCCCCCTGTAACTGCAGATACTATTTTATACAAATATAACTGATTATCCTCGTCTTTAGTAAATAGTTCATGCAACTCTCCATCAATTTTCTGAAAATGAACCATACGCTTTTTTTCACAGTTTTCCAAAGCTAGTCCTATTGTGCCTAAACATGTTTAAGGTACAGATGTCTTACCGTGAAGATATGCGAACAAATGCCAAAATGGTAACCCGTTCATGGGAAGCAAGCAAATTATCCATTGCAATGATTTATAACTTTCGACGTGCCAGAGTTTGGTGCAATAAAACCTAAATATATATTGAGTCTGGCTCTTTTATCAATGACATGCTCTTCAATGCATCATTCTCTGAATTGCGTCCCCTCCCCTTCCCTGATAATTAATGTTTCATCTTTCCGGACATCAAAATATATTTGGGAGTTTTTATAAAACTATGTGTTGTGCCCTTAATATTTTCTCTTGTTTTCTTTCGTTCTATGCGAAGTTTACTCTCGTCAATAACTTGATGTCATACAGAACTGCTAAGGCAATGGCTGCCTTATCCGACACTCCATATCTATCACAAGTTTTAGACAGTGTGGAGTGATCAATATTGACCGCAGCCTGCAGCTTCTGAAGCGTTTGAGGTACAACTTTAGGTTTAAAAACATCTTTACAATCGGATTCATTTGATGCAGAAGACGTGGAAATATCGAGTAGAGAGGTAGTTGGCTTACCTGTGCTTTCCTTTTTAGACGGGCACAAGGATTTTTGCTTCAAAAGTTTCCCTTTCAACGCAGTTTTCATTTGTTTTGTTGAAGATATCCACGTTTCTTATTATCATTTTTCGTGTAGTAAGTTGGTCAGTAATGAAACTCTATTCATTTACAGTTTTTTTTTAAATCTTTAGGACAGTCACATTTACTGAAATCATTGCATTTGCAAGACGAAATATCAAACAGCACTTTACTTTTGCGGCGGAATTCCTCCATTTTTTTCTCCGGTATTAGTGCAATCGGTGCTCCCCCCGCCTTCACCTCACGCCTCCAATAATCAAAAACCGGGACATTTTGTAAATAATTTCGTAAATATATACTACATTTGCTATGGAAGATTAGTAAAAATATGGTTAAAAAGATTCATAGTAACTTTTATACACACTTGAAATAACCTCTAAAATTGAAAATTTTCAAAACTTTGAAGTGAATCCGGAGGAAGAAGATCGTATCAGAAATTTTTAAAATTTTAAACACGTCGTTTTGAACCCATTTGGCACCTTTTTATCGCTCTTAGAATTTGAAATTAACACTTTTTTTTAAAATGACCCACCTTAATGAAAACCGCACAAAAATCCAAACTGCTCCCGCCTCAAGCCAGTGATAGATATTATGTCATCCCTAATTGAGATTTGTTGTAAGGCTGAAGGTATAGGGGATGGGAAGGAGATGGGAATAGAAAGGTGGGGATGTACCTGGCTGTTCAGATCTGGTCACCAAACATGGCTAAAGCCATTTCAAGCGACGTTTCAATTCTGAATGGCGGTCTTACACCAGATACTGAGAGTATCTTTCACTCTGGAACGTTCCGCAAAAATGCAATATATTATTTTTAATTAGTTAATTGTGAAATGGACCTGAACCACACCGGCCATCATAGTTACTTTAATTATGAACTAAGGAGCTTGGTAATATTCAGGCTCCGTAAAACAGGAGGCGTACTTATCGCGTCGTCAAGACTACAAGTCAATGTTTACAAGAAATATATTCGTACTTTGTACCTCCATATTTTACCTGAAGAGCTTTTATTAAAAATAATCATTAGTATTTTCCCTGAGAATTTTGTTTAATCCTTATCTTAGAATTCCCCCTGATCCTTGCGAATCGCCGTGTAAATCTAGAATTACAGCGGCTTACAAGTTACAAAGTACGTGCCGTCCTGTGAAATATTACAAAGAGTCCCGCGGGCCCCAAGCGGGTCACGTGACATCCATCAGTCCCTTAGTTTAGGGCCCCTGTCCCGCCCCACCGACCCGCGACCTCCCCGCCCAGTGTTTAGGGCTGGCCGCCCACCGATTCGACGTAAAGTGGACCAGGGAACGAATTCAGGATAAATAAAAACATTTTCTGTCAACCTGCAAATTACAGAAAGAAACAATAGCTAAAAATATTGTGTAGTAATTGAAGCAAAATATTCCGTACATATTATTTTGATAACAGAAACAGAAATTATTAACTTCACTGTAATCCCTCTTACTAGCGCTCTGATCGACCGACTTATGTTGTTATGATTCAGCGATAATTTTACTTCAGAATTAACAAATATATAGATCAACATTTTAAATGGAAAAAAACAAATATGTGAACTTGTCAAAAGAATTAGAAAATGTATTTATATATTTATAAGTCTAAGGAATATTCTTGGACTAGAAAACTTAAAAAGAGTGTACTATGCAATTGTTCAATCTATATTGCAATATGGTATTATTGGTTGGGGAGGAGCTTATAATAATATTTTTAATCCACTCAAAATTGTTCAAAGATTAATAATTAAAGTAAAAATCATCCAAATTTTCAACTGAAATTTTAATTTTTACGTACGAAATTACGTATACCAACAAATTGTTCTTACATGTTCCCGCCAAAAAACATTGAAACCCTGTTAATTTGTTCGTAAGGACTTCAGTCGCGTTTTTACTATTAAAATGATCGTTTTTTTCGAATAACATTTTTCTTCGTATATCACAATATAACCCTGCTTATATTGGATACTTAAAATTGCCGGTCAAATGTGTAAAGTAGGTATAATTTTTTATTGAGCTTTTCCCACTATCAAATGATATAATATTTAAAGGCGGATGATAGGGATCGTTTTTTTCTGTTTTCTGTTTTCTGTTTCCCCGTTCCCTACAAAGAATTGATCGAGATCGTCTTAAGAGAAGGAAAATTTAAACCTAGGATTACGATAACTCAAAAGATTGTAATTAGCTAAGCTTTTCTGTGGTGTGTAAAGACAATAATAATATTTTGATATTTTCATCTAAGAAAATTTTTTTCATCTAAAAAATTAAGTAGTCGATGTAATAATAAATTAATCAACTTAATATCACGATATTTCGTGTTAGACGTAAGTGGAGTGCAGAACGTGGAGAGGAGAGGCAAATAGCCATCTCGTCAGGTTCAAACCAATTCTCATCACTAATCGGTAGAGCTTTATGAATGTTACTCATTATATTATATGTAGGTACACTTGAGGGTTCTCCGGGTTTTTTTTTAATTATCTTTACACAGGATGTACTAAGGAAAATAATTTCTTTCTGGGCCTATGTCATCTTTGAATATGCTGTGTGGAGGGTCTTTTTGGGGAGAGGAAGGAGCAAACATGGGTCTTGAAGAGACCGTTGTTGTAGGAGGGAGGAAATACAGAAGCTGGCAAATCGTTCCAAAGCCGAGCTGTTGAACTCAAGAACGATGCGTAACGTACGTAACATCGTACATTCGTTGGGATTTGCATCAGTGCCGAGGGGAGCAATTACGCTAGTTTCTCGGAGAGTCTTCCATTGAAATACCGGTAAAATAAAAATTGCATTCCCACCGACGCCTGGTGCTCTAAAGATTGCAATCCGTTTGTTAAGACGGGAGAATCTATTAGTTTCTGTACAGTGTCGAGGTTTTTTTCAGGGATTTTGACCTCCAGACCAAAGGTGCCTGCCTAATTCAACTGCTAACCCTGTACAACCGATTTGTGCAGGACTAGCAGTTGTGTATTAAAAGGGTCTGCGAGCTCTGTACAATGCGCCCAGTTTAAAGAATGACAAAGCCGGGTGTCAGTTTTTTTACGAACAGGGGTATCCCCCCTCACATTATATAGTTAAATGGCTCTCTGGGGTGCTAGCATGGTCCCTAGGACAACTGCAGATCGCAAACGAATATGTGACAGTTCACAATGACTAAGTGTCCTTAATATATTCGATATCAACTGTCGCGTGTACGTTAGCGATCTGCAGTTGTCCTAGAAAACGATGAGAAGTTACTGACAATCGGCCAGTAACTTCATATCGATCGACCATGCTAGCATACCTGACCCATTTGTTATCCTGTTTCCTTGACAACTTGGCTCTTCTCACTTGAAAGTCTGTGCCCCTAAAACTAAACCTCTTCACTGGGTCAACAGGGAACCAAATAGTAGGGGCGCTTTGATCAAAACCATCATTATAAGCAGATGACAGGAAGGTTACGCTTTGTGAATAGATTAAATTGTTACTTTATTTTTTATTTGTTAATCTTAAACTAACTCACATCGTCGTATGTGCTAATAATTTTAGAAACATACATATGGTGGTAAAGTGCACATACTTCGACAGGTGATTCCACATGATGGTAGAAGTGAAACAGATAAATAACTTTTTACGAAATACACAGTTTTTCTTTAAGAGTTTTTTTTTTCCACTGATGAATATTATTTTTTCCATACAAACAATTAATATATTATATAAACAAATACAAACAAATCAACTTTTCCACTAGAGCGACAGAGCAATTAAAATATTTTTTCTCGGATTGCTAAAGGAAATTTTTCCGCCCACCTTAAAAAAATCAGACCTCCGAATTTGAATATGGAGACATACAGACTGATTAAAGTTCTATGTAGCCAATGAAATCCCCTATCTTTTGTTTATCATCACATATTTGTAGAATTTATAAAAAAAAAAAATTAAATCTTTGAGGTTCCGATGAGAAAGATCGATTATTCCCGTCTCAAATTTTTAAACTAAAAATTTAATATCGATTTATTTCATTGAAAACTTCTTTTAATATATACCTACATTCAATTAAGCAATAAAAACGATCAAAACGCATGATGATAAATTATTAAATACCGTGTCCTTCTGGTAAGTATTTTTTGATCATAAGTATTCATGATTTTCCAATAATGTCTAAACAAAATAAGTGTGTAAAAAAAAATGGAAACTTTTTGATTTGTAAGACCATAAATAAATAGAAAAACCGAGGCATTTTCGTCACAAAACACGTCCTCGGATGTATTTTTTAAAGATTTTAATTGAATTAAAATTAAAATTCTGAAAAGTGTCTTTACTAGATTATGCTGTATGATTATATGATTTGAAATTTGTGTTTGTATAAAATAATATTTCGTTTGAAAATTTAACAAATCTGCCAACGACCAACGGTATAACCTTAGTATATTAAAAATAAACATAGTTTTTCAAAATTTAAAAAGTGCGTTTACCAGATAAAATAACAATCTTTCAAAATAAATTTATGTTTTTTTGTTAAAATAGCAACACGTCTAGAATTTGATTTATAAATGACAAAATTCCGGTATTGTCTGGTTATACCCTCTTAATCTCTTCTTATATTCACTAAATAGCCAAATACAATAACAACCATACTTTATTACATTCTAAAAGAATTTATTATTTATATACATATAACCATAGGCTATTACTTTTTCCATCCGGCGAAGCAAATAATACTGTTTTAAGAATCTTTTTTGTGGCACTGTTCATATTCAAATTATTCATTTATCCTTCCAACAGTCTAGTGCCCGCCTAGAACTCTGTATGAAATAAACGTAATTTATGAGCTGTCTTCATTTTAGTTAAACGGACGTGTAAAATTCACCGCTTTACGTACAAAACGGTACAAACGGGGATGAAACCGTCGTTTTTCTGAGAAAGGCTTTATTTATTTATGTAAGAGTATTTATCAAAAGTTCGCTTCGAATAAAAATTTATAAATTTACATATTTTTACTTTTAAATGTGTAGAATGTAACCTTTTTTATATTTTCATGTTAATATATACTTGTTACTTGTAACATGACTCCAATTTATCCTAAATGTAATTTTAATATTAACCGGTCAGTGGCTGAGTTTGCATCGCGTCCGGTTCCCACCCGTCGGCGTGGGCGTCGTCACCTCAATTCCTCGGCTGGCTACTTCCTTCATCAAGGCACAAGCTACGTATTTAAATGTATAATTTCTCTGATTAGATTTATGTAATTGTTTGTTCCCATTTATGTATTAACTGAGTTTTTATAACCGGATTGTTCTCATGTGAGTATAAATAAATAAAAAATCCGCTTACTGTGGTGGTAGTAGGAGATTTTCAAATATTGTGAGGTTATTCGTAACCCGAGAAACTTTAAAAAAATTATATCCACATTTTGGATGGAACATTATGACTTATGACTCTTAGAATAAATATTTTATCAAAATATAATAAATTTGCATTTTGACAACATGCATTTTCCGTCATGATAAATAAATAAATGTGTCCGTCATGATAAACTGTGCTTCGAATACATCGTTCATTCAAATATATTAAGAATTAATAAATATAACTATTAATTTTGCAAGGATTGAAGAATTATAACTATGCTTGTATTATTGTATTGTGGATTATTATTAATTATGCATTATGCAACGAAATATTAACAATTTAAAAATGTTATTAGCTCGGTTAACAAGCAAGGAATGTCACATAACAAAGCCTTTAAATAGCACGTATCCTTTTTATAGACATAAAAAGTGCTCAGGGTGGAATTTCTTTGCTTTATCGCCAGCTGAGTTGACACAGCCCTTTGAAAAATCAAGTGCTGCAAATCGGCAATCTTAGAGGGAAAAAAACGCATAACACAATCCATTTGCAAGATGTTATATTTCTGCAATGAGAAATGCATGTCAATGTGAATCTCATTTTACGTTGTTGTGATGCAATGTACATCTTACAACAACATTAACTTTATAAAATAAGAATCACTCCGCTAACAAACACATTCTAACTTGTGCATACCTAAGGAAAAATCCGGCCTTTTACGCTTTTTTACTCAAATTCCTTCGTGCTATATTTTTGTTATTAAAAACCCTAACGCCCTTCTTTCACGCAGCTACTAACAAGCGACTAAATCGCTGCTGCCCGATATCTGTCATACTATTTTGCTAGTGTAGTGCCTAGCGGCGTTTACAAACACTAAAAATAGTATGGAAGGAACAGACGAGCGGCGATCGCGTCGCTTAAAAGTAGCTCCATGGAAAAACGGCGTAACACTTTTTTGTGACACAAAAAAAAAATTTAAAATGTTTTTATACAATTATTTAATAATATTTTATACTTCAATACTTCAATTCTACCAGGTTTTGATTGGACTCTAGCTTCATCAGATACATTTACATTAAAATATTGAATGTAAATCTAAAATCTTTACAACTGTGTGAAGTTTCATCCTTCGGTTTAAAAATAACAAAATGGTTACTAGATTTAGGCAGGGCGGAGTCAGAAATATTATTAAAAAAATTATCTGATAATTATGTATTACGAGCGTATTTATTATTTATTTAGTATTTATTTTGTTTCAAAAATTGTATTTTCTATTTCTTTTACTGTTTTTATGTATATTAAATATACTTTTCATTGTTTCATTAAATCGTATCCAGGATCGTCGACCAAAATACCCAAGTAGTTAGTAATACAATAAACACGATCATTCAATAAATAAACATCACAGACTCAAACTGCACAAAAATTACATATGACACAGAAACCCATAAAAAATAGGTCCCGGAGACCAAAATTTCACTCCAAATAAATGTCAAGAATCACTGTTTAAATTAAAAAAAGTCAAGAAGGTCCCTTAACACCCTGCATATAGACCTACCGATGTTTTGATTTTTGATAAAAACCTTACCGGCGGGTATCTAAAATATTAGCAAATGATGGTAAAATCAGTAGATTTATAAGAATACTGTTTTATATATGAATGATAAGATTATTTAATAAATAAAACGAAGAAAAAAAATACTGGGAAAAGCAAACTGGCACCGCTCAGATTTATGCAGCTGCAATAAAAAAATTCAAAAATGTAACTAACTAACTAACTAACTAACTAACTAACTAACTAACAACACCTCGGTCTTGGCACACACTCTTTGCCTCATCCACATTCATACATCGTCTCATACATACTCTTTTATTTTTCTTCTATTTTTCAAAAATGTATGTGTTAGAGATAATAAAATGCGTAAAAAGCAAGGAAATTATTTATATTTTTTTACAAGTAACAACATGTTCATCTGCGAATTAGTTCATTGAAACATGCTAAAACGTTGGCAAATTCGTTGAAGAACATCAGACAACATAATTGACTGAGTTGAGTTCTATTTAACTCGTTTTCATTTCAAGGTAGTGGCCATTTTAATGGTAGGTATAGTAATGATTCTTTTTTATTTTCAAATGTGAAATCATCATGTTTATTTTGACTTTCTAAATCGCGTTTTTAGGGTAGGGCGTTGGATTTCCATTCAGAAGGTCGCGGGTTCGAAGTTCTAATTGATTTGTGTTATTGCACAATTAATTATTTAAAAATAATATATAGTATATTTGCGGTACGTTCCAGAGTGGAAGATACTCTTAGTATCGCCCTGGTGTAAGACCACCATTCAGAATTAAAACGTTGCTTGAAATGGCTATACCCGTGTTCAGTGACTAGATCTGAATAGCCAGGTACTTCCCCACCTTCCTCTCCCTCGTCTCCTTCCCTTCCCCACTTACCTTCCCCCTCATAACATACTCCAATTGGGGATGCCATAGTCTCACTGGCTCCAGACGGGAGCAGTTGGGACTCTTGTGAGGTATTAACTATAAGAAAAAAAAAAATTAAAATGCCTGCCTGAAGAAAGTTGGACAAATCAAAAAAAAATATTTATAATTAAGTGAGTAGTTATTTAAGTACCTACTTATAAATCTTGTGATTTCAGAGTAAATTTTGTATTTTATTTAATAAGAGAAAACTAAGAAACATATTTTTTTGTGAGTTTTACTGTTCACAAGAAATACTTAATATTATGTCGGCAAGTACGATGTAGGCCATCAGACAAGTGTCATAACGAGTACTTAATATGCTTGGAGTTCGGTATAGGTCATGTTTGCATGTTACAGAACACAGCCCAACGACATAGACGCTAAAGGAAATTTACATACCTACCCTAGCGGCCGATGCGCAAAGCCTGATCATGTCATAAATAATATTCCCTGTACTGCTGTAAGCTCACCAGGCAAATGTCGCCTATGGAAACACGCTTTGTCGGACTTAGTCGCAACATATATTATTGTCCCTAACCAAATGTCGTGTGATATTTGGTTCACATTGGGAAAGTTGGAGATGTTGTTTTAATTGAACGGAGTAAGGTCAATGTTCTACTAAAACCAGAAAAAATTGTTCTACAAAAATTTTAACTTAACTTTTGTGCGCAGGGTCTAGATATTTTAATGTGCGCTCTTCGGTGTTCAACGTATTAATTAAAGCATTCTCGAACCCTCATGTTGCCAAAAACATTGTCACGTGATTTGTCTCCAGCTCGTCGAAATGTTAACCAGATTTTGTGTAAGGCAAGTCTATCAATTTTGATGTCTATGCGCTACGTCACGCGTTCGAAATTTCGAAAACTGCCCGATGAGTTTTCTTTCAAAAAAGGCCTGTATTAGCTTACCTGGTTAAACGCATTTTCTGAACTGATAAATTGTATGCAGCTTATTTTCTAAAACAGAACACTGTTTTTTTTTACTGATAGATGAATTGCCAAACGGTTGAGTTATAACGGGACGTCGCTACGTTCGGTCATTCATAAAACAATAAAATGGGCATATGGGATAGCGATGAATTTTACAACATTTTTTTGTTATTGTAAATATTATTTTACTTATCTTTGGAATTAATAGATAAAGAATTTTTTTATAAAATTAATAAATTTCAGAAATCAGTTATTTAATCTTTCAAAGCAACTATTGTGAAATCAGGGTTTGTCAATACCCTAAGATCTGTTAGAAAATAGTGTAATCTTGTTAGTAATTAACTATTTTTTTATACTTTCTGATTATTGATCTAACGATATCAAACAATAATATAATAAGGTTTTACGTTAAGGACCAGTTGTCTCGCATAATGTCACGTGTGGCAAAGTCATTAAATGTCCATTCAGAGCCATATTGTTTTTTGACAGTTGAAAGATATCCGTTCAGTACCGATTATAAATCCGATTCAGCTTTTGAACAAAATGTGATCAGCAGAAGAGGGGACAGAAGTTATTATTTTATGCTTGTTAGCTTATTACAATTTGATAGAATGGTGCAACGTGCCTAGAATCAGTGTTTAACGGGGATATGTAAAAAAAAAAGCCAAAGAAATTCTGCCAAAAAATTGGGCATAAGAGTGATGCGAAGCTCATTAATAAAGTAAATTCAAATAATGCGTAAGTAACTGAAAAGAAACATGTGTTTAAAACAAACCTTAAATTAAAGTGTACGGTTACGAGATTTTCTATGAGTATTAAACCTTTTTTTTCCTTTCTAATGTAATCCGGGCCTCATCAATACCCAAATTAATAAATCCCTTTATACATTCCCTACCTTAACCCGCCTCAGAAAGCTGAACAACCGGGTCTAGATATAGTTCCCTTTTTTCCACATCTGTACAGACAGTGGCGTTCTTGAGAAGTATAAAAAATACCACATAAAAAATAAAAGGCATTTGCAGCTTTTCGAAAGTTACTTAAGTTAAACAAGTCTCATGTATATTTGATAATAGTTTTATTCTATGACAGTCAGGAAATGTTTTTAAGTCGGCATTTCCATTATAAATAAGGAAAATTGCGGAATGTCAGAAGCAGCAGCAAGTCTAGTCTGAAGAGTTGTGCAGATACAAAGAACGTCGCTGCGTCAACAAACTTGAGTCCTTTATAAGTGGGCCCACAATCAGGTGAATAGACAAAAGTGTTGTTCGTCGGTTACGCCTGGGACCCGTGGTGCAGTTTGTTTCGCGCAGAGCTTTGCACGGAACCTTCACAGGTAGAGGTAGTACGAGTACTTGACGAAGTAAAACGGCAAACAGGCGGCAATGTAGTTACTTTGCCGTGTCCCGACAGAGAAAGTTAAGGTGTTTGTTTATAAATGATATTGTTTTATCTCTACAGTGCAATGTTATACTGTTTGCTCATTTAGAATCCGTATTTGTGAAGTGAATAGGCTTTGTTATAAATACTTTTTTTCTGATAGTTGACTTATTCACCCCGATTTTTGGTAAACACCAAATAAATAATAAAACTTTAGTCAAATTAAGTTTTGTTATGATTTTAGATTTTCACGGCCAAAAGTATTTTTGTTATTTATTTTTGGGATGTTATGCCGTGTTACGCTCTTTAGCCAACGTTTCGGACAACGGTACAGTGTCCATCATCAGGGCAGATGTTTTTTTGTGAGTAGTAAAGTGTATGCTTAAGTATGTAGTGTCTCTTAGACATACTTAAGCATACACTTACACACTGATGATGGACACTGTAACGTTGTTCGAAACTTTGGCTAAAGAAGGAGATAGCGTAACACGGCATAAAACCCCAAAAATAAAAAACAAAAAAAAATTAAGTTATTATATTGTTATGATCGATATCCTATCTCAATCTCTGGGGAATGCAAATGGAATAATGTGTAATGCACATTATCAAAATGCATTTCTCAATCTTTTTCTGTTAACCACTCGAGCGCTTTTTGCCACAATATGGCACTATTTTCAAAACCACGGAATGCTTCGTAGACGTAATATGGCAAATATTTTCAAGATTCTTTAAAATGTTTTACGATTTAATAATATTTTTTTTATATATCTATCCTCCAATATGTGATAATAAACAAAACATAGTTGAATTCATTGGCTGTATAGAACTTTGATCAGTTAGTATGTCTCCATATTAAAACTCAGAGGTATGATTTTTTTTAATGCGGGCGGAAAATTATCAAAATGATGACAAAAAAATCTTGAGCAATCCGAGAAAAAAGTTTTTAATTGCTCTGTCGCTCCATTGGTTAAGTGCGTATTTCAATTAGAGAAAATTCAATGCAAAATTTCGAATTATTGACGAAAAAAGTGGAAAAAATTATACATAAAACCAAAGCATCAAGTATTTTGAATAAATTATCATTTACTTATGGTTCAAGCAGTATTTTACTCTGGTGCTATCTGCTTCATGTTGTAACCGTATACAATTACTAATTAGTATGTAACTAATGTAGTATGTAACGAGGAGAGATCGTTATCGGCATACAGATTAAGCGATAAATATTATATAGTTATAGTGCAAAAACCTACTGTACGTCCATTCGAGTGTTTTAACGTACTTTAACTACAAAAATCATTTATTCCTATATACGTTATACTACGTTTTCTACATTAATAATTCCTGCAAACGTAAGCCAAGTGCATGCATAAGGTTAATCGTCTGTATGAATAAAAATATGAGTAATGTATTTTCAAATACTAGAACATTATTTATATTGAATGCTATAGAAACCTTTGGTTAGAATTTAGACCTTGGCAAACGTGAGCCATATGCAAGCACAAAATTAATCGTCTGGCAAAAATGAAACTATATATAACAGTATTTTGAGTATTTTGACAACATCTGTTTTAAATTTGATATATTTGAAAATATTTATAAATTGAGTGGATATATATAATTATTATGGAAATTAATTAACATAAATTTACATTTATGATTATAGCGTACTCTAAAACAAAGCGAGTTCTAGGATTCACTATAATTTATGTGCATTTAACTAAATAGATAAGTACAACAATGCATTTACTCATATTTAAAAATGCAGGTAAAAAAATACAAACCAAAGTTAAAACAGGTAGGTACGTAACACAATAAAATCATTGTATGGTTCAATTAGCAACAAAATTAAATTAACAAATTAGCAACAAAGATTATTTTTACTTGATAAACCAATGTTTAAGACAAGATTTTATGCATAGCACAAAGGGTAACAATTATTATAATCAATGATTATTAGCCTGAAACACTCATCAGTATTGAAAAAACCTCCCGAGAAAAGATACATGACGCCGACGGGACTCGAACCCGCGCCCCTCTGATTGCCGGTCAAGAGCTCTATCCACTAAGCTAAGATAAGAGATAAGCCGCAGTAGCTCAGTGGATAGGGCTCCTGACCATCAGAGGGGCGATCAGAGGGCAATCAGAGGGGCGCGGGTTCGAGTCCCGTCGGCGGCATGTATCTTTTTTCGGGAGGTTTTTTCAATATGGATGAGTATTTCAGGCTAATAATTATTGCTCATAATAATTGTTATCTAAACCAGCTTTCTCATATCAGACTTGAATTTAGCAACCTTGTTATTTGAATCTTGTGCATTTTTTAAATTTTATTTTTAAATATTAAATTATCGGTGTTAAAATTGCCATCAATTGGTTCATCTTTGTCCTTTGTTGTTTTATCAATAGGTACCTAAATATTTTTTGTTCTATTTGTACTACTTTATAAACTTATTGTCCTCAAAACAGGCTTGTCCTAGTGAGGTTAATATTGAAATGTGAACAATAATACCTACCATGTAAAGAAACAATAAATAAATAAATAAATTATTTTGAAGTTTTACTGATAGTATTGAATATTTTAATCAGGCAAATAATGGTGGTGCTTCCAAGCTGCACGTTATTGCGGATTTTGGAGTTCAAAGGCCGATTATCCGATGCACGAATACACTACAATTTGAAGGTTAGTGTTCTGCTTTTCACAGATACAATACACGGTATTATTTGGCTGCATTCCAAAAGCAGATTACACGATAAGATGTGACTGTGACTAATGTCATCAGACGGGTGCCATAATATCCAGTTGAAGCTGCAGTACAAGCTGTAATTTTATAATACATTGATTTTACGGATGAAATAAATTGTTCTGACATTTTGCATTTTTTGGTAGATTTTAGTAGGAGGATTTATGTTTAGCGAGGTTAAAAGTTCCCAGAGCAGAAGGTCGTAGTCGTTTTTATGATAGTAAATCACCAATATTCATAACCTCTAATTTATGATACATTATTCCGTCTAAATACTTGCCAGACCTCAACAAGCTTTCACTAGAGTTGGAGGAATGTATGTTTTTTTTTAAATGAAAACGAACTGTTCTTTATAAAACTTAACTGTTTTCTCAAACTTTGGGAAAAAAATTGGATGATTTGAGGTAATTTGTGTGATATACAAATAGTTTAGTGGCGCAAACTGGGTAGGGTAGAAGTCCACAACTTTATTTATGACAAATTGCCTCAAAACAGCCTATTTTTTCCCATAGTTTGAGAAAACAGTTAGCGTTTTATAAAGTCCAGTTATTTTTCGTTTTTTGAAACGAACAAAAAGGCCCCCAATTCTAGTAAAAGCTTGCCGAGGCTTGGCAAGCATCTAGACACGGCTTTAGATTATAATGTATCTTAGAACCATCGCTTAATAAATAAAATAATGAACTGGATTATTTTTGTTTGCAGAAAGACATAACCCGAATACGAATTACGAATAACCTGACAATATTTGATAAACTCATCCGATGTGGAAAATTCTGATTGTTCATTGATATAGAACTTTACTGGCAGAGGGAACCAAACGCATTTGTTCTTCAACTCGGCTACTAACTGGTTTAATGTTACTAATAGATCAAATGTGTGTTTTGAATAGCATTATCAAGACTCTTTTATGAAATGTTTTAACAATCTTTTTTCATTTATACTTTAGTAAAAATGTGTCTTATGCGGAAGCTTCACTGGTATAAGAAACCAGAAACTAGAAAAGCGATATCAAAAATATAATGAATGTTTATTGTCCCAAATAAAATAGTAAAATTTAAAATAATAAAAATGTATTTCAAGAAAAAATTTTTTTTAGTTAATTTTGATTTTGCTCTTCAGGTTTTGGAATATTCTGTCAGAAGGTCAGAAAATTTCAGCTTTGCAGTAAAATGTTATATTTTTCAATGAATCCGAAAACTAAAAACGGTTTTTGAAATGTGATAGAATATGCCCTCAAATGTTATTAGTATAAATAAACAAATAATTTCTGAAATGTGAAATTTTGTACATAACATAAAAAAGTTTTAAAAATGGCTCACCTTACTTGTTTCTATCTAAAATAACCGATAAAGAAAGAAAAACAAAAATATGCACTTATTTTATGATGCAAATGTTTTATAAAGATTATTACCAGTTTTTTCGTTTCTTAAAAAATAATGAATAAAAAAATATCGGAATTTTATAAGTTTTTTCTCAAATTTTTTCAAAAATCAAAAACTTTGAATATTATTCTAGATTTGAATATAAGGCGTGGAGTTTTCTCTTTCTAACTCCGTTTAGAATGTTTAGATCATATCTATCACCATGAATTTGGTCTCCGGCAATTAAAAGGGTTAATTTAAAATAGCAAACGTCATTACTATACTATAGTCTTATAGCACACTGGAGAAAAATACTAGCTCCTAATGTAGTCAAAGCATCCTAAAGACTTATATTATTATTTCTTTTATAATTTTATTATCTTTCCTTTTTTATCCACCTACTCATATATTTACCTGCTTTTTATTTGTTTTCAAATAGTCATGTATGTATCTTTATAGAATGTGTGGTACTGCACTAACCTCCCCGCATACTGGAATAAAGATCTATTATTATTATTATTCTTAAACTCGCTCTCAAGAAATCTGGAGAACGGGTACGTTTATATATTTATCTCTTAATTGAGGAAAGCTGCAGAGGTAGAGTCGTGGAAGCGTAGAAGCGTAGAAAACCAGTGGCGTAGAGGCGTAGACCCAAGTTGCAGTAGTGGTCTGCTTAGTATTTTACGACGGGAAGTTGTGGAGTACAGAGAGTCTGCAGTGGCGATATTTCCAAGACGCCGTTTGACCTGTCGCGGTCGTTGAAACTCTGAAACTGTGGAACTGCGGCACTCCAGCAAGGTGGAACTCAGAACGGTAGAACTGTGGCCACACAGAATACTTGAGACGACAAGCTCTCCAGATTAAGTAATAAACACAAAGTTTTCAACATCATGTGTTTCGAATGTAATGTGACAGCGTCCTCGCGTGTGGGCAAATAACATACTAGGATAATACAATCACGGCACAAACATATACAGGGTGTTAAGATACGTACTTGACTTACTTTCAACAGTGATTCCTGACATTATTTGGAGTAAAAAATGTAAATGAATTTTTAGTCTCCGGTGACATTTTTGATGGTTTTTTTTTTAACAAAAACATAAAAAATAGTAGTTGTTGGACAGTTTGGGACGGGGTAAGAGGTTGGACGGTTACTCAGCCGTGTGACCAGTGACGACATGCGGAAGAATTTGTTTTTGTTTGATTTTAAAAAATAAAAAATTTGATGTAAAAAGTCATCAAAAAAGTCACCTGAGACCACATAATTTTAGGAATAATGAACTGCCTTATTGACTTCCCAGCCCTGTTAGAAACAATTGCATTTCGTTGCCCTAAATGCAATACCAGAACGAAATTTTACACAAAACATTTCAAATTGAAATACCCACAAAACTCCTTGCTCGGGCGTATCTGCAAATCTTATAATGCATCGTTTATTATTTTAGTTTTACAATTTTTTTTCCCACTATTAAATACTATTATACATTTTAATTAACTACTTACTTCAGTAATATTGTTATTTTTTTTTTTTTATTAGCAACATTTACAGATTAATAACATTACATTCATATAAGAAAACAATAGATTATAATAATTAGGTTACAACCCAATAACAAATAATGTTCACAACATGCCCAAATAATAAATAAAAAAGTCAATAATTATTAACTATTTTTTTTTTTAGCACTTAGTAAAATAAAAGTTAAATGATAGTACTCACAAAGAAAGAAAATTGTAAAATATATTGTACGCATGTAGACATATACGTATTACATTATTTTTAAATGTTAAATACAAAAAATACATGAAAAAGTATGGTATCAATTTTTTTGTTTGGTTATAATAGTATTATAATAGTATTTATTTAATATTAGTATTTATTATAATAGTATTTATTTTGGTTATAATAGTATTTAGTAATGAATTGGTTATTATAAAGCTCCATTAACTATATGTTTGAAAGAGCTTAAATCGCATCGATGCATTTTTTGTTATAAATGATTGCAAGTTCTCAATAAGAAAGAATTTTGTCTGACACTAGTTGAAGCAATTTCGATATGAAACCTAGTTTTCTTACTCGGGACTCTAATATTAATTGATGACAAAAGAGCTGGTCAGTCAATATGGCCATTCAAGACTTTGTGTAAGTAAGTCATATCCGTAATGTTTCTCTTATATTAATTATTGGAACTTAACTGGTTTATTAAGTATGTTCACTATTTTATGTTAAATAATTTATTATGTAACTGTATGTATCCTAAATAAACTTGAATACAAATAATAGCGAGTGGATTTTCACGTGCAGTACAAAAAATACCTTTAAGACAGAAAAAACACAGATTTGAAGCACAACATCTTTAGGCGCGATATGACAAGTTATTCAGATCTTTTTCGGACGGAAATACGTTTTCAAACGGAAATAACGTTCGGATATCGGTACATTAAATACCTGCCAAGAAGTTTTACTTTAACCGTGTGTAAAGGTTGGAAGCACTCATTTTTAAAATTTTATTTATTAATTTGGTATAATAATTTACATTGCACAATATTTCTATCACATTAAATATTCGAAACCACATTATTATCATCATTATTTAATATCCATCGGCTTGAATGAAATGACAAATAATACGCAAAACAATAAATATGAACAATTGATATTATTTATATTATCTACGTTTTAAAGTAGGACGTCCTTTGTTCGACACAAAAAAACAGTAGTGGAATTTCATCAACAAATAAAATCATTTTGTAATGTGTGCAGTTTAATACGATTATTTTAAATATTAAATTTTTCTTTAATAAATACACAAACGAATACCTTTTTTAAACGGTGGTATGTATACATTTAGCTCGCAAACAAAAATATTCAAAGGCGGCTTTTTTGTAGGAAATTAAAACATAAAAATAAGCATGAAAAAATATTTTTTTCTTTTACATAATGGGATATTGCTGGACATTATAACGCTCATTATCCGGTGTGACTGAAACGAAAAGGGTTTGAAACGGAATTTGGAATAAACCGGTCCGAATAAAGATTCCCAGAAGGATTTATAATACGAGTAGTTCGCAGAAGAGGAGGATGCTTTCTTTGAGTCTGATAGGGGTGTCATTTCCATGGGAAAAATATAAATTTTACGGAAATGTCGTCTATATTCGTGTTATTATTAGAAATGATTTGAGATTTTCACGATCAAAACTATTAACGCGATTTATTTTTGGGGTTTTGTGCCACTTTTGAACTAGTTATATATGTGCTACACATTGTTTGAACGTTATTAAAATGGAGTCAGATTTTATGATATACTTTTAATAATTTTTAATACATTTAATTAATTTAATCATTTAATTTTAAGGGTGTTTTCTTGCATTTGTATGAAGTTTGAAAACAGTAAGTAGGGCTGTGTTTTGGTTGTTTATAGGGTTTTACATCTCCTCTGAGTAAACTATCGATTATACCTTTTTCGTTTTACATGAATACCGCCCAAGGGTCCTTACTGCTCCCATCTGGAGCCGGCGAGACAATGACATCCCCAATTGGGGTATTTTGTGAGGCTGAAAATAGTGGTGAGGGGAAAAATATGGGGAAGAGGAAGGTGGGGAAATACCGGGCTATTCCGGGAAATACAGATCTGGTCACCAAACAAGGCTGAAGCCATTTCAAGCAACGATTAAATTCTGAATAGTGGTCTAACCCAGGGCAATACTGTCAGTATCTTCTACGCAATTAATAATAGGCAGTAATCTCCATTTCAGCCAGATTGCTATGTTTGATTTTGAAATGACCTGGAGATTGTTATCTTTGCTTTTACGTACAATTTTACATACAAATATTGTATGTTATATACGTTTATCCAATATTAGTATGTAATATATGCTTATAAGCAAAGATGATATCTCCAGGTAATTTCAAAATCAAACATCGTAATCTCCCCGAAATGGAGATTGCTGCCTTTGCTTTTACCCATCTCGATTGTGAAATAACACGAATAATTGAAATAAAATTTATTTGTGCACGCTGAGTTTGAACCTGCAACCTTCTGATTTGGGAATAGAGAGCCTTACCCCTCGACGACGCCTACATAGAGAGTGGCGCGTAATATCTGTTTCACCGCTGCTGAGTAACGCTACCCGTTAAGTAAATCACAATTTTGACCACGTTGTTAATCCTATGAATGAAGTTCCTTGGACAGTACTAATTCTTTAACAACTTACTTAGAGCTAACCAAATACCCCAATTCATAGTGAGTTGTGCCCAAATACACAAAACGCGACTATTTTTCAATACAAGTACATTTTCCAAAATAATTTATTTTAGAAACGGAAGCTTAATATTATAGTCAAAGAGGTTCAGAATAAATGTAACAAATCAACTAAGATAAAAGATAAAAAAAGTAACTGGTGAATTACGACATTATTTTGCATTCAAAGAACTAGAATTTCCATTCAAATATGTTTACCAAATTTCTTTCGACTGTATCACATGAGGAGATAAGACAGAATTGAAATTCTACATTCAAATGCGAGGCAAATATAAATTATTCATGTTCGTTTATAGACCGTTCTGCTGCTCCGCGTCTCGCCGAGATGAGATGGGATGCTCGGTGCTGCGCAGGAGGCTGCAAGATTTAAAACATTGAGAAGGGAAATTAATATCTCCTTTAGTTTTCGCTAAAGTTTGTACTTTATGCGGAGTGCTTTTGAAGTGTGGAGCTACTTTGTAAGAGAGATTATGATGCAGACAATTTTCCGAAATGGAAACATTGAGTTGAAGTAAAGTTGAAATTCGAAGAATTATCAGTTTTGTGAAAAATTATGTTTGGCAATAAATGTATCTACCTAAATTGGATTTTTTAACCCATAAACAACAATCCTTGATAATGTCAAAAATAGTAACAAGTTAACTCTTACAATTGACTCGTTCCCATTTAAAATATTCATTTGGAGTTTGGTTTCCGCAACTGCGTAAAATAAATACGTTTTAAAATTTGCCTATGCAGATGAGATAGCTGTCACAGCCAAAGCTAAGACCCCAAAGCAGAAGAAGCGACCCTTAACTTTGACCTAAAGACTATGGAACAATATTTCCTCAATTGGCAACTAAAGCCTTATGTGCCGAAAATGTTTTCCATCTAAGCAATGTATGGGCGAATGACAAACTCGTATGGTTCGGCTCGCACTTCAGAAGGTAGGAGAATCTTGAGAGAAATAATCAGGTAATATGAGAAATGCCCATCTCGTATATAACTCCATTGAGAGACAGTCTGGTTTCTCACTGCCTCGTAAGCTCTGGTCCTCCATCAATAGGACAAGGTGCTCCCACAGCATTGAGCCCACTTGAAAGCATAGGTCATGCCTTAAATGGTCGGCGATGTGTGAATGCGGTGGGGGCAAGCAGACCACAGAACATATTGTGGTCAACGAATGCCCGTTCCATTCATTCCCGGAGGGATTATGAGATTCACAGGACGCCTGAGGCCCTAGACTGGCTCGCAGACCTAGAGTTCCCCCCTCTGACCGCCCACACCAACCGAAAGACAAATATAAGAGGTTAATGCACTGGTTAATGTTTATGATTTGAGATATTCATTATCGCGATCATTTAAAAAAAATTATAATGCCGTATTTCGTTTGCTCCTCTTTTAGACAAAGTTTTGGACAGCGCTACGGTGTCCATCTTTAAGGCACGTACAATTATGCACGTACACATTATATTCCAATACATATAATTTCAACAAAACATTTTCAAATATAACCTTTATATGTATTTTTTAAAATAATGAAATGGAAGTTCGGCTCTTTTGATGTACAATGAAGCAAGATACCTCGATAAAAAATGAATACCTACATAAAATAAAAAATTAAACATCATAATAAACGCGTTTTTTGCGTAGTAATTTTAATTTATGTGCGACAAATTTGTGTTCCGACATAAATAGGACATTTATAATTTAAGTTGAAACCCATCAAAATATTCTCGTCCAATATTTTAATTTTAAATTTTTAATGAATATATTAAAATTATTTTTTTAAATATTTATTATTTACTCACAAATAATTGCCCAAGATGCCGCTAAAATCACTGAATATTAAAATGTTTATTGGCCTATATTTTATAATTTGAAACAAAAATAAATAAAGTAGGTATATTTGATATGCCTTTTTTGTCCATTTTTTTTTTTGGTTTGGTTTGATATTTTGGGGGCGAAACGGACCCCGCATCCGTTCACCTTAAATATTAATTGTGTAATGTTACGAGTGATTTAATAAGGTAATTTGTGAGATAAATACAGATAAGATATCCGGCCAGTAAATTAATTGCCTGTTTTTAAAATTAAAGAAACCTTTAATTATGCAGTAGTCGACAACTCTTCAAGCTCGTTGAATTAATCAATCAGTCTTCGAATTGAAGTGTTTCGCGAATGACATTTTTTAAAGCAAAATAAAACATTCTGGATAGGTATCGGAAATAATGGTTTCACCGTTGGCATTAATTTATTTTTTTAACAAACAAATACTAACTTATCCACTGGAGCGACAGAGCAATTAAAATATTTTTGTCGGATTGCTGAAGGAAATTTTTCCACCCACATTAAAAAAATCATACCTCCGAATTTAAATATGGAGACATGCAAACTGATTATAGTTATATGTAGCCAATGAATTCCCCTATCTTTTGTCTATTATCACATATTTATATGATTTACAAAAAAAAAATTAAATCTTTAACCTTACAACATTTTAAACAATCTAGAGAATATTTAGTTTGTTATATTTTGAATTAACAATATATTATATAGTAGTTTTAATAAATAATAAAAAAATATTTGCCACAATTTGGCAACAAAGCAATCCGAGGTTTTGGAAATAGTGACATAATGTGGCAAAAAGCGCTCGAGTGGTTATAATACAGTATTTTTAACTCCGTGGTTGATTTGTAAGGTCTTCGACTATTGAATCCATAAGTCGGGTGTTCAAATTCTGTAGGGCACAAATTAAATTTTGTTTTATGAATATGCTTTAATACACAATATTTAATTATAAAAAACCAAATATAGTACCTACCTATATTCCGGAGTGGTAGATACTATCAGTATTGTCCTTTTTTTATACCACCCAACAACACTGTGCGGACAGCCGCACAGTATAAAGACAGGGAACTATATCGCCACCCAGTTGGGCAGCGTTGTGAGACGGGTTAAGGTAATGGCTTTGGAAAAGGGTTTTATTAATGAGGGTCTTGGATAAGTCCTGAATGCATGAAGGAGGAAATACAGACGTCGGTAACTCGTTCCACATCCACGTTCTGGTGAGAGACCACCATGTCGACAAAATTTGCTTGAAATTGATCCATGAATTTGATTTTAGACATGTTTGGTGGTTAGATCTGAATAGTCAAGTAGTTCCGAATCTTATTTTACCCACTCCCTTAAACCTTATAATAAAACATAAGGCAGATGGGGATTTTATAATTCCGTTGTCTCGGATATTTGGGAGCAGAGAACAGGGATTCATCTAAAAAAATGAATTGTACTCTAAATACAAATTTAAAATTGTCATGGTATATTTTGCAGGGTATGTTTAAAAACATTTTTTTTTGTTATCGAGTTAACAAAGTGCCTTTTTATTTTATTTTTTTACATTTATAATAATTTATTTATTTAATTTATAAAAACAGTTATATATATATTTATTTATTAAGAAGTTCTGCAGTATTACTGTTTCGCCTTCTGAAGGCATTACAAAACTGTGGTTAAGCCGCTTACAGACGATATTTTTTTTCTAGTTGTTGAAATTTTTTTTTTAGTTGGAAGTTTTTCTAGTAATGAAAAACGAATATTTTTTTGTTATTACTTACGCCCTTTTTGATTTCCGAGTGAAATATCGAAAATGATTAAATGTTTTTAGCCTTTTAAAGTTTCCTTAATTACTACATTGTTAAAACTTGACTAAATGAGTGTTTAAAAACAATTGCTGATTTAATAACATTAAGGTATAACCACTATTTCTAGTAGCGATTCCACTGTGTTATAATAAATCTTCCAGTGTTTGAAAGGTATCTCCTAGTACGGTCTCCCTTTTGGCTCTTCATACAACGTTTATTTATTCAATAAGGCCGTATGGAGAAAATGGCAGCGTAACGAACCGTTAAGCGAAGGATTTTCCGCTTTGAAGAACATCGCCGGGGAGACAAGTATGCAGATATAAATGACGATAAGACGCTGGCTGTTAGCCTTATGTGGAAATTAAATTATTATGTCCTGCAAGGTTTTTTTTATACATTAACTCCCCTCAGGGGGCCCTGAGGAAAATAATTTCTCTCAGGGCCCATGTTATTTATGAAAATGCTGGGTGGAGGGTACATGAGAGCGGGTCGTGGAAACGACCCGCTCTCATGTAACAAATGTTAACCGTGTACAATATGTTGGGCGCGTTCGGCGTGTTTCCCGATTATGCACCGGTGCCGAGAGGATAAATGATGCTAGTTCCCCGGAGCATCTTCCATTACCGGTAGAACAAGGACACATAATCCCACCCGACGCCTGTGCTCTAAAGATTGAAATCCGAGTCGAGGTTTTTTTCAAGTATTTTGGAGCTCCATACTAGAGTTGGCTTCCATATTCAACCGTGGTGAGCATTTGCGATTTGTACAGGGTTAGCAGTAAAGAATCTGCGGACCCTGAACAGTACGCCCAGTTTTTGAGAGGCTAGCTGAACTCTGGCTTCGATGGAGCCCCCGTACCTGAGCTGGTCACTGAATTACATGGAGCATATCAATGGAGGGCCTGTTCGGAAAAAGAGCAGTTTCTTCCGTTGAAAGAGACAAGATTGTCATTTCGATCGCTTTTAGACGTAATCAGAGATGATTGGATCTTTGAAACATTAAAATCGAAGAGATTATTCTTACCCCAAGAGAAAAAACTCTCGAGTTAACTATCCATTCTTTGCTTCAAAGCCCTTCGAGGTTTTTGATTTCGTGTAACGTATTTTGTTAAATTGGACGTTAGTCTGTTAATAAATAAATTATATTAAAATTAATTGTTTTATTCATGACGCCCATGGTCGATGAAGTGCAATTGTCTACGGATAGAGCTTTGTGCACAAATACCCATATTGCTTTCTTAAATTTAATCACTATGGAAAACGGGTACGGGTACCGCCGCCCCAGGAACCACTCATTCCTCCATTCTTTATTTAGGCTCCCAACAGTCTCTAAATTTGGTAATGTCTTAGCTCTACAGTCACATATATCACAAGAAACAATTAAAAAAATGTTTTCCTAAAACTTGAACTGAAATAACGACATTGAGAGCTAAAAGCAATCAACATAGCAAAGTACGAACAGTTTGTGAACGCCTTAAAAAACTAACTAGAATCAATTCATTTTTTTATCTTTTGTCATTTGTTTACTTCTTAGATTGTATCAAATCAACAAGAGATTTAACTGAATACTACCACGATAATATTACAATACATTAACTAAGAACCGCACACTCAAATACCAAAATGAGGCAATATCTTCATTTCCCTTGGAACTTTATAAGGCGAGAGACGCGTACGGAAAACTATCTCAACCAGAATACTTGAATAAATGCATAATTCATAGCCGTCAGCTTCCGTATAGCTCTGAATAAAACTTAGATATCCAACGTGGCATCTTCAAGTGAGAATACTCCAGTGAAGTTACACCAATCTTTGGTCGAAGATTGCATTTGCCACTCCTATTCCAGGACTCGGGACACTGACTTTAAATTGCATAGACAATGTTACTATCTCGAACGGCATCTCATAAAAAAGAAACCAGTCAAACAATCCCAAGATATTACCATCTGTTTCATTACTTTATCCTTTTTTATAAGGGTTCTACTTCAACTTGAGGTGTTAGATTTTGGATTTCTATTTCCAGCGCTTTATTGAAGGGTGAAGTATAAAGTCGCGGGGTTCGTGTTCAATATGCTTTATATCCGGTGGAAAATTCTACGTGGAAAGTAAATAAATGTGGGCCTTTCAAGGACAGATTGAAGATTTCTCGAACGTGCTGGGAGCGAATTTTATTTTTATGTTTTCACATAGAATATTTTTATATCAAACCGCCCGGAATATCGGTGGGGTTTGGAAAAAATGGGTTCATTACACAAGTCACTTTAGATATTCGTATGAAATATTTAACGAGAAAAATTGATTTGTTTATTTCGATATTCGATTAGTTTAGTATTTAATGGTTTTATTTATGAAATTATGTTCTTTATAGCCGAACTTTTTCAATGTATAGCTAGAATAATATTTCGTCTTCATAAAATTTTCTAATGCTATGTGATAAACCATTTATGTGTTTTGAATGCAATTACTTATGCTATCCATCACTACGAATGCAATTACTAATGTTCTCAAAAGCTGTCTTGACAGAATCGCCATTCCACTGTAAGAATATTATGTACGAAATACACAAATTGGCTGTCCTGAAACGGGAATCCTTCCCAGTTGGACAGACAAATAATCATTCTGCATTGTATTGTTTGTAATATATATATATATAAATAAATAAATAAAAAAAAAATAAAAATTTTAAAAATTTTGAAACTTAATAACTTTAGGAACTTAATAACTCGTTATACATTATTGATAAAAAATATTATAAAAACTACTGTGAGCCACTTTTTTTCAATTGTTCAACATTTCAAAATATCAATAAACCAACGATCATTTTTTCAGATGATCAAATAATATTCTTAAGAGCCATTGACCAGCGGCTGAGAATAAAAGTCTAAAATTGCTTGTACAGGGAGGTTCCAATAAGAAAGATTGATTATTCCCCGTATCAAATTTTTTAAATTAAAAATTTCATATCGATTTATTTCATTCAAAACTTACTTTAATATATACCTAAATTTAAGTAAGTAATAAAAATGCTCAAAACGCACGATGATAAATTATTAAATATCGTGTACCTATTTCTTGTAAGTATTTATGAATTTTTAATAATGTCTAAATAAAATAAGTGTGTAAAAAAATTTGTGATATTTTAGTTTGTAAAACCTTAAATAAATAGAAAAACTGAGTTATTTTCGTCACAAAACACGTTCTCGGATTTATTTTTTAATGATTTTAATTAAACTAAAATTAAAATTCTGAAAAATGTATTTATTAGATTATGTATTGATTTATTTTGTTGTATGAATAAATGATTTGAAATTTGTGTTGTATAATGCAATATGTCGTTTGAAAATTGAACAAATCTGCCAACGACCAACGGTATACCCTAAGTATATTAAAATTTGACTTAGTTTTTCTAAATTTTAATAATGAGTTTACCAGATAAAATAATAATCTTTCAAAATCAGTTTATGTTTTTTTTTTGTGAAAAAGAGTCAATACGTATAGAATTTGATTTAAAGCGAACTAATTTCCGGTATTAAATAATAAAGTCTGTGTATCACTCTGGGGAGAAATCAACATTTAAAAATGAATTGACTGTATTGAGTGTCAAAGTAAGTAATAAACCAATCTGCCAAATCTTCATATTCTTTTTCCTAAAACACTCAAAGTGGTATTGCCAGACAAAACCGCTGGTTTCGTTAGTCATAAGAATGTAAATAAAGTACATACTAACAAGCAATTGAAAGAACAATACAAATGTAATAATTCATCTCTCTCGACATTATCTCAGTTCATATTAAAAAAACAAAGTTATTATTCTGTCATGGATATTCATTTAATAACAAAAAAACTGCACGTTCGTCCAGTTAGTTATTTTACAGGAAAATCTAGAGCAACAAAACAAAATGATATTTCGCAGGCTTCATTGGGCGGGGAATTTCCAACCTGGCACTCTCTAAACTTTAAACCTTCTCTTTTCATTACGGTCGGTAATATGTTTCTGGTCGGTAATGTGCTGTGCAGAAAACCTCTATACCCCCACGTACTTAGAACACTTTTAATGGCTGCGTATTTCACAGATAATATAATATTATTATTATCCGCAACATACGTAATGCAAAGTTAATAAAATCCCACTTTACTCATGCTCCGTGCGGATTATGCCTGCAGGCAAAGTGAATGTAAAACTATGATTCGTCTAAAAGTTATCAACAATATTTACAAAACCCTTCAAATATGATATTTTTGATAACGGGCTGCATAGTTCTTACAAATGATAATACATTCATGTTTGATATTTACAAATTGTGGCCAATTTTAGTTTAAAATGATGCGGTGTAGCTTAGCTTTGCAAACGAGCGTAATTAGTCAGGAGCGCTGGAATATGATGTTTTACTTATCCTTGGAAAACTGATATCAAGTATAGATTTAATGTAAACTACAAATGTATATTATACTAAAATAATTGTTGAAAAATTATTCGCTCGTGTTACGTTGTGTTCCTTCCGATTGTCTTGAGAATTTATCAGAAGGAATTTGGATTTCAAAGGATTCTTCAAAGCGCGGCGTCATTATGATCAATCCTATAATTATATAATATGTTAGAGCCTCTTTTTTACTGTATAATATAATTAATTTAATAATATTTTGTTTTTTTTTTTCGTGTTAGCCTGGTGAAGCGGGTTATGAGATACCTTAAAATACCAATTATAGCATGAATCCATAGATAATTGGAATGAAACGCCTCATACACATCAACCGATTTAAAGCACTGCTTGCAGGGCTGAATACAGATTCTCTGCAAATCAGATTGTTAGTAGGCGACACCCCTAGACAAATTATTTTTATTATTTTTGTCTGTTTCAATAATAATAATTCGACTGTGGGTTCTGCATGCGGCCTCACAGGCAGTGCTTTATATCGGATCGTGAGGAGGCAGTTTTAAGGATTTCTTTTGAATAGTGAAAAAAAAAATATTTTTCGTAAAGCACCCATTGCCTCACACGTATTATCGGATCTAATTATTATATGAGAAAATATTTAATTAGATTTTATTTTTATTATTCAGTTAATTGTAATAGATGTAAATAACAGTTGATTTTCCAAAAAAAAAATTTTTCTTCTATATAATATTACAGTGTTCACATAAAGTTATTAATATTTATACATAATAGCTAATAACATAATTTATGAACTTTTTGTTATGTTGTGTGTAAGGTAGGTTAGTGAATGTGAAACTGTGGTTGGGTAATGTTGTATGTTTCGTGAACACCTCACTAGGAGAACCTGTGCTGAGGTGTTTAAGTGGTTATGTTTAAGTGTGACAAGTATTTATGTGTTGTAGAAGAAAGTTTCTGCTTTATTTAATTTTTAAATTAATGATTATTTTAAACTGATTATTTATAAAAAAAAATTATAAAAAAAATATGTATACATATATGTTAAGGTACGTACTTGAGTTACTTTAACCAGTGATTCCTGACATTATTTGGAGTAAAAAATGTAAATGAAATTTTGGTCTCCGGTAACATTTTTGATGTATTTTTTTTTTTTTTTTCTACAAAAACATAAAAATTAGTAGGTGTTCGGTAGTTGGGGGAGGGGTAAGTGGTGGGGAGGAAACTCGGCTGCGTGACCAATAAGGTCATGTGAAATAAATTTCTTTTTTTTTCATTTTGAAGAAAAATTTTTTTGAAAAAAATAAAAATTCTCATAAAAAAAGTCACCGGAGACCAAAATTTCATTTACATTTTTTACTCCAAATAATGTCAGGAATCACTGGTTAAAGTAACTCAAGTACGTACCTTAACACCCTGTATATATATTAAGTGTGTGTATAGTTGGTATATTCTCGAAAATTGTGTTTAGTTATTTTACATTATAGTTTGTTTACGTTTGGTTTGGAGTTATTATGTTTTGAATGAAGTTAATTTTTTTTAGTCCATTGTTTGCATGTTAATCCTAATCACACAGATAATAAAATTTAAAAAAATACTGAGAAGAGATATCCATTAATCACTGAATCATACAATGACATCAAAAGTTTTACAACGTAATCATTATAAGAACCAACGTGATATTATATACGTCCGTTAGTCATATTATGTACTTCGTAGACAACGTAAGAACAGGGCATGGCGCACGTTACGTCGAACGGAACCGACCGAGCTCTCTGTTTACATTAAATTTTCTTATAATGAGGTTATTAATGCCCTGAAATAATGAGGAAACCTGGGCCCGGCTGCATGCTGCATATTCTGTTGCTGCTATGCAAAAATATAAGGTATCAATCTCGAGAAAGCTTGCCGATAGGGATGAAAGGAAACTCTGTATAAAGTTTGGTCTTCCTCATGAACATTGTATTATATTGCAAAACCACAATGCAGGTTGAGGTATAGTTTTGGTGGTTTTAAAAACTTTCTGTAAAATCTGTATTTTAATAATAAATAAAGTTATTAATATCCCTTTGTACCTACATAGATTCCTAAATTACATGAAGCAGGTATTTCATTGCCAAATGTAACGGAAGTACCTAGATGTGCACAAATTATGGTAATCTGAGACTTTTGTGGCGATACTCGAGTCGTTACAAAAAATGTTTCATAGTTTTTCCTGCCTGCAACAAAATTTGTTATATTCTTATTTTCCAATTTATGTGGATTTTTTTACTTAAATCAGCGCAGACCCGTGAAAAATCACGGGATATTAATGGTTTTGTAATAATAAAAGTTTTGCAAATGTATTTATGATTAAAATGTTAAGAATTAATTTGTCAAGATGTTGAGGGGTTAAAGAATAGTACCTACAATAAAATCATTTTTTAAATTTTTAATTTTTTTAATTCCACTGATTTGAAGGCAACTATTCTGATAATTAGGTGCTCCGCTGACGAGGCAACTGAAAACGAACTAAAACCAGCTGGTTTCTATGTCTTGATTGGTCAAAAAGCTTGTTTAACCATAGATGAAGAACAATCAGCTGACAGCTGGCAACTAGCAACGGCCGGCCATGGCAATCAGCAGTGCAAGTCGCGAGTCACTGCTTAAGTTACCATTGAAAACGGGTTTTTGAGTGATTGTGTAGTTTGCGGGCCATCACATTGTCATACAAAGACAGTTGGCAGTTGAGAGTTTTCAGTTGCCTCAGTGGGCGGAGGCGCTTACACCACTAACTATTTTAATGAAAACAATACTTATGTGTTTTTGAATTATAGAATATTACGTACATCATATTATAGTGTTTAATAATATCTAGTTCACCTACTCGCTTTATAAATCATAACGTCACTATAGCTTTTAAATTGTATCGACTTATTTGTAACTGTTATCAATCTTTATTTTTCCTGTTTTAATTAATTGTCTGTGTATTGTTTGTACAACTCAATATACATTGATTTGCTCGCAATTTCAAATTCGTATATCTTTGTCTTTTTCCGCAAAACTATCATTTGGGTAATTAGCCTTTTATTCTCCATAAATGATAGAAATAACTCACCGAACAATAAATTTTATCAAAACGGGTTTTGAAAATACTCTTTTTTGTTTCAATACTGTTTTGCATTTGTTGTATCTTTAAATATAATTCTATGAATTATTTAACGGCGTTGATTTTTTCAGGAATGTTTAAGGTTATTATATTTCATAATAGAAATAACGCAGAAACCGTCTAAAATGGTACAATAAGAATTATGTTAAAATACAATCAAGTCGTTCAAAGGCTATCCATTCAGATTCATTATTTAAATCCTTTTGCTTAGTTTAAGAGACAATTGAAGCTGTTTCAATGAAGCTTCAAATTTTAATTTGGGACTTAAGAAAACGAAATATTTGTTTAGACAGATTATGCATAGCATTAGTGAGCGAGGGCCATAATCCGGGCAATTTTCAAGCACTTTTGGATTAAAATTCCCCGAAACTTTGTCCTTTAACGTCTTTAGCAAGATTTCAATAGAATTAAGCTTATTTTAGGATGAGAAAGAAAATAACTCAGAATCTTGCCTAGAATTTTACAAGAAATTGTTGAATGTCTGCCGGTCCTGCTACATAAAATTTAACTTCTCATAAAAAAATACTTTATGCTATTCTGCACCGCTCTCATTCTTCGTAACTCCACTTAAAAGTTGTTCTATCCTACGACACGTTCAAAATTTCTGCGAAAAAGTTGCTGTGCTTGTCTCAGAGTTGATATTTTTTATGCTCGTTCATGCAATTAACGTATCAGTGTTAAAATCCTTCACAAACAACGCATCCTAAAATATTTATACCTATTTGTAGATCTTCTGACAAGGTTTCGCGTAAAAATTTGCCGCCTAAACTGTATTTCCTTGGATATCTTTCATTATCACACATGGATTACCAGGTATAAGATTTTAAGTAAAACAAAATTTTGTATGTATTTATTGAAGTATTGACCATATGAAAAAACAAATGTCTGCATGTATGATTTAAGATTTTCACGTCAAAAGTATTTTTAGGATTTTATGCCATATTACGCTACCTCCTTCTTTAGCCAACGTTTCAGAAAACGTTACGATGTCAACACATCTGCCCTGAAGATGGACACTGTAACTCCGGGATAAAATCTTTAAATGAATAAATATTAAAATTTTAAAATTCTCAATATAAAATCGGAATTGCCGTAATGTTATTTTTTTAATGATTAGTAGTTCAAGTTTTTGAATTACACACTATGACCTTTAATCTAGCATGATGAAGTTCTTTTTGGAAGGTTTCTAGGTACTTTACAAAAAATATTGACTTAAAACTGTATTATGAAAATTTATGTGCAGGACTTTGATAAATTTAATGTTAATCCACGCAGAATAAAGGACTTTAATGGCGCCTGATCCGGTATGTTTAGCATATAATTAATTCGCGGCGAAGAGTCGCGCGGTAAATATTGAAGAATTCCAGATAAATTGAATTGACTTAAGCGCAAAGAGTAAATCACGGCGCCGAGGAGGAACGAGCTGGAGGATATAATCCAATTAAGAAGGAAGCAGCCAGGGAGCGAGCGACGCCCGACTAGCAGGCCAAGTCAACAAGACTAGTATGGTTGACTGTGTCTGTGTACTGGCAAAGGAAATATATCGAAGCGGGGAACTTAAGAGGATGCAGTGGAAAATTGAAGATAGCAGACCGGTTCAAAAGTGTTAAAAATGCTATTCTTTAAATTATTTAAGTTTTGTACATATTTGGGGTCAATGCCCCAATCACCCTATGGTCCGGCCGCCACTAGTTCTTACCCATCCAAAACTTTGTAACCCATAAAATTCTTTGAAGTCTTCAACCCGTTTCATCGACGGGTGTGTTTTGAATAAAGGATCTTACACAAATCCCGTGGTGGTCATCACATGACTAATGACTGTCACCTTACAGCATTCCACAATTTATTTTTACGGGAATTGTCCCGTCGGTTCTAGGCACGAGGAGAGGTGTAATATGTCTCCACATATATTTGTTGGTATTAACCAATACGTTACACTTTTTACGTTGTCGAAAAGTGGATTCAATTTTGTCATGAGTGTTTTTTCATCTCTTTAGTAAAAATGTTAAGCGCGATTGACCAGCGGCTGAGAATAAAAGTTTAAAAATGCTTTCAACTGTACAGGGAGATTCCAATGAAAAAGATCTATTATTCCCCATATCAATTTTTAAAAATTAAATATTTAATATCGATTTATTTCATTCAAAACTTGCTTTAATATATATCTACATTCAAGTAAGCAATACAAATGCTCAAAACGCACGATGATAAATTATTAAATATCGTATACTTCTTGTAAGTATTTTTTGATCATAAGTATTTATGATTTTTCAATAATTTCAAAACAAAAAATATTGAATTATTTTAGATTGTAAGACCTTAAATAAATAGAAAAAATGTGGTATTTTTGTCACAAAACAAGTTCTCGGATATATTTTTTAAAGATTTTAATTTTACTAAAATCAAAATTCTAAAAACTGTGTTGACTAGATTATGAATTGATTTATTTTTTTGTATGATTATATGATTTGAAATTTGTGTTGTTTAATAGAATCTATCGTTTGAAAATTGAACAAATCTGCCAACGACCAACGGTGTAGCCTTAGTATATTATAAATACACTTAGTTTTTCAAAATTTTAAAATCAATTTATGTTTTTTTGTAAAAAAGAGTCAATACGTCTAGAATTTGATTTAAAAATGACTAATTTCCGGTATTCTCTGGTAATACCCTCTTAAACCCTTCTTGTCATTTTTCTCAATCGTGTAATAGTTTCCCTCTCACAGACACGCATCACTCATTCCTGCTGTCGTTGTTTAAGCAGTTTTTTCATCACTGTGATGTGAATTATATTTAAGTCACGCTAAAGAAAGATGAAGACTGATGTTGACGATTGGCTTTATGCACTAATGACTTACATTATACCAACGAGTTAAGAAGTACACTTTAATCAGTGTTAAATTGAATCAGAGCTAAAGTATCTCTTCAAGAATCTAATTTTAGTTGGGTAATTATTATAGCGAAGAAAGCAAATTAAGATTCTTTGTCTGATATTCTGTTGTGTGATGATTTTGAACCTGGATAATTTTTATTTTTTTATATATTTTTTTTTATTTAATGACAATACAAATTAAAATTAAAATACAATATTAAATAAATTAAGAATACAAAGTGAAATATTTTATCCTCAGTCCTCCTCACTAGGTATTCCTATTCCGAGGTGGACTGCAGGTTGTCGTACGGTGTTGATCATGATTTCTTCATCAATGTTGTTTGTTTTTGTTGGTTTTCACGAAATAAAAATAAATAAAGCAAAAAGTGTTCATAATAAGTGTGAATATAATGTTACCATAATAAACATATTACAATTAATAAATTAAAACGAAACATGAAACAGAACAAAACATGGAAATAAATAGGTAACTATCGCAACCACGAATCGAACCTAAAATTTCTATCTTACCCGGGTAAGGCCACAAGGTAAATGGCTTTTAATCACTCGACCATTGAGACCTGATTATTTTATGTAATTTTTGTCGATGAATTTGGAAATTAATTAAGAATAATACCTATTGGTACCTAATTCTAAGATAAATGTATGATACCGACAAAAATGACTCAATCATGGCTCAATGTAGTTAAAGGCGTTGTCCCGATAAGACAGAGATCCTGGATTCGAATCCCGGTTGCGACCGTTATCTTTTTTATTTTTGTATTGAATATATTACTCCCCGCTTTGTTTAAGTGCCAAAAATACTCTAATTCTCTCATTTTTAAATAATATATGGAACCAACAAGATGACGTTTTATACCCATTGGCAAACAATCCACATTTCTGATTCTGATGATGTTGCATACTGAAAATAGCTGCATCGATCTAAAATTTAAGACAGAAAAACTATACACAATTCATTCGGTTAGAGCTCGTCATTCGAGATTTCTTGTTGCTTCATATAAGCAGATGCAGACGGCCGTCCGTGGTCGAGTGGTAAGACACTTGACTTGACACTTGACACTTGAATCGGAAGGTCGCGGGTTCGAACCCGGCGTGTGCAAATAAATTTTATTTGATTAATTTGTGTTATTTCACAATTAATTAATAAAAATAATATATATACTATATTTGCGGCATGTTCCAGAGTGGAAGATACTCTCAGTATCGCCCTGGTGTAAGACCACCATTCAGAATTGAAACGTTGCTTAATAATGGCTTTAGCCGTGTTTAGTGACTAGATCTGAATAGCCAGGTACTTCCCGACCTTCCTCTTCCCCATCTCCTACCCTTCCCCACTTACCTTCAGCCTCACAACATACCCCGATTAGGGATGCCATAGTCTCATTGGCTCCAGACGGGAGCAGTTGGGACTCTTGTGAGGTATTCTCTATAAAAAATATAAAATAAAGTATTTTTTATGCAAATTCCAAGTCTCAACCGCCTGTAACCGGAGAAAGTAAGGTATCCCCAATAAGGGTATATTGTGAGACTGGAGGTTGTGTTGAGAGAAAGGAGATGAGGAATAGAAAGGTAGGGAAGTATCTGGCAATTTAGACCTGGTCACCAAACATGGCTAAAGCTATCTTCCACACTCAACCTTGTCGCAAATATGTCTCATGTTATTTTAAATGATTAATGGTTTCGGATACCAGTTGAGAGCCATACCCCTCGCCACGTAGGCCGCCGTCACTTTTGCTATTTAGTTAATGTTACCACGTAAGTAAACTTACGCACCCATAGCTTTTAAACAAACAAAAAATAACAACGATTATTATTGTTGAGTGTTTTTAACCACCTAATCATTTGTACTTGAATAAACTTTGGAATTTATATCCAAAGCCGCGGGATATTTGGCTTTAAAATAATTTGCGTAAATTCATCAGGCGAGACACAAAATTATTCACAATGTTAATTCTGCAAAATAATATTAATAATAAATACAGCGCGGGGTCGCCTCGGCTACAATCCACTTGTTATGACAGAATGCTCTGAATAAATTGTCGCCTTCACCAATCTCTTTGACGTGAAAAATATCATATTATTTTAAAACAGATTCCGTTCCACATCTCCCCTTTTTATAACAGTTAAAGCCTCGGTCACACGTGATGCAAAGGACTCGCTGCGAGTGTTGCAACAGAAGCTACTAAACGTGGTAGCTATTCGGTTAAAACGCTATTCGCCGAAAACACGCGATTGAGGCATTGTGTCCTACTTCACGGCAATGAAGCAGCGACAAAATACTTAGTATGAGCAAGACTTTAGTCGATAGAGATAAATTTTTGTTTTTTTTACTATTGAATTTTTTTTTATGTTGATAAGTCACAAAATTCCAATTACTCCCGTTTGGAACCCGTGATTTGGTCCATGGCATCCCCGATTGGGGTATATTTTGAGGTTAGTGGGGAGGAGATGGCAAAGTGGAAGGTGGGAAAGCACATGGCTATTCAGATCTGATCACTAAACGCCTCTAAAGCCATTTCAAGCAATGTTTCAATTCTGAATGGTGGTCTAACACCCGGATAATACTGAGTTTATCTCCCACACTGGAAAGTGCCACCGATGTATTAAGTTATTTTATTTAATATTAATTAATTGTGCAAAAATAACAAAAAATTAATTAAATAATTTCTTTCATATGAAGCAGATACTTTGTGATGAGACATTATAATTTAAAATTAAACAATAACTTAGTAAACACCACTTTCATTTTTTATACTTTATGCCAACCGGGTTTCGCTACCACCGTAGCATCTTCAGGGCAGTATAATCTCCACTAGAGATTACTAGATACAACTGGAGACTACTCTCTCTACTAGAGATAATACTGCCCTGAAGAAGCCCTGCCGGCATAAAGTATAAAAAATACGATTGGTGTATACAAAGTCATTGATTTATTTCAAATTAAATTTATTAGCGTACAATGGTATTTGAACCCGCAACCTTCAGATTGCCAGTCAAGAGCCTTAAGGAGGCCTGGATGTTTGTATGTTTCATCTATTTTTAATCATGTGGTACATTTTTAACTCGCTACTACTGTTACTACGTCAGTGCCAGAAGATCCGTGTGACTATCGTCTACAACGCAGCGACAAAATCGCCCCGTGCGATCCGGGCTTGCGTTTTCTCCCGGCATCTCTTAAAATGCTAATGATCTAATGGGAAAAATCTGCGGCCCGGAGATAAAGAATACGTCGTTATCGATCATCTCTCGGTAACGAAGCGGATTCTTTCCTCTTCTGTTTTCTGCTATCCCGGTGGAAAGAATAATAATATATAAAGAGTGGAGAGGTGATAGATTCGTCTTAAACTTGATACAAGATTACCAAGTCTTCTTTGTCTTCGAATTACTTAGAAATAATAAGTACAAAATATTGGAAGATTGATGTTCCATTATAAATAATGTATTTTTCACGGTGCCAAAGTTGTCATTTTCTATTCATGGAAAAAAAACTGTGATGAGAAAGTAGGTGCTTGCCATTTTTTGTTCACGCGCTCGATTCAATTCTTTTCTTTGGGCGTTAATCTTTAAAGGAGTAAGTAAATAGAATCTTCGCAAAGAAATTATAATTGTTTGAAGAATTTATTATTTAATAGGAAAAAAGAATTTATTATATAGATGGAAGGAAAATAGAAGTTAGTCATAGCGTTAAGTACCTGGGACATATCATCACAGACGACCTGAAAGACATCGAGGATATGGAAAGACAGAGAAGAGCGATATTTATTAGAGCAGGTATGCTGTCAAGGCGTTTTCACTTTTGCAGCCCAAACGTGAAAAGAATACTGTTTAATGCATTCTGCACATCGCTTTACACGTCGAAACTATGGGTTGACTATACTGCATCGCAATGGCAAAAGCTAAAAGTCGCCTACAATAACTCTTATTGCCAACTTTTCTTCCGCCTACCGAGATACTGCAGTGCTACGGAAATGTTCCTGGAGGGACGAGTGAACACTTTCAGAGCACTTTTCCGCCACCGCATGGGAAGCTTATGACGCAGACACAAATATCAGTACTATGATTGCCTGGATGGGGTCCCCTCTGATGACCCTCTGGAGACGAGAGACGATGAAATATCCTCCATAAAAGGCTGCTTCCATTAGTTTTTTAGTGTTAGTTTATATATATATATGTACAGGGTGTTAAGGAACGTACTTGAGTTACTTTAACCAGTGATTCCTAACATTATTTGGAGTAAAAAATGTAAATGAAATTTTGGTCTCCGGTGACTTTTTTCATGACAATTTTTTTTTTTTCAAAAATTTTTTGGTTCAAAATCAAACAAAAAAAAATTCTTTCACATGACCTTATTGGTCACTCTGCCGAGTTACCGCCCCACCACTTACCCCGCCCCCGACTACCCTACACCTACTATTTTTTATGTTTTTGTAGAAAAAAAAAAAAAAAAAAACATCAAAAATGTCACCGGAGCCCAAAATTTTATGTACATTTTTTACTCCAAATAATGTCAGGAATCACTGGTTAAAGTAACTCAAGTACGTACCTTAACACCCTGTATATATATTTTTTTTTTTCAGTTTCATATTTCGTATTTTTTATGCTTGTTCGTTTTTTTAATTAAAAAAAAATTATTCATGTATTGTTGTTTACTTTTTACCTAATGTTATTATTTGTGTATTCTTTTGTTATTTTTAATATGGAATGTATTGCATTGCACTACTCCTGCATACATTCTGGAATAAACAATTATTATTATTATTAATATATCATTGAAGAAGAAGATAACACTAATAATCCAATTTTTTTAAATATGAAAATAAACAAGACACAGAAAAATAATAAAATATAATGGTCGCAACTGGGCCTCGAACCCAGAACCTCACGTCTAACGGTCTAAAAGTCTAAAAACTATTTTTAACTTTTGAAGGTTATTCCCATCAATGTAATATATCATTTAAGAAAAAGAAGATAACGATAATAATTTATTTTTTAAATTTACAGAAAAAACCAAAAACATAATAAAAGATAATCGTCGCAAATGGGACTCGAACCCAGAACCTCACGTCTTACCGGGACATATGCTTTATCCAATTCAGCCATTGCGTCCTATTATGAGACTGGCGTATTTTTTTACCATTATCTTTTATTATTTTTCTATGTCGTGTCATGTTCATATTTTAACAAATTAGATTATTATTGTTATCTTCTTCTTAAATGATATATTACATTGACGGGAATAACCTTCAAAAGTTAAAAAGATAGTTTTCTTATAAAAAAAATTGAATTTATTATTTATCGTATCATCAATCATTTGTTTCTTTTGAAATATCGATGGAATCTTTGCCCGAGGATATGTTAAAAAGAAAACGCGTAAGAGGCAAGAAAGTGAGAAAGTACATTTTTTAAATTACTTATTGAATTGACTTCAGTTAACATTCAGAACCTCTGTTGTTTTCTTAAATATAAACATTTCTCTCTTTACTTGTTTTCTCTTGTTTTTTTTTCTACTTAATCTGACTTTATTTTTATTTTTTTGCTGTACTGAATATAAAACTTATATTATGATGTCAAAATACCTTTGTAAAATTGTAACTATTACCTCCTACCTATGAATTGTTCCTCCTGTCCTAAAATGAGTTTTGTAACACATCGGGATTGCTCTAGCCAGAAATAAAAACAATAAATTTTTTTTTTTTTTTAAAGTTATGTTTATATTTTGTAAATATATCAATCTAATCAATAACGGTTCATGGTCATGCTCAATGGAGGTTCAATGTAAGTTTACTGGAAAAATAAATTATTTTAATATTCCGTTCACATCAAAATCCATTCAATTTGAGCTATATTAATGTTTCCTAATGCATCAAATATGTATGCAAAAGTGAAACAATATTTATTTGCTGAACAACAAAATTGCGAAAATAAATTTAGTGAATCCAGTAATAATTATTTTTATTGTATTTCACTTTCACCCGGGCACAAACAAATATCGCATTATTCTAAGTCACATCTGGTGACTTTTATAAAAGCTCAGGCGATATGTACACAATATATATGCTAAATGCTAATGGACGGTGAACCGTTACTAAATACGAAAATTTTGGCCCTGGAAATAGAGAGAGGTGTTTATCTTTCTCTCTCTTCGAGGCAGAATGATGTTCGTATAAAAAAAATTGTAGGAATTATCTGGCCATGGGTGCGTTCTGCATTCCGCTACCATGAACGGATTTTTACACGGGCCTATGAGTGAGGCCTACACCACAAATAGGCGATATTCGCTGCCGCTGCGGGTTGAGAAAACCGTGTGGCTATGCGGTATTTTCACTATCCAAACCTAGGCGGATTCGCTTCTGGTAAAGTTGTTGATTTTCGCCTGTCTAGTCAGACACGTTCGTGCTATCCATTAATAAATATACACTTCAATCGTACCGGACCTGTGAATTTTCGCAAAACAAGCGAAAAGATGCCGCGTACAGAGATGGTACGGCGGAATTAGCGGGGTTCTCATAGCTTTCTAGTCGCGCCTTAGAGTATGTACATGGAGTATGTTCAATATATTGTAGGTAATATTGTAATTCGTTTTTGCCTTTTTTGTCTTTATTACCGTTTTCAAGTTTACTGCACATGCGATCCTTACAGAAAATCGCAACTGCTGTTTATGCTTTATTTAATTCAAGCAGTGTGATTTTAACAGACAGTAAGTAATTTGATTTTTCACTATATATTTTTTGCAAACTTATCCTACTGCACATGCGATCCTTACAGAAAATCTCAACTGCGTTTTATGCTTTATTTAATTCAAGCAGTGTGATTTTAACAGACAGTAAGTAATTTGATTTTTCACTACATATTTTTTTGCAAACTTATAAACTTGCCTCTTTATTACTAAAGAATACGTTAAAGACAATATTTTAAAACAGACTCCTTGATTATTAATTATAATTTACAAAGTATCTATATTCATAGTTTCACTGTTTTATCTTTAAAAACAACGTTTCTTTTCAAAATCATAGTCACCAAAAAATGTTGTGTCCGTTTTCTTAGCATTTTGATTTTGTGGCTTGACTCCCTTGACATTTACGGGGTGATATTAGTGATGAGAACAATATTACAAAACAAGTACATTACAAAAACATTAGACAAAAAATATTGCTACCACAGGAATTTCAACTACGATCTAATTTTTTTTTTTTTACTAACCAATGAGCTGTCTCGTAGATTCATGTTTTTAAGTAAAAACAATCTATTTATCTTTTATTCTATCATAATATTCACATTGAAAACCCCTTCCATGAACAATTTAAATCGGACCTCTCAGTCCAATGAATATCGGTGGAATTTTTTCACTTCAAAGATTTTTAAAATCAGATAAACGGCGTCTATTTTAAACTTTTCAAAGCGTTTTACATTATTACGACTAAATAATAAAGTCATACAACTGTAAAACGAGTTTACTTCACAATGCACCGAGGATGGCGACAATAATTCATAAATTCGCGCAACTTCTGTCGCAATTAAAAAATGTCGTTAATGTCTCGGGACGTGCCCCGCCGAGTGGCACGTTTTATATTAAACTTTTCGCAATTAAAATTAATTTCTCCCCCCGTAAGCACATTTATAATGCCGCAAAGATAGAAAGGTTTTTGGGGACAATGATTTTTAAATCCTGGTTTTACAAAATCGAACAAATATAAAAAAAAATATAATTTTGATTATGTAATTTTAAAATAGGGGGCATCACATAGAAATATGTATAAATTAAACATTTCGGACTTAATCGTTATAGACGCTGTCTTCTTATCGACGTTTTTCCACTGGAGCGGCAGAGCAATTAAAATATTTTTTATCGGATTGCTAGAGGAAATTTTTCCGCCCACATTAAAAAAATCATACCTCCGAATTTGAATATGGAGACATACAAACTGGTTATAGTTCTATGTAGCCAATGAATTCCTCTATATTGTTTTACTATCGCATATTTGTAGGATTTATAAAAAAAATTAATTAAAACTTTAACCTTAAAACATTTATTAAAAATCTAGAGAATGTTTATTTTGTTATATTTTGAATGTACAATGTATTATATAGTTGTATTAATAAAAAAATAAAAATAATAATTTGCCACATTTTGGCGACAAAGCAATCCGAGGTTTTGTAAATAGTGCCATAATGTGGCAAAAAGCGCTCGAGTGGTTATTAGAACCAAATTCTACTGTGCATAGTTTGAAGCCTTGGACACACGCAGCGTTAAAAGCGCTAGCTTTATTAAGCGCGACCTACGCCGTTTATATTTTCTACCGACACACTACGTTATAAGAGATTTCTTCCTACGGCAGGAGAGGGGGTCAGTTGTCAAACAATGACACTTAGAGACAGATAAAGAAAGAAAACGGATAGATGATAACGAAATGTGGTGCTGGAGAAAAATGCTCAGGAATCCAAGGACAGTAAGACGCACAAATGAAGAGCTGGGCATCCACAATAGGCTTTCAACTATCTGCCCACAACATACCTGTATGTAACGTATCCCAATGGTTGAGTTGGTTAAAGCATTAAGAGCTATTGATCAGCAGCTGAGAATAAATGTTTAAAAATGCTTGCAACTGTACAGGGAGGTTCCAATGAGAAAGATCGATTATTCCCAGTATCAAATTTTTAAAATTAAAAATTTAATATCCATTTATTTCATTAAAAACTTGCTTTAATATATACCTACATTCAAGTAAGCAATAAAAATGCTCAAAACGCACGATGATAAATTGTTAAATATCGTGTACATCTTGTAAGTATTTTTTGATCATAAGTATTTATGATTTTTCAATAATGTCTAAACAAAATAAGTGTGTAAAAAAAATTTGAAATTTTTTATTTTGTAAGACCTTAAATAAATAGAAAAACTGAGGTATATTTGTCTGTGATTTTTGAATTTTAATGATTTTTATTGAACTAAAATTTTAATTTTGCAAATTGTGTTGACTAGATAAAGTATTGATTTATTTTGTTGTATGATTATATGATTTGAAATTTGTGTTGTATAATAGAATCTATCGTTTGAAAATTGAACAAATCTGCCAACGACTTACGGTATAACCTTAGTATATTCAAAATAAACTTAGTTATTCCAAATTTTATAACTGTGTGTACCAAATAAAAAAACAATCTTTCAAAATCAATCTATATTTTTTTTTGTAAAAAAGAGTCAATACGTCTAGAATTTGATTTAAAAATGACTAATTTCCGGTATTCTCTGGTAATACCCTCTTAAGATGCGAGATCCTGGGTTCGATTCCCGGTTGCAACCGTTACCGTAAATTTTTTTTTTGTGATTATTTTTTCTTATTTCGCTTAGAGTTATTAGCATTATCTTCTTCAAAAAAAAAATGTATTGATCACTTACATGCATTATTATCGGAGTTTTTAGGGTAGTTGCAAACATCTTTCACCAATGGTCTTCGATTTCCGATCCTGAAGTCAGTGAAGAAATAAATATAAAGATTGTGAGATTGTTTAAAAATATGTATTTTTTCAATTTTTTTTTTTAGCGGTATGAAATAATAAATCAGTGATAATATTTTAAATATGACACACTAAAAGGGTTAAACCAAAAAAAACACACCGCATAATAACGAAATGTTAAAATCACAAAGATGTTTTTTTTTAACACTATAGCTGCGACCAAGAAGACAAAAGTTAAAAAAAGATATATAAAAATTCCTGCCAAAAGAATCCATAATTTTGACCCTCAAAAGTCCCGCAAGGAAGCGGAGGTTATCAGAACACGGGCGGCCACGCCTAGCTGCTCGCTGTATGATCGCCTTTGAACAGCATAAGACCTTTTATATTATGATTCCTTCAAATTTACATTTCTCTTGCTTTTCCGTTTGGAACAGTCCCCCTTTTTCAACAAAAAAACATCCCCTGTTTTTCATCACCGGCCCTTTTATGCGAAAATATGTTTTTGGATCACGTTCTAATTATGAATTCAAATTAATTAAGAACATTTCTGATATTTTTGTTTTAATAAAGTCCAGCGAAATGCTCTGAAATATTATCTACAAACAAGTTTTTTCAAATTTAAAGAACAAAAAATTTGTTTGGATTAAAACCTCTTGAATTGTGAGTTATTTTTATTTTGGATTTCCGGTTCATCGCAACTTGCTGGTTCAATAATTGTAATTAATAATGAGCTATCGATCTTCAAATTAAATTTAGACTAGACGTCGTGTACATAATTTGTTGTAACATTGTTCAATGTAATTAAAATGTAATTAACCCTTATATTCAAATAACCATGTTTGTATACAATTTATGTACCTCTACGTCTGTCTCGACACAGGTTTACCCTAGTGAGACAGGCATTGAAAAAAATAACATAATATATGTATAGATTAAATAATAAAAAATTAGGAAGAAGAATCGGTAAAAATAAACGAAATGCCACAATTCCGATGAATTCGTAACTATAATATCTTTTTTTCAGACGGATACCAACGGGATGTAAGATATTTAAAATAATTATATGATTAATAAAAACACTAGGTAAACTACCATACCATTAAAATATTAAAATTTTGTTAGAATTGGCGGTAAGCACCAGATTTTTTTCTTTATACGATTAATTTTAAACTTGAGATTTTGTAAAGTGCTTATCAGAATTAATTTATACTCGTATATACCTCGCGGAAATTCCATTTTCTAGGCCTGCTATTGCAAATTTGACCGTAGGTCTGTCCAAAACGTCGGGGTAAGATTCCGACTTTATTTTAGAAGTTTTCTTTATAATTTGTTAATATAGGAATGAAATTTCTAAATGGTTTCCATAATGTTTAAACATTTCACCGCTTATTTACATAAGTATAAATAAGGGAAAAAATTGATTAAAAAATGTTCTTACGGATTTGCTTAATCCCAAAGTTATAAAAACGCAATTGGGAATACACGGTTTTGAATACAAATGAGTGAAGTAGAAAAGCAAGAGTCTCTCAGGAATTGTCCCTTAAAGAGAAAGTTTTAAAACTTTTAGAATAATAAATAAATCAGAAATGTTGACAACGAACACTTCACATCACTTTTAGACCCCAGGGAAAAAATAGAATATGTTACCGGGTGAATTCGTAGAATTTGGAAAACTTTTGGACAGTAACCGCAATGTTTTAACATGAATTTCTGTTAATGAGTATTACGTGTTTGTGCCCGGCAATACGCGTCCATTATCATTAAAGAAAATCGAACAGTTTTGCATAGTGATTATTTTATTAAACTCATTATGAAAACCAAAACAATTCTACGTTTATTTGGTTGGTGAGTGGTTATAGGTTCGGGCCTGGGCTTAGAAGTCACGGTTTAAAATCCAGGTGAGGAACAATGAAAATCATACACCCAGAGTGATAGATACTCTAAGTATATCGCCCTGGTGAAACACAATCATTCAGAATCGATGTATTGATTACAATGTGTTTAGTGATCAGATTTTCAGTGTTTGGTGATCAGATTTGACCAGTTAGATACTTCTCAACCTACTTATTTCCCGTCTCATTTTTATCCTTACTCCTAATAATTGAGAACTAGCAGTGAAAAACCCGCTCCGCGGGTTTTTTGCTGTTAGGTCCTGCGGGCGGTTTTTCGTTGTGCTTCGCCCAGTTTAAGTTTTGATGACTATTTATAAGGCATCACCCTTTTGACAAACTAACTACTATCAACATTAAACTACAGAATAATTATATTTAATAGGTAGATATATAATAGTAGACATTATTACATTGAGACCGTGAAAAATGAGAGAAACACTCTTCACCCCAACATAAATCTTCTTATTATTGAATGAAAGCGAAAAATGTTTCTTTTTCTTCATGCTTTTTTCCTTAAATATAGTATTATAGATGGCACCACTTCCGTTTGCAAATCGCATATGAGCGAGTGATAAGTGTGCGTATTACGGCAGCAGCTCTGTGGAAAAGGGCACGTTCATGGACGGGTCAGAACGGTTTCCATACAGTGTGGCGGTGTGGCGTTGGAGATTTTCTCGGAGTCGGGTTCCTTAATTTGAACCGTACGGGCATTACCGTATTAATATACTTCGATGCTATAGTATCAGTAGCTTCGGACAGTTGTATCGAAATCCCAAGAACTTTTCAGAGGAGTCTACACTCTACACTAGCGCTACAACTGACTAGAAAGTCAACTGTGTCAAGACGTACGTCCCAGCGTAGTGGGTACTTTCCATTCACTCCAAAGGGTTTGATTTAAAAGGATTACCTTCCTTTAGAAACCAGATCTAAATAATTCAGGTGTGCATTTTCTCTACCAATCCCTTCCGGTTTCCTTTCCTGTCCTCTTTTCACTCCGCCGCACGACATTCTAAAATTAGGAGTAGCACAATCAAAAACCCTATTCAATTATAATTGCTTTTCTGTATTTTTAATTAAGTTTTTTTTTTATTACACTGAAGGACGCCATATTTCACAGTCCAAGTAATCTAAAAAGCCAGCAGTAGGTAGTTTTACGCGAGTTGTATTAGCAGGAACGTGCCGTTTCCTATCTCTCAAAGTCCCGACCATTTCCCGACAAACAAACGTTGTTTTGAAATACAAACATGTCAGATCCAGGATAAAATTTCTTGACGCCGTAGAATAGAACAAATAATATCTTCTTGAGAAGGGATCAGCACATTGTTCATTCTGAAACGTTTCCAGGAAGATAATGAAATGAAAATCATAGTAGCATTTGAAACTATCTTCTGCTAATATTACGGAGGGTTGTACTTTAATTCCTTACGGTTTGTGGACGAGTAGTATTAAGCGATGAGTTCTCTTTTAGTAATATTTGGTTTAATTCTGTGAGACTAAGTCCTCAAACATAGAGAGTTTAATAAACAGTTTCGTAATTCGTGGTTTTGAGTGACGTAGTTGACTTACTTTAACCGGTGATTTCTGACATTAATTTGAGTAAAAAAAAATTATGAAATTTTGGTCTTCGGTGACACTTTTGATGTTTTTTTCTACTTAAGACAAGACTCGGCTAAGTGACCAGCGATGACATGCGAAAGAAAACAAATTGTTTGATTTTAAAGAAATATAGTTAAAAAGTCACCGGAGACAAAAATTCCACATAGATTTTTTTACTTCAAATGATGTCAGCAATCACTGGTTAAAGTAAATAATGTATAATCCCTAAAGGCCGCGCTCCCCGCTCAAAAAGAAGAAGATGGAGAGATACCACAATACGAACGTGGTAGCGAACGCGCTAACATTAAAAACATAAAATTCATGCGTAAATTGTGAAAATGTTTAATAAAAAGACAGCTCGTTTGAAAAAGAGCAAAAATCTCGTAGGGGCTGTGTCAAGTAGCATTTAAAGAAACATTGTGAATTTTTTCATTCATATAGCTTGTAAAATAACAGAAACAAACGTGTAAATAATAATTTTCGGAGCATACTTTGCGATTTATTTCTATCGAGGGAGTTTCAAATAATTACCGTTTCGGCGTGGGGAATGTATAGATACCGCTCTACAAAATCTTCAATTATTATTATTATTATTATCTTAAAGAATAACATATGTTTTTTTAAGAACTTAAAAAATTCAAACGTTTAAAAGGAAAACATGTAAGAAATCGGTAGAAATTAACACGCTGTAAATTGAGAGATTTAAAAAATATATTTGTTTAATATATTAACCTAATTGAGACGAAATGTGCACCTGTAAGCATTGATAAAATAAACAGTTTTGAAGAAATGTTTTACTCTATTCGGAAAAAAAAACATTTCCTAATATAGTTAGAACAGGCATGCGAATATTGAAAAGCTATTTACGCGTACGCAATGCTTATACATTTATACACAAGTAATCGAACAGTTCAGTTTCTTTAATAATAATAATAATGTTCGGATAATTTACATAGCGCCGTTTTCTAGAGAAAATCACGTCAAGGGTGCTTTACAACTTCATTTATATATTGAACACATATATTACAACTAAGATCGATAACTGTGGCTTAAATCTAAAACTTATAACTGGTGACTTAACACTATCCAATATATATATGAAAATCAGAAAACTATACGAATATAACAAATGCTTATTAATCTACAAAATTCAAAATGGCTTTATACATACAAATACTACATTTATGAAAACATCACAAGTACATGAACACCACACAAAACAACGTAATAAATTATACACAAATTCAACAAAGACAGAGTGTGGCAAAAGAAACATAGACTTTGAGGGTATAAACATATATAATCTCCTTCCTGATAACCGAAAATAAAATGAATATATTTATTAAAAAAACTGTTCTCTCAAGATTAACGAGCAAAACCAAAATGTTCTTACTTAAAAAAATGTGTTACTTGGTGTTAGGTAGTAAACCATCATTATTAATATTTTTTGTATCAATGTCAAAAAAAAACATATTTAATTATACTTTATTAGACTTATTAGATTATTAGCATTCGGGTATTTAAATTATTAGTGTTATGCTTTCGGTTACCGAAATAGAATCCCGTTGGAAGACTCTTATAAAATACCATTTGCTCAATTTCGAAGCTCATAATAAAATAATTATAACAAAATTAAATATATATTTTTGGGCATACATTCTATTATTTTAGGTAATAATACTCTTTTTTAAACTCAGGATTTCGAATCCTTACAATTTAACATAATTTAGTTATATTTTTAGGTTGTCCATAAAGTATCCCCTTTTCTGTAAAGCCCTATCTAAAATTAATTCTCACCCCTCCTTTCAACATTTCATCTCTTTTAAATCTGAACTCGACTCATTTAAATATATTATTAATATATAAATTAGCCATCTTTTCTCCAAACATAAACCAGATTTTGGCAAAGTTCAGGTAAACTTTCAACCAGTTACAGGATAAGGGTAAGGCTTTGGACTTCCATTCCGAAGTTCGCGGGTTCGAACCCGGAGTGCGCAAATGTTTTTATTTTTTATTAATTTGTGTTATTTCACAATTAATTATTTAAAAATAATACATAGTCTATTTGCGGAACGTTTCAGAGTAGAAGATACTTTCAATATCACCCTGGTATAAGACCACTATTCAAAATTGAAAGGTTGTTTAGTAATGACTTTAGCCGTGTTTAGTGACTAGATCTGGATAGCCAGGTACTTCCCCTCCATCTTCTTCCAAATCTCCATCTTCTCCCCTTCAGCCTCACAACATGCCCCAATTTGGGATGCTATAGTCTCACAGGCTCCAGACGGGAGCAGTTGGGACTCTTGTAAGGTATTCACATAAAAAAATCTTGGTGGTTATGGTATTTGAGAAAATAAATCAAATAAAATATATAAAAATTTTAACTATAGAATCATAAAGGTTAACAAATATTTTAATACACCTAACTTTCGGAGCCTCTTAAAAATTAGAATCCAAGAGAGAGACCTCTCTACACAGAATAAAACCTACATAGTCTGCTCTCGCTGACCCATTGGTTATTTGCACGAAAAACCGTTGCTATTTGTGTTTCGTACCTAACTTTCAACAAATATACCTATTCACTACGAATACCGATCACGATTCATCGAAACACAAAATGGAATCCACGACACAAGAATTTCATCAGTATATTTTACCCATTGGCCCTCGGCCCAGCCAAAAAGTCCTGGAGGCTTCCGGGTCAATCCACCCTTGGTCAGGGGTGGAGCTCGACGGCGGGGATGGGGGGAGGAAGGATATCCCCTAAAGCGCATACGTTCGCGGCAAGCTCCGCCGGAAATGCGATATTTTTCGATGACGTCATTCCTGTTCGAAATGTCAATTGGAACACCATTTATCTTACTCGAAAAGATTGGATCGCTAGCTTGTTATTTGAATCGGCATTTTTATTTCAAACGCTCCAACGCAGTGAGCAAAGTGAAAATCTATGGCGATTAATAGATTATTCAATTCAAAACAAAATAAATGCGATTGCTTAAATTAATTGCACAGAATAATCAATGTTCAAAACAGAACAACATTCATAAACGTTGTTTGTTTTTGGGGTGTTATGCCGTGTTGTGCTACCTCCTTCTTTAGCCGACGTTTCGGACAGCGTTGCAGTGTCTATCATCAGGGCAGATCCGGCAGATCCGTCGATCTGCCGGATCTGCCCTGATGATGGACACTGCAACGCTGTCCGAAACGTCGGCTAAAGAAGGAGGTAGCACAACACGGCATAACACCCCAAAAACAAACAACGAAAATGCTTTTGGCCGTGAGAATCTAAAAACGTATCTAACATTCATAAAGCCTTCTGCTAATGGAGAAACTGAAACCAAACTAAAACTCTTTTTTCTTTTAATTTTTTTCTTTATTCACCAAACTGTTAGTTACATGTTTTAAGGATTTCACCACCACATATGAAATATAAAAGAATATAAAGTACTATAAATTAACATAATATTAAAGAATACAAAATAATGTAAAATAATGTAAATGGCTATAAAAATCAGTCAAAATAAGTCATATAAAAGAGTACGGAAGAATATAGTAGAATATAAAAAGTATGGAACATAAAAATCTCATAAATATAAATAAATGAACTGGTGGGTTGCTATGGTTTCCAACCAAACGTCTATCACGGCACTACTCAATTTTACGTTTTCAATATTTATCTCAGCTTGTTTAATGGTAGGCAAGGAACACTCAGCTGTCATATTGGCGCTGACGACTAAAAAACAAACAAAAAAACTCGAAAACGTATCCATGGCAACCAGGAACTGGCGCGTGGCCATCCGCGGCAACTAGCACGGCGAGTTGCGAGTCACTGCTTGCGTTGACAATGGATTTTTGAGAAGTTGTATAATGTGCGGACCATCATATTTACATACAAAGGTTAGCGAATTGAGTTGCAAACTGTTTTTTTTTTTTTAAGTTGTCCGTGAGCGGTTTTGATTGTCATTAACTTTAGCATTTGAAGGACCTTCCATAAGAGCGTTAAAATTACTTAAAACTTTCGGTAAATCACGTATATATATAATCCATCTAACCTAACCTAGACTAGTCAATATTGTGGGATTATTATGGTCTGCGAAAAAGTCCATGTTGTGGAATAATATTTCAAGAATTGAAAAAGTATTGAGATATTCAAAAGTATTTACATTTTTCTTTAGTTAGCTAAAGAAGGAGGTAGCGCAACACGGCATAATAACCCAAAAATTTTTTTGACTATAAAATATTAATTTGCTTCCATGATGGACTAGCATTAAAGGTTTTTACCTTTATAGATTTTTCTGAGAAATTCTTGAAATTTATAACCAAAAACTTTAACTGACCTCTAAATCAGAAAGGCAATAAAGGAAATCAAAGCTATGATTTTATGAGCGAGCGTAAATGAACAGTAAATAATCTGATTTAACTTTACTGTTTGCTTTCGACTAAGCATTTGTAATATAAAATTTCCGCGACATAAAAAAATTATTTCTTTTATCATCGTGCAAAACGTAAGTTACCTCCATTCACTGCTTGCGACAACTAACGATGTTTAATTGTGAAAGAGGCAGTTTTTTTAACCAAATCGATTACAATGATCAAGACATTTAAGATCAGATCTCTTTTGATATTCAAACGAAGCTCATTTTATAAAACAACATCAATAGACCCGCAGGAGAATAGCGCCCCTGTCGGCGGGCAATCCAATTACTGGGAAACCCGCCTCTCGATAATAAAATCTATGTATTACGCAGAGGTACGAAAACTTTACAAAACGGCTACGTAAGAAATGCAGTGACAAAGAAATTCGTTGTCTACCTTCTCAAATAAAAGTTTTACGATGATAATTTTTTTTTTTAAATGTTAATTTTAACCATTAAAAGGAAGGATTCTCGCATGTGCAACCAAAATTTAAAGTTTTCTTTGATGCAAGAATATTTATATTCTTGAAATTTTAAAATGTCAACAAAATCAATTATTATTTTTGCACAACTAAACGTTGAAATTCTATCAAATCGTAAGATTACATCATCCTTTCAAACTGTGATATATTTTTATGTTTGGCATTACTTTATTTCTTTTGACATTGATTATATGATGACAGTTCCACAACATTATTATTTTATTTATTTCGATAAAATAATTAAAAATAATTTTGTGTTGATATCGAATTTCGAACTTCACAATTTTTTTTTTCATTATACGTATTCTGTCGGGTTATTTTGTAAAAATAGATACGCTTGAGGCTTCCTTATTAGTAATGGCTCACGGAGAAAAATGTTATTCTAAAATACGATCATTTTATTCGTAAAAACGGGACTGAAGTTCTTACGAACAAATTAACAGTGTTTCAATGTTTATTGGCGGGAAAATGTAAGAATAATTTGTTGGTATACGTACGAAATTACATATACCAACAAATTATTCTTACATGTTCCCGCCAATAAACATTGAAACACTGTTAATTTGTTCCTAAGAACTTCAGTCCCGTTTTTAACCGTTTTTACGAATAAAAAGATCGTATTGTAAAATAACATTTTTCTCCGTGCTCGCTCGCCATTGTATCTCTACCCCATATGCCCCAACGCGATTACCAAAAATAAAAGCCTCTGTTGTTCGTTTAAGGTTTAAGAAATGCTTAGACACTTTTTTTCCGAATAGAAGGATGAATAAATCTAATTGAATCGTCCGAAATAAAGGTAAATGCTTTTGTCGGTTATTGTACGGGTACCCTCCGAAACAAGCACCCTCTTTCTAGTAGATGTTATTACAAGTTATAATAGGAACTTTGTTGGAATTAGTTTGAATTTAATCAACCCTCGAAATTGACCCTTACGTAAAACAGAAAGTTTATTCGAGAAAAGTTTTAAGGGATCGTTTTTCACTGTGCATCCATCCGTCGAGTCGCGTTTAAACTTTATAATTTATTTGATCCGGAGTTAATGTAGATTCTAACGTCAAGAGAATTGAAATTGTCTGTCTGAGGCGTCGGCATGATGAGGTTTGGTGGGAAACGATACTACTAAAAATTAAAATGGGTGGTAAGTGATGGAGTTCAAGAAGATTCAGCGGAAGAGGGGCAATTTATTACTTATTACAGAAGCGATTGATGTCTATAAGCACCCTATTATTATTAAGAGGAACAAAGCAACGTGGTAATTATACTCAGTATTTCTGTATACTTGGTTTTAATGAATAGTACCTTTAAAGCCACCATTATAACATTCGAGGATTGACGTTATAACTAATTTACGATTATTATAAGCAAATATATATTTATTTTTTTTGTAAGAAAAAACTGACTTTTTAACTTTTGAAGGTTATTCCCATCAATGGAATATATCATTGAAGGAGAAGATAACAATAATAATCAAATTTTTTTTAAATTTGAAAATGAAAAATAATAAAAGATAATGGTCGCAAATGGGACTCGAACCCAGAACCTTACGTCTTACCGGGACATACAATGATATTATACATACATACATACATATTATATATATACATATAAATATTCATTTAGACTTTTTCAGTGTTTTTATAAAAAAGTCAATAGGTGTTCCATAAAAATAAAATCGTATATATTTATCCGAGACACTATCTAGGTAACAAATACATTCTTTGAATACTTGTTTCCAATAATAAAGATAGCTGCCAATAATATGGAAAAAAAATATTAGTCGAAGATAATATTGTTAATTCTGAAATTTGAAATATGAAGTTGACAATTACGACAGTCTCATAATAGATCGCAGTGGCCAAATTGGTAGAGGTGTATGTCCCGGTAAGACGTAAGGTTCTGAGTTCGAGTCCCAGTTGCGACCATTATCTTTTATTTGATTATTATTGTTATCTTATTCATCAATGATACAATAATTATTAGCCTGAAACACTCATCAATATTGAAAAACTCTCCCGAGAAAAGATACTTGTCGCCGACGGGACTCGAACCCGCACCCCTCTGTTTGCCGGACAGGAGCTCTACCATTAAGCTACGGCGGGTTGCCTCCTACTCGCCAAATGATTCAATATATACCTAGGTGTTTCATTCAACAATTATCGCTTATTATATTTTTTCACCTGCTGCTCAACCAACTGTATTTATATATGAGAAAGGCTTTTCTTGCCTTTTTCTCATATAATTTACAATATTCCATGACTGTTGTCCCCCGACAGTTGGTCCCCTAGCATACTTGGTGACCAAATAACTCAGAATAAATTTGTTTTAGTATTTTGGCCTCAAATCCAAAATTAAGTTTTGTTGAAAAATGCCGCGCAATCTTTCCTATTAATAAAGATGCAATATCATTTTACACGTAAAAAAAATATAAAATGCACAATATAGTTTGCTCCATGTTGTGATAAAAGAGAGTTGAAGCTAGAACAAAGCTGGTTAGCAACTACAAGTGGAAAATAAGATCAATACATATATATTACCAACATACATGATAATACCCAGTATATTGACTTGCAAATTGTTGAACAAACAATTTAGCGGATTTACCAAGAATGTTAAATGAAATCACAAATATGATTATTTGTATTAAACCTTGCTACCAATGACTAAGAACAATAATTCGACGATTCCAATACAATTTCTAAAGCTCGAAAATTAGAATTTATTACTCCAATAGAATTTATCAAAACTATTCGTGTAAGATCTTCATTCACGCCATATTTTGATATACATAATCCCCTAGCGTCACTCCTTTTACGTAACACATTATAAATTATGTAATAATTTAGCTACTAAATAAACACGTTCGTAGCTTTTGATCTTAAACCAACATCTAAATCTAAATCAAAACTTCAATATACCGAGGATTATAATAAGGTAATAATACTCGTATAAATGTGTTCTCAAGTTAAACTTATATTAATATATTAAACATGTATTTTAATCTACTGGTTTGACCGTATAAACATAGTCTGACTGACGTCAAACGGAGCATAAAATAGTCGGCTTAATCAAAGGCAAACTAAACTAATAGCAATTATACACACGATCAGCTTCATCATCTGCCCACACAATCAGTGTTCTCTAAACAGTTGGAATTTCGACTGTATTTACGAGGAATATTATTTAATAGACGAACATTATGCTAGCAGTTAAAATGTTATTTTGATGAGATGCGGTTGTGGGGTTGTAAAAAAGGTGGTGACTAGAAGATGTAGTACAGACTTTATACAAAAATTCTGACGCTTTGACACAGCACAGCGATATGCTTTAGAGGTAACATCTAGCAATCCATTATTCCGTTTTTGTTAAAAGCGCTGCGCTCGGATGTTTTTACTACCATGAAGCTAAACGTATTAGTTTTAAATTTTATGCGAAATGTTGTCAAAATGAGCAGCGCGAACAGATTACCTCACACGGCCGCATCTCGGCGGCTAATGAATCGGGAGAATTTATGTGTCGAACTGCCATAAAAATGATCAGACGGGAGATGGTAAATGACTGAAAATTATATACTTCTTAAAATAAATTTTTGATTAAAATAATTTATAATTTTTCAATAATGTCTAAACAAATGTAAAAAAAATCTGAAATATTTTGCTTAGTGACCTTAAATAAATAGAAAAACTGATGTATTTTTGTCACAAAACACGTTCTCGGATATATTTTTTAATAATTTTAATTTATCTAAAATTTTAATTTTGAAAACTGTGTTGACTAGATTATATATTGATTTATTTTGTTGTATGATTATATTATTTAAAATTTGTGTTGTTTAATAGAATCTATCGTTTGAAAATTGAACAAATCTGCCAACGACCAACGGTGTAACCTTAGTATATTATAAATACACTTAGTTTTTCAAAATTTTAAAATCAATTTTAGTTTTTTTGTAAAAAAGAGTCAATACGTCTAGAATTTTATTTAAAAATGACTATATTCTCTGGTAAAGCACTCTTAATAACTCAATGTATTATGTAAATTATGCTCTTCATGTATAATTTAATCGAAGCAGAGTACATATTTTCAAGGTTACCACTAAGCTCATACTGAAAGAACTAAAAAAAATTAACCATTTAAATATAAACAAAACTTACACTTTTCAAATTATACCGAATCTATTAATGTTCACAACTTCAACTTCCTGTATACACGACGTTTAATTTTAGACCAAATCTTGTTATTTAAAATTTTGAATAATGGCCTGGACTCGCCAGAGCTTACCAACTTAATAAAAAATCATATTCCATCAAGATCAACACGAAAATCCCATTTATTTCATTTGCCCACATGTAGAACTAACGTTATAAAAAAAATACCCAAATTCCCCTTGCATTTGTCCAATATAACACGGAATTTCACAATAGAGACATTTTCAGCAATATCGAACAGAAGTAACGTTAATCGAAAATTAATACGAGAGTGTGGAAGGTATTGAGAGTATCTCCTATCCTTATCCTAAATTCATCTTCCGCTCGCCCTCAGCTAAAATTAATTTTCAAATTCACTAAAACTCAATCTTCGAGCAACATTAACTTAAGAGATTTTTTTGGCTTGACTTCAGTTTTTTTTAAATAATTCATTCATATGTTTCGAACTGTATTTTATGTATAAGCTGTTTGTTTCTTACAAATAAACATAATTTATTTTGTTATTTGTATCTTCTTATTTTTAAATCTAGATGGTGTGTTTATTTATATGGTATTATAAGGTGTGTGGTAACAAAGGTTAGTTTTTAGCCTAGTTTCGCGTCCTCGTGCTCTATTTCACAAAAATGGCGCTGTATAAATGAGTTGAGAAGTTTAATTATTGTAAAGGAGTTTCTAAAGATACCTACAATACAGTAGACTGGTCAAGTTAGTTCAAAAAGGGGTAAGCTTACAATAATTCGTAAAAAGCTGAAAATTTGTACGAATGTTGGAAACACCATTACAAATGAAATGTGAAAATCCCCATCGATAGCGATGAAAATCAGCAGAAAATTTTATTCACAGTCAAAGTTCGCAAATATGGGTTATTTGCATTTTTCAGCCAAACGGTAAGGTTTATCACAAAAGTAGATTTGACAAAAATTGTAGATCATAAAATATCTATAAAAATTGTCATTATAATTTTTATTCTAAGAATCACCATTTCTGAGTTATAAACGATTCAGAAAGTTGAAAAAGTTATGTTCTCCATAATATGCGCAAAATGCCGCCTATATATGGCCCTGTAATACAAGTAAAAATATTATGTAAACATAATGTCTACGCATACATACCACAATTATACCTAATGGCACTCGATCACGCAAAGTTTTTGCGCTGAAATCAAAAGAGGTAAAAAAAAAGGAATGCTGCCACCACAAAAAATCAGTAATCTGAGCAACAACTGCGCTGTAAGTCAGTGGAAAGAAGACTCTCTGGTCCCGAGAAATATGTCACTGAAAATGTGGGGAAGACTCCGTATGCTACAAGCTACACGCTACACGCTACACGCTAATTTAAAAAAATAATATATTACCTAAGCGTTCAAAATCATCCCCGCGCTTTCTCTGCGTGGATTTACTACAACAAACCCTCTTTTATGGATATTAGCTGTCCGTTAAATACGATAATAAACCCCATGATCTGTGTTTGTATCTCCTACCCTATAATAAACCTTATCCTTACCTTGTTATATATCAGCAATACACCTGAGAATGTATATGCGAGTTCATTTAATGTTTCGAGTATTTCACCTCGACGTCTATTTCGTGGTAAAACAAAAAAAAAACACATCACCATAAACCAGGTGGTAAAAATGTCAGCGACATTTCATTGTTATAAAATATTAAAAATATCGTGTTATCATATTTCTTATTCCGTAATCCACCCTTCAAAAGCTTGTCCCAAATATGAAAGCATGTCGCAGGATTGACACTCAAATTTAACTCTCGCGTCAGAAACCTTTGCTCGAACCGGATATAAAAACATTTTGCGGCTAACGCGTGCCGAAATGTTCCGAACATAGGTACCTTTTTTTATGACGCAGGCACGAGTATTCCTCTGACAATCTCACCGGCACTTAGTTCGTTTAACGACATCATCCCATATATGCAAGGATGAGAACCTAACGTAACAAGTCAAAATTATAAAGATTTATTAACATTGGTATCATTTATAATTGATTTTCATAACAACAGTAGATAAGACTTCATCAAAAGGAAAAAAAGAATATCTACCTATTTTTAGTTAGTTATTTTTAAATAAGGAAGTTCGGCGAATTTTCTTATTTTCGAACTGAGAGAAAATAAATGCATAATTTTTACGAAATGCAAAAGCTAGTCACTTGTTAAACAGGATATTTTGGAGGCACTCAACAACGGTGAAACGTGACCTTTTTGATCTGTAAATTGTAGCATCATGCTTTGAAGTCAATCGACGTTCTTACAATTCACATTATGTTGAATTAATGTACAAAGTAAAGTGGCTTTCTCACAAGAGGCCTTTGCACGGAATTCAAAACGGTGTGAAACGAGGCTTCTAGTTCTGATTGGAAATCATAATAAATAATTATCGTAACTTGCTGGATCACGAGGTTATCCTGCTTATACACAAGCCGGAGCCCTTGTGAACTTTTGAAGAACAACCTCAGGATGACTGACCCCCGTTTGACCATGGAGACTGGGAACTTGGAAGTCACAGCTATCCAAGGAGAGATCTGACTCGCCAGGAAGCCACATTGTCCGTTGGTTGGAGCGATCTCTTCATTGAGGGACTCTACCAATCACCAGAAGATCGGACAGATGGGCGCATACCACACACGGAGAAAAATGTTATTCGAAAAAAAACGATAATTTTAATTGTAAAAACGGTTAAAACGGGACTGAAGTTCTTACGAACAAATGAACAGTGTTTCAATGTTTATTGGCGGGAAAATGTAAGAACAATTTGTTGGTATACGTACGAAATTACTATTAAAATGATCCATTTTTCGAACAACATTTTTCTCCGTGCACTAAATAACATCACAATAGCTCGGCTAGATTATTATAATGGTCGATCCAGGGGTAAGCTCTTTATCTGTATAATTTAATGTAATTTATGTAACTATAACTTAATAATTTGTTTAATTTTAAAAATATACTATAATCTATTGTTCTTCATAATTTCCGTTTTTAATTGATTTCCTCAATTATCCAAAGTGTGTTTAGTCCCCCATGGCCTTGTAAAAGAGAATCTAGCTCTTCGATGTCGGCTCTGGTCACAGCGACCAGTGGCGCCCATTAAATAAATCAAATATAAAGCCTACAGCCACCTCTAATTTTATATCCGCATATCCCGTAATTTTTACGCTAACATATATTTGTAAATATGTTGTTTTTTTTATTAACAATTTCATGTAAAATTAAAAAGGTCAACATTTTAAAATAAATAATATTTTTTTTAAAGAATGGATCTGGTTTCACCCCGGTGATAGAACCCATTTAGTAACTGCATCTGATAAGTAGACGGAATATTTGTTAAAAATTGTATCACGCATAACGAACAGATGGTTATAAAATCGGCCTTAAGACCTCCAACATGACACAAGCAACATTTTCCGCTTATTGTGATGGCAGTAGGAGATTTTCAAATATTGTCAGGCTATTCGTAACCCGAAAATGTTTGTCTTACTTCGAAAAAGGTATCACATTGAAATAATTATTTTCATAGACATAACCTCACTAATTATTATATATATATTTTTTTTATTATTTATTTAATGGTTTTTTTTTTACAATAAATACACAATTTTTACATTTAATACAGTGGTAAAATAGTGTATAAGAATAGCTTTTCCTCGCCATAAAGAGACAAGGCTCTTGTTTTTGGTGAGGGAATTTTAGTTCAATTATATAATATCATGTGTGAAAGTAAATAATACAATATGGCAAAAAACAAGGGATAATTAAGAAAATGCAAGATTTATCAATAAAGGATTTGAAAGAAATAATAATAATAGTGAGATATGGACTCTTATAGTAGTTTTAGGTATTTTTTAAATTTTTGCTTAAATTCCTGAATATTTTCGATAACTTTCAGATATAATGGTAATTTGTTATAATATGTTATACCTAGATAGAGATCATTAGTAAATTAGTAAAACTAAAAAGCCATAGATGTCACTAAGTTAATCTTATCTCAAATGTATACAACTACATTATTACAGGCAGGACGGCTAAGTTTCCGGCACCCTTCATACATCGGGACAGCACGGGACAGCACGGGACAAGCTGGTGTGACTAGTCTCGATGCTACTTTTTTTAAATTAACTCCACACAGGAGGCCCAAAGGAAAATATTTTCCCTCAGTGTGTCATGAAGATGCTGTGTGTTCCAAATCGTTCCACAGCTGAGCTGTTGAACTCAAGTCGTAGAAACGATCCGTTCTCATGTGACAAATGTCAACCGTGAACATAATATGTTGGGCGCGTGTTTGGCGTGTTTGCCGACTATGCACCGGTGCCGAGTTGGTCATTGAAATTTTAACAAGGAATGCCCTGATAATAGTGCGCCGATCCTGTAGATATCTAGCTCATCATCTACCGAGAGGATGCATAATGCATACATCCCGGGAGTTATGTTTGACGTCCTCTCAAAACCCTACTCTCATTGAGTTATTTTCTAACCTATAACCGCCTCTCATTTTGACTACCAAAATATGACCTCCTAGAGCAGTCTACTAAAACCAAACCTTCTACACAGCTACTTGCTACACATATAATATATTTTTGCAATTATTATAATTTATCTGCAACATAATTTTTCACCGTAAACTCTGAATTCGAGCTACAAGAAGTTAACGTATGTCCCATAACCCCCATAAGAGGATTAATATAAATAAAAAAAATGTAAATACGACAAATTTATGATATTATCGTTTGCGTATCCGCGACAATTCATTAACATGAAATTCATTCGGAATATTCAATATGCTAGACTTTTTGACCAAGTGTAGTTTTAAAAAAATTGAACTTACTTCATTAGGGTTCGCGAACCCCTCCACGTTTCAAGGATGACCAACCTTTCGGAGAGATATCAATCATTTTTACGGCACAAAACGACACTTGAAACTGCGCTCTGTGATTAAAAAGGTCTACCTAACGATGTGAATATTTTAGGCAGATGGAATGATTTGACCGCTCGGTAATATGCACAGAGTCCGGCTCATTTAAAAATGACAAATTCATTGTGGTTTATTACGCTCCCTTAGGCCTTCACTAGCGGGAGGAGGAGACTATATCGTGATACGGAACGTGAATATGTCTTAAATTAATTAAATAAAAATAAATAAAATTTAAATAATAAAATAATTTTTTTATTATTCTTCTTCGTATGATGGAGAAGAGTTGGGGGAGATCAAAGTGGGATTTATTTAAATTACCAACGTTACCTTACGTATTGGTAGCAAATATTTTGATTTTATTTGTGGAAATTTTACATAATACGGTTGGTTATAAAGAAACTTTCATATAGTTGTTATGTTCGAGAGTTATGAATAAAATTTAGTTCCAATCCGGGTAAAATAGGACCACACATATTATTACGAACGTTGGTACTTGGTACATAAGTAATCTGTTTACCTATTCATTATCACTAGGCTACGCCAACTATTGTAAAATCTTGTCATTTTGAACTAAAATTATTAATATTTTAATAAATTTGATAATTTACATAAATTTCTATTTTTCGAAAATTTAAGAATTATTATAACAATTTGAAGAATTTAGAGGATTTAAAAATAAAATTCCATAATCACTTCGTCGAGTCGAGAACTTTTGTTAATTGAGCGTAACGTATCCGTAGGTGCGCAGAATAATATGTAGGTGGGTATGGAAAGATAGAGACAATGAAAGATCTTGAAGTATTTCTGTGTCTTCATTATGCGGACTATTATGCGATGGGATGCATAACACGTAGGTCACACCATGGCGGTATGTAGATCTGTGCTCGACGCGTGGAGGGAGGAGGCTTTTGATCTTGTGGTGAAGCTCAGGGTTTTTCCTGGGCCTCCAGTAAGATGTGGTTCGGTCTTCGCCGTCATGCGGGTGGAGGCTGGATGGTGTGCGAAACCGGAGATTTTATTTATTTTTATTTTACAAATATTATATAGATTTTACATAATATAATATTTTACACACTCTCCTAATAAAACATTTACTAATATCAATCGGTCTCGGGGGGCGAACGCGGCGAAGAGCCGGGCGAGCATCGCAAGTCGATTGGCTGACTGTATTCGAGTACTAGACTGAACTGTGGCACAGTGCGCTGCGTTTATAAAATGTAATCGCGCGGTGCTTCATAGAGCCGCCACGATTCCAGAAGTTGCAGATAGACCAGCGTGCGTTCGTTGCGAGTCTCGAAGCTTCTAGCAAGGCTGTGTTCGCGCGGCACATACTAGAAAACTTGAAACTTCTAATTTGCATACTTATTCGTAATCGTTCCCCACATTACGAAAAATCTTCATCACAATAAGGCATCTTAAATTGTACACCCCCTTCTTTCCAGTATTCAATCACTTGCCAAATATTTCGAGAACTTAGCTTTCAGAATTGTGAACAGCTTCAAGTGTCGAAGCACACAAAATTATTTTTAAGTAGAGCGATTTCCGGAATCGAATCCTTTCACGCCGAGATCTGTCGGCGAGGAGTAGCGAGTAAGTACCCAGGAACGGAATAAAGGCTTTTATTTCCGTTTGGTCGACATGCTTTCATGCTCTAAGCTTACACATTAGAAAAAAATCTATTTTATTTGAACGGTGATTTGATCAGAGGCCTCCCCGTACGAAAGTACTGCTGGGCTTCTAAAGCAGTTTTCTGCGCGAAATTCAATCTGAATCCGTTCGTAGAAAATTGAGTTTCGTTGTTCAATATGTGCGAGAGAACGCAAGCATTTTTTGCCAAGACTTTGTAACGTATTTATATAATGGATCACAATAAACGCGTTATCTCTAATGTAATGTTTCTCAACAAATTCAAATCAGATTACGGGATATAGCATTACCGTCAATTCGAAGATTTAAACTCTGAGAAGTCGAATGATTGATATGATGGATATTTTTACTGAAGTGCTAACAAGTGAGAAGGCTTATCATTTAATGTGAGATGTGTATATTATCTTCATTCGATTTATAAGATGTCAGTTTAGCTTAAATGTAAGAGCGGGAATCTGTAATATAAAAGAGATATTCATAATACTCACTGAAAATATCAGCTTTATGAATATCATTTGGGGAGGGATTTTACTGATATAGATTATAGGTATATGTGAACACAGTGAAGAGTAATTTCATTTTATTGCGATTATATCTCATACATTTTACTGAATTTGCAACTAGCTTTACTTCCCGGATCTCGTTGAAAAACTTTATTACTCTGCTACGCGTGGGTATTTACTTATTTTTAATGGATTGTCGGATATTTCAAACATTCATCGCTCTCGATGAAACAACAGTAATATAGTGATATTGATATAATGAAAAATTCGTAACTGAAAACGTGTTAAACTAAATGGGGTATTTATATGTTTTTTTGCATGCAGTGGTGTACCGCAAGGTTCTCTCATCAGATCTGAATTATTTATCTTTTTTGTGAAAGTCATTTGTTATTTTTTAAAAGTCGACGATGTATTTATATTCACAATTTATTTGAAGCTTTTTAAATAAATTCGAATTCTGGATGACTGTTGTACTCTCTCAGCAAAATTGTTAAAATTATATGAGTGATGTAGCGATAACTTGCTAAACCGTAATTCTAATAATTAGGTGACTATGAGATTTTTAAACATAATTCTCGAATCGGTTTCTGAAATTAATCAGGTGAAACTGTTGACACCAAACTTTGCTTCATACAACAAAATGAAAATATTTCAAATAAGGACTTAAAAATGATAGATTTTGTAAAGGTTTTAGCAAAATTAAATCATTAAAACTTCAGTACACAATACGAGTGAGCAGTCGAGTATAACTTGAATGGCGTGCTCACCGTAACTTGGATTTTATTCTATACAAAAAGTAAAAGAAAAAAAATATTACGCTAAAATATAAACTAAATATGCCATATATAAACTAAACTACACTTATTAGTATTAGTATGTTTGAGTAAAGAAGAATTGTTTCCGATCTTGAACCGATCTTTAAGAATTGTTTTAAATAAAACCTTGCCTAATAAAATGGACAGCCCTGGTATACTGAAACTCGTAAAATTTCATCTACTTACCGGCAAGAAATACAAGAACATAATTATCGTACTTTTATAACAATGCTGCTATGGCCGCACAATTCAACAGTCCACTGAACAGAATTAAAAACTTTGGTAATATGTACGCACACATTACAGATGTATGGAATATATCGCTGATTCAATACTGATATGATATGTCTATAATAAAAGACAATTAAATAACTTTGTTTTAATTACATATATCTTCACCAACCGGTTTCGGTTCGACCTGAACCTTCATCTGGGGTGAATCATATATAATAAAACACAGAGTTACAGAGTATTTGAATGAAAAAAGAGAGGGAGAGAGAGAACATAAAATATTTTGGTGGAGTGCGAGATAAAATTAGGCGCCCGGAAGGGAAATATGTTAAAAGTGGGTATAAGTAAGTGGAAATATGTAGACGTATTGATTATTTTTTACAAAAAAACATAAATTGATTTTGAAAGATTGTTATTTTATCTGGTAAAAGCACTTGTTTTAAATTTTGAAAACCTATGTTTATTTTTAATATACTAAGGTTATACCGTTGGTCGTTGGCAGATTTGTTAAATTTTTAAAAGAAATATTGTATTAAACAACACATATTTCAAATCATATAATAAATATCATAATCTAGTGAAAATTCTTTTCAGAATTTTATTTTTAGTGAAATTAAAATCATTAAAAAATAAATCCTAGGACGTTTTTTGTGATGAAAATACCTCAGTTTTTTTCTATTTCTTTAAGGTCTTACAAACTAAAATATTCAGATTTTTTTACACACTTATTTTATTTAGACATTATCAAAAAATCATAAACACTTATGATAAAAAATATTTACAACCAGTACACGATATTTAATTATTTATCATCATCAATTTGTCATTGCTTACTTGAATGTAGATATATATTAAAGCAAGTTTTTAATGAAATAATTCGAAGTTAATTTTTTTGTTTAAAAAATTTGATATGGGGAATAATCGATCTTTCTCATCAATACCTCCCTGTACAGTTGCAAGCATTTTGGAACTTTATTTCCCAGCCGCTGGTCTATGGGTCTTAACTTCTATTTACTACCCTTTCCTATTTTATACGTTCATGGACTCTTTATTACTTACGCAGTTCTAATTTAATATGTTATATTTTATATCTTACACTATAAGTTATATAAATATTAAATATTATAAATAAATAAATAAATATTACGTTATCTCATAAAAAAATCTGATTTTACTTGAAACGATTTTCTTCCCAAGTAGAACCACGCTTTCTGTGAAGATATTTTCGACAGGAAACATTAAATTTGGGTGAAGTATCAATTTCCTATGAAATAAGAATAAAACTGATATGTTTTACTCTCTGGTTCTGACAACGTTTTAGGAGTGCCAATCCCCTGTTATTATCTAAATCTGATTTTCGCGAAAGATGCGTGTCAGGACAAAGTTTCCATCGAATAGTTCGATTACGTAAAAGGTTTCTCAAATTCATATCATCTTTATTTATAGGGGCGCTTATAGATAATAATATGTAAAATCGCGTGATCGAATACACGATAAATGCTTTATAGACTTTGTACCAACATTTAATCACGTAGGATTTAAAATGAACGTAATGTTAAATTAAAACGAGTTGTAAAACATTTATTTAACAGTTTTTTTTGTCTCGCACTGTCCACTTAACTATATGCTGCTTGTATGTTTAAACATTGTTGCATCATAAAATGTTCACAATATATCCACTCGATTTAATTATTGCAGAACAGTAATTCTAGCCAAGTTGCACACAACAAACAACACCACTGTTCAGTGAAAAACATTGACATCTGTACATTAGTCGAAAACCTCATTCTATCTATTTATTTGAAAATCTCGTGTCACAATGTTCGTCCGAGGTAAACTCTGAAACTACTTAACCGATTTGATAGGATAAAAGATAGTATAGTTTTTATCTCGATTATTGCCCTCAATATTTATTTTTGCGAATTAGTGAGTTTTTTTTTATTTTTTATTTAATAAATTTTTAAAGTTACAGTTTTTGACATTTTTTTTAACTACACATGTTGTTATAGTCATAATAGTTAATAATCGTAGTTAATTTATTGATACAACACTTGGTTATCTAGATAAGGTAACAATCCTGTAGATAGCATTGTCTTTCGTTAGCCACAGCAAAGCATGGGTGAGTCAGCTAGTTAAAATATAAAACGAGGTAAATTAAAATTTCGGCGTTGAAGAATACAGATCGAAAACAAATCTTTCCCCATTTTTATCATCCCTATTGTCACCGTTAGAGTTTTATTTCAAAAGTGGGGTGGAAATTTTCTGGAATTAGATACTAGAGGCGATGGAGTCTGATCTACGCTTTTAAACTCCGATCTTTATTGAACAAGGGGGAAAAGATGTAGCATTAAGTAGATCAATTTAAGTATTAAGTGTTGTTATCGTACTTAAGATCTTAAATGGATCAGGCCGGAAATAAAGAGATAATAATGAACTGGAATAATTGTAACTGTCAATCTAAAATCACCCGATTATTTTGAAATTCGCATTACATTTTAGTAGAGAAATAGTACATGTATATATAAAAAAATTTAATATTATAATTTTCATTATCCTTACTACACATTCTAAAAATATATGTTGAATTGTTTTTCGTTGCTCCGCCTTTTTTACACGAGCATTGCTAAAAAAAAGGTGAATCACGATATTTAAAAATGTATTAAAAAATATATATACAATGTATATATAACAGAAACTGGATTGGGATTCAGTCTTCAATCAATCCTCTGCTACACACTGATCGTTGTAAATAAATAAGACACTGGTTCGTTATACGAGAACGTTGTTTATTGAATACAAATGGTTACAAAGTAATCGTCCAGCCCATCTGGCGGTAAGATTATCAATAGAAGCCCAGAGCAGCGCTCGCTAACGCGCTGCTTTGAAATGACCCACTTCGGGTCGCAACTTCGTCAACGTTCGGAACGTTGCTCGGCGGTAAAGCCCGCCCATCTATCATAGAGTAAGAGGCAGTGTTGCAAATACCCCAGTATAACACACAGAAAAAATCCAAATAGCGCGATGAAATTTGCACAGCTTTTTTGGACAATAATGTTTAGGCCGATGCAAATATTTTCAGTTTAATAAGAAAAAACAGTTTTGATAATCAAAAAAAGTCGGGCATCAACTTCTAATTCCTTTTAAAAATAACATTTTATAAATATACGCCAACATCTCTCATTATTTTTCAAACTAAGCGGCGTAAAAACCTTAAAACAAATAATAAAAGCAGAAATATTAAAAAGAAAGTAAACACCGCGACCGGGTCAAAGACTTGTTCAGTCTGGGAAGACTCGTGCCACGTCCCGTAATGGCGGTCTTACATCGGGTTGTTACAGAATTCCTTGAAGCCAGGGAAAAATTCTACCTATTAGCACGCTCCGTTTTAATGCGGCTTCATAATGCGAATACATAAATCCTACCCTTCCTGATATAGACTCCATTTACCATTCGATGGAGGCTTTTGTCTTTGTGAAATATAGTTTGATATGATTCGGAACAATCGGCGAGATTTAATATGCCTTTACCGAGAATGTCGAATCGAATCGTTTAATTCGTTTAGAAATCGTTTGGGAAATCTAAATCGATTCTCGGAGGAATTCAATAATGATTCAATTTTAGTATTTGACTGATCTTTCGAACATTTCTTACAAATTAAACCGTTACAATAATCGGAAAGTATTTTGTGTCATCTTTCACATGAAATCTTTTCTAAGCCCGTGAAATGATTTTTTTTAAAAGCTTTAACCTTTGTAAATAGGTACAGTGCCTATGTACAAATGATGTTTGTAAAGTGTCTAATTCAATCCGTCCGACTGCAAGCGGAGCTTTCTACCAATGGGTTTATCGCAAAACTCATTCAATACGTATTACACACCCTCAACTACACAGCCGTAAATAAAAATAAGTCACATGGAGATAATGGATTTTTGCATCTTCAATATGTATAGTATGAATTCTGTAAATAAAAATCAAAATTTTATATATATTAAAATTCTAAAGGGTTGATAATAATGTTATATGTAGTTTAGAGCTTTAAATAACTTACATTGTTGCAGAGTGTGTATAAATATTATATTGGCTACAAAAATATATGACCTGGTAATATGTCAGTGCAATACTTGCTTAACATATTCTAGTTCTAAACATTTTGCATAATTCTGAGAGACAACTTGTCAGTAGCACAACTTTCGAGTATGTGATTGAAAAGCACATTCGCTTTTTTTTACATTAGGTCCACACTTGAGGCCCTGAGGAAAAAACTTTCCCTCAGGGCCTATGTCATTTTTGGGGATGCTGTGTGGGGGGTATTTTTAAGGAAAGGAAGGAGAGGAAGTTCTGGGAAGGAAAATAATATGAGGGTTGGGTAGGAATCCGGGGTTCAGTGTGTCTAGATCATCCGCCGCCAAGACCTAGACAGACCTTACCCCATGAACCCGGACACCCCTGATAAGTCACCAAACGTAGCGAACCACTTGGGGTGACATATGGCAGAGGTGTTGGTTATCCAATAAATGGTTCCCGGGGCGGCGGTATCCATTCCCGCCTCCCAAATTGAGAAATAAAAGTTTGACATACAGAACTACGAATGTTATTGTAAAAACAAGCAAATTTTGTAACTTCAACCTTGAAAGAATTGTTTTCATTGGTTTTTATTTTTTAATTTGAATACCGCACAAGAATCTGGGGCCAGTCTCAGTGACACTTGTTATTCTCAATTAGGATATATTCTGAAGCTGATGGATAGGAAATGGAGGAGAGGAAGGTGGAGAAGTACCTGGTTATTCAGAACTGGTCAACAAATCATTTAAAGCAAGTTTCAATTCTGAATGGTTGTTCGTTGATTTTATTTTGAAATTAAAATAATTTTATTTTGAATTAGAATTGATTTTATTTTGAATTTGAATAGATTTTATTTTGAATTTAAATTGATTATATTTTTATTAAACGATGTGTAAACTACTATAGTCACATGATATAATATCTACATGTTTCAAAACCGATGGTTTCTTCGCCAGGATAATATATTATAACACGTGACTATAGTGGTTTACACAAATTAATTTGTTTCATTTAATTAAAATGATGCCACAAAGTAATTTTGCAAAGATTGAAGAAATGATTATATTTGATTTGAATTGATTTTATTATTTGGATTAGTTTATATATATTAAGATTATTGGCTTTAATTTGACTTCCAATTTACATTACTAATATATTTTAATTTCTATTTCTATTATTTATATTGTACTAGCTGATACCCGACATGCGTTACATTGCCAATTAAATTAATAAATTGTTTCTCCCTTCGTGTCATTTCCCATTCGTCCCCGTTCCCCTTCCGACTCCTCTTCTTCTTCCCCTCCCACGTCCCCTTCCCCTCCCGCGTTCCCCTCCAGCGAAGCTCCCCTCCTTAATTCCCCAACCGACCCTCCCGCACACCCCTCCCCCAGTCCCTTTTCCCTGCCGCCTAACTCCATAAAATACACCCATTTTTCCAAAAACTCGCGTGATCTATTTAATTTTTTATGCAAATTTCATACTGCCAGAGCTCACCAATATATATAAAAGTATTTACGGGCATGTTCACAACAATTCAAAAAAATTTAATAGCAATCGGAAATTTTAATCCAATCATATGAATAGTATAGGAAATAATTTCATAACGCCAGAGCTCACTATCCTATAACCATCCCGGTGGATGCGCACTTCATATTACCAAAGTTTCATCGCCATGAGATGAACGGTATGGCCGCGCACAAGGTACGAACAAACAAACAAACAAGCATTAATTTTTATATTATAGATTATATAGCGTGTGTTAAATTAGACATTTGCTTTGATTATTTAATTTATTTTTTTATTTTATTTATTTATTTAATTTATTTATTTATTTAATTTATTTATTTAATTTATTTATTTAATTTATTTATTTAATTTATTTATTTATTTAATTTATTTATTTAATTTATTTATTTAATTTAATTGTATGTATTTTATCTTCATTTTTATTTTTTTTATTTTATGTTTTATACTGTAGGCGCTGCTGAAAACCAGCTGCATTCCAGGAGAAATCCTGAATTGCAGCTGCTCAATAGAACCAATGAGTAATCAAAAATGTGTAATATTGTCAAAAAAAATCTATTGATGAAAAAACGCATTAATTATTATTATTCTTATTCTTCACTAAGGCGATACTGAGAGTATCTTCCACTCTAGAACGTGTTGGAAATATACTATGTTATATTATTTTAAGTGAATAAATTGTGAAAGAACACAAATTTATCAAATAAATTTCACTTGCCCACACCGAGATTTGAACCCACAACCTTTAAATTGCTAGTTGGGGGTCTTCCTCCTCGTACACTCGTCGAGTTTATTTTATATTAATAATAAATAAAAATTTGAAAATACGACATAAACCACCCGGTTGATACATTTTAAGGGATCATTTCAAAGAAGGTGAGCCATTTTATATGAGCCAATAACGCTTCCGGTAACTCAGAATTGAATTGATATTTCGATGACTTTATGAAATGATTCCTTATAAGCTCGTTTATGGCTCGCTGTTTAAAGGGAGAATGATTGAATGGAGATTGGAAGCAAGTTATGCGTGAAATAAGTGGCACTAAAACAACAAGCGACAGAATTGAATAACCCGGGGGTTGATTAACGAAGCATATGAAAATAACGAAAGCCTCTGCCAGATGGTTGTATTTTTTTTACTGTAAAACTTGTTCAACTTTAATTATAAAAAACGCATACTTCTTTACATTTTTCTCATAAGTATATTTTATATATTTTTCATTTAAATCATATTGGTTTCAAATGATTTACGAGTTATAAAACGCTTCATGGATCTGCTTTTCACAGAGAATATTGTATTTATTTTTACATTAACTCCACACAGGAGGCCCTTAGGGAAATAATTTCCCTCAGGGCCTTGAGTGTAGATGCTGTAGAAGGTTATCTTAGCACGTGCCAACAGAATATGGTACATAGTCAGTATTTTTTGTTGTTTTATTTAAATCATTTATCAAGTGTTTTAAAAAGTACATTACATATACAGGGTGTTAAGGTAAGTACTTGAGTTACTTTAACCAGTGATTCCTGACATTATTTGGAGTAAAAAATGTAAATGAAATTTTGGTCTCCGGTGACTTTTTTTATGAGAAATTTTTTTTTTCAAAATTAATTCCTTCAAAATCAAACAAAAAAAAATTCTTTCACATGACCTTATTGGTCGCTCAGCCGAGTTATTGTCCCATTACTTAACCCGTCCCCAACTACTCAACACCTACTATTTTTTATGTTTTTTAGAAAAAAAAAAAAAAAAAAAACATCAAAAATGTCACCGGAGACCAAAATTTCATTTACATTTTTTACTTCAAATAATGTCAGGAATCACTGGTTAAAGTAACTCAAGTACGTACCTTAACACTCTGTATAGTAAATTTATTTAGAAGTAGTAATGGTTTGGTTATGGTTTTTTAGGGTTTGACATAAAACTTTAAATAAATAACTACATTAGTTTTACAATATCTTTCAAGTGGATTTTATTAATCAATGGCCACGTCCTCACGACTGCCGCGCAACGCATTGAACCGCTCCCAGCTTGCAAATAAATAAATAAATTAAGCGTTCAAATGGGAAAATAAAGTGCTTAAAATCACTACTGACTCTAATAGTGTATTCGAGCCATCTTTCCAAAATATTAGCCCCTTTGACGGTAGCATCCAGTGTTCTATAACGATATTATTAGCGTTCAACTATACATAAGCGTTATAACACACTCCGAGTACAGTATAACCGAGCATGCAGGGTGATGTTCAGCCTCCCTTGGCGATGCAGCGCTTCGCATATGTTCGCCGAGGGAAGGATGCGCGTTTGCTAATTTTATGTGCCACAGAGTAGCCGGGACGAGTCATCGCTACCGGAGGACTCAAAACACTTTTATCCAGCGGCAGGACGCGCCCCTATACCATTCATGGAGAATTTACCTGAGGCCATCGTAATACAAGTGCTAAATACTTTATTTTTTATTTTTATATGGTATTCAATTTTATATTATAATTATATTTTATAGACATATATATATATATATACCTCAACTTTAAACTACCCCCCCCCCCCCCCCCCTCCCCATCCTACCCTCGCCCAATTCCCATATAAACAACTTCTTATGTAATCTTTCATTATAATCATTAAAATCATTTCACTTATATATAATACCTTCTGTGGAAATGTGGAAACGTGAAAATGTGGAAACCTCTAAATGGTACATTTAATTCGTCTTAAATACTATTATGCTTTGTTAGGTTGGTCTCCCGAATAAAATAAAATAAAAATAAAATAATATGTTTACTTTTTAATTAACTTAATTTTAAAATAAATATTTTTAACACGTTTTTCCGTAAGCAATTTTATATTCTGAAAATTAGGATAAATCTTTTATAAAATTATTCGTTTGTCTTGCACTTGGCGCAATCGAACTTGAGAAGCAGTGATTAAAGATAAGCGCCTTTCCTCGGCGAGCTTTATTCCCAAGCGCATTCCCCTCTGGGTTGTTTTGCAGGGTAACCTTAGTTAACCCTCGGAGAAAATTTACGGTCCTCGCGGTGAGCTTTCCGCGGCGGCGAGTTATCCCGGGCGGGGCGGGGAGAATGGAGTAGCGAGCTCGCTTCCTTCTCGGCGTCTTCCCGGCAGATCCCGGGATCTTTGGCTGGCTGTAAATACCCTCGTCGGCAGCGGTGCTCTTCGCCTCACCGCGCTAAGCGGTAAGAAAAAAAACGTATCAAAAGATGCCGCCACGCTCATTTCTAATTTCTTTGTAATTATAGACTTCCAGTTCGATGTCCTGATTTTTAGTTTTTGAAATATTGTATTATACTAGCATTTACACTTTGTTTAGGAGAATTTTCCCACGGCAATAAAATGCTTTTCCAGGGTGAAAAATATCCTATGTCTTACAGTCTTACAACTCTCCCTATTCAAACCATGGTTTTCCAATTTCAAATTAAGTCTTATATTTCTATTATGAAAATCACGTTATCAGTTTTAAAAAATCCCTTCTTTTATGCTGCGGCTTTTAAAATATAACAGAAAAATTATTATCTATTACAAAAATAACTATCAGCAAAAATTTTGGACTATCGTGACAATGACATGCCTTCTTATCTCGAAAATCCGGCTAACAGTAGCATTCTTCCAAACAGGTCCTCCATTGATATGCTCGGTGTAACTCTAAGTGATCAGCTCAGATATGGGGGTTCCATCGAGGCCAGAGTTAAGTTGGCCTCTCAGAAACTGGGCGTACTGTACAGGGCCCGCAGATACTTTAATAGTACACAACTGCTAACCCAACATATGTACACAGTTGACATTTGTCACGTGAGAACGGGACGCTTCTACGACTCGTTCTTGTTTTCAACAGCTCGGCTGTGGAACGATTTGCCGGCCTCTGTGTTTCCTCCTTCCTATAACATGGGTCTCTTCAAGACCCACGTTCACTCCTTCCTCTCCTCAAAAAGACCCTCCTCACAGCATCTTCAAAGATGACATAGGCCCTGAGGGAAATTATTTTCCTCAGAGCCTCCTGTGTGGAGTTAATGTAAAAAAAAAAATATATTCTGTTAGCGCTGATTCCTAATTTGTGTTACTGATTTGAAATGTTTAAATGGTTCGAATTTTAAATGCCACTATGTACCAAACCCTGTAAAGCATCTATTTTCCAATAATGTTTTATGCCTCTAACTTTTCCAAAGGACATAATAGTTCCTGCTATAATGTAAATTCTAACACTTATGATGGATAGTTTTTATTACTGTATGTATTTACCATTTTCATGAGTGGCGTCGTTTCTTTGATGTTATTGTTTAACGTACGTATCATGACAGTTATTGTCAACGTATCAGTGTTACATCATAATAATACTTATTGCATCGTATTTTAAATTTTGTAATTTAAAGTTGTTACCATCGTGCCATGTATGTCATTATTACCAGTTGTTCGACCTATTTAAAGCATTTCAAACTTAGATTTATTTCAGATCTATTCAAACTCATTGTCATGATAGCTTTTATGAATATTTATAGCTTTTTTCATGTTTCTTTACAATTTATAAACAAATGTAATTACATATTATTAGCTTCGATAATGACAGCTATTAATTGTAATTTAATCATATATATAATGGCATTATATTTAATATGCAATTGGCCTATGTTACAGAAAAATTACTCGTATTATTATTGAGGACCTACAGTTATTTCACTTTCATAATTATTATCATAGTCTCATCCAGTGGCGTACAGTTCGTAAAGGCTGAAAGCTGTGCCTACCATAAGAAAAAACGAACCGAAAAAATCTAAAAATAGTACCTATTTTAAAAAATATTATTTTATATACGATCAGGTTAGGAACTTGTATGCTCATTTATGTATTCAATTGAATAAAAGAATAAGCGGCAAATGATGATATTTTGACAATTTTTAAATATTCAGTCCACAAAATGTTTACCCTAAGGCTGACGAGGCAACTGAAAACCAACTAAAACCGGCTGTTTTCTCTGTCTTGATTAGTCAAAAAGCTTGTTTAACCATAGACGAAGAACAATCAGCTGACAGCTGGCAACTAGCAATGGCCGCCCAGGGCAATCAGCAATGACAGTCGCGAGTCAACGCTTGCGTTACCATTGACAACGGGGTTTTGTGTGATTGTGAAGTGTGCGGGCCATCACATTGTCATGTTGGCAGTTGAGAGTTTTCAGTTGCCTCAGTGGGCGGAGGCGCTAACTTCAAAAGCTCACAACCTCTTTGGTCAAAGAGATAAGTTTTATAATACAATAAATTTCTATGCTTGTACGTACAGTTAAACAGTTTACAGATGATAAGTGCAAGTAATACATAAAGATGTTCCTAATATATAACATGGTGGGTAGTAGAGTGTAATATAATCAGCAACTTTGTGTAAATTGTTAAAAATTAAGTAGTTATGTTTTCACAAGGTACCTGTGTTGTGGTGTTTATTGTTAATTTAAGGTAATAAAAAGTAAAAAGTATGTAATGTAATTCAAAAAGTATGTAATAAAAAATTCTAGTTAAGTAAGTGAAAATGTTATTTTCTTTTCTTTCTGGAATAAAAAACTATATAAAAAAGTGTTATTCTGTCGCCACGAGTAGAAGCACATTATCATCCTCTTTGAGACTCTCTAGGAGGACACCGTGATTGGTATTGTACGTAATATATTAGGTCAGGATTGGTTAATTTATTGTCATCGTATGTAATGTAATGTAAAAAGTATATAATTAAAAATTCTAGTTAAGTAAGTGAAAATGTAATTTTTTTTTTCTGGAATAAAAAAATTATTTTAAAAAAAGTGTTATTCTGTCGCCACAAGTATGTAGAAGCACATTATCCCCTTTGAGACTTTCTGGAAGGACACCGTGATTGGTATTGTACGTAATATATTAGGTTAGGATTGGTTACTTTATTGTCATCGTATTCTTTTTATCGTATCATACCATAACACGAACTGTTTGTATTATTTCACAGTTTTAATCATCGTCCTTAACACGTTATAAACCACAGTTATTGCCATGGCATCAGCCATATAATAATTAACAGTTATTATGGTTTTATTTAACGTCGCGGTCGTTTGGCACCTCTTCGGCGAATCAGCCGCGATGCGGGATTATCTGTTACCAGTACCAGTTCTGGGTGTACACTGAAGCGTGTTCCGTTATTACCCGAGGGAAATATACATCAAATAACAGTGGGGACTGTTACACTTTGTAATTATCATTTGCCATCGTATAATCTATGCGCGGAGAGATAAACAGTGGTGCTTTCAAAATAATTGAAATATGAATACTCGTCTCAAAATAGAACATTCGAGTGCTACCAATTAGGTAACTGTTTTACGAATTTATTTAAATTCATCCCTCCCATTGTAATCAACCACAGAATATACTGAGGTTTCTCTCGAGACCTGTTTTATTTTTGGGATGCCATGCCAATGAGCTGTTTCTGAGAAGGAAAGCTTTAACACGAGCTTTGAATAGAAATCGAATTTGTTTTTTTTTTGTTTTTGTTATGTTTATTTAGATGTATGCACATTTTTTTTCATACATCTAGTAAGAAAATACGATAATACAATTTAATTAATACAGTTTAAAAAATACAATTTAAGAGATTAATTTAAGAAATACAGTTAACTACAATTTAAGAAATACAGTATAATATTTGTAATCTAATCAAAGATTGTTTTTAACATATATAGCACATGTCCTACGAAAAGTGCTAAGGTTTGAAGCTTCCTTAACGGCATTCGGTAGGTTATTATATAGTTTTTGTCCTTTATAAAACACGCTATTTTTGGTGCACGAAAGCTTAGTTTTGGGAAGCCTAAAATCTCTGCATCTTCTCGTAGGATAATTATGAACATTTTCGTGATACATAATATTATTTTTCAGATAACTTGGCAGCATATTATTTTTGAGTTTGTACAACATTGTTAAGGTATTATATATTATATGTTGTTTGGTTGTCATCATATTTAAATTTTGTAACATAATTTTGACTCTAGTGAAAATGTTGCACTTTAAAATGATCCTCATTCACCTCTTCTGTATAACCTGTAGTTTGTTATTTTGTGCTTCGTTACATAGGAATAAAACAAATGCTTCAAAGACCCAATCATGTCTGATTACGACTAAAAAGATCGAAATGACAATTTAGTCTCCTTCAACGGAAGTAATCTTCCCAACATGCCTTCCATTGTTGTGCTTCGTGTAACTCTAACTGACCAGCTCAGGTACGGGGGCTCAATCGTAGTCAAGTAAGCCTCTCAGAGGCTGGGTGTTCCATACAGATCCCGCAGATACTTTGATAGTACACAACTGCTGACTATGTTCAAATCGCAAATGCTCCCTACTGTTGAATTTGGTAGCCATCTGTGGTCAGGAGCCCCAAAATATATGAAAAACCCCTTGACTCTTTGCCTTAACGGCCGGTCCATTTATAGATTCCCCTATCTTAATAATCGGGTTACATCTTTAGAGCACAAGCGTCAGGTAGGTTTACTGTCCTTTTCTACTGATGTTACGGTGGAAGATGCTCCGAGAAACTTGCATCATTGCTCCCTGGTGCGTAGTCGGGAAACTCGCAAAACACGCACCCAACATATGTACACTAGCGTGTGTCGCTCTCCATACACGGAGAAAAATGTTATTCTAAAATAGATCATTTTATTCGTTCGACTGAAGTTCTTACGAACAAATTAACACAGTTTCAATGTTTATTGGCGGGAAGATTAAAGGTTTATTGGTACGAAATTACGTATACCAACAAATTATTCTTACATGTTCCCGCCAATAAACATTGAAACCCTGTTAATTTGTTCTTAAGAACTTTAGTCCCGTTTTTAACCGTTTTTACGAATAAAATGATCGTATTTTAGAAAAACATTTTCCTCCGTGAAGAGAGCCAAAATCAGGCATAAAACTGCTTATTTTTAAACGCCCGGTGTCTCGAAAGTTGCGTATGATCTGTAGCTATTCGAAAACATAAAAATAATTGAAATTGGTGTTCACTATTAGCCCAATAAAATTAAATTTCGTGATTCGGGAAAAAAATAAAAAAAGGGTCCATATTTTTATATTTTATAGCAAACTTAATTTTTATTCCATAACTATAGTCCAAAGAACGCAATAAAAAATAATTTTGAAACATATGTGATGTTTTTGGCCGTGAAAATCTAAACCGTAACCATATGTGATGTGTTTGTTAAAAAAATAAAAAGGAAAAATAACACTTTTTCTGGGTAAAACAAGATACTAAACAATAACTACCCCATATTTTTAACATGCAGTTTTCATTTTATTTGTAAGACGCAACATTTGAGACCCCAGGCGTTTCTGGATTCACACTTGGGTTGAAATAATTGACACACCCTAATGTACACGGTTGACATTAATCACTTGAGAATGGGAGACTTCTACGACTCGTTCTTGAGTTCGACAGCTCGGCTGTGGAACGATTTGCTGGTCTATACAACATTGATCTCTTCAAAACTCATGTTCAATCCTTCTTCTACTCAAAAAGCCCCCCCACGCGGCATATTCAAAGATGACATAGGCCCTGAGGGAAATTATTTTCTCAGGCCCTCCTCTAAGGAGTTTAAACATTGGGGGAATTAGACCTAATAAAAATAATTTATGCGGATTATTATTTTATCATCATGGACAATATTTTGCGGGTTGCAACACTGGATTCTGAGAAGTAACACCGACTACCATTTTGGGACTCTATTCCGATTCAAACCGCCCTCGTTGATAGACACGTAGTTCTTATTCCTGCAATCTTTCTGAAAATTCTTAACATTGATCGTGTGTGTAATATTGAGTTTTAAAATAAAATTTAAAGTTTTCCAAACCATCGGAGTTCTCATTCCAAATCTAGATCAACTAATGGGATCGTGATCGTTGAAGTAAGCCAACGACCACGATTGCCATAAAATAATAATATTCAATGATAGAGGAAATGCTATTAATTCCACAGTTCAGTTTTTGAGCACATGAAAGACTGAATTTAGGGGTTCTCGTTTATCATGTCCCGCGCCTGTTTACTGGGACCGAAGATATCAAAATTCCTTATGACCACCTTTCAAGTATCGAGAGGACAAATACAACATTCCCACAAACACTTATTTTTAAATGATTGCCTACCAAAATGTCCGATTTGATTTCATTGCGTTGTTCATAATTGTGGAAGGTTTGGAATTAACCGAGGACACAAGCAAGCAGAAGTACACGGAGAAAAATGATATTCTAAAATACGATGATTTTATTCGTGAAACTGGTTAAAACGGGACTGAAGTTCTTACGAAAAAATTAACAGGGTTCAATGTTTATTGGCGGGAACATGTAAGAATAATTTGTTGGTATACGTAATTTCGTACGTATACCAACAAATTATTCTTACATTTTCCCGCCAATAAACATTGAAACACTGTTAATTTGTTCGTAAGAACTTTAGTCTCGTTTTTAACCGTTTTGACGAATAAAATGATCGTATTTTAGAATAACATTTTTCTCCGTGTACCTATGTATACGCAAAAGATACTTTTTAAAACAAATAGCTAAAACAATTACCTTTAAAAGAGGCATGTTAAAGAGAAGAGAGATGTGGCATTACTAGGCAACAGAAGTCGGTTAGCTAAATTATATAATTCATACAGCTTTAAAGGTCCTAAAATTATAAAGAATTATAATTTTCCCTTGATCTCCCATCTTTTACAACAGTAGCCCTCAAACGAATTGTCAAGAGCAGCCACTTTGCTAGAATTTAGAGATGTCGGCCCCAGTAAAGGGTTAATGAACCGAGAAAGTATGAAAATCCTTTCAGAGTTGACGATTTCAGCTTTTTATAAGGCAACTTAATCTCTATCGGTATTCAATTATGCAAATTATAACAGTTACTTTGCGCAAATTTCACCGTCTCCCCCCTTTGGAGCTTCAGTGGAAGTTGTTTAGCATTTTAATGGCTGCTGTTGTTGAAATATCAAAACCCGATTTTCCACTAATTTTCTCTTTGATTTTAGGATACAACAATACAAAAAATACAGAATTCTTTAACGGTACTCCCGCACGCACAAGATTGTGATCAATATTGGAAAAAGGGGTAACCAAAAACTATTGTGGAGACATAACATTTTGTAAAATATATAAATTTAAAGAACTATGTAGACACCTGAAAGTCATTTATTTTCGACACAGACAACCTCTGTCGTTGATTTCCAAAACAATTTTTTTTCTAACTAGATTCTATTTTAGATAGCTTTGACTGAAAACTGCAATAGTGCGCTAATGTAAATAAAATTTTCCAAACAAAACCATCGTTAAGGTATTCAGTTAACAGATGGCATTAGTTTTATTAATGTATTATTTATAGAGTTAGTTTCTACGTTAGAATATAAACGAATATTTACAAGGTAACATTTCATTATATTATGTATTTAAATACTTTTAAAGTAAGCCCGACATTTATTTTTATATAAATTCATCCTTCAGACTTCAGTCATTTCATTATACATCTTTAGTCCTACTTACATTAGGACTAACTTAATGTTTCTTTACACGGTAGGTATTATTGTTTACAATTCAATTTTCAACCTCACTAGGAAAAGCCTGTGTTGAGATTGATAATTTTATAAAGTAATAAAAATAACACAAAATAATATAGGTATTAAAAGAAGAATATTGTTACATTAAGGTTTCTAACAGATAATGGGTACCTAAGGTGTTGAAATTTAATTTGAAATAATATATTATGCTATTAATTTAAAAATAACAAAGATAAAAACAAAATTGTTTGGCAATCCTCTGCTAACACGAATAATTTAATAATCTGTTTAAAAGTACACGAGGAATTAGATTTCTTAATACGTTATTTAATGCTATTAAATATTACGAGAAAAGCCTTGAAAATTTATTTGACGAAAAGAAGATTTAGTTAGAATTAAATAAATTTGTTTCTATTATTTTGATTTCATCTTTTACGCATTAAGAAATTCTATTTCTGATATTGGCTTATTTTATGTAGGTAATTCCATCGCCAAACCATTCAATCCTCTATTCAACCCTCCACACAGCATTCCCAAAGATCACATTGGAATATTGTAAACAATCTTGACGCCTGTAAAATGTAAAAAAATGATGCCACTAAATATTGTTTTTAGCAATTTACCTATTTGAAGTGATTTACGTAATGCGAATATTTCTTTCGATTGCTTAGGTAAAACTTTTGGATATTTAATTTTTTAGATTTTTTTTGGTTTTAGTGCTTTTACTTCTGTGTATTATTTTGGAATTGTCTTTCCATCGGTGTGCCCAGATATATTTATTAACAGAGGAATAATATTAATGTTTCACAATTTATTTTATTTATTTTACAACATTATTCTTCGGTTAATAATGAGGCGCACCGATAAGTAGACACTTCCCATTTTTCCATTGTCATTTAATTTATTTTTTTTCTGATGGATGTTTACCTGAATTTCCAACTAAATCAATTATCTCGCAAATCACATTAGTTAATAATACATTAAGGCATTAATTATTAAGGAATTAATTAAATAATATATTCTAAAAACCATTATTTTTATACAACCAGTTTTGTTCCATTAATTATTTTATACCACCGTTCTTTGTACTCATGAAAACTGCTGGTAAAATAATGAATGCATTAATAATTAGTAAAACTCACATCAAATCACAATTTACATCCCTAACCAATAAATTCCAATCGCGGTGCAAATTTAGTAAAATATTATAGTACATATTTTGAATTTATATCTGAAAACTCATTAAACTCATTTCCTTTATTAAATTATGTAGGCATCCGTTTTCCCTCATATTTCATTTTACACATTATCAGCGTTATGGGAAAATTTTGAAAAAAATATTGCGCGTTACGTAATTTGTTAATACAATTTTCAAATGGCTGCCTGTCTTTGTCGCGGTTTTTCTCGGAAGCATCGCTAGCTTTATATTTTCAAGATTTTGAAGAAGCTTCCATGCAAAATTAAAGTGCATCTTCTTTATAACAGAAAACCTTGTGTAGTTCCATAATTGTTCATCCAGTAACGCCTTCAACGGATAATTAAAATTACGTCGTGGTTTCTCTATTTCGCGTGCTAATTTCATTTTGCTAAACTCGCATTTATCAAGGAATGTATAACCGGATTGTATCTAAAAGAAGAAGAAGGAGAGATACGACAAACGAATGATGAGGGTTAATTTTAAAAATGATAAAATTCATGCGAAATCAAAAATTGTGAAAAAGTTTAATAAAACACGACTCGTTCGAAAAAGAACAAAAATCTCGTGTAAAAAAATATTGTGAATTTTTTCACACAAATAATTTTTAAAGTAACAGAAGCAAACGTGTAAATAAAAATTTTCGGAGCATACCTAGCGATGTATTAATATAGAGGGAATTTCATATAATTACCGTTTCGGCGTGGGGAATGTATAGACACTATCTTAAAGAATAACATATATTTTAAGAGCTTAAAAACTTCAAACGTTCAAGGAAATTATTTATTTATTTATTTTTTCATGTTCTCCATAAAACAGTTATACACCAATATATCATGGAAAAGATTATAAATTACAAAGTACACAAGGGCAGTTTTACTACTTAGTGACATGTGCTAAAAGATAGTTGCTGAACTGTCTGTAAGTGACATTGAAAATGTCGATGGTCAATGCAGAACCGTTAAGCACTTGAGTCGCTCTGTTTATTGGCGCGTTCTGATAGGCAGAAGTCCTCACTTTCGGAGCATAAAAAAGTGCATGGGATTTCCCACGAGTATACTCGTTAGGGACGTAAAAATTAACCTCTTTTAACATAGGCGGATTGAGTATGATACCAGAGATTAGCTTAAAAAAGTGTTTACATAAAAATATTTTTCTGCGGGCTTTTAAGGTGTTGAAATCGAGCATCCCTGTTAAGAACAAGGATGGATACAGGAATGGATAGTACGTATATTCCCTCAAATATAGGTAATAAATATATAGGTAATTATGTAAGAAATCGGTAGAAATTCGGAGAGCCGCCTCTTAAAAGTAGATTGCAGTGAGTACGTTCTTGGGGTCCGAAGACCTAATTAAAAACCTACTAAGTAGTTAAACTGCTTGTGGAACCACAAAGAGTATTTTTTTTCATTAATGTTATTTTTAGATAATCCTAGAATTTATAAATGTTGTTGACTGCGACATTTGTAAATGGGTGTTTACAAAATATGATTAAGGCGGTCGTCTAAACACGTTATACAATAAAACCATAACCAAAAAGGTGTTCGTAAGTACGAGATGTTGACCTTTAAAGAAGTCAAAACTTGCTAATATTATTTTATAGCTAGCACAAAAATTATTCTGCATTTTTGAAAAAGATGCTTCCACAAAAACGGTATTTTATTTACCTAGATGTATATATACTAGCTGACCCACCCACGCGTCGCTGTGGCTAACGAAACACAACGCCATCTACTGGATGGTTACCTAACCTTGATAACCAAGTGTTGTGTCAATAAATTAACTCTCACCGCCATGAGCCAGAAACTTAAGGAACTTAAAAATAATTTCAAATCATTGTCACGTAACAAACATTTAATACGTATTAATAAATATTGACGTCAAACATTGAGATAAAAACTGTCCTATCTTTTAAGTTGGACCAAATTACACACAGTAAGCCAAATTTCATCAACATCGGTTAAGTAGTTTCGGAGTTTACCTCGGACGACCATTGTGACACGAGATTTTTATATAAAGGTATATATATATACTAGCTTACCCGCCCACGCGTTGCTGTGGCTAACGAAACACAACGCCATCTACTGGATGGTTACCTAACCTAGGTAACCAAGTGTTGTGTCAATAAATTAACTCACATCGCCATCTATCATAAACTTACGGAACTTACAAATATTTGTCCCATAAAAAACATTTAATTCGCAATAATAAATATTGAGGTCAATAATCGAGATAAAAAATACATTGTTTTCACACACGCTAAATAATGACTGCACCTAAACTTTAAAAAATGCTCCATTAAGATAATTTAATAACATAATTTTTTAAATCTTAAAAAGATAATTTTTCCATTTTAATTTTGTTTCGTGTCCCCCGGTATTACGGGATACAGCACAGATTGGAGACGCTAATTTTTCTTTAAGGGTGTCTTTGCACAATAGTAAGAGAGAGGATAGGCGCAAGGAGACTGTGTTCCTGCGATTTACCCCATTTCCATGGATTTCCGTTAAGCCTGCGTTGGAACCTTACACGTACATGTGCGGAGGAAGCTCTCCTCTGGCACTCACCAAAATCTCATCACTCTCGCCTGATCGAATTTACTTTAAGAATTCATTTTCAGAGATGAAGTAACCCTAAGCAGTGAATATGCGCCATTTATTATCCACGTCAAAATGTTTGAGTTGCATTAAATTAAAATTTTATAGCAATGTGCTTACAAAACTTTTAGTAATACTGTCAAACTTCAATTGTTTAATGGTTAATTTTATTTATTCAACCATTTGTTGATATTATTATTTTTTTATTGATAAACAATGTTTAAGACAAGATTTTTATCTACGGGAATCGAACCCGTGTCCTTCTGATTTCCGGGCAAATGTTCTACCACTGAGCTACGTCGGCTTATCTCTTACCCGCCAAATAATTAAAAATATAGATATTAGTATTTCATTCAACAATTACTGCTTATTACATTTTTTCACCTGCAAACAACCAACTATATTTTATATAATATATAGAAAGGCATTGTAAGTGCTAAATCTCTCACAGGGTGGCATCGAGACATTATTATTATTTTCGTTGTTTGCAGGTGAAAAAATGTGATAAGCAGTAATTGTTAAATGAAACACTAGGATATATTGAATTATTTAGCGGGTAAGAGATAAGCCGACGTAGCTCAGTTGTAGAGAATTTGACCGGAAATCAGGACACGGGTTCGAGTCCCGCCGGCGTCATGTATCTTTTCTCGGGAGATTTTTTCAATGATTATGAGTGTTTCAGGTTAATGATTATTGATTATTGAATTGTCTTTCCATCGGTGTGCCCAGATATATTTATTAACAGAGGAATAATATTAATGTTTCACAATTTATTTTATTTATTTTACAACATTATTCTTCGGTTAATAATGAGGCGCACCGATAAGTAGACACTTCCCATTTTTCCATTGTCATTTAATTTATTTTTTTTCTGATGGATGTTTACCTGAATTTCCAACTAAATCAATTATCTCGCAAATCACATTAGTTAATAATACATTAAGGCATTAATTATTAAGGAATTAATTAAATAATATATTCTAAAAACCATTATTTTTATACAACCAGTTTTGTTCCATTAATTATTTTATACCACCGTTCTTTGTACTCATGAAAACTGCTGGTAAAATAATGAATGCATTAATAATTAGTAAAACTCACATCAAATCACAATTTACATCCCTAACCAATAAATTCCAATCGCGGTGCAAATTTAGTAAAATATTATAGTACATATTTTGAATTTATATCTGAAAACTCATTAAACTCATTTCCTTTATTAAATTATGTAGGCATCCGTTTTCCCTCATATTTCATTTTACACATTATCAGCGTTATGGGAAAATTTTGAAAAAAATATTGCGCGTTACGTAATTTGTTAATACAATTTTCAAATGGCTGCCTGTCTTTGTCGCGGTTTTTCTCGGAAGCATCGCTAGCTTTATATTTTCAAGATTTTGAAGAAGCTTCCATGCAAAATTAAAGTGCATCTTCTTTATAACAGAAAACCTTGTGTAGTTCCATAATTGTTCATCCAGTAACGCCTTCAACGGATAATTAAAATTACGTCGTGGTTTCTCTATTTCGCGTGCTAATTTCATTTTGCTAAACTCGCATTTATCAAGGAATGTATAACCGGATTGTATCTAAAAGAAGAAGAAGGAGAGATACGACAAACGAATGATGAGGGTTAATTTTAAAAATGATAAAATTCATGCGAAATCAAAAATTGTGAAAAAGTTTAATAAAACACGACTCGTTCGAAAAAGAACAAAAATCTCGTGTAAAAAAATATTGTGAATTTTTTCACACAAATAATTTTTAAAGTAACAGAAGCAAACGTGTAAATAATAATTTTCGGAGCATACTTGGCGATTTATTTATATACATAGAGGGAATTTAAAATAATTACCGTTTCGGTTTCGTTCGGGGAATATATATATATATATATTTTTTTTTTTTCGAAGATAACTTTTTCGGAAAGGTTTTCACTTTGTGATGTCATTATTTATTTTAATTAAAAGACAAAATAACTTTATTTACATCACTTTATTTATACACAATCTACATGTTTCGTGAACGATGTTCACCTCATCAGGAACAAATGTATACTAAATTTAAAAATTCAATATAGATACATATGGAAGGGAAGGCTAGAAGGAAGGGGAAGGGGTAAGGGTGGGGGAAGTTATTACAATTAGGAATTTCAAAGTCATTAGCAGGGAAAGACCGGTTAAGTGGGAAAAGGTTCAAAAGAGGGTTTATAAAAATTTGCTGCTTATTTATTATGTCTGCTTTATTATTTAATAATATTTTATAAAAAACTAAAATATTTCAATTTTTTTTACACTCTTATTTTGTTAGACATTATTAAAAAATCATAAATACTTATGATCAAAAAATACTTACAAAAAGTACACAATATTTAATAATTTATCATCGTGCGTTTTGACCATTTTTATTGCTTACTTGAATGTAGGTGTATATTAAAACAAGTTTTGAATGAAATAAATCGATATTAAATTTTTAATTTAAAAAAATTAATACGGAGAAAAATCGATCTTTCTCATTGGAACCTCCCTGTATAGTTACAAGCATTTTTAAACTTTTATTATCAGCTGCTGGTCAATCGCTCTTAAGAGGCGGCGAGGATTTCTTACCTGTTTTCCTTAAGTGTTTGAAGTTTTTAAGCTCTTAAAAAATATATGTTATTCTTCAAGATAGTATTTCTATACATTCCCCACGCCGAAATGGTAATTATTTAAAATTCCCTCGATAGAAATAAAAGTATGCTCAGAAAAATATTATTTACACGTTTGTTGCTGTTATTTTACAAGTAAATATATATGAAAAAATATACAATGTTTCTTTTAAGCTACTTGACACAACCCCCACGAGATTTTTGCTCTTTTGAAACGAGTCGTGTTTTATTAAACATTTTCACAATTTTCGCATGAATTTTCTGGTTTTTAATGTTAGCGCGCTCGCTCCAACATTCCTCTCCATCTTCTTCTTTTTAAGCGGGTTAGTGCGGGCTTTAAAGTAGTAAGACTACTTGTGAAACCACAAACAAAGAAATGAAAATCTAAAGTTATATTCCACAAACAAAGAGTTTTATTTTTAGATTATCCTAGAATTTTCAATCTTGTAAAATGCCTGCGACATTTGTAAATGGGTATAAATAAAAAATGATTAAGGCGACGTACCATGTCGTGTAAATTTCGTGATCAGAGCGCAAATAATTACACTCCTTGTGTAGATAGTGATAAGGTTGAAATTCCCGATCAACACCAGCTGCCTGAATCGATGATTCAATAAAAAACATCGCTAAAAACGAGTTTAATTTTATTTTGCGAAGCTCTGGCACAAATATTTAAATGTTTCACGATCATTTTTTTAAATTTAATTTTTCACGTTTTACGCTAAAACGATAACCGAAAAGCTGGTCGTAAGTAGGAGATGTTGACCTTTAAAGCAGTTTTTTAGGTCTGATACTTTTTTATGTAGGCATAAGCCCTAAAAAACAGTAGGGATTTGTGTAAATGTGTGTTCTACTGGCAGTATTTAATTAAAGCATCTTAAATACTCGTATTTCGAAGCGATCTAATTTTCAAACGAAAATCACTTTTTTTTTTAACTTTTTAACTTAATTAGAAATTAAACCTCAAATTATAATATTTTAATAATTAATTTTAATATTTTAATGAAAATAAGAGATATAATAGCGAAACTCGATCGAAAATCTGAAACAGAAAAATCTGAAAAAAGATACGGATGCATCTGCGACTCCGGTTCTGAAAGTCTTGGGTTCGAGTCCCAGATGTATCCGTATCTTTTTCTGATTTTTCTGTTTCAGATTTTCGATTAAGTTTCGAAAATCACATGATTTTGCATTACTTAATAGTGCAACATCTTAATCATGAAAAAGAATTAAATCTTTATGTTAGTAAAACGCCCTTGTTGAAGTCAAAACTTACTAATATTATTTTGTAGGTAGCAAAAAAAATTATTCTGCGTTTTTGAAGGAACGCTTGCACAAAAACGGTATTTTATTTACCTATATACTAGCCCACGTGTCGCTGTGGCTAACGAAACACAACGCCATCTACTGGATGGTTACCTAACCTAGGTAACCAAATGTTTGTGTCAATAAATTAACTCACACCGCCATCTATCATAAACTTACGGACCTTACAAATAATTGTCCCATAAAAAAACATTTGATTCGCAATAATAAATATTGAGGTCAATAATCGAGATAAAAACTATCCTATCTTTTAAGTTGGACTAAACTTCATACAGTAAGCCACATTTCATCAAAATCGGTTGAGCAGTTTTGGAGTTTACCTCGGACGATAATTGTGACGCGAGATTTTTATATATAAAATTTTTCATTTACATGGTTTTCAGACACGCTAAATAATGACTCCTTTAATCTTTAAAAAAGGTTCCATTAAGATAATTTAATAAAAAAAAAATTTAAATCTTAAAAATATATTTTTTCCATTTTAATTTTCTTTCGTGTCCCCCGGTATTACGGGATACAGCACAGATTGGAGACGCTAATTTTTCTGTAAGGGTGTCTTTGCACAATAGTGAGAGAGAGGATAGGCGCAAGGAGACTGTGTGCCTGCGATTTACCCCATTTCCATGGATTTCCGTTAAGCCTGCGTTGGAATCCTACACATACATGTGCGGAGGAGGCTCTCCTCTGGCACTCACCAAAATCTCATCACTCTCGCCTGATCGAATTTACTTTAAGAATTCATTTTCAGAGATGAAGTACCTTAAGCAGTGAATATGCGCCATCTATTATCCTCGTCAAAATGTTTGAGTTGCATTAAATTAAAAATTGATAGCAATGTGCTTACAAAACCTTTAGTAATACTGTCACATTTTAATTGTTTTATGGTTAATTTTATTTATTCAACCATTTTTTATATTATAATTTTTTATTGATACAAATAATGTTTAAAGCAAGATTTTTATCTACGGGAATCGAACCCGTGTCCTTCTGATTTCCGGGCAAATGTTCTACCACTGAGCTACGTCGGCTTATCTCTTACCCGCCAAATAATTAAAAATATAGATATTAGTATTTCATTCAACAATTACTGCTTATTACATTTTTTCACCTGCAAACAACCAACTATATTTTATATAATATATAGAAAGGCATTGTAAGTGCTAAATCTCTCACAAGGTGGCATCGAGACATTATTATTATTTTCGTTGTTTGCAGGTGAAAAAATGTGATAAGCAGTAATTGTGAAATGAAACACTAGTATATATTGAATTATTTAGCGGGTAAGAGATAAGCCGACGTAGCTCAGTTGTAGAGAATTTGACCGGAAATCAGAAGGACACGGGTTCGAGTCCCGCCGGCGTCATGTATCTTTTCTCGGGAGATTTTTTCAATGATTATGAGTGTTTCAGGTTAATGATTATTGATTATAATAATTTTTTGATATTTTATCATTTTTCATGATTCAGATGATGGATACTTATGTTTATAATGTCTTACGTTGTACAGATGTGCTCCATTTAAGATGGTATTGGTATGATTACATTATTTTCTTTCCTTACAATCAATCACCGTTAGGAGGCAGATAATAAAAAGAGATTATTTGATAATAAACCTTCAACAGTTCCTCTTAAAGTTTGCAAAACGAATTAAGATGATATCATTTTATATTCTCCGCTAAACAAGCTCAATTCTGAAAAAAGCGCCAATCGAAAACATTAAGATTTTCGTAAATTCTACTTCCGAACCTCCGAGATCTCGCAGCAATATCCGTTCCTAATTCAAAATTTATCTATCTCTCTCTAGCGGAAATGAGCCATTTTCGTCTCGCAATTTGAGGACTTAATTTGGTCTCTTCTATTTCAGTAAATATGGCACTTTAACGAAAATATGTACGCCTATACATAGAAACTGAGAGGGAAAGGTTCCTTCTTTTCTTCTCTGTCACTGAACTTATTGTCCTATTTTCAAAGCGTGGCGCCGTTTTTCAGAAATCCCTTCCCAGAATATTTCGGTTTATCTTTATATTAGATACCTACGTTATGCCGTTCTAAACAGATTCAAGGTTAAATAAAAATTTGTATTTGAAATAAAAATAAAACGAAATAAAGCGTAGTTTTTTCCAAGGAAGAAAATATCATTTAAAAATAACATCGCGTAGAGAAAGAATAATGTATTTTTGAACATTTTTATCCTTGTCAAATATTCATTAATTATTTTTATCGAACGGCGCGCGAGAAATAATGTTGACAAGTTATCAAAGGACGTTTTTTGTATTCTTCTCTCTGGGCCTTAAGTACAATCATGTTTTCCTTTCAAGCCTTCACATTCATGTTTTATCTTCAATAAGGAAATGTTTGGCGCATTCAGTTATTCAGAACCCTGAATAATAAGAACGGGTTTGAAAGAATGTTATTAGCTTTTTATACAACACCCATTTTGCGAATATTTTATAAAAGCCTGAAAATATGTCAATTTTTCAAATAGATTGCCCGCGGTTTGCATAAAAAATGTAAATATCTTTTTGGCTTGAGAAAATGTGATCAATCTTGCCTTATTCGACAGAAGTACCGCGCACTCAATCAAGGGAAAAGGTCAGCATGGAAAGTTTAAGTAAAAAAAGGTTCATCTGGCTTAGCGTTTTGAATTAAATTAGAGCGATGTGAAAATACTTTTTACTTGGTGGCAAAGTTCTAGTTGATCGTTATTGCCACTTTACACCAGTTAAAGCCTCATCCCGAAGTTCGAGCTATCGCCACTTGGTGTGAGCGATCCACTTCTGACTTAAAGCTAATTTCCATGCTAATATCGTATGAACTAAATTCTAATTTGGAATAAATGGTTCCCTGAGCCAGAATATTGGCGGGAGCACGCCAGCCGAGAAGCGCCTGAAATATGTTCTCAAACTACGGAAGAGCCTTAACAGTAACCCACCATATATATATTTGTGTATAGATACCTAATTAAAAGTAGTTAATATTTCCCATGTAATAAATATCGACTTCTGAGTATCGTTTTACAACTAACATATACCAGGTAAGAGTCTCGATGAATCCTCAACACATTCAACACTCTGAAATATATTCTACATGGAGAAAATCTTTTGATTATTATTTTTAAATTGATAAACTAATGTTTAAGACAAGATTTTTTATGCATAGCACAAAGGGTAACAATTATTATAAGCAATAATTATTAGCCTGAAACACTCATCAATATTGAAACCTCTCCCGAGAAAAGATATATGTCGCCGACGGGACTCGAACCCGCACCCCTTTGTTTGCCGGACAGGAGCTCTACCATTAAGCTACGGCGGGATACCTCCTACCCGCCAAATGATTCAATATATACCTAGTGTTTCATTCAACAATAATCGCTTATTATATTTTTTCACCTGCAAACAACCAACTTTTATTATATGAGAAAGGCATGTAAGTGCTAACTCTTTCACTAGGTGGCGTCGAGACATTATATCTACATTTTTTTGGTGAAAATACTTTAACTCGTCAAATATTGATAATTATTTTTAAATTGATAAACTAATGTTTAAGACAAGATTTTTTATGCATAGCACAAAGGGTAACAATTATTATAAGCAATAATTATTAGCCTGAAACACTCATCAATATTGAAACCTCTCCCGAGAAAATCTTTTTGTTGTGTTGCGCTGTGTGCCAACCTTATACAAAGGAATAAGTCAAAGTTATTTCAGAATGGCAGTGCATAATTTTGTCATAATATTCCGAACTTAGGGGGAAAGCAACGAACCAAGAAAACAACTTAATTACATTATGCAGTACTTCTCCCTTCTGTTGTGACAAATTTTCATATCCAGACTCTTAGATAGTTGTAGATATATTTTATTATATGGGGCGTTGTGTTCGAGCAGATATGATCGAATAAAACTATTTGGGATCTTGTATAAACCCCCATTGATACACATAAATGCAACCACATAAAACATGTTTTGTTGTTATTTTCTTTTTCTTTATTATGGTGGATTTTGATGTACAAAACTACGCCTTACAAATAAGTATACTAAATAGGTAGGAATAAATACGTAAGCTAAGTTAAAGTTACTTGCCCATTTTTTAAAGAATATTTATTATTAAGACTTCTTAGCGTATTCAAATAGTTAAGATGATAGGCTTCGCTTTTCGGCCCATACAAAAAGGACGCCCGGGAAAAAACACTTTTCTATATCGAAAATTGCACAAAATGAATATATTTTTTTATACTGCCTTCTAGAGGGTGAAAACTATGTCGGTATGTTTTCGAATTTTCGATGCGTTTCGTATTAACGTAAACATTCACTGTCAAACATGTACGATTTATCAAAAAATATTATTTAAGGAAAAGGTGCTGCTAACTCAACTCTCATAAAGAATTATAAAATTATAAAAAAGCTACCGACATAGTTTCTTATTTAAAAAAAATATTTATTTTTTAAAATTTCAATTTTGTGAAAGTTTTGGTGTAGAAAAGTGTATTCTCCATAAACCCCTTTTCGAGCGATTTCTGCACACATTTCGCATTCGCATGTATTGTAAGTGTGCGTGAGCTTATTGTGAGCGGGACAGAATGACAGACGCGGGTGTTTCGCGTGTGGTTCAAAGTCTAGCTTCTTAATGACTGGTGGCACAGTATTCAAAAACGCGTACTACACAGCTATAACATGTTTCCATGTTTTATCGACATTGTTCTTTTTACTTTATTAAATTATCAAAAACAAACCCTGGCAATGTGCTAATTTGGTAATAATTTTATGGATTTAATTAATTTAGGCACATATCCAAATAAATGTGTCCAATATTTACGTTTTAGAGTAAATATTTTCCAATGATAAACGTGATGCCTTTACAAAGTATTTTATTACAATATTTCACGAATGAATGTTGCAATGACTGCCTTAAAAATATGTTATTCCGTATACAACTAACAAATCTCCACCATATCAATTCAATCACGCTCGAATTCCAACAAACTAGTGCGTTTAATCAGTGTTTTCATTTTGGTGAAATTTTGCATACTATATTTAGTTTGGCATTCATAAAAATTTACCTAAAAATACTATTTTTCAACTAAAGCGGAGTTTTGATTGAATTTAAATATTGTAAAGTAGCAAACGATGCTACGTCTGCGTAATAAAAGGAAATTGCATTACATATTACAGAAGTTTTGTGCTGACAAAGCACACACATTTAATTCAAAGTCTGTCTTCGTAAGATAAGTCACGAGTGAATTTTAATACATTTTGAGCCTAGCATTTTAACCCCACTCAAAAGTCGTCAAAATGAGGGATTATAATCACCCATGGTAGTCATAATTTAAATTTAATTTAATAATGTTTATTATGAAGTTCTGCAAGTGTTATAGTTTTTATTATTGTGACAGCTGTTTCGGCTTACAAGGCCATTTTCAAACTGAGGTGTTTCATAATTAGACGACGATATTTATATGATTTAAAAAGTAAATTTGAAAGTGAGCAAACTGATTTATTGTCGGTTAAACCGAATTCTTGGGAAAGTAATAGATTCTCCCCCCCCATGGGTATTTTGAAATTTGTAAATGTGTTCTTAATTGTTTAATACTGACCTTACTGCTATGAATATTGTTTAGGTTTTTTGAAAATACTTAGAAGAGGTGAATATATTTTTTTCCTTACTTTATTAATTAATGTTAAATTAGGGTCGTTCGTGCGTTTATTAATTTCTAATTGTTCGAGTAAATTCAATCGAAGACTTTTTCTTTCTACATGTAATGGTTTAGGTCCCTTGTTGTTATGTGGGTTGCGATTATTCACCAAGAGATGTTCTACGAATTTTAAAGATGTGCTTTTATTATTATAACATCGAATATGTTCTTTGAATCTAGTTGAGAAATATTAAATTAAATTTAAATTAAATTTAAAAAAAAAAGCATAGTATCTAGTCATTGTAACCATTTTTAAATTGTTATTTATAATTCGGCAAGGAAACTATTATCTCTAAATTATTATTATGTATCTGTGTGAGATAAGTCATAAACTATAATTCAGTGTTGATCAAGATATAAACAACAACACATTTCTCTTGCTTGGCTATTCGGGATGAATCTCAAGTGTTTAAGGGTGGGTCAAGCACAAGCAACTAACTCCCCTAGGAATATGAATGTCAGTAAACTCCTCGGGGTTCAAGGAACAGGCAGAAATATCCGCCGAACACTTGCGGGGTGATTAATCACCTCCCTCTATAGACAACAACGAGTTCACGACGACTTTGACTAATTCTCGACTAGGGTTTGCTTGACAATAAAAATGTAGGTATATATAGCAGACTTCGGAACAGGACGCTTTGATACGAAATGCTCATTTGATACTAAATCGTAATTGCTAACCCAGAGTGAAACGTGAACATGTTGAAAAGTGGTTACTCTTTCCAATGCGGATTTTATAGCTTGTCTGCATAAAGCGCATTGACTTATATTATTATTAAATAAACCAGTTTAAAAAAAAAAAAATTCTTTAGATAAAGTATCAGTAAAACATCAATGAGCATAAATTAACTATGACATCTTGGTATCGAATATAGCTTTATGATTGTGTTTTATTTTATTTTCTACATTTAACTGTCCACAACTCACTTTATTGATGAGATATTATTAACAAACCATTTATTGTCAAAACACATGATTTGAGAAGACTCTTTTTCAATACATCGAGAAAAATGATATTCTAAAATACGATCATTTTATTCGTAAAACAGTTAAAAACGGGACTGAAGTTCTTACGAACAAATTAAAAGGGTTTCAGTGTTTATTGGCGGGAACTTATAAGAATAATTTGTTGCTATACGTAATTTCGTACGTATACCAATAAATTATTCTTACATTTACCCGCCAATAAACATTGAAACACTGTTAGTTTGTTCGTGAGAACTTCAGTCCCGTTTTTAACCGTTTTTACGAATAAAATTATCGTATTTTAGAATAACATTTTTCTCCGTGTAATTTGTCAGTGTTTATGTATCACATAATATGTTGATTGTTTGTGTATTTCATCTAGCAAAGAAAGTATTCAGCTTATCCAGAGAAGCTCTGACCTTAAAAGGGAATCTTTCCGAAGTGGAATGGTAATATATCATGACAAGACTGACCAGGGGAGCCATTACGCTGCTGGTTGGCGAATTGCAATTACGCTATTTACCTCGGTGTAAGAGGTTACTTATTAACGGCTCCGTGACCAGACGCGTTGACCTGAACAACTCAAGGCGCATTTAAATTGTTAATTGATGTTAAGTTTACATTGGGGCTCCTAACAGTGAAGATAAAATTGGTAGACGTGTGTTGTGGGTGAGTCTGAGATGATGTGTGAGAGTCTTTCTGAGGAAAGGAAGTAGTGTTCTAAGTCTTGAAGAGATCCATGTTGTAGTAGGGAAGAAAAGAGACGGAGGTAATCGTTCCACACCCGAGTTGATAAACTCAGGAATGAGTCATATAAACTACCCGTTCTCGTGTGTTAAACATCAACTGTACATAAATGTTTAGATACCGGTAGAACAAGGATAACATTGCCACTAAAACAGGATTCGTTTGGAAAGTAGAAAAAATCAAACAATTTTTTCGGGTATGTTGGGGTTCCAGTCTAAAGGTGACTGCCTAATTCAACCGCGGAGCAGAACAAAACATAGAAAAATAAAAAAAAGATAGCTATCGCTCCTGGGAATATTAATTTATCAATAAACTGTGTCCCTATAAGACAAAAGATCCTGTGTTCGATTCCCAGTTGCGACAGTAACCTTTTTTTTCGAGTCTTGTTCGATTTCGTGTTTCGTTTAGATTTATTAGTATTATGTTCTTTTGCAATAACAGATTTTCTCTTCAAATAAGTAAAATATATTTAAGGACAAGTCTTCAAAGTACGAAAAATGAAGGTACACATAAATAAATCGCTTCCGTTTTTGCTAGTGTTTACGTAATGGACTATTCGGTTTTTTATGGATAATTGACCGGTAAGCGACCGAGTCCCATGCATCATGTATTCAATTCCTGGTTTGGCAAAGTCCTCCATCATGACACAAGCAACATCTTCCACTTACTTTTGTTGCAGGAGGAGATTTTAAAAAATTGTCAGGTACCCCGGAAAATTTTGTCATTCTTTAAAAAGAACAAAAATAATTATTAATTGCGATTCAGTACCTGCTTATTAAACTAAGTGTTATTTTTTCAAATGGAAATTGTGTAATTTTCTGTTTAACCTTTCCAAATGTGTAAATACGTCGCGTTTAATGATTTGATTGCAAACAGTATTATATATATAAAAGAGCGGTTAAGGCTTTGAAATGAGTATTTTTATATCTTCCTTAACACAGAAAGCCTTAATTTCCGGTCGCTGGAAAGGCAAACAAAAATGATACTTAGGTAAATCGAAATTCGATATAATTTTCATCCTGCACTTTATTTTTTAGGTCTGTATCACGTTTTTCAATTTAACAAATTAAAATAATCTGAAAAAATTAATAAATTTTTGACATCATGAAATGATAAATAATATTTTACACGATGATTGTTAGTTGATGCGTATAAAGAAGGGTTCATGTTAAATAGATGGACATTAACTTTAAAATTTAACTAAAAAAAATCAGTCTCTGTTTACTTGATAGTGAAAGTTCAATCAAAAAGGTTTTTCTTTAAAATCGACTCCAAATGTAAAGCAGATTCACCAGTTTCAACTTATGTTTCTGGATACCGTGTACATAGAAAATATATCAATATAACTACGTATATATTATAAAGAATACATATTTAGAAAAAGAGTAAAAGTGGGTACATAATCACGAATTATATAAATACATAATTTTGTTTTCATGATTATTTTATAACATATATATATATAATTTTGCAATTAATTCATTTAAAATGATATATAGTTTACTAGCTGACCCGACAAACTTCGTACCGCATCAGAATCAATAAAGGTTGTGTTAAATTTATTAGCTGAAATAAATTAAGTTTTCATTAAGTTAAAATAAATACTCTAAGTTCAAAAAATGAAATTCAGCTGTTGACTAAGCACGAAATGTTCGGAAAACTACACCATTGACAGTTCGAATTGATTTAAATTATGTCGACCAACGCACATTATTTGAAAAGCCGTTCCATGTAAAATATATGAAAAAAATAATTTTCTTCGTAATAATTTTTCCCGTGATTTTTTCAGATGTTTTAATAGTTATTCTGTTAATCGGGACGGAGACAAATCCAACAAATCAAAGATCATAAAAATCGGTTCAGCCGTTCTTGAGTTATAAATGGTGTAACTAACCCGACTTTGTTTTATATATTATAAGATAAGATAAGATAAGATTTGCGGCAAGCTCCAGAGTGTTATATACTCTCAGTATTAACCTGGTATAAGACCACCAAACAAAATTAAAAACTTTGCTTGAAATGGCTTTAGCCGTGTTTGGTGGCCATATATGAATAGACTTATCCTCCCCACTAACTTCAGCAACACTACATACTCCATTCGCGGATGCCGTAGTCTCACTGGCTCTAGAAGGGAGCGGGTGGTTTTTTTGTGCGCTATTTACATAAAAAATAAAAACAAAATCAAAAGATTTGGATCGCAAACTGATAAATTGAATACAGAGTGCACATTAAAATTTCCTCTTCTTAAATTTCGTTCGAACTAATCACCTAACTGTTGCGTCAAAAATAAAGATTAAATATTATAATATATAATACATAAAGACTAAGGGTAGGAGGGGCACTTCGTGCCTGACGCGTGAATGTCACCCGGGGGGGTGCGTACTGCGGCGAGAACTTGTGATTTATTAAAAAGATCCACCGTATGATATTGCTAAAGTTGCCAAAATTACACGGTATTACTTAATGCCTAGAGGTGGCCCCGCCCTGCTTCGCATGAGGATAAGCACAGAACTTGTTCTACACGGTAATATACACAGAGTGGATAATATTACTCTATACGAGTGCGGTTTCAGAGACCTGAATTATATTATAATATCTAGTAATTATGCTGGAGCGTTAGATCCTATCGCGCCTCATCCGCAAAATATTTCAAATTAAAATAATTAATTAGATACGACTGATAATATCTGATATGAAAATTATAAAGATTATTAAATTACCAACCTTAAACAGTATTTCAGTTTGATATAGCACGATATTTTTTTTGTGATGTCAAGTTTTGAGTAATGAATTTAGCTCAAATAATTAGTATTCTAACTGATGAGGAACAACATAGTGAACACAGCACAAAAGGCTCAACTACTCCAATGGGCATCAGCAATTGGGGCATGTTGTGAAACTGAAGCTATTTGAGAGGTAGAATGTAAGTTGGAGGAAGCATCTAGCTATTCAGATCTGTTATGAAGTAAAATATGTGGTGTTAAAGTATTTAATTAAAGCAGCTTTATACTTCACAAGAGGCATATTAAAAATATCAGCGATTTTAGCATATACACGGAGAAAAATGTTATTCTAAAATACGACCATTTACTTCGTAAAAACGATTAAAAACGGGACTGATGTTCTTACGAACAAATTAACTGTGTTTCAATGTTTATTGGCGGGAAAATCTAAAAATAATTTGTTGGTATACGTACGAAATTACGTGAAATTACGTACGAAATTACGTATACCAACAAATTATTCTTATATGTTCCCGCCAATAAACATTGAAACACTGTTAATTTGTTCGTAAGAACTTCAGTCCCGTTTTTACGAATAAAATGATCGTATTTTAGAATAACATTTTTCTCCGTGTAGATTCCCATAGGTATGTAATCTATTTATTACTGAATTATATAATTAATATATTATTATTAATGCTATAGGTCACCCCAAGTGGTTCCCGAGGTGAAAGGTTCATTGGGGTGAGGATTGTGAAGGTATTGGCGGTGGACGTGCCTACCCATCTACTGCGAAACGGTTGAGGCAGACCTTTTGACATCTCCGGTCGGATTCTTTCATATGACTGTCACTCCCGGAAACATTGACCAACGGATTCCTACTCAACCCTTATAAGTACCTTTTTCCTTCGCAGAACTTCCTCTCTTATCTGTCCTTACAAATAAACTCCACACAGCAACCCCTAAGAGAACATAGGTACGGAGGAAAATTATTTTTCTCGGAGCCTCCTATGCTAGTGGAGCTAATGAAAAAAAATAATTTCAAGCTTTTTTTAAATCTGAATGATGGTTTTTCCTTATCTGAGACTATCTACCACAAGTACCGACATAAAATCACAATTCTTTGACCGAATATTAAATCAGAATGCATAATTTTTCAAAGCGAATTCTCCTCCACCACGCGTCTAGTGTAAGGAGTTAGGGAGACATGCTATAAATAATTATACATCGTATTCATTGCGCTAACAAGGTGAATGTGACTTCCACGAAAACAGAGAACAACCCATGTGATTGTTATTACTTTCAACAATTCCGGAGCTGTTGTTACTAGTATAAATTACGTTGAATTTAACGTACCGCAAGTTGAATGTCACCTCCACGAATACAAGAGACATGATTATAATTAATCTTATATCACTAGAGTTTGTAAGGTTCATATAATATGTTATTATGATTTTCATGATATTTTCAAAGTGTTCTTCGTCTCCGCATTTTCAATGAACAGGTACTGTGATTATTATTATTCCAACATTATGAGAGGAGATGGATAATATTAACCACTTGAGCGCTTTTTGCCACATTATGGCACTATTTCCAAAACCTCGGATTGCTTTCTTGCCAAAATGTGGCAAATTTAAAAAAAAAAAATTTATTAAAACGACTATATAATATATTGTACATTCAAAATATAACAAAATAAATATTCTATAGATTCTTTGAAACCTTTGAAGGTTAAAGATTTAATTATATATTTTTTATAAATCCTACAAATATGTGAAAATAGACAAAAGATAGGTGAATTCATTGGCTACATAGAACTATAATCAGTTTGTATGTCTCCATATTCAAATTCGGAGGTATGATTTTTTTTATGTGGGCGGAAAAATTTCCTTTGGCAATCCGAGAAAAAATATTTTTATTGATCTGTCGCTCCAGTGGTTGGACTATTCTTATTGCTCCAGGTATGCGGTATATGGTAATACTTCTATGAAAAAGTATAACATATAACTGACGGCCGTCCGTGGTCGAGTGGTAAGACTCTTGACTCCCAATCGGAAGGTCGCGGATTCGAACCCGGCGTGTGCAAATAAATTTTATTTGATTATTTTGTGTTATTTCACAATTAATTAATGAAAATAATACATACTATTTTGCGGCACGTTCCAGAGTGGAAGATACTCTCAGTATCGCCCTGGTGTGAGACCACCATTCAGAATTGAAAAGTTGCTTAATAATGGCTTTAGCCGTGTTTAGTGACTAGATCTGAATAGACAGGTACTTCCCCACCTTCCTCTTTCCCATCTCCTTCCCTTCCCCACTTACCTTCAGCCTCACAACATACCCCAATTGGGGATGCCATAGGCTCACTGGATCCAGAAGGGAGCAGTTGGGATTGTTCTCTTGTGACGTATTCTTTATAAAAAATAAAATAAAAACCAAAGAACCATGATGATTAATATCTCTTTTGAGGTATCTTTTCAATTTTATCGGACATAATGTAGGAAATATAATTTATCTATCATCCGACATGTGTTGCTATGCCATCCAAAGAAATATATTTTTTCTCCCTGCGTGTCCTATCCCATCCTCTCCCCGTTCCACTTCCCCTTCCGCGTTTCCTTTCCACTTTTCCCGCCTTTCCCCCACCCCCTCCCGCATTCCCTTCCACCTTCCCCGTCTTCCCCCTCCAGGTTACCCCTCCACCTCTCGCCTACAATCCCCGCCACCAAACTATATTAATGTTTTTTTCATATAGTTTGGTGTAGGTATGTAGTTGGTTGACATTGTAATTTTTTTAAATCTAAATTTCGTAGCCACAACTCACCACTACGTACAGAAAACTTTGCGGACGTGAGCATAATAAATCATCAACGTATTATCGCAATCTGATAAATGATATTGGAAATAAGAACAACGCAAATTCAAAGCTCAATCAAAGTACAATATTTGTCACCTCTGCAGAATAATCTATGTAATTTTGGTAAACCTACCGTGAAAATATCCACTAAATGCAGCTTTTCCATTGGATAATACGTCCCATTCCGTCCTACGTCTTTGTCATATACGGTCCGTTTATGGATTAACAATTTTAAAACACTTTTAAAATCAACAATTATTATAAAACTGTAGGATGGGCGATAAGATTCACCAAAAAAATCTTTCAATTATCAACACTCGCGATGTTCCATAAATAATTCACTGAATCCATGTAGATACATACATTTACATGGCAGAAGTTCACAGTACCACCTGTCTTGACTTATTCCAGGTTGACTAAAAGGAAACACAGACTTTATTACGATCGTGATGTATCACGTCCCACCGCCACCGTGGCGGAATCCCACGTGTATTCCTGGAGTCGAGTTGCGAGTCACGAGATCCCGAATTCAGACTCAGGGGTCGCTAATGGACCACATTTGCGATATGGCGCCCTCTCAAAGTGAAGAAGTAGCGACATAAATCAATTAAGTGTCAAAGTTCTCATTTCTACGTGCCACAAAGCGGTTAAAAACTTTTAAAGTTTTTACGTATGGAGGATATTGATAACCTTTATTTTGGCAGTTACGTATAAGAAATAAAATATTATAAGTTGTCGTATTTTATTGGAAAATGTGTGGAATATTTTTCTGATTCTGGTGATATACAATTTTATTTACATAAATAATTATCGATCTTAAAAACGCTCCTAAATGACTAGTTTCGTAAACGGTCTAAATTCGACTATTTACCAATTGAACTTAAAATAGTAAAATTTTTTTACACATTTTCTAACATGATGTAGGTACCGCTACTGGTTTCTAACACCGATACCGAAAAATGCCTACAAACGTTGGCCGATTTGACGTCACAGATGCCTAATTGCATGTTCGCACCTTGGCAAATAGTATGTCGAGTAGTAACTCACTACTTGACTGACCAAAAAGGATTCGCACTATGGTCGAGTACAGTACATTATTAGTAAGCGGCGCGTTGCAAGATGAACGAGCTGCAAAGCAACAAAGTAAAAACGCTAATTAAGCTGATTGTAAAGCTTATTTTAGAAGAGGTGGAATAATAAATTAGTAGCATTTTTGCTCCAACGGGACGGCATATTGCGCGTATCTGCATCTACTAATGAACTGTGCAATTGTGCATGTCAGTGCGCAGGGGCGCGTGGTGGGGGACGCTACTCGCTAGAAATAATAGAACTAAATGGATTCACCCCACTAAAGGGGTTACTTACCTACTCTACTAAAATCGTGGTGTTCGGACGCGTTTAGATACACACTAATATACTCGCTACTCGACTATAATACTTGCCCAGTGCGAATGGCTCTTAAACGACGAATCGGCAATTTAACCGTTTTGTAAAATTTTAAACACATTTGTATTAACTTGTTTTTGTATTATAATAAATACTATGAATATGGATTTCATTTTCTTTTTCATTTACGACAAATATAATGTATGAATGAATATATTTTTAAATAGAAGCAATATGCATATAAGTAAAATTTTAACTGCTTTTAAAAGTGGAATTTTTTGTTATCATACATGCATATTGTTATTGTTTGTTTATACCTATATTTTTTTGTTTAATTTAATCTATTTTTATCTCTTATCTTTATGATTTTATTGTTCTTTCTTTTTGTTTATAAGAAAAATTGTTTTGTAATATAATTTACTAGCTTCTACCTGCGACTTCGTCTGCGCAGGATTAGTACTTCGTGTAGCCTATTTTCTTTTTAGGTCCCATCTATGATTATAACAAAATATTAACCTATTTATTTAAAATATCTATAATTCTTGGTTCGATTCAAGGGTGAGTACTTCAAATAAATTCACTAATTAAATAGATTCACTAATTTAAATAAATTCACTAAAAATAGAATTTAGATTTAACAATCGTAGTTTTTCAAAATGTTTTTGTCAAATTTTGACATTTTCCATTAAACAATAATTATTATTTGTAATACATGGCAAATAGCTAGCTTTAGGTATAAATTATAGCCTATATGTTATTCTGATGTATGAGCTGTATTGTTGTAAAGATTCGTTAAAGTCCATTCAGTGTTTTTTGCGTTAAAGAGTAACAAACACACATACATCCATACAAACTTTCGCGTTTATAATATTATAGTAAGAAAGATTTGTGAATAAGCCGCCACACTTTTAATAGGCACAGATTTTGAAAAGTTGTGTTAGGTTAGGTTAGGTTAGGTTTATGGTTGGCACTTGGCACTACTGATATATGTCACGACGCGGTTTTTATGGACAAGATTCAATACGGCGTCGGCGTCAAAACGGAGAATTACGTGTAGAAAAGTTTTTACGAATATAAATTCAAATGCATGTTTTTCCACCTTTTTCGACTGAAACTGATGGTTCTTGTGGTAATTAAGTTTAGGGGTAGTTTTTTTTTTAAATATATGACTATTAAAAGTGTAGCGGCATTTGAGGCTTGTTCACAATTTACCGAAAGAAGTAAGAAGTAAGATTCTTTAAATAAATAAAGTTTAAAATGCATTCGTCCTTGTAAAAATAAAATGTAATCGCTGTTATTTTAGAGTACTGTTAAATATAGCGAGTAGCTTTAAACAATTTAAAACGCGTTGGTTTTACAACGTCATTGCAAAATTGCTTATTGAAAAATTCTAATTATGTCACTTTCATATTTTCACAACCGTTTTCCGCAGAAATAAACAAATCGCCATAACATTTGTACGGCAGTTACAAACAAATTGATGACAAAATAACGGTTTGTCTGACAATCTAAAAGATCTAACATGATAAAATGCCTAAAATTGCTAGTGACGCGTTCGCTACTCTTCCTGGGAATAAGTCACGAAGGTAGGGGTCCATAAATTAGTTACGGCCCAAATTCAACGTCTTCCTTTCCCCTGATAACAATCAATGTTGAACAATGTAATCTAATATATCTAGAGGGCCTTTCCTTACCTCGCCCAGCTTTCCAACCCTCCGTGACTCTCGCAAGACTGTGTCATCGTTATAATTAATAAAATGGATTACTCAAATTTTCTGATTTACAAAACCTGCTTCGCGCGAGCTTTTTGAGACAAAAACAAGAGGGGATCGCCGAATACTTCAGATGTTTATTTTATTTTATTTGGAAAACTAACGGTTATAATATTTTATAATCTATTATAAAATCCGTGTAAATTATTAAAACAATTCTAGATCTTCACTAATGTGTGTTAATTTTTTAGTGAATATATATATAAAGAGTTATGTTAGCCTATGGGGATGGAATGGTGGGAGGGAAAGAAAGGGATAGATCTATTCTGTGTAATTAGTTGCATGTATTCAAACAGTCGCATGTATTCAAATTGACGGCCGGCATAGTCCAGCGGTAGGGCGTTACACTTCCATTCCGAAGGCCGCGGGTTCGAACCCGGCGTGCGCAAATAAATTTTATTTAATTGATTTGTGCTATTTCACAATTCATTATTTAAAATAATATATAGTATAGTGGAAGATACCCTTAGTATCGCCCTGGTGTAAGACCATCATTCAGAATTGAAACGTTGCTTGAAATGGCTTTAGCCGTGTTTACTGACTAGATCTGAATAGCCAGGTACTCCCCCATCTTCCTCTTCCTCGTCTCCTCCCTTCCCCACTTACCTTCAGCCTCATAAAATACCCCAATTGGGGATGCCATAGTATCACTGGCTCCAAACGGGAGCAGTTGGGACTCTTGTGAAATATTCACTATAAAAAAAAAGTCAATTAGTGAGCATACAATTCTTGATTTTAAATTTGTATGATTTTAATGTATATTTTTCTCCACCCATATTCTTCCTATTTGTTTTTTTTAATATTAATTTCACACAGGAGGCCCTGAGGAAAATAATTTCCCTCAGGGCCTATGTCATCTTTGAAGATGCTGGGTTGAGGGTATTTTGGGGAGAGGAAGGAGTGAACGTGGGTCTTGAAGAGACCCATGTTGTACGAAGGAGAAAACACAGAGCTGTTGAACTCGAGAACGAGTCGTAGAAGCGACCCGTTCTAATGTGACAAATGTCAACCGTTTGACATATGTTTGCCGCTTGTTTCCTGACTATGCACCGGTGCCGAGGGGATCAATGACGCTAGTTCCACGGAGTATTTTCCATTGAAACACCGGTAGAACAAGGATAGCATTCTCACCCGACGCATGTGCTCTAAAGATTGCAATCCATCTGTTAAGACGGTAGAATCTATTACACGGATCGCCCGTTTCTGCACAGAGTCGAAGGTGTTTTTCAGGTACTTTGGGGCTCCAGACCAGAGGTGGCTTCCAAATTCAACCGTGGGTCGCACTTGCGATTTATACAGTGTTAGCAGTTGTGTACTATTAAAGTATCTGCGGAACCTGTACAGTACGCCCAGTTTCTGAGAGGCTAACTTAACTCTGGCTTCCATGGCGCCCCCGTATCTGAGCTGGTCACTTAGAGTTACACCGAGCATATCAATGGAGGGCCTGTTCGGAAGAATGCTACTGTTGAAGGAGACTAGATTGTCATTTCGATCCCTTTTAGATGTAATCAAACATGATTGGGTCTTTGAAACATTAAATTCGACGAGATTATTCTTACCCCAAGAGAAAACACTCTCTCACACTGTTCATTATTTGCTTCAAAACCCTCCGAGCCGTTGGAATTTGTTTATTATTAGTCATCCAATGTTTAATTATTATCATCAGTTTCATCATAATTAAGTTTTTTCCTGCATTACCTAATGACACTTAAAGGAGTTACGTAATAGGTACTATAACCTCCTTCTTCTTCCTCGCACTATCCCAACTCATTGACTAGGTAGGCTGTTGGGGTCGGCTCTTCTCGTTCCCAGGTTGTAGCTTCTTCGGTTCTGAGTATTTCTTTTATCCAGGCCGTTTCTCTGTAGGATTTTGAAGCATTGTTTGAAGTCATTTGAAGTCATCCAGGAGTTCTTTGGTATATTGTATATCGGTACTATATTTTATAATAGGTTCTATAACCATGTAATTTCTTTAACATACCTTACAACTTGTATTATAATTAACTGTGTATGTCTTAACAAATAAATAAATAAACGTATCTGAAAATATTATTTATTTATTTGAAAATGTTAGTACGGTGTGAAATAAGTCGAATTCACTGTATGAAATGTTAAAGATGTATGAAGCGCGATGAATGAATATATTCTGTTTTGAGTTACTAGTTAGTTACTTAGCTAGTTTGTATATAGGAACTATATTTTATAAAAGGTACTAAAACCATGTAATTTATTTAACGTACTTTACAACTTATATTACAATTGACTGTGTGTCTTAACAAAAAATAAATAAATGTATCTGAAAATATTATTTTAAAATGTTAGTACGGTGTGAAATAAGTCGAATTCACTATATAAAATGTTAAAGATGTAGGAAGCGCGATGAATGAATATATTCTGTTTTGAGTTACTAGTTAGTTACTTAGCTAGTTGTTATATAGGAACTATATTTTATAAAAGGTACTAAAACCATGTAATTTAT